>ML677381.1:9826448-10011593 GCA_007922305.1 Dermatemys mawii | reverse complement strand
GCCCCTCCCCTCCGGGCACAGCTGGCCAGCGGTGCTGGGTTCCCCCTTCATCCCGGGGTGCCACGGTCCCTCCCTTCCGGGTGCAGCTGACCAGCAGCAATGGATGGTTTCCCCCCTCCATCCCCAGGGTTCAGTGCCTCCCTTCCGGGCACAGCTGGCCAGCGGAATGTGGTTTGCCCCTTCTTCCAAGGCACAGGCTGACTTCAGCGCTCGTGACCCTCCCCTCCAGGCGCAGCTGGACATCAGTGGTGCTGGCCTCGGGTTTATTTCTGTGCATTTAATGCTGGGTCGGTTTTGTTAATGTAAATACTGACCAGGAAGCTCAGACGTACCAGGTCAGTTCCTCCTCCAGCTGCCCAGCTTCCTGTCATTGATCTTGGTGGCCCGCATATGTGCAGAGGGATGGCTGCTCAGGGGTGACTTGTGCCTACAGCCGCACTCCAGGCAGAAAGCCAGGTGTGGTGGGTGAGGCTTTCAGAGGACTCTGAATAGCCTGGGTTGGCCCTGGGAAAGTACAGAACAGGCTAGGCGTGCTGCTGGCCGTTTGAGTCAACGCTCATGAACGTGAACACGGTTCCGGACAGCGCTGGGCAGCATCGGACAGAGAGTTGGGAGGAGATAGTGGCGTGAATATCAAGGGTGCTGGAAGAAGCTGGCTGTCGGGAATGGGCACCATGGGATGTCTCTGCTGATCTCTGTCAAACCCAGATGTTGGCACTTGGTGAAATTAAAGTGACTTTTACACTTGTGACCGGACTTTGCTTGATCCAGATATGGGCGTGAGGTGGGTGATTGCTTCTTTATGTAGTCCAGCTGTACTTCATCAGTTTGGACCTGTTATATTTCCCACCCCCCTCGTGTGTATTCGTCTGTTTGTTTTTTTCCTTCTTTGGTTCGATCTGAACGGAAATCAGTGGAAGCTGGAAATAGAAGCGAGATTACAGAATAATGGCTGTGGAGGGGTGGAAGTGCCTATGTGGAGACTGAGTGTTATGTTTTGTCCTTGAGGGGAAAGGCCCTAGTTTTATGTTGTGGGAAGCTATGGCCCTGATTCCAGCCCAATCTAATTTTTGGGCCTGAGTCGCCATTCATTAGACTGCTGTAAATCATGTGACCCAGCTGAAGACAGTGAATTACTCTGATTCAAAACTGGTGTGGAGAGACTCTGTATTTATACTGCAATCATCAAAGGTGGCATTCTCCTGGTTTGACAGAAATCAACAGAGACACCCCATCTCCCCATTCCTGACAGCTCAGTGCCTCACTACCTTATATCAGGCCGATGAAGTGAGATGTTTGCAAGTTCTGGCTACAGTTGGGATTTGTAATATTAGGTCTTTAAATAACTGCCTGGATTCAGCATGGAAATGTAGAAGGGAGCAGAAATCTGATAAAAGATCATCTGCTTCAACTGCTATTTGTAGTAGGTCATATATCTCCTTTTCATGCATCTAGGCCCTGGATGATTAGACCTTTATGTAGCCTGTCCGAGTGGATCAGCAACAGGTATGCTATGCCTGAAAGGGCTGGTAAATTCTTTTAAAGTTATAATGCTCTTCTATGGCTAACTCCTAGAGCAGAGGTTCTCAAACTGTGGTTCGGGGATCACACCAGTGGTTCGTGTGCCCCATTCAAATGGTCCATGGATAGGTCCCTTTAAAGTGTGTGCCTGGGTGGCTGTGTACAAGAGAATGAAGGACTACCCACCTAATTAGTGGAGCCACACAGGCATGGCCCCACTAATTAGGTGTCTGGACCCTGGAGGAAATGCACATGTAAGGTGAGGTGGTGGCTTTGGGGCTGGGGTAGATGGGATGGGGCAGTGGGATGAGAAAAGGGAAAGGGAGTGGGGAGCATTTGGGATGTGCAGGGCTATGGCAGCCAGAGAAAGTGGTGACTTTCCCCAGTTCCAGGACTGCGGCTGCCAGGGAGAGACAGCCCTCCTTCCCAGTTCCAGCGCAGGGGCTGCCATGGCAGGGGAGAGAGGGAGAGACCCCTCCCCTCCTTCCTAGCCCCAGCTTGGGGGCTGCCGCAGCGGAGTAGAGAGGGCACATCCGTCACATTAGAAAAGCAAGACTACTGATATTAAAATATGAGTTGTGTGCTTTTATTTGTAGAACAAAAAAATTATTATTAAGTTTTTATATAGAAAGTGCTTTACAATAGTTAGCTAATGGTACAAACATTTGGAAAGATCATTAAGTGGTCCACCAAGACCGTCAACAATTTTCAAGTTGTCTGCGGAAAATAAAGTTTGAGAACCGCTGTCTTAGAGGATACTTGAGTGATGCAGTCATCTTTCTCTGTAGTCCTAGCCCTCGCTAGCTAGGATGTGTTGGAATTCTGCTCTTTCAAGTGCAGCCAAATAACATGTTTGTTTCAATACATTTTGTAATTGGTTTTGTAATTCAGTCCTGTGTTTCCTGTATTAGCTCAGGTCATTTCCATGGCTTTGGAAACTGGCAGTCCCTAATTGGTCTTCCCGGGTTTGTGGTGTAGTGAATGGATGAGGAAGTCCCCTCTCTGGTGTTTTCATGCTTTTCTTTTTCTCTCCAATTCTTAGGGTTATAATTTTAAAATAGCCCATTTGACATTTTAAAAAGCTTTCACTCTTGAACTGGGACAGGGTATTACAGCCTGGGGTCTGTGTTCTCTCGTTTGGGCTCTAATAGCAGACTTTGGTCAGATACTATAGAAAGAAAACTGGTAAATTACCATTTTACTGGGAAATCTTTGAGACACATGTGGGCTGCTGCAAGCTACTGTTGGCCATCAGAATTTGCCCTTTGCTAACCCACTCAAATACTAAGCTATAAAATAATTTATTAATTGCACTGAAACCCAATAGGCAAATTTCAGCACAGAGTAAAATATCACAGCTGTAAATTATAAATACTAAAGTTATAAATACTAAAGTTATAAACACTTGAAAATTGGCCTTACAAAAGGGGTTTCTAGTGTAAACTCAGACAGTCTGAATTGCAGCATTCTGATACGTAGCTGGTCCAGAGAGCAAAGGTTGATGTAACAGAAACATCCCAGATTCTTGATGGCTCGGGCTATGGGATCTGAGACTTGCTCAGATTCTACAGTATTTGAAAGGCCCCAAATTGATGGGTAAGTATTGGGCCTTGCAGCAAATAAAACCTGTTGTAGTCTGGAAACTCCTTGTAGAACAAGGCATAGAAATGTTTATGATTATAGAATTAACACTGCAGAGTGAGTAATTAGAGAAGGGGAGGCTGGTACTGCTAAACCCGTATGCACTGGACTTTGTGATAGTGCGGTGGGAAGAAAAACTTGGATGAATATGAAGGAAAATGGGTTTAATTTTAGTTGGTTATTGAAGTGCCGATTTAAGATTCTGTCTAATGCATTGATGTAGCTACACTGATGATGCCATGTTGGTGCAATCCCCTCCCACCATGTATATCCCACACTGGGCTAAGATGCAGTAGCTCAGGGGTTCCCAAACTTCATTGCACCGCGACCCCCTTCTGACAAAAAAAATTACTACACGACCCTAGGAGGGAAAACCAAAGCCTGAGCCCACCCGATCCCTGGGAGGGGAGGGGGCAAAGCCCCACTATCCTGAGGGGGAGGGGGAAAAGCTGAAGCCCTAGAGTGGGGACCTGTAACCTCAGCCTCACTGCCCAAGGCTGAAGTCCTCTGGCTTCGGCCCCAACAGTGGGGCTTAGGCTTTGGCTTTGGCCCCTGGCCCCAGCAAGTCTAAGCAGCCCTGGTGACCTCATTAAAATGGGGCCACAACCCAGTTTGAGGTCCTGACTGTCAGTCTGAGAACTGCTGCACTAGTGTAAGCCCGGTTTGCGTCTGCACTAGGGATTTGTATCAGTGTGACTACACTGATGTAGTTACACTAATGTGAATTTACCTTGTCTAGACAAGCCGTTAAATTTTTGCAGAGTGCGGGATATGCAGTTTATTTTGAACGTTGCAAAATAAGCAAAATCCTTTCTTGGTTTTGGCCAAGTTAGCACAGTCCTGGTCTGACTCTGATGTCAGAATCTGCAGTTTCCCCTCTTAGAGAAAGCAGATGACCAGAGCTGAGTTGATCTCAAACATTTTACATGATATTTTGAAATAAAATATTTATATTGAAATAAAAACCTGAAACGTCCACATCACAAGTACCTCCACCTTAATGGGTATTTAAGGGCATTCTTGCTGGCATGCCCATCTTTGAGACCAAGGGCTGCATGGGCCATATAGTGGGAACTCCCTACTCACCTGTAGAGGTGGTCTCTTCAGGTTATGGTTCAGGCACCTGTCTCAGACCTCTGTTCTCTGGGTGTATATACAGAGACCTTTAGTCTCCAGTGCTTTCAGCCTGGCATCTTTTATTAGTACTAAAATCACACTGGCATGGAAAAAGGGAGAAAATAACAATTGACAGAATAATTGTTGGTTTTTTTCTGCATTAGTTGGCTTAGTTTAACTATGTCCTATTATGGTTTTCTGATAGAAATCCCATCAGTGAAGATGGCATTGACCGAGTTAATAGGAGAGGATTTAGTCTGATCCTCCACTGATCATTGCTATGTATCTTGAAAAATCAATCTGTGCTCTGACAGATGTGTGCTGTATCCTGGAAAGCAGGCTTGAGCCCTCGGGGTGCGCAGGGCAGGGTAAAGCTGTGTGAATTCAGTGGCTTTCAAAATGAACATCCTTCCAATGATCCAGAGGGCTGCGAGTGTTTGTTACAACACTAAACACTGCGTTTTGGAAAGGCTAACACGTCCGTTACTGGAGGGAGGGCGTCCTGGGGTGAGAGATTTTGCAGCAGTGCTGGCAGGCTGCTGGAGGTTGATTGGTGTAGAATTTACAAGTGGACGATTCTCTTTGCAACTTTGAAACATTATTATTATTATTTCATTGCATCCCAGTAGCATCCAATGCCTCCAGCCAGGACTGTGGGGACCCACTATTTTGGGCGCTGTACATAACCAGAATAGAAAACAGTCGCTGCTGCAAAGAATTCAGTCTTAACATCAAGGCAACAAAAAACAATTTGCCAAGCAGCAGCAGCATTCCAAATCTTCCATTAATGGGCTGAGAGTGTGAGCGTAAGGGCAGGTCTACACTATCCGCCGGATTGGCGGGTAGTGGTCAATCTATCGGGGATTGATTTATCGTGTCTAGTGTAGATGTAATAAATCGATCCCCGAGCGCTCTCCCCGTCGACTCAGGAACTCCACTGCCGCGAGAGGCGGAAGCGGAGTCGACGGGAGAGCAGCAGTGGTCGTCTCGCGGCCATGAGGACGCCCAGATAAGTCGACCTAAGATACGTCGACTTTAGCTGCGCTATTCCCGTAGCTGAAGTTGCGTATCTTAGGTCGACTCCGTTCTCCCTCAGTGTAGAATTAGCCTAAGTATCGACATATAAACATGCACACATACATGTAATGGCATTGGAAGAATTTATCTGGGGGTGCTGAGAGCCATGGAACCAAACTGTAAACTCTTTATTTGATGGAAACCTCTTGAAGCTACGGGGTGCTTCTGTGCGCCTAGCACCCCAAGTTCCAGCAGCCCTGCATAAATACGCCCTACAATTCACCCCTCCTTTAGCCCCTTTTGCATCTTCCTGGGCAATTCTTAGATCCAGTCAGTCTTCATCTTAAAACTGACCTTGCCTAGGGAATTATTGCTGAGTAATACCTGCCTTCTTACTCTTCAGAATGGAATATATTCTAGCTGCAGCTCTTTCAACCCTTGCTGACATACAGAATAGCTCAATGCTTGGTGCTGCAGTGCAAAGCAGTAGTTAGATCACCAGCCACTCCTGGTCTTTGGCTCTTTCATACCTCATTAGTGCAAGCAAAGGCATTACAAATATCCCTAAATTGATCATTTTAAGTGTTTTTGGACAAACTGAGCTAAAATGCTGATACAAAGCCCTACTTTTCCACTGCTCTTCTGTTTATTAGCAAGCACTTAGCCTAGTCCTAATGGGGTAACCTAGTGGATAGATCCGGGGGCTAGGTAATGGGATTCCTGCGTTCCTGTCACTGACGCACTGTGCCATCTTGGCCTGTGTGTACTTCAGAGGTGCTGGGCACCTACCACCCCGCCTGAAGTCAGTCAGAGCGTGGGTGTTCTGTGTCTCTGAAAATCCAGTCCCTTTCCTAGTTTTGAAATGGTAACACTCCTCTTCCCAGAGGGTGAAGTTCAGGGGTCTCAAACATGCGGCCCCCAGGCCACAGGTTATTTCCTGTGACTCACCAAGCTCCCCACACCCCTCCCCCTGCACCCCTGAAATTATTTCCTGCAGCCCAGCAAGCTCCCCTTCCCCCAGCGGACCATGTCCCCGCTCCCCTGCTTACCTCCAGGCACTTCCCACCACCGAACAGCTGTTTGGCGCGCCTTAGCGCTTTCCAGTAGGGAGAGGGGAGAAGCAGGGAGCCGTGCGCTCAGTGGCAGAGGCGGAGAAGAGGCAGGGCAGGAGTGGGAATTTGGGGAAGGGGTTGGAATGGGGGTGGGGAAGGGGCGGGGCCTCACTGAAGGGGTGGAGTAGGGGGCGGGGCAGCGGGTGTGTGTGTGTGTGTCAGTGATGCGGCCTTCGGGCCAAGGTACAAATCCTCATGTGGCCCTCCTGGTGGAGTTTGAATTCCCTGGTCTAGTTAAAGCTTGAGAAGTGCTTTGAGAGCCCTGTGTGGAATGCTGTTGAAATGTTAATTGGGCTGATTATGTCAGTGCTCAGAGAGCAGGTACGAGTTTGTGAGTGTTTGGATGACTAGTTTGACCCCTAGAGAGGGGGGAGTCCCATTTGAACCCGGATCTGAACTTCCCTACAGCTTGGGGATGTTCCGACCTGGGGATTTCACCTCAGCCCCATCTCCGGTTCTGTTCAATATCTTCATCAATGATTTAGATAATGGCATAGATAGTACACGTATAAAGTTTGCAGCTAATACCAAGCTGAGAGGAAGTGCTTTGAAGGATAGGATTAAAATTCAAAATGATCTGGACAAACTGGAGAAATGGTCTGAATTAAACAGGATGAAATTCAATAAGGACAAATGTAAAGCACTCCATTTAGGAAGGAACAGTCAGTTGCACACACAGAAAATGAGAAATGCCTGCCTAGGAAGGAGTATCACAGAAAGAGATCTGGACCTCATAGTGGACCACGAGCTAAATGAGTCAACAGTGCAATGCTGTTGCAAAAAAAAGTGAACATCATTCTAGGATGTATTAGCAGAAGTGTTGTAAACAAGACATGAGAAGTAATTCTTCCGCTCATCTGGAGTATTGTGTCCAGTTTTGGGCACCACATTTCAGGAAGGATGTGGATAAATTGGAGAGAGGCCAGAGAAGAGCAACAAAAATTATTAAAGGTCTAGAAAACATGACCTATGAGGGAAGAACGGAAAAAAATTGGGTTTGTTTTGTTTGGGAAAGAGAAGACTGGGAGGAGACATGATAACAGTTTTAAAGTACGTAAAAGGTTGTTACAAGGAGGAGGAAGAAAAATTGTTTTTCTTAACCTCAGGATAGGACAAGAAGCAATCGGCTTAAATTGCGGCAAGGAAGGTTTAGGTAGGACATTAGGAAAAGCTTCCTAATGGTCCGGGTGGTTAAGCACTGGAATAAATTGCTTAGGGACGTTCTGGAGCAGGGGTGGGCAAACAATTTGGCCCGAGGGCCACATTGGGGTTCAAAGTTGTGTGGAGGGCCAGTTAGGGAAGGCTGTGCTTCCCCAAACATCCTGGCCCCGCCCCCTATCCAAACCCCAGCCACTTCCTGTCCCCGACTGCCCCTCTCAGAACCCCCGACCCATCCAACCTCCGGCTCCTTGTCCTCTGACTACCCCCTCCAGAGACCCCCTGTCCCCTAATCGCTCCCCAGGATCTCACCTCCTATCCAACCCCCTTGCTCTCTGTCCCCTGACTGCCCCGACCCCTAGCCACACTCCCACCCCCTCAGAGGCCCCCTGGGACTCCCACGCCCTATCCAACGCCCCCGTCTCCTGACCGCCCCCCCCAAGACCCTCTACCCCTTATCCAACCCTGTGGCCTGGCCCCGGCCCCCTTACCACTCCACCGCTCAGAACAGCGTGTCTGGCCCGCAGCCAGATACGCTGCAGTGATGATCCCCCAGAGCACACAGCCTGGAGCCAGACTCGCTGTCGTGCAACCCTGCCCGCAGAGCACTGCTCACGTGGCGCTCTGAGACTGCGGGGGAGGGGCCAGAGCAGCCTCTCCAGCCGGAGCTCAGGGGCCAGTTAGAAGGAGCCCACGGGCTGGATCCAGCCCCCGGGCTGTAGTTTGCTCACCCCTGTTCTGGAGTTGTCTTCATTGGAGGTTGTGAAGGGCAGATTAGAAAACCCCTGTCAGGAATGGACTAAATAATACTTATTCCTGCCAGGAGTGCGAGGGACTGGACAAGATGATCTCTTGAGGTCTCTTCCAGTTCTGTGGTTCTGTGATGCTTTGGCTCGCACATGGGAAAAAGGGAAGTGTGCTAGTCTCCAGGGCACGTGTACCCAGGGCTATGATACTGGACCTTGCTGTGGAGTTTTCCCTCTGCACCATTTTTGTTTAATTTACAAACTGGGGAGGGGTTTGGTTGCTGGTTTTTGTTCATCCTGATTCATGTGGATGCAGAGCAAAGTCTCAAAACAGATGCTGACCGTATGCTAACTTTGCATGCCCACAATCCCCTGGCCTCGCTCTCGCCTTGTTTAGATTCTTCGCTTTCCTGCAAGTTTTCCATATGTAGAGAAAATTCACTGCCGATGATTTCAGTTTGTCTAACCAATCCCAGTCTACGTGCCCATTGGGTGGGGTGCAGAACATGACATTCCATGAAGAACCCCCTCCTCGCCATGAATCCCAATACACTTCAGATGTTGTATTTTAAATCAAATGTACTGTTGCCAAGCGGTCCTTGGATTTGGCCAATGCTCTTTATTTTTAATTTCTCTCCCTTTACAATGTGGAATTGTTGCTATCCTGAGAGGCCATGTGTGTGAACTGGCTGGCAAACAGTCTCAGCGTTTTAGGAGGAAAGAAACCTAGCGCTGGTTTTGAAAAGGCTCCTTTCAAGCTACTTAATGCACACAAATGGTTTTGTTTTCATAACTGATGTGGATCTGGTTTGTTTTGAGGATGTTAAACAGAATGGGGATGCCAGCAGGAAGGTCTGCTTTTGTGGTTTAGGGGTTTTGTTTTTTCATTGGTGCTTTTCTGCGTTGATAGCCTAAATGCTCCTCAGGAGTGCGATTGTGCAGTTAACACCTTTTTATTCACCTTCCTAAGTAACACCTCGTCAGGGAGAGTGGTTATAAAAAAGAACAATGATTCTTTCTCTCAAAATACTGTGAACCTTCTAACCACTCCAATGCATTGCATTTCCCTGCCCCCTGCCTGCCATCTGTCCAATGACCTCAAAGGGCTTTACAAGGATTAATGAACTGAACAGCTTAATTACCCTGTCATAATGCTCACCTACACTGTACCTATTTCACAGGTGGGGAAACTGAGATAGGGAGGCCAAGACCAACATTTTCAGAAGCGGTCACTTATTTTGGGTAGGTCAGTTTTGGGGAGCCCAACAAGAGGCCTACAGTGCCCACTGGAAGTCCGTGGGAGCTGTGAGTGCTCAAGGTGTCTTGAGCTGAGCTCCCAAAATCAGAGGACATTTTTGGAAATTGGGCTGCAGGTGACTGGCCCACGTTCCTATAGGGAGCTGGGAATAGACTCTGGGTCTCCTGACCTTCTGCGTTAACTGAAGGACCATTCTTCCCTTGGCTGCTAAGCCAAGCAAGCTGCATTGCTATCCTGCTAGCTGCAAACACGACTCTGCTCAGTTATCTTCCAAACAGTTTTCGTTGTACATGTGCATGTAGTGCTGTTAATATCAATGGGGGGGGGGGCGCATCACAAGTATTTTGCAGGAAGTGAACTTGGGAGTGGGAACAGAGGCCCAGGGAGGTGAAGTTACCCATCAGGGCCACGTGGTGGGTCATTGGCAGAGCTAGGAATAGGAGAACCTGAGTCCCAGTCCAGTGCCCTGTTCATGGGGCCATGCTGCTCTGACACGCTGCTGTCTGTTCCTTGCTCTCTCCTACCGTCCAAGCCACCGGGAGAGGCTTTGCTCATGGGGCCATCCTGAGCTCTCAAGCTTTTTCTCTGCTGCTGGTCTGACTTAAGTGAAGAGCTAAACTGGGGAGCTGAAGCCGCTGCATTCAGCTTGCTTGGCTCCCCAGCCCTTACCTTGCATGTATCCGCTGATTAGAAAAAATGCATTCGTGCCTGAGAGTTGGGTATGCAGCTGTTTCTCTTCCACAAATGGCTCTCTGGGACCATGTGAGCAGCTAGCGAGGGGAAGTTAGGAAATCTGGGTTCTGTACCATACTCTGACACAATCTATCTTGACAGACATTGGGCGAGTATTTTAACCTCGGTGCTTCAATTTCTAATACGGCTTGGATGGAAGGTGCTATAGAAATGCAAAATATGTTGGGCCAGACAAGAGGCCCCCCTGCTCTACACATTCCAGGAAAGCAGGACAGGTTTCTCTTGGCGGAAGAAAAGTAAATTTGCAGGAGCAACACTGAAGCTGCCTGATCTCTGCTGTCATACAGCCAATGTAAAACCGTGAGGAATGTTAAATATGATTTTTGTCAGGGCCAGGCCCCTTTATAAATTAGAGGCAAGTTTGGATTAAATCATAGGAAAAACTCCTTGTGGCAAAAGTAACTAGACAAGGGAATAACTGCCAAGAGAGGTCATTGAGTTATGAGGGATACATTCAAACTGAGATTAGATAACACATAGCACTGGGGTAACTCTCAGTCTGTGGAGGAAGGCGAATTTTGACCTCTGCTATCTCCAGCAATGACACCCTATGTGTCCATTCAGCTGATAGAATCTCTGCACAATTTTCTGCACAATATTGTGGCTTTGGGGGCATCTGAATGAAGCAGGTGAGACCACGTTAGAGGATTGCTAACGTCAAGTATTCAAAAATCACGAGGCTGGCGCCCGACATGAATAATGTTGGTTTAAAAAATGAGTTTACAAAAATAAATTCCAGCTAATTTTTATTTTCTTTCTGCTTTTTGAGACTTTGAGGTTCATGTTTTCAAGCTTCTCTCATGAGGGCTGGAATCTTATTTTTATTTTTTTTGTAATGGCAGTGGAGATTCTCAAGTAATCACGTGACTCTAGGAGTTGGAGCCCTTAAGAAAAACACCGGCTGTTGCAACCCTCATGATAAAATTGCCGGAGATGGCAACTGACTGTGGATCCAACAATCCTCTAATGTAGCCAGAGCCCTCACTTGGCTGGGCCTGTCCGCACTAGCCTGGCTGCATGCAGCACCGTGCCTAAGAACCCGGTTACTTTCACTTTCTGATCCCCAACCACCAGCAACCCAGTAAGCGGGGTAGGGGCAACTGGTTATGCTATCGACTGATACTGGGCCACATCAAAGGGGAAGGCCTGCATTTAACCCCATGAGGGCTGGTGGTCTGTGTGTAGTCGGGTGGGAACAGGATGTTTTGTACAGCACTGTCATAGAAAACCTTAGGATCAGGAGTATGTACGGCCACATGGAAGCCGCTACCCTGCAGGGTTGCTCTATATCAGAGTGCTCAGGAGACTGACTATCTTTGTATTTTGTACCCTTCCAGGCTCCTTGTCGGCAGCACAATGTGGTGTCCCAAGCAGCACTGTGTGAGGCTGAGGTGAACTCAGGAGAAGGAGACCACCCCGGCAGCAGCTAGGATGACCAAAGCACGGCTGTTCCGCCTCTCGGTGGTGCTGGGTTCCGTCTTCATGATCCTGCTGATCATTGTGTACTGGGACAACGTGGGGACGGCTCATTTCTACCTGCACACGTCCTTCTCCAGGCCCCATGCCCCGGGCACTCCGCCCACTGCTGCTCAGGATGAAGACCGCAAAGACTTGTTGGACGTGGATGAGTTTTTAGAGAAGCTGCTGAGTTCTGGCCTGAGGCAGAATGGTCCCTTGAACAGAAAGATGGAGCAGACCCCGCTGCAGGGCTCCAGCAGGCCTGTGTTGGGCAACCTGGAGGAGAATGTGAGAGGCTATGACTGGTCCACCGGTGTTGCCAGAGTGAGCCTGGACCAGGAGAAGCTGCAGGCTGAGCGGCGGAGAACGCTGCGAGAGTTCTGTGCCAATTCCAGCTTCACCTTCCCCGCTAAGGAGCGTTCCTTCGACGACATCCCCAACTATGAGCTGAACCATCTGATCGTGGACGACCGCCACGGCATCATCTACTGCTATGTCCCCAAGGTGGCCTGCACCAACTGGAAGCGGGTGATGATCGTGCTGAGTGAGAGCCTCCTGGATCAGGGTGTCCCCTACCGGAACCCACTGGACATTCCCCGAGAGCACGTCCACAACACCAGCACCCACCTGACTTTCAACAAGTTCTGGCGCCGCTATGGGAAGTTCTCCCGCCACCTCATGAAGATCAAGCTGAAGAAATATACCAAGTTCCTCTTTGTACGCGACCCCTTCGTGCGGCTCATCTCTGCCTTCCGCAGCAAGTTCGAGCTGGAGAACGAGGAGTTCTACCGGCGCTTTGCCATACCCATGCTGAAGCTCTACTCCAACCACACAAACCTCCCCACTTCTGTTAGCGAGGCCTTCAGGGCGGGCCTCAAAGTCTCCTTCCCTGATTTCATCCAGTACTTACTGGATCCCCGGACAGAGAAGATGGCCCCTTTTAATGAGCACTGGAGGCAGGTTTACCGCTTGTGCCACCCATGCCAGATAGACTATGACTTTGTCGGGAAGTTGGAGACCCTCAACGAAGACACGGCTCATCTGCTGCAGCTTCTCAAGGTGGACAGGCTCCTCCACTTCCCCCCCAGCTACCGGAACAGAACTGCCAGCAGCTGGGAGGAGGACTGGTTTGCCAAAATTCCTCTGGCCTGGAGGCAGCAGCTCTACAAACTTTACGAGGCTGATTTTGTCCTCTTTGGCTACCCCAAGCCAGAAAATCTGCTTAAAGACTAAAAGCAGTTGGAAATGGGAGGGGGAAAAGGGGATTACCAAAAATATTTAAAACCTCACAGTATCTTCCTCTTAATCTCCCAACCCAGGAAGATTAAATTAAGTATATTTTTTCTACTCATCCCCTTCCAAATTTGCAAGAATCCAGGATACTCCAACCAGCTGTGCATCACCGGAAGTCCCCCTTCTCCCTTTGCCATCAGAAGACTTCCTTGTTCATTCTGTTGGCTGTGTCCTTCGGTTGCTTTTTATTAATACTTTTTAAAAAATTAATATATTTAAAATATTTAATACCAATTGCGTATTGTGGTGAAGGAAGAGGTGGAGTAAAAGCCAATGCCCCTGCCCCTGCATGTTGTCTCAGTGCTGTTGTGTTCTATGGAGGCACCGCATCCTGGAGTGTCTGGGGTTTACAAAACACTCAAGGCTGCACTCAGAGCTGGTGTGGGCAGGCACCGCCCCGGTGATCTCAGGGCACTTGTCCCTGCTTACGCCAGGTCTGAATTGGGCCCTCGGTAAGTTAGACTGAGCATGTTGTTGCACAGCTGGAGTACAAGCAATGACAGGATGGTGCATGGGGAGCAGAGCAGGTGACTGGTGAATTGGCAAAGACTGGTTGAGCAGAGAGCGGATCTGAGAGAGGGGGTGGGACACTTGGTGCCCATGTGTTAAAGGCCCTTTCTTGTTTCAGGAAGAAGTTCTCCCTGGGCCCGTACAGAGGGCCAATTCGAGTCCTAGTGTGAGTATATAGGCATCACTGGGTGTTTCACCCCTAGGAAGTCCAGATCACTGATAAAGCCTTTTTTCCTCAGTGGTAGTGTGGCAATTCAGTCAGACTGGGTGCATCCTGTTCTGAGGTAATCGGGCTGTTATCTCCGATCTGCCATGATCAGTGCTCTGTGCCTGTACTCCTCCTTCTCTCTTTCATATGGTCGGTTCTACCGGTCCCCATGCTTGTGTGCTGAGCTTGCTCCTGGATGAAGCCGTCTGCAGAGATCGACAACTGGGTTTCAAATAAACAAAAAGCAGCTGAACAGAGAACAGCCAGCTGGGAGCATCACCCCTTCTGAGTCTGGGTGTTTGTTTTAGGGCCAGGCCGCTTGACCCTATCACTGACCTCTAATTCAACACAAGCAATCTCTAGACCTGTGACACATTCACAGCCCCAAAGTCATTAAGAGAACACGGTGGGGTGCATGGCTGGGGTACTTACTTACTGCCAGATGGGTGTTCAAGCAAAGCAGAGAGGTGCGTTGCCATTGCTCATGACATGATGTCCCAGTCCCCTGACTCTCTGTTTACACCAAATGACTGAGGTAGGTTTAATCATCAGCTTTGATGGACACCGCTGCAGGGATCGATGGCTGCTCGCCATGCCAGAGGCGTGGGCTGTTCCCAAAAGGAAATTTCTGCTTTTAGAAATATTCTAGTCTCTGGCTGAATCTTTCTTTCGTTGCTCTCACTAAATAAAGACTGGCCATCCAGCACTCTGGATAGGCTGGTGAATGTTTTATGGGCTACAGCATTTAACCCTTTCACAGGCCTTTAGGTGATATTGGGAACTTACCTGTTGCTCAGCTCCTCAGATGCGACCACACATCATGCGTGGCCTCACGATCTTACCTTATTTCTTACCTTTCTTCATTTCCCTTCCAGGGGTGTCCACAGACATGGATCTCTCCTTCCGTCTCCTCTGGCTCTCTCCAACTCTCCGTACATGTTCTCGTCTCCTGTTGCTGCCTCCCAGATGTTCTGCTATTGTCTGCCCTCCCCTCTAGATATACTCCTGGCTCCCGTTCTTGATAAATACTCAGCCATTGCAGTAAACTTGTCACCTGCAAGTGAAAAGTTAAAACCTTGTGGCAACACTAGAAATGGAGGGTCTGATTCTGATCCTGCCTGTGTAGTTACACCAGCGGGAGACCAGAATCAGGTCCTTGGGATGTTTTCAGCCCTCCTTTGCACTGTTTGAGAGTGAACCGAAAAGGAAGGGCTAAAGGGAAGGGACCGTTTCCAAGCTTTTTATAAAAAAATAAACAAAGTCTGATTTCATCACTTGTTAATTTTTTCAATCACCCGCAAATTGCTGTGAAGTTGAAAGCTGCTCAAGAGTCTCATCTGGGTTAATGAGTAGTAATACAGGTCTCTTGAGGATTCCCAGCTCCTTCATTTCTGGAGGGCGCGGTGGCCAGAGTCCTTCAACCCTGCTTTTCAAAAATACATTTTGGATGTTTTCATCCATCTCCTGGGCAATTATTTTTCTACCCTGGTGAATGTAATGGGTGTTTAATATTTGTGGATATGAGAGGCCGGTAATGTAATGAAGACTTAGTGCCAAACATACCATTGGCGTCATGTGATGTCTGCATTTCTTCCTACTTCCCCCACACAGTAGCCTGTGGGTAAAAGTCCACTGGGGTCTCAGCTAAGGTGACCAGGGAGAGAGAGGCAGGTTGCTTGATGCAGACAGAGTAGAAATGGGTTGATAGGCAGTTGTTGTTGAGACTGTTTTCGTTAGTGCAATCTCATGTTTGATGCCCGGGGGCTGGTTTTGCAATTGGCTCATGAAACGGTTGCAAACCCCACGTTGCTGATGTTCAGCGAGACTTGAATGGCAAATTACTCCACCCTGTCGGAGCCAAGTGGCGTTTCCCCAGAGAGAGGGGGAGAAGTTCTCCCCTCCACCACAGCCTGTGTGTCCCATTCGGGAGGCACAGATGGCCAGGGGAGATTATCCTTGGTGCTGAGTCATCCCCACGCTGCCTCTCCACCCCTCCCTCAAGCCAGGGGAGTGTCCATAGTGTGGAGTGCTAAGGAGATTCTGCGCTGCTCCAAGTTATGGAGCAACACTTAGAAGGCTGCTGCAAATGAGAGCAGCATGTGGCTCTCCAGTTTATGCCGGGGAGGCCTTCATCAGCAGCCTAGAATCAGGAAGACACAAGGGTGGCATAGAGACCCCTTGCCTCACCACTTGTTTATTTGCTGCTGTGCTTGCTGGAGAAAGAATTCCCTCACCTCCCGCTCCATAAGTCTAGGATGTGGCTATGGTCAATTCCCTTCTGCATGAAAGCTCCTTGGAGTTGGAAAAGCCAAGTAGTAGGATGGCTGTCACAGTTGGGACTGAGGGATTTGTGTGTCTACACTTGGCGCAGGAGGCATGATTCTCATCTCACATGGACATTCTAGACCTCGAGCTAGCACGCTAAAACCAGTCATATAGTTGTGGTAGCGTAGGGCACAGCTAGCCATGCTGAGTAGGTATTCGTGGGTTTAGGCACAGCGGCTACACTACTCTTCTTAGCATGCTAGTGCCATGTGAGCTAGTGTGAGTATGTCTGATGAGCTGGGAATCATCCCCCTCTCTTGTAGTGTAGACATAGCCACAGGCCTGTGAGGTGCTGAGCCCTGTCGGCACTGCTGGTACCAATAGGAGTTTAGGGTGCTCAGGACCTTACAGAGTAGAGCAATAAAGTTTGAAATGTGACCTTCCGTAGAACGTTCATCTGGCAGGAAATGGCCTCCAGTTTCAAAATACCTGTTCATTGCTGGTTTTGCCTCCCCCGCTCTGCTGCTGAGAATTTGGGGTTAAAAAGCCAGGGATTATAACATAGCCAAGAACCTTGGGGTGACACAACTGTGTTCCCAGAGCTGAGATTTGGCCCCCCTGCTTTGTGAATTTAAGTCACACTATCTTTGGACTGTTCTGACAATGCAAACGGGGGCGAGGGGGGAGTACAACCCGGCAGGTTGATTTCCACTCCATTGAAAACCCAGTGAATGCCTGGCAAATGGAGAAGGACTGATTGGTAGGGGA
Organism: Dermatemys mawii; assembly: GCA_007922305.1. Taxonomy (NCBI): domain Eukaryota; kingdom Metazoa; phylum Chordata; order Testudines; family Dermatemydidae; genus Dermatemys; species Dermatemys mawii. Next base: position 9,994,769 of record ML677381.1, on the reverse strand, counting down.
AGAAATCTTTTTGAGCACCTGTACTGATACTGTAACCAATAGAGAGGCTAAAACCTTGGCCGTATGCTGCAATGCCTGAGACAGATGTAATGGTGCTACTCTTCCTGCGGGATATTGGGTGCCTCCAAGCCACTCCATTCAAATGTACGAGTAAAGTTGGCTTTGTCAGATACACTCAGTGTGGCATGTGGGACGGGCTAGTTGGCTGAGGCTGTGGAATTCCCTCAGGAAAGCTGCTGTAGCACTTAGCAGAGAAGGACGGTCTCTCTGACAGCTTGTTTGAGCCATCCTGTCAGCCTGAGGAGAGAACCACACCCCTGCTACCGAATTCTTCAGGATGGATCCAAAAAGCCTAGAGAAAGGAGATTGCTAGTCAAATCTCTGGGTTTCAGAGAGTAATTTCTGCGTAAGAGTCTAATAGACTTTCATGGGGTGGGAGGATACATGACTGGATAGTCAAGAGCTCTACTGCTCCCCCATTGAACTCTGACTCTGTATTCCACTGTGTATGGGTTCTCACCAGCCGTCTTCCTTATTGATGCACATGGGGAGCTTTGCACCTGAGAGCGGGGAGCTGAACCCAGGCGTAGTGGGCAGAGTGCGACAGCAGTATTTCAGTGCTCTGCAGAAGCTGCTGGTGCAAACACAGCTGTGTACAGACCCAGAAGTTCCTAATGTGAGCATCTGATTTGCCCAGCGGTAGGTCTCAAGGGGTACATGTACACTGCTTCTAGGAACAAGCCTCCCACCCTGGGTTCACAGGCTCATGCTAGTGTGTTAGAAACAGTCGTGTAGACATTCCAGCTCCAGCTGGAACTCCGGCTTGAGGGGCTGGGCTTCAGAGCCGGAACATCAAAGTGCTGTCTGTCTACAAGGCTCTTTTTAGTGCATGAGCGTGAGTTTGTGGACCCAGGCTGGGAAGCTCACTACCGGGTGCAGTGTAGACGCACACTTCCTTCCTCACTGATGATCACCGTGAAATCATCACAGGGCCGAGTCCTAAATGCCCCTGTGCCCCATCCTCCAGCAGTTGTAGTGCCCCTGGCCCAAGTCCTTGAGCTCTGTGGGGATTTGGAGAGCAGGACGGAGCTGTCTGAGAAGGACCAGGGGTTAGCTGTGAAAGCACAGGACAGGGAGTTAGAAGGGCTTGTTCGTATTCCCAGCTCTGCTGTGCGCCCTTTAGCAAGGCACTCAACCGTGCGGTGCTATTTCAGGGTGGGAGAGATACTCTCTGCCTCACGCGGGGTTGTAGGGTGGGATTCATTAGTTAGTAGAGCTCTTGGCCTGGGAGGCGAGGTAGCCATGTGGAGTTTATATTATTCTGCACCCTTCTTTCTGTAGTGCCAGGGACAGTGAAACCTGATTGGTCTTATGTAAAGTGCAGAGACACCCCTCAGTTCAGACTTGGGGCATGGTTACACTTACAGGATTATAGCGGTATTGGTTACAGCTGTCCTCATATACAGCTATAGCAATAGCGCTATAAGGTGGCCACACTGACACCCGCCAGCGGTATTGCGTGGCCACATTTGTGGCACTTCAGGTGGCATTGGGAGCAGCACATTAGGGCAGGTATCCCAGCATTCAGCTGGGTGCAACGTGCTTTTCAAACGAGGGGAGTGAAGGGGGACATGTTGTGTGTATGCGGAGGGAGAGAGCAAGTGGTTTTTCTATGCTTCTGAGAGCCTGTCAGCGTGTGTCCGTTCACAGAGAAGATTAGCAGGCTTTGTTTTCACACAGGCTCCCTCCTTAAACATTTGCATTGCTTATCTGCCGAGTTCAGAGAGAAACGCTGAAAAGGTATTTCCGCATTCCTCCAGCCTAGTTCAAAAGAAAGGGAAGAGACGTCAATTGCCTTAAATGGCTCCAGGCATCTGAAGAGATCACTTGTAGCGCAGTGGGTGTCCACATTCTCGCCGTAGTGCTACAGCAGCTGCGCTACAGCCCTTATTCCCCGTGCGGAGGTGGATTACCAGGAGCACTATAACTCCGAGGTTATAGCGCTCTACTTGCCTTGCCAGTGTGGACGGGTAGGAGGTTATAGTGCTCCTGGGGGCTTTATAGCGCTATATAGTGCCAGTGTGACCATGGCCTTGCTTTACCAAAGAGCGAACTTGGAAGGCTGTTCACATGAGTCTAACATACTGGCTCTCGGAGGCAGAAGGGCCTGTCTCATGAAGATCTCAAGTGCTTGTGCTATCCTCATACTGTTAGATGTGTGTGGGTCAGAGTTTTAGTTGGCTCTCCACATCTGGGATGGCTTCCAAGCTACCCCAGATGTTTAAATAGCACAGGTGAGTTTCCAAGCTCCATCATGGTAACTGGTCCCTCTCCCAACCTTTGGGAAAGGCAGAGAAAATGCTGCATAGCGTTTCCTTTTCCCCAGTGCTGCAGGGAGAGGCAGAGGGACTAAGCCTGCTACAGACATTACTGATCACTTTAAGGGGTCATTGCTTTTTGAATTTGATATTTCCACATTTTATCCTAGACCCTTGTCACTGAAATGATCAGATCTAGGCAGAATCCTGGTGCCAAAACATGTCAGCATCTAATGTCTGACTTGGGGTGAAAAGACTGGAATGCTTGAGAGACAAGAAAAAGTCACAGTTCGGTGGCTTGACTTGTCTCTTTACTTGCCAAGCAGATAAATAACGCACAGCCCCAGAGAGCTGCTCTTTGCTCCAAAGAAGCTCCAGTGTCAGTGTTTATTTCCCCGGGTGGCAGGCATTCAAAATGGATGGAAGAAAATGAGATTGGAAGAGAGTCTTGTTTTGTTTGGACTCTGGACAGTTCTCTGTGGAAAAATGGGAGGGGCTCTGGGGATAGAGAAGAGCCAGTAAAACCAATGTGTCAAAAGCAGGCCAGGAGCCAGCAGAGTGTGGAGCAGGGCAGGGGTTGTGGGTTTGCAAAGTATAAAAGACAGGAGGGTGCGGAGGAGGAGGAGCAAGAGGGCTGTTAAAAAGCGGGTTATAGCTAGATGGATAAAGACTCTTACACAGCGCTGCAGTGGTGTAGTGCTTAGTGAAGACGCTACCTATGGTGACAGCAGAACTTCTGTCAATGTAGGTACTTCACCTCCCTGAGAGGTGGTGCCTATGTTGATGGGAGATGCCCTCCCGTAGACATAGTGCTGTCTACACTGAGGGTTAGATTGGTATAACTGTGGTGTTCAAGCGTGTGGATTTTCCACACCCCTGAGGATTGGAGTTTTACCGACCAAAGTGCAGAGCAGGCTTTAGATGAGCAAGAGGGAATATCAAGAAAACACATGGAATCCTGAATAGCCTCAAGGCTTGTGCTTAATAATGGCAGGGATCCAAGGGCCAATGATAAGGAAATAGCACAGAGATGAAATTATTAATTTGGCCTGGGTAGGAGTTTGCCAAAATATACTGCCCAAAAGCTGCGGGATCGGTGCTGGGATCACAGGGGCAGCCAGCCGTTGAAATGGTGATTGCTTTAGCAGAGGAGGCTGGGGCTTCCGGACTTTGGAAGTGAAGAGCAGTTCTGCAAAAAGCAATTTTACTCTGCCAGCCGTCGAGGCGTTTCTCACCCACGTTTGAATCAGAAGGTTCCCTCCGACAGCCCAGCTTCTCGGTATTCGTGGCCCTGCTCTGCTGGGGTAGGAATTGCTGTGAGGGCCTAGGCCAATTCTCTGCACGTTCCAAATCCAAGCCGGGGATGGGCTTGAAGGGCTGAGCCTGTGTTCAGAGGAATGAAAATGGCACAGAAAAATATTAAAAGAACAAATCACGCCAGCTTCTATTGAGCGATGTGCTCCCCAGGCGCTTTGTTGAAAGTCTATGTTAAGGTGGTTCAGCGTGGTGGTTGGTTAGAGCAGCATTTTTCGAAGTTCGGGCAGTGACCCAGTATTGGGTTGCGGCATGTATGGCACTGTCTCTCTCTGGTAAGCACTGCCCACTGGGATGTTAAAAGTCCTGTCAGTGGTGCTGCCCAGCTAACGCAGGCTAGTCCCCACCTCACTGCGCCCCAGAAGCAGCCAGCAGCGGGTCCAGCTTCTAGGCGGGGTGGCCACGGGCTCTGTGTGCTGCCCCAGCCCCCCCGCCCCGAGCACTGGCTCTGCACTCCCATTGGCCGGGAGCTGACCAATGGGGGGCAGTGCCTGTGGGCGAGAGCCACACAAAGCCGCTTGTGCACCTCCATCTAGGAGCCAGACCTGCTGCTGGCCGCTTAAGGCGCAGCACAGTTCGAACGGTCAGGACGGGTGGGAAGCCTGCCGCTGCGCCACTGATTGGGAGCTGCTGGAGGGAAGTCCGTGCCTCAACCCCCTGACCCAGTCCAGAGCCCTCTCGCACACCCTGAGCTCTTCATTCCCGGCCCCACTCCAGAGCCCTCTCCCCCACACCCCAACCCTCTGCACCAGCCCTGAGCACCTCCCACACCTCAAGCCCCTCATCCCCAGCTCCATTGGATCAAGGGCATCAACAATTTTCTTCAACTGGGTCCCTAGGAAAAGGTTTGAAAATCGCTGGGTTAGAGTAAGGGTGCCAGAGAGCTGGAGTTGACTGTATGCTGTGCCACTGACCTCCTGCATAACCTTGGGTATGTCACACAACCTTTGTCTGTCTGGTCTGTTTTGTTCTGGGGTAGACTGATCTCTAGTGTAAACCACACCCAGCTGTAGCTTTGAACAAACATTTTGGAAGTGTCCAGACTAACTTTTACAAAGGCTTTAGCTCCTTGGATTTAACTAGCAATCAGTTAGTTCAAAGGGTGCAGGCATCTCCTGTGTGGTTGTACAGTGCCTCCCACAATGGGACCTCAATTTTGATAATACACATACATAACAGATCCAGGTTTGTGTTCCCCATGGATATCCCAGATTACGGTTTCCTGCATAAACATTAAAGAGTGGTTTAATTCATCCTAGACCAGTGTATCTTGCTTTTTCACTAGCATAATTCCCTTTGTTGTGTTTTGAGATTCACCATCTTTATATGTATTTTTGCCTTTTGCTTAGGCACATGCATGGTAACAGTGCTTGGATCCCAGGGAAACAAGCATGTCAGAAATGCCTGACCAGATACAGTGGAACTTCGTAAATGGTGAAATTCATGCCTCTGCAAAAGGTAACACAATTTAGGCCTGAAAATCACTTGACAAAGGGCCCAGGTGAGGGGTTCTCATGCAGTCCCCGGAGTTATTTGCTATGGCCCGCCAAGGTCCCTGCCCCCCTGGAGTTATTTCCTGGGGCTGACAAGCTCTTCTCCCTCCCCTCCCCCTCCCCGCCAGCACTCTGTGTCCCCGCTCCTCTGCCTACCTCCAGGCATTTCATGCTGCCAAACAGCTGTTTGGCAGCTCTTAGCACTTTCCAGGAGGGAGTGGGGAGGAGTGGGGAGCCACATGCTCAGGGGAGGAGGTGGGGCAGGGGCTGGGATTTGGGGAAGGGATTAGAATAGGGGCAGGGAAGGGGGGAGTTGGGGTGGGGACTTTGGGGAAGGGATGGGAAGAGGCGGGGCAGGGCCTCGTGGAAGGAGTGGAGCAGGGGCAGAGGGGGGGGATTTTGTATCTTTATATGAAAAGGTGTCAGTGATGTGGCCCTCAGGCCAATATACTAGTCCTCATGTGGGCGTACTGATTTGAGTTTGAGATCCCTGGCCTAGGTCATACACAAGCCTTGGTTTAGCTTCTGTGCAGGAGTGAATTTCACCTGGACGTCAAAGCCATTCACTCCCTCGCCCAAAATAATTTCATTGTAAGCAGAGGGGCGTTCGATCTAGGGTTGAAATTAGTATATTGCGATGCACTGACAAATGAGGACTTTCATTCTGCTTCTCTACTAAGGGAGTTTCACTTTCTCCACGTCCTCTCCAAACAAGTCCCCTTGCATATAAAAATACTGTGGTCCTGGAAATGTTCAGATTCTGTAACCATAAGCTGCAGGCTGTTATTGCAATGGGTGTGGGAGAGTCAGAGCTGTATTTGTAAGTGGGTGTGGACATTTCTCCAGCCATGGTCTTACAGCCTGGCTGTGTTTTTCCTGATTGAAATGGAGCCAGCATTAACAGCCAAACATTAAACCAAATATGTCCATAGGTGGCTGCAGAGCCCACGATAAGGTTTTTCTTTCAGGGACTTAGGTATTGCTGCAAGTCCTAGTTTTATAGAGATTGTAGCCAGTCCCTGGCTCAGAACGCTGAAGCTGAAATCATACTGAAGTCAGCCCTCTCTCTCATCTTCTACCTAAAACTCTTTCTCTTCTTGCACCCTTTTTTTGTATTCTCCCAACTTGCATCAAGTTGTGATAGCCATCCCTGTCGCATGTAGCTGGGCAAAGAATATATTATACAGTGGGCCAATATCATCCTAGTGTAACTCCACTGATACCTCCAGATCAGAGTATCACTCTCTCCTCAGTAGTCATTTTCCATTATCTGCCCATTTAGGCTCTCCCTCTGCTGTAGAAACCATGGTCATAGGGGACTAGGTTGTTGTACAGTAAAATACGGTGCAGCATTCATGAGATGGAACCTGGCCAGGCTGCTGATCCATACTGCAGCCTTGCACTCAGCAAGGATGCATCATGGATTAGACATGTATCTTAGCATACAGTTTAGGGCTCTCCATATTGTGTCTCCTAGCCATTGCTGACCATGTTGAACTGTGTTCCTTCAGCACAGCAGTATCTAGTGCAGACATGACTTCAGTATCTGAGAGAGTGAATTTGTATGAAGAGGATGCTGAGCTTCAGTCCTCAGCAAGTATGAATATGAATTCAGGTAATTTCCAAAGGGTGTCTCAATTTCTATTTATTACATTGGGATTTTTTTCTTTTGGGGGAAGGGCCATTATGTTTGCCTACAATTTTGAACTTTCAGAAAGTTTTCCTTTTTTTATATACAGGTTTTTAGTTCAGCTTCTAGCAAAACAGCCCAGCTGCAAAGTTTGCCTCTGACCGGGAACGGTCATGTCTAATTTTGTCCGAGTTGTAAATGCTGAAAGTGTTGGCTTCTTTCTACAAGAGACATTTAAAGGCTTAAGGCTTCTGGAAAGACAGGGGCTGGGAGGGAATTTCCAGCATAGAGCAGTTGCCAAATGTAATTTCTCTATTGATCCAGTTTGGTTAAAATAGTGTTGATTGGTGGTGTTATCCTCTGCCTGGAGGAACAAATGGACATTGACTTGTTTTTTAAGCACTGAGTGTCACAGTGGTAGGCAACTGCACCTTTATTTCCCCTCAGAGGCCCAGCACCGGAAGATAGGATACTAGCTAGGCTAGATGAGCCATTGGTCTGACAAAGTATGTCCCTTCTTATGTTCTTCAGGGCACCACTTACTGTTGGCTTCCGGCCTCCCAGCCATCACCTCTCTTGGGTGGAGGCCCCTGTCTCTCTCCCTTCTGACCGGGGTATTTCGAGGCTGAACAGTGGCTGTCGTTACTGTGTAATTCCCAGCAAAAGACTGTCTCTCTAAGTGTGCCTGCTTCGCTTCTCTCCTCAGAGAGGGTACACAGTATAATTGCCCCAGTTATAAGTTACCACACAGTTCTTTCCAAGCAAGCCTATTTTATTCTTAAGGTAAAAGCACTACAGAGAAAACATATGCAAAACAATAAAAGAACCTCTGTGCATGTGAATAAGCTTAACTAGAGATCACCCCTCTCCAGCAAGGGCTCTGGCAGCAGTCCCCCTTCAAAATGTCCCTCCTCCCCACTGGGATTTCCCTGGTGGTTTCAAGTTCACCACACTTTTTGCTCAAAACGAGAACCCAGCCTTAAGGGGCCTTCTTAGGCCAAAATCTTTCCAACCGTTCCCTAAGGATTGGGGCCCTCTGTGGAGCAGAGGGCCTGGCTGCATAAGAATAAAAGCCCAGTGTCAATTCCCCACTATGTTCTTTATCCCAACATCCTTTCTTTGTTTGCTAGTCTCTAGAGAGAATCCAGTTTGAACCTTTGGAGAGATGTTGACAATGGGCCCGCTCCTCAGGGCGAAGCTTCAAAGAGCTGATCAGTGGAGGATGCTCATTAGCATAACCGCCCCACCCTGCTTCCCAGCGAAGGAGCATACAGTCTCATTGTAACACAGGAACCACTGCATTTTTGATACAATGGACCCCAAAACACTACAGCTTAATTCAGTGAGGTTTGTCCAGGAAATTGCCATCTGTCGCACTGAGCTCCAAGTATTTCTTTCAGGGATTTCTTTTGACAAAGCTGGCATCAGTCTCTATCATTAGACTGACTGCTTGATCTCATGTGGTGACTTTGCTTCTTTATTCCTCTGGGCCCATAAGCAGAGCCCTAGAAAAGGGGGGAAAACCCAGAGAGTTTTGGATTGGGCCGCCTTTCTGACACTTAAAATAAATCCTGAGTTACTCTGCTTCTGCAGCTCACTGGTGCCGCAGCAGCAGTTTGACTGCATTATGCTGAGGTCAGAGCTGGAAACATTGTCCTGCTAAGCCTTTGTTAGAAGTATCTACAAAGATTAACCCTCAGGCTGAATTTTTTCTTGCGTGGTCTAAACCCAAAGGAAATATTTCCCCCAGGAAGATCAGCAACAGTCAGTTTGGGGTGGGGGAGGGAGTATGGAGAGGAAAACATGGGCTTCATTCTGCTTTAAACAAATATTTGGCTGCTTTTTTGTAGCTAGGACACTTCTGATTTCAGTGGGAAATAAAGAGACGCTGTACCTCCCATAATTCAAGAAGCAGGGTCTTCACACAACACCACAAGAATCAGGGGTTACCCGGTGAAATTACTGGGCAGCAGGTTTTAAGTAAAGAACAGGAAGTACTTCTTCACACAATCAACCTATGGAACTTGTTGCAGGGGATGTTGTGAAGGCCAGAACTTTAACTGGGTTCAAAGAAGAATTAAGTTCACAAAGGACAGGTCCATGTATAATGTGACTGGATGGGTGCTAAGCAGAAAACTGCTTAGCCAACCCTCTGTCACTCCAGCTCCAATTAAGGGAAGTGAATTGGAGCTGGGTAGATCACCTGGCCCTGACTGTGGAAGCAGGAACAGCTGCTGCCTCAGCAGGCTGGGGCTGGATAAAAGCCCAGGGAAAGGAAGCCAGAGGGAGGGGCTGGAAAGAGGGATGTTGCACCAGAGGCAAGGCAATGGGAGAGATCACTTGCCCCCTCTCTCTTACTGGTGGACTATAAGAAGGGGACTGTGTGTATGGTGAAAAGGTGGTAATGATGCAACTGGTAAATAAAAGCACCAGGTGAGCACTGCACCAAGGTCTCTGTGTGACTTTCTCAGCCCAATGGGGGCAGGAGCCAGGAGGGCCCTGCAGAGACCCCATTACAATAGCTATTGTCCATGATGGTCAGGGACACAACCTCGTGCTATGGGTATCACTAAATCTTTGACTACCAGAAGCGGATACTGGCTAACATGGGATGGATCACTCAAAATTGTCCTGTTCTGTTCATTCCCTCTGAAGCATCTGGAACTGACCACTGTGGGGAGACAGGATACTGGGCTTGATGGACCGTTTGTCTGGCTAAGTGTGGCTATTCTTATGTTCTTAAGCATGTCTCAATGATTAAAATGTGACTAGTAAAATCTGTGTCCTGGGTTCAGTGCTCTTAGCTTGGGATGACCTTCAGCAAATCAGCTCCTTGTAGTGTCAGGCTTGCTGTGCACTAGATTTAGTTGATGGTCATTCACTTCTGTTGCTTTAAACACAAGAAATTGTTTTGATGCAAATGATTGTGACATTTTCACACACACCTGAAATGTTATGGTTCCCATGGTAACTGTAACTCTGCTACACAACACCTAACTTTTATTCCTTACTATATATAAGTTTAGAAAACACCAGGCAAGGGGCCTGAATAGTTGCTGTGAGTAATTTTGACTTTTCTATCTGTATCCTTTCATCTATAACGTCACGGTGAGGTGATTTGTTTTTAATTATTTTTTTTCAGAGGTACAAAAAAGAATGAAACTTCACTTTACCCTTGGCTAGAAATTGAGACCAAATCAGCATGCACGGGTTATACTAGGTGAGTCTGCAAAGCTCAGCCCTGAGATGAGCCCCCAGCAATTTTCACTCCATCATCTGTAATTGTTGCTTTGAGAGAGAAAGATAAGGAGGCAGTCTTCCTAACAGTATCCTAGTTTCCTTATCACTAGGAAGCATGGTCTTATCAGGAACTCAGCTTGGAAAGAAATTGAAAGCCCCTCAGAAATATACACAGGCATGCATTGTCTGTTATCCTGTGCTCTCGTTCAGCTGGCAATATGAAAAATGCTAGCAATCAATGGGTTAACTGGCAGCCTGTTGACTTGGAAAGGTTCTGTTCCCCTGAATAACATTTCTCATCCTCGCCTGGGAGATATTTCCCCTGTAAATAGAGAGAAATCTTGTATCATCCTATGTTTTAAAAAATGAAGCAAGAGGAAACTTGAGTCATCTTCTTGTGCTATTTAACCGGCAGTTTATGACTAAGAAACCTACATTGGTATTAGTGTATTGGAATCACACTCCTCTTCCCTTTTCTGAGAACACAAAGCATTACCGAAGGCAGCTGCCTGTCAGTGGCCAGGACATATGATTAAGAAAGTAAGAGCCTGGGGTTCTGTTCTTAGCTCTGCCATTAGCTCATGCTCTGATCTTCAGCAAAGTCACTTAACCTCTTGTTGCTTCCGTTTCCTCTGCTATAGAGGCAGTTGAAGATCTAAAATGAATAGGGCCTCACTGCAATGTGAACTCGGATATTAAGTTGACAGGTCTCTTGGAAACACCAATGAGCACAATCTCTCCAGGAGAAAAGAGGCAGAAAGACGGGATTAGATTAATGCCATATACCCTGGTACCACTTAATATTATGTTTGAGCTGGTGACGATGGGAGTGAGGATGAAGGTGAGGGGCTGTATGGGAGAGAGAAGTAGGAGAAAAGTTTTGTGAAGATGTGGTAAATTCACAGTAGACCTAATGATGGTAAGAGAGAGACTAGAAGAGGGGTTATTTAAAACCCAGGAGCATGAAATAATTTCATAGCAGCTCTTAATATGCAGCATTCCTCTCCTGTGTCTCATTTGCCCAGTTCAAATAATATAATGTCATGATGGCGGGGGGAAGTTTTGGCTAAGCAAGGACAGCAGCATCCAGCCCAATGACACTGTGCACTTTCAAAGTGCTGTGCGAGCCTGAATTGTGAAAATGTTCCAAGTCTCTCTCTCTCTCTCTCTCTCTTTAAAATGCCCACGTTAATATTGAGAGCTGGCTGACCACTTCCCAGCAATATACTCTAGGAAGACACCCTGTATCTCTTGCTTCACCAGGCACCAATGAACACTCTCCGTTCTGCTCTGAGGACTCACCTGAGTTGTGATCCAGCTTCAGAAACAGAATGACAGAAGCAGCTGTACTAGTTCAAGGAGGAATAATTTAGGGAAAGTTTTATGGCCTGTGCTATGCAGGAGGTCAGACTAGATGATTGCAGTGGTCTTTTTCTGGCCTCTGAACCTCTGAGCACTCTATGTATCACCATCCATCACAACATCTCCTCGTGGCAAACAAGCTAGACCCAAAGCACTGAACCTGGCAGAGTTACTGCAGGAAACCTGCCTAGAGGAAAGTTCTGCATCTTTGCTCTCCATCACTGTCAATGATGTGGACCAGCAGAGGGCAGAATTGTCTCAGAAACTAAGCAAGCCGGAGCCACCCCTATTCCTCCTTAGCATTTCCTAGTCTGCCTGGCTGCTGTCACTTTCCCGTGCCTGATTGTTCTCTGCTGAGCTCCCTGTTCTCTCTGAGCTGCGTCTTTGTGTGTTTCTCCGAACTGATGTTTAGCGTTAAGCAAGATGGTGGGCTGAGGATGTTGTCCTGTTGCAATGTGTAATGCATCTCAGTCCCCTAGGCAGGTGTCTGTACCTCTTAGTGTGCGTGCACGTGTTTAGGGCCTTCTCATAGGGTGCCAACTTTGGTTGGACAAATTCCTGGAGATTTCATCACATGACATTTTCTTTAGTTCCTGGAGACTCTTGGCTAATCCTGGAGGGTTGGCGACTCTATCTTCTGAGTATCCATTATTTTGGTAGATGATTCACTTTCTCTGAATAGTCAAGCAAGAGAGTTTATATACACACACACACACACACACACACTCCAGGCATCTGAGGAAGTGGGACATGGCCCACGAATGCTTATGCTCAAATAAATTTTAGTCTCTAAAGTGCCACAAGGACTCCTCGTTGCTTTTGCTGATACAGACTCACACAACTACCCCTCCGTAAGATTTCAGTGAGTAGCACATAAGGTTGCAATGCCAGTCAAGTTTGGCCTAGCTTCTCCTCCGTCCAGCTGGAGGAGCGCCTGGGCTAAATGGTGATGGAACCTGGTGCACAGAGAATCTGTTCCTGTATGTCAAGAACACGATGCCTGATAGTATCAGCTCATGCACTGTGTGGGTGAGAGAGGGGAGAGTCTATGGCCAAAGTAGAGCTGGGGGGCTATGGAGGGAAATCAGTAGGGATGGGAAGGGGGTCCCTGCTGGGATTGGCACGGGGGGACTGGAATTTTCCCCCATTCAAGAAATATCTGAATTGGCACCACAGCTTTCTGTGTTGTTTTTGTGCCTCGATCCCTGAGCTTTGCAGGACTCAACCAAAACGTAAAAGAATACACTGTGCCCAATGCCAAGTGTGTCCTTTAGAGTATCTGCCCTTGCCAACTCAAGGTGCTTCTTTGCCTCCAGGCCAATTAGAAATCCAGCATTACAAACTGCTCAGTGCCCTTCTTAGTTCCCCTCGCGCCAAAGAACCAACTCCAAGGAGTTGTCCTGTTACCTGCTACATACATCAGTTGTTCTCTGCTTGGGGATGAGAGGCATGGTACCTGCCTGTGAAGAAGCAGTGAGCCTATTAACCCTCATCCCACATATAGATCAGGACATCAGATTCCACTGATCCCTGTGAAGCCAAAGATTCTTCCCCAGGGGTGACTTGGAGCCGGATTACACCCAGGCACAATGGATGTAGTTAATCATTTGGATTAGAATTTGGAGAGGTACGTTTCTCTGAAGACGGGTGATCTGGCAAGGGTTCTATTAACATGAAAAAATGTGCAGTGATGGACAAAGCCCCTACACCAGTGCTTGAATTTTGTAGGGATAGGTGGGGGCTAAAGCCCTTGTAGGAGGTTGCAGGGATTCTCCCCACAACAGTTGTTTGTGACAGTACGGGTGACTTTGTGCACATCACTAGAAAAGCAAAAGGATGGAGCTTTTCAAAGCCACCCAGAGAAGGGGGGCATCCAGCTCCCACTAATTATATTGGAAATTGGGTCTCCAAAGTCCACCCCAGAAGTACAGGTCTCTCTTCAGCTCTGCTAGAGTTTCATCCAAGACAGCCAATAAGATTTCAGTAATGGGCAGGGGTGCCTCTCCCTCTCCAAGCACCACGCTGAGTTGGGTGGTGCCGTTGGTCTCCTGAAAACGCTCCTGCTATTCAGAACTGCTTTTCCTAGGTCTGCATTACAGATCTTTCCAGGTGAAGATGGCTTTGCCTGCTCTGCAGCTACACAGCCCTGCATGTGGTTGGAGCATTACAAAATGCCCACTGGCATACACTGAGCACGCACAGAAGCAGCAGTAATATGGCTGGGAAATTACAGCTCATTTCCTTGTTTGTAGTGCAGTCGGTACACCTGCTGGCTCTGACCGAACCTCTGTGCCTGTCCCAGGTTCCTTGAGGGAGAACTGCTCTCTCTGAGGTTTGGGTTTGCAACAAGAACCATGCTGGGTGGAGGGAGGAAGGAGGATATCTAAAATGATTCTTGACTTTCACCTTCCTCTGCGATTGATTGATTGACTGTGCAGCCAAGATAAGCTGGGGAGAGGCAGGATGAAACTTCCCACCCCAGCACATGCATGGGGAGGAAGTTCCAGGCAGTGCTATATTCGCCAGCGTGGCTCCTTGTTAAATTATTTGCTTCCTTGCCTGCAGCTAGGGTAGGGGGAGGTTTGGCTCTAAGGGACATTGGCTTTGTTTTTCCTTTCATTGAACTTCCCTGATAGCAGCCTGGTGTGGAGGAATGAGTGCAGGGCCTGAGCTGTGGTCCTGGCTCTCCCACAGACTCACTCAGCTACATAGCCTCTCTCAGCCTCAGTATGCACACCTGTGAAATGGGTAGTGCTACCCCCTGTAATCATCTCAGGTAGGGTTGAATGGCTTCCAGTCACGCAGCATGGACTGGGGAGTAAGCGATTCCAGAATCTCCTGCATCCCTGACAGACCTTTGAGGTGGGGTGGCCAGATGTCCCAATTTTATAGGGACAGTCCCGATTTTGGGGGCTTTTTTATATAGGCTCCTATTACCCCCCCCCCAACCTCTGGCCTGATTTTTTTATACTTGCTGTCTGGTCACTCTACTCTGAGGATACTTTGCCCCTAATTTCACCCCATTTTCAAGTCTACTGTCCTTGAGGATACGTATATGAGCCACCATCCTTCCAGCCCAACCCCACTAACCCCTGACATTATCACCCGTTATTACAGCTGGCCAGCAGCAGGACAGCCCTGTGGCCCACAGTTACCTCCATGGTTATTACCAGGAGGGTAGTGTATTCCCATGAATAGAGTAGGTGGCGATGAGAGTCAGGAGACCTCACTGCCACCGACCTTGGGCAAGGTCACGGACCTTGCTTGTGCCTCAGTTTCCCCATCTGTAAAATGGGGATAATGTGCTCTGAGACAGCCAATAAAGGGGATCTATATGTGCAAAGAATCATTATTATGTGGACACAGCTGGGGAATGTGGCACACTCAGGGTTAAAGAGAACAGCCTGCAGGATGAAATTTCCATTGGTATGTTCCAGTTCTCTCCAGCCAGGCTATGAGGGGAAATGCTTTATGTGATAGTTTATGGCCCAGGGAGGGAGCACTTTTGTCAGGGAAGGGAAGCCAGAAATGATTGAGGACATATTAAAAGCTGAAACTGCCAGATCCACCAATCACACCAAGGGGCTGATTCCAGCAGAATGAGAAAACAGCAAATGCAGGGAGGGGAAAACAATAGCAAAGCGCTGAGTAGATGGGGGTGCTTCACTTCTTTCAGTCTGGGTAACAGGCCTGCCCCTACCCCAGCAGCAGCTATGGGCCCCATTCCTAGCAAAAGCATTCTGTGTTAAACCAGTTCACACCTCCTCCTTTTCTCTAAAGACTAGGCCCCACTGCCTTTAAAATTGGCAACATTTCCATTGATTTCAATGGGGCCAGGATTTGCCCCAGCAGTGCAGGTACGTGGAAGGTTGGAGACTGGAGGGAATTGTTTAGGGTGCTCCAAAGAGACCGTTGTGGCAGGGTGCTATGCACAGACCCAGGGCAGACTAGCGGAGAGGTAAGGTGCTCTGCGGTGTTTGCTTCTACAGCAGGCTGCACAAATGTAGAATTCCTGATTGAGCGCCCGGGGCTGATGGTCAGTTTCAGAACTTCCAGCCAGATTTGGGTTAACATAGTGTATAAGGAGCTGAATGGTGACAGTGAATTACTGTCCCCTCCCTCCTAGGGCCTTCGGGTTATGTTATTGCCGCTATGTTACTGTCAACTATACTATAAGGAACTTGGATTAATTTTGCTAAGGAAACCTGAATGAAGGCTAGAGTCTCTTCTTCCACACTATCAGGGAGGGTAAGGCTGGAACACGGACATCCCTCTTCCTTGACATAGGCCTAAAGTATCTGAGCTTCAGGGCAGCTGCTAACCTTGGGGTCACTGCAGTGAAGATCAAGAATTTACAGATCAATGACATTCCAAGTACATACATCACACAGTCTCCAAAATGTCTTCGTAACACAAAATCAAAACACTCTTTGCCTTGGCGGAATTACGGGTGCCCCTAGGACATGTTCACACACCGAAAAGGCACTTAAATCAACACAAAACCATTTGCGGGGGGGACACAAAGCTGGGTTTAAAATCGATTCTATTGGGTGAGCTTGTAAATTTGCCAGCAGACCTAAGTGAAACAGCTGTGACTTAGGTTTAAATCAAATTAAAAGTGTCCACGCTGGAGTTTGCACGGGTCTAACTAAACATGTTTCAAATTGCACCTTTTAGTTCCACCTCATCAGGCCCATCACCACCGCCCTCCTCACTCAAACAAAACAACACATCACCGTGCCCTTGACTCCCCGGGGTCCACAAATTCCACCACCACTACCAAACCCTCTGGCCATCACTTCAATGATTTTCACCCCCGTCCCCAGCATAATGCAACCACCTGTCACATTCGCATTGAACCCAAGAGGCAATAACAATCAATGCACCTTTTGACTCATCTCAAACAGGCACATGCAGTAAGACTTGACCACTAATGGGCTGATCTAAGGCTTATTGAAATCAAGGGGAGTCTTTCCACTGACTTCGGTGGGTTTAGGATTAAACGCCTCCTGAACATCACACGATCACTGCTCAGTCATTGTCATTCCACTTCCAGTGCTACCAGCTGCTTACCTTAGAGATGAATCAATCCTTTTGAGTGTACGTGTGTGAACAACAGCGTCACATGAACGTGCAGCTGCCTCTCTATTATGATTATTGTATGGTCATAAACCAGGACTCCATGGTGTTAGGTGCTGTACAAAAGGATGGTCACCATCCCAAAGAGCTTGTGTGTATATAATTGGGTGGGATAGGCTGATTTTTGTGATTGAGTATGTTATGTCATGTGTGTGTGTGTGTGTATGTGTGTGTGTGTGTATCTCTAAGGCTTTGTTTACCCTAGCACTTTTGTCGGTAAAACTTTTGTCAGCTGGGGTGTGAAAAAGAAACACAGACAACAGCGCTACATCGGCAGGAGGGGCTCTCCTGCCAACATAGCTGATGCCGCTCATTGGGGGTGGTTTAATGATGCCAGCCGGAGAGCTCTCTCCTGCCGGCAAAGAGCGGCTACAAGGGAACTGGTAAAGCAGCACAGCTGTAGCGGTTTAGCTGTGTCACAGTAAGGTCTGGAGGGTAGACAGAGCCTAAATCTATGATTGGGTTGTGCTTGATGGAGTGAACGCCTATGTGTTCGGCAGGTGAAAGCGTCTTAGGCTGTGTCTACATACGCACCTTTTAGCGCCACAGCTGTGCTGCTACAGACATGCCACTAAAAGGTGTACAGTGTAGCCGCTCTTTGTCAGCGGGAGAGAGCTCTCCCGCTGACAAAAAAAAATGCCACCCTCAACAAGCAGCATTAGCTTTAGTGGCAGGAGAGCTCTCCCACTGACAAAGCACTGTTCACACCCGTGCTTTTTGTCAGTGTGTTTTTTTTTCACACCCCTGAATGACAAAAGTTTTACCAGTGGAAGTCCAATGTAGACAAAGCCTAAGTGTAGATGAGTGTGTGAGGCCAAGTGCATTGTTCACAAGTCACTATGAGCCTGTGTTTATCTCTATGGGTGTATGAAGGTGGTTAAAGGACTTAGCAGAACACTGAAAATGGCTGAACTATCAGAGCGGAGAGACCTTTCCAGCTGGGGTCACTGATGGCTTTTGGAGGTGCAGCTACGGCAGATTTTGTGTGTGTATATTTCTCAGTCTGGCTGGGGTGTTTTGCTGGTACACACAGAGCATAGTACCAAACTCCTCACTTAACATTGTAGTTATATTCCTGAAAAATGCAACTTTAAGTGAAAAAATGTTAAGCGAATCCAATTTCCCCATAAGAATTAATATAAATGGAGGGGTTAGGTTCCAGGTAGTTTTTTTTCACCAGATAAAAGACTACACACACACACACACACACACACACACACACACACACACACACAAAGTATACGTTTTAAACAAACAATTTAATACTGGTACACAGTGATGATGATTGTGAAGCTTGGTTGAGGTGGAGAAGTCAAAGGGTGCTTTGAAACAGAAATAGATTAAAGCACACTTGGGAACTCTTAGTATGTGGCAGCAGGGTCCACCCAGACACTTACAGCATGGCAAGCTAGTGAGGGGTAGGTTTACTCCCCAGATTGCCACAAACTACGTATTCATGTAGACAAACCCTAAGGAAAATTCTGCATCAGTTTGAGAAAATAAGCTACCAGGGAAAACATTTTCAAAAGAGCCTAAGCTGTATTTTCAAAAGAGACTTAGGGCAAAATTTTCAAAAGCATATAGGCCCAGATTTTTAAAGATATTTAGGCATTGCTTCTCTCACTACCGCAACACTTAACTGTTTTAGGAGCCTAAGTCTCATTTTAAAAGGATTTTGGGCTCCTCAGTGCTTAAATACTATTGACTGTGAATTGGATTTAGGCTCCTAAATGTGTCCAACCCTCTTGAAAATGATATTTAGGCTTCTAAATCAGTTAGGGATTTCAATGCTGAGTGCAGAAATGCCTAAATACTTTTACAAATCTGGGCGTTAGGAGCTAATTGAAAGTCAATAGGTATCTAAGTCACTTTTGAAAATGAGACTTATACTTCTAAGTTGCTTAGATGCTTTTGAAAATTTTACCTTCAGGACGCTAAGTCCCACTTAGGTTTTTAGATTTCAGATTTTCAAAGATATTTAGGTGTCTGAATAGCAGATAGGTGCCTAGCAGGATTTTCAAAAAAACACCTGAGCTGGTTAGGCACTATTGAAAATCCCACTGGGTGTCTGCTTCTTCAGCTGTCTATATACCTTTGAAAATCTGGCTTCTGAAATGCTTACGACGTGTTTGAAAATGGGACTTAGGCTCCTAAGTGACTTTGGCACTTCTGAAAATTTGATTATATCAGACTGAGAGGCTGTATAGAATTTTTAAAAAGCCAATTGGGTTGAATGGGTGAAAGACAGTTTTAGATGTTTTAAAGACCTTATGTGTTTGATTTCATTGGCTCACTTGGTAGGGACATATAAGAAAGGAAGACCAAAGAATTCCAAAACGTGCGTACCAAGGAATGCCACTACATGGCCCATGATCATGTGGCCATCAAAAGCTGTGATAACAGGAGAAGATTGCCAGTGATGAACAGAAACTTAATATACAATCAGACCATCTTAAGCTCTTTTCCAGAGATCTGTATAGATGGTGCTTGATTTGCAAGGAGGCCACATCCCTCTCAGATTTGCCAAAAAGGTGATGATCATTTTTCTTGAGTTCAGGAGCATTAGCTTGCTAAATTTTAACCCCAGGTTCTTTTCACATCTACTTTTACTTTGGACAGTACTTTTCAAATCAGGACACGCAATTATTCTTGACTAAGGCGAAGAGGTGATTGCTTAAATCTTGCTTGTCATGGAGTGTGGAATAGACTGATTGCTTTCTGATTGAAGCAGAAAGGGAGTTAAAGTAACTTAATAACAATATATATTCAGGGCATATTTGACCTCTGTACACCTCATACTGCCCAGGCAGCCAGTCCTAGCATTTAAAGCAGCAACTTTACCATGGTTAATTGATGTTAAGGGCCTGGAATTTTCTGTGAACATGGAAGTGATTTTGCAACACAATTAACTCTGTGTGCAAGTGCTGTCTGACTATGTGGTTGCCTCCGCAAATCATGGAGGCAGCTGTCTGCATACAATCAGTTGCTCCAGTAGTCATCTAGGGTGACCAGTTGTCCCAATTTTATAGGGACAGTCCCAATTTTTGGGTCTTTTTCATACATACGCTCCTATTACCTCCTAACCCCCGTCCCGATTTTTCACCTTTGCTGTCTGGTCACCCTATAGTCATCTGAGGGGTCAGAACTGCAGCACAAAATAGGAAGCTGGAGTGGGGGGGTCTCTTTAAAAAGCTGAGCCATTTGGTGGAGCAGGAAAGTGACTCTTGCTTCAAGGTTCCGAGGATTAGAGATGAGAATGGATGTCGTAGCCACTGAATCTGAGGTCTAGTCTACATGCAGACCTATATCCATATAGCTAGGTCACTCAGAGGTGTGAAGAATCCACATGCCTCTGAGCGACGTAGTTATACCAACCTAACCCCCCATGTAGACGCCACTATGCTGGCGGGAGACGACTTCTTCTGACATAGCTTCTCCCTCTCGGGGGTGGATTAACCACCCCGACTGGAGAACTCTCTCTCATCGGCCTAGAGCGTCTTCATTAAACCACGATAGCCACAAAACTGCACTGCTGCAGCTGTGCAGATGCAGTGTTTTAAGTGTTGACTTGCCCTGATACTTTGGGAAACCTTTGCCTCTATTCACTCTTAGGAGCCCTGCAATCAGGCTTATCTCAGGAGTCTACATCAAAGAAAATATTGTATTTAACAGGAAAGAACTAAGTGGAGATTCTAAGGTATTAGGCGATTTATAAACAGCTAAGCAAGGTAAATAGATGGATGGGGGAGATAGGAGTCTGAACTTTTAGAAACTCTGATACACTGTACAAATCTTGGGACTGACAACTGGACAGGAGAGGGATGCTGAATGATCACCGGCCAAGGATTTGTGTCTGCATTTCGTGTCGCCTGTTCATGCTGCAGGAATGTCTCACATGCCTAATAAACTCATAATTCAGTCAGGGAAAGTTACCTTTATATGCCAGCCAGTAACTTGGAGGAAATAACCTTGAATTTGTAACCTGCTACTGGTGCTGCATTAATTATTTTCCTTCCATTATCGAGACGGATCAGTTCGGGATGTGGAAGGAGTTAGATTTTCAGGGTCAGCAAGTTTAATATTTTGCATGAATAGATAGAACGATACTCAGAATATGTTTGTCCTCCATGAAGGACTGTGTGAAAAGCATAAATGCATAGTGTCTGAGTCTCCTCTTCCTGGGCTAGATCAGGACCAGCTCCACTGTGGGAAATGAAGTTACACTGGTGTAAAATTGGTGCAGGGGTGGGGAAGAACCAGGCCCCAGGTGGCAAAGTTATAGTTCCTATACAAAGGAGTTGTACATAGGCTGTCAATTTGATGATAGTTTAGGGCTGGATTCTCAGCTGCTCCAGAGCTCCTCTGGGATGCAATGTGTGCTGACAACTTGTACCTGCCTCCAAGGGCCGTTCAGAGAGCTGGCAATCACTCCAGCTCCTCTCCCATCCCTGCAATTCCCATCTTCTCCTGCGCCCTCCAGCATTCACATGTCATGGACCCAGGTGAGCCTGCTTAGGATTCCTCCTCAGCTGCCACCTTTCCATCCCCCCTTCCCTGCCAGAGAGGTGCAAAGGGGCTGGAGCCAAGATCAGAATCTGGCCCATGAAGTCTTTTCTTAGAGGTCTGATTCTGTCAGGTGCTGAGTGCCTTCTGCTCCCCAGTGAAATGAATGGGAGTTGAAGCCACTGAGCATCATGCAGAAGGCTCTCAGCACCTCACAAGCTTGGCCCCTAGGACCACAGAGAATAGCCAGAAGAGATCTGGGCTCTGGGCGCTGCTGCTGTGGGCAGGTCAGCCTAGTCGCCTGGATTTACTTAATTGTTTTTATTCTTCTTCCTCTTCTTCCTCTTTTACTTTGCTCAGTGGCTTTGGGCCGTGCAAACACCTCATAAATAGGCAGAGTGTGTCGAAATGATGCTTAATTCTCTTATGGCACTTATCAGAGAAGGCCATGGGGACACACTGAGGTAATTGTCTTCCCTTCCCCTCTTGCTTTTCCTCTTTAATTTGATCCTTATGTTTGCCTTGGAACAGCAGGCCTAAATGGATGGCGGTTTCAATGTGTTTATCTTGTCTTACGGTTTTATTTAATAGATATGGATTGCTTGAATGCTTTGTTTAACGGATCCGTGGACAAGAGACCAGAGGAGATCTCATCTCTGTAATTTAAAGAACTGGCAATAAAAGGAGAGGGGAAAAAAGAAAGGAAATGGTGAACAGCAACGCTTGCAAATATATGTGAATCACCATCCAGTCATAAAAGCCCTGATCCTGCAGTGGGAATTCCATGGCCCAATCCACCCTTTGCCAGGTTTCGGCTTTTGATTGTAATCCCTTCGGGATGGGAACCATACGTCTGAGATATCTCTGTAAAGCCCCTTTCAAAGTGCTACATAAGGACTAACTCATGGCTCAGTGGCATAAAGGAGTGGAAGATGTCCCTCACTCCGTTGCATTGGCTACCTGTGCCAGGTTACAGCATGAGCAAGACAGCAGGTAATTCAGAGCCACTTTGCCCTTCCCTACTGTGCAGGTGGATGGTAGGGAAGGAGCAAAATCAGAGCTCTGCCCCCCAGGGCACTGGCCAGCATCTCACTCTGCTCCAGGGGCATCACAGGAAGCACGGCCCTTTGCCAGGGCTGGTGGTAAAGTGACCATTTCAGCCTAAATGCTCATTATTAATAATCGTCAACAGCCCCACCCTCAGCTGTAAATGCAGGAATGGGAGAAAATCACAAGCATGCAAAAACCCCTGTATTCCACCACTCTGTGGCATTGCCTCTACTGCTCTAATCTGCAAGTTTTCAGCTTTCATTTTTTAAAACATTGCATTTGTATCATAGGAAGATGCAGCTGTCACATTATGCTGCTGATCTGCTAACCCAGCCTAAGAAAAAAATTCTCGTAGCCAAACCAGAGATTCTTGTGGGGTAGGATATTCACCCCAGGGTGTAGACATTACACTAGCCCTCTGCAGGTGAATTTCCTTCAGTCATCTTGTTCTTAGAGCTGCTGCAGCTACTAACAGAGGAGAGACACACACTGTGTTCTCTCCTGGATGCATTACATTTGTTTTTTCTTGCAGCTAGTTTTCCTTAATCTGCAATCAAAGTAAGTTCAGACTCATAGTGCATGTTTGGGGCTATGTGTCTGGAAATACAACATCCACTGAATCAATTTATTTGCAGAATCCTCTTGTTCAGCGCAGAATGCCAAGATATTGAAAGAAAGTTCTTAACTTTTCTCTCAGCTGAGGAAGGACTTGAGAAAACAATCTATCAGAACATACCCACTGGGGACAAAAGCCTCTTGATCAAACATGCTTGGGCTCATCAGCATGTGCCAAATATGGAGGGTTATAAATGAAACACAGTGTTTGCTCTTTGTCACTTCCTTTCTGTCCGTCTTAATGACGGAACTTTGCTGTCTTGAAGCAGGATATAGACCTTAGTCAGACAAAGAACTTCTGATGTGTGATGTTACTTTCCTGTTATTAGGATTTTTCCCCTGTCACTTCCTATAACAAACCCAGTAAGACCAACTCCTCTAAAGTGTTTAGGTACCTAAATCCCCACAGTCCTAGGCCTAATTGCCTGTGGGTCGTGGTTCAAGCTTTTTCACTATATGATCAGTTTATCGGTTTTCTGACCTTTGCCATTCAGTCATGTTGCCCATATGACAGCCAGCTGACCCTGCACTGAAAGGCAGTTGACAGTCCACTGCACATCAGCCTTTGGGGACAGAGAAAGGTAGAAAGATGTTTCTTTTTGCCACAACTTGGTGGCTAACAGAAGTGTACTCAGAACCATATAATGTAAACATTACCAGCCACAACTGAGGGGAAATATCCTGTGAAAGGCCAGGCATACTGAAGGCAATGGGAGTGGATGATACTCAGTGTCATCTCTTGTTTTCTTCACTGAAGTAGCTGATGCTGGTGTGGAGGGGAAGCTCAGCTACTCTAGACCCAGGCTTCCCTTGAAGAAACCACTACTGCAGGGAATGGTGTAGGTAACTCTGGTTGGTGTAGTGAAAGGAGGAAGCTCAGAGCTGCTTCAGTATTTCCAGACTTGCTGGGGCTATTTGTCAGTCATTTTCGCTGGTGTTTCCAGGATTAGTTTGGTTTCATTGTTCAGGGGTGGCCAAGGTTTTGAGAGGAACCATTTGCTGTTGGCAGGAGCTCAGAGCGCCAAGTCTGACATTCCACCTTGGAGACACACTTTACTGTCTGCCTGACAGTTATATCAAACTTCTGGCTTCTGAGCACTCCTGCCTGGCACTTGAGACAGGAAATGTGGATGGGACTGTGGTGGGGGGTCTACCCAACAGGCCAAGGCCTGAGCAGGTAAAAAGGGCCAGTTAGCCTGTAACAGGCTGCACCTGGAGGAGAGTCAGGGCTGGCTGGGCCTAACGGCTGATGAAGCCCAGCTGGGGGAAAACCTGGGACAGGCATATAGAGAGAAAATTGGTGATAAGAAGGGGCTACCGGAAGGAACTCTCAGGCACTTCCTAGAAAGGAAGGGAGTGGGCTAGAGACAAGGAGCAGGTCTAGGGGGTGAGTAAGCCCTGAGATCCTGCCTCAGAAGACAGAAGCTGGCAAGAACCCACGACAGGGTGAAGTAACTGTAGGAGGCTCCAGTGGTAACGTGGTGGGTGGGCCAGCAGACAAAGAAAGGAAGAGCTCAGGAGAACAGCAATAGGTCTGAGATGGGGTAGACCATGGTTTTGGGCATCGGGTGTCTGTGCTGGAACCTAGAGTAGTGGGCAGGCCTGGGTTCCCCTGCCAGCCACTAGGGATGGGGCATGGTCCGGGCAGTAGAATGGAAGACTGCCTGAGACAGAGCGTCCATTGGAACATTGATATCCTGTAAGGGGAAAATTATAGTGACCTGTCCAAAGGGCAAGCTGTGAAGGGGGAGCAATTGAGTCTGGAGCGGGAGAGAGATGGAGCGAGCAACCGAAGATGGGGGTGTCTGATTGGTCAAGAGCTACTCCCAAGGTGCGGCCATAAGGAGGCGCCTGAGTGTTGAACCACATGACAGGGACCAAGAGGACTAACTGTTCTGTACCTTGACAGCAAGGAAAAGTCCCTGTTTGAGGAGTTACTGCGATATATCTGCTTGTTACGTAGTGCAGAACGGGTTTCTCCAGGACACTGTGTCTAGTTATTCTGCAAAGTCCCCCCGTTTTCAGTTTAACTCCACTCACCTTCTATAAGAGCATACATCCCAATGCCCACGGCAAACATCTGTATGGGAAATGCAATGCATGTGTAGGGCACTCTGGTACTAGTTGGGTGGTTCTCCTAGCAATATCTGACATAGACTGGATTAGACATGCATCTAGAGAGGACCTAAGTGGTATGATATGTTCCTCAGCAGTTTTCTGCCCTAACAGTTATGATCTGCTTTGTGCCTCTGCTAATGGCTGGGGCACCACCAGTGTGAGCTTCTTCACTCTAATGTCTTTTTGTCATCTACATCCCCACCCGTGGGAGCATTTTCAGTGCAGTGTATGTACCCTGGCAATGTTGATAGGCATTTTATTTCTGCATGGTAACTGTCTATTACTGGGTCAGTGCTGGGGTTACAATCCTGGCCTCACACTTGGTGTCGTAGTCCGCATGACAGTGGTTTATTTCTGTGTCCTATGACCAGATGCTCCTTACTGGGGGAGAAAAGAGGAGTGAGCTGTGTGAAGGCAGCAGCTTTGCTCTGACTTGGTGCTGGATTATTGGTTTATGATCTGTGGCTGCATAGCCCATTAAATGCGACTCGTTTGCAGAGTTTGCAGTCAGGCAGGTGTTCACTGAATTGGGCAGAATGGGGCAGTTTGAAACTTGAGCTGGAGAGGTCATTATTAGCTGGGAGCGGGTTCCTGAAAGTTCCAACAAAAGCCCATTTGGATGAAAATCTCTCTTTATTATTGCAATTATCACTGCAAGGGGCCTCATCATGCCACTGCATTGTTCTCAGGAAATACCAGCCAACAGAAGGGCAACTCAATACCCAGTGCCACAAATTGTTTGAAGATTTATCTAAGGATGTAATTGCCCCTATCAGTCCCAGAGGGCACATGCAGAGCAGATGGATGGCTGCAAATCATCAGACATTGAGATTTCAGGGTTACCTGAGAGCATTAATGAGAATTTCATCCTTTCATAGGCAGAATAATGAGCACATTGAAGCTAGGAGCCCTTAAGAAGAGCTGTTCTGGTATTTATTCTCAGAAGTAAATTTGACAATATAAAAATGGCACCTTTTTACTCTGCCTCAAGTGTTTAATCCAGCTCTGACTTGTAAATCAGGACTAACTCCATTAAATTAATGGAATTACAGCAACTGGCACGACAGTAACTTCGACAGTAACTTCGCATCCACTGTATTTTGTTCCCTGCGGGCCCCGTTCCAATCTCACACTAATAGAAATAAGTATCCCAAAGTCAACAGGTTACACTGGTGCAGAACGAGCGGAGGAGAATTGAGCCTTGTGCGTTTTCAGTCACTGAATTACATCTGTTTACCGAAACAAATGAATTTTTGCTACTGTTAGCACTGCAGAACCAGCACTGGCATGGGAAAGCAGGCTGGGCTCTCTTCTGTACTGAGCGTCAAAAAAATGCTCAACTATATTTGTTCCTGGTGTTGCTGGTGTGGGAGGCAGACAGAGCCCTGTTTGATGTTCAGACGGCTAATGGCGTTTACGGGGCTGGTGGTCAGAACAATCAGTACTGGACCTGTACGCCGAACAAAGTGATTTGCAAATTCCTGAGAACGTATAGTCCTGGAGGCCAACCTGTTATCCTTACAGAGCTGCTCCTCTGTCTGCCACTTCACTTGATGATCCTCTAATTCGCAAGAGGACACCTACATCCAATAAGGGACAAGCCTTATGGTAAGGCTTGACTTTGCAGCGCTCCTCTCCTGCATGTGCAGGTTTCCACGGGAGTCCTGCACGTGTTGGAAGAGCAGAATACCAAGAGCTACTGCCAAGGTGGCTCTAGGAGGAGAATTTTTGCCTTTCCTGTCTTTGTAGCATATCTTCTCCCTGATGTTCATCTGCCATACCGTGCCATCAGTTTTTACATGGTACTCCCCATCCCCAGATCAGCTTTTGTGAGCCACGCCAGCTTTGATTATTGAACTATGGAGCTGTAAAGGAACCTGTCAGTTCTTCCTATAAATACTGTGTACCCACAAAGAGCCTAGAGAGTCTAGAAGAAGGATGTCTCATGATTAAAGCACCGAGCTGGGACAAAGGAAAGCTGTGTTCATTTCCTGGTTCTGCCAGAGACCCCCTGTGTGACATTAGACCAGTCACTGCATCTCTGTTTCTTGTCTGTAAAATGGGGATAATTCTAATTCCCTATCTCACAGAGGATATATTTATTAATGATCATGAAGCACTGAGGAATTACATTTCGGTATGTAGGCAGATCGCCTGTAAAACAGCAGGTTGCATGCTAGTTGTTATGCAGAGCATGCGCTGAACCACAGAAAGATCCCCGTGCACTAGGCAGAAGTCAGGAAATAATGAAACTCATTGTGAGAGACAAGAAGGAAGGCAAGGAGGTGCCTTCGATCAATCACTGATAATACATTTGACAAGCATCAACCTGCAAACTTCTTTAGAGAAGGTCAAGACAATTGAAGAAATATTGGAGCTTCATAGGATTAGGTTGATACTGTCATCTGGGCTTCACGTAGCATCTACCGGTTGCTGTTTATGCAAGTTAATATCTGGAAATGTCCTTATCTCTCCGGAAATAGAAAGGCCTCTTCTGAGAGTGTTCGGCTTTCTGAGATCCTCAGAAAGTGGTTGTAGTTGTGGTTGTTGCAGATTTAATAGCTTTGTTAGTTTTAACTGTCCAGATCTTTATCGTAGGTATTTGTGAGCTTTAATATTATTATTGGCAATTCTGTTTTTCCCAGTAACTAATTTAAGATGATTTCACTTCACTGTCTAGATCTTTCCTTTCTTTTTTCTTTCTTCCTTTTATTTTCCATACAGCGTATTACACTTTCCTTCACTGCCCTGACAAATAACAACTCCTTGGCTTGTGAGCACTAAATAATGGGATAAATCTGCCTAAACAATACATTCATCATACACTTTTTTTTATTCACATCCTGCATAAGCAGCCACACTTTCCTGCAACAAATAGCTGAGAAAAGAAAACTGCGAATTGAATAAAAACCCCTCAAGTGGAAAATGGATTATGCAACACCTGAGTTGGATGCATTCGAAGTGTAATCCATTTCTGACGCAGGAGTCGGAGACAGATGGTGGTGGATCTCTGATTCATATCAATAGACAGGTGTGGAGATCCTCTGAAAGGTGCTCTCGGGGATGACCATCCCTTGCAAGTTCAGCCTTGCTAAGGTAATCAGAAATGACGAATAGTCTCACTGCCTCACCAACCTGCACTGGTTAAGGTTGACAAAAATTCTGGGCTGCACAGCATGGTAAAGGGAAGTCAAGCTACAGAACCCTTCACTTTGTATGGAGCTAACTGAGATGGATGGGGATCAACTTTTGTTCAGGAGAGGATTCTCAGAGATTTGCATATCAGAAACACGTGATCGCACTTGGACATACACTAAAGAAACACCCATTTTAGATCCAGAAAGCTGGTGCCCCGTGAGCAGAGAGTTGCTTTTGAATAATAAAGGCCTCATATTTAAAGGTGTTAAATACTCACAAACCCAGCCAAAGAAAATGGAAAATCAGGCCCAATGATAACTGCTTCCCTATTATAATACCCTTCTCATTGGAAGAGCTTTGTGGGGAACAATACACTCCGATCTGCCTCTTGTCTGATGCTTGTGTCGAAGGGATCAATGTTTCCCACCTCCTGAGTATTTTCAGAGTTCAGGTTCAGGAAGCATCTCCCATAAAATTTATTTGAAATGTACTTGCCCCCCCTTTTTTTTTTAATTGATCTGTCAAAAATGCAATGTGTTGGCTAAATTGAAGCTATGCAACAGGAACAGGCTGCTGCACTGAAAACATGCAAAATCAAAGGTTACACTTCAGCTCCATGAAAATTCCCTTCTCCCATTCAGTGATGATGATGACAAACTACCCAGCCCCTGAATTTTGTCAGCCCCCGACCATTTCTTTACTGTAATGCTCCAGGCATTGATTTCTTCACTGTAATGCTTCAGGCATTGATTTCTTCAGACTGCTTCTTGCAATCAGCAAGGGGCACCAAGCAAAAGGACTTTGATTTGGAGACATCTCACTTGGAAAAATGTTAGTTTGCAGGTGTCGAATCTATCTAGGTACTTATATGGTCCCTTTTACTGTAGCATCTGAGATTTTCACAGGCTCTAGTATAATTATCTTTGCAAGACACCTCGGAAACCGGGGGGTGCCATTCCTCCCATTTTACAGATGGGAAACTGAGGCATTGAGACACTAAGCCCTGGTCTATGCTGGGCGGGGGGGAGGGGGGAGGGAGGAGTCGACCTAAGATACGCAATTTCAGCTATGGGAATAGAGTTGCTGGAGTCGACCTATTTAGGTCGACTTACCACGGCGTCTGCACAGTGCTGAGTCGACTGCTGCCCCTCCCCCATCAACTCTGCCTGCGCTCCAGCTCCAGCCAGCGGATTCCCTTACACTCATGTACTGCAATCATGATACTTTGTCATCGAATCCAGAGGTTTGATTTAAGGATTTCACTAACACCACAGATTGTGGTTACAGGACAAGCTGCACTTTAGACCCTTTTTAGTGCACCTCTTTAGTGACAGGTTGTGGTACCTTCACTTTTCTCTGGATAGAGCCACAGGGCCCTAGACTGGGTCTTAGGGCTGCAGTCACCCTGTTTACCAGCCATGATAACATGACAGACACAACTGTGTTTGGCATCTGTATGCCCCTTTCCACAGGGATCCTAAGACAGCAGCTGGTAAAAGTGACTCAAATAGCTTCGTCAATATGAAATATTATTTGTTACCCACAGGTACACAACATTCAGAGCATAGGGATAAAACAACTAAAGGCCTATCTGCCTGGATCACACCTAACTTTTATTTTTACCTTGCAATCTTTGGGCAAGTTCCACTCAGCCCAGCCCCCTACTCCTGGGAGAGACAGGGGCCCTCCGAGTGTTTCTCTCTGTTAGAGACTCATCTCCAGCCATTGCCGCCTGCTCACCCCACTTCCTCTCTAGACTGGGGTCTTTAATGGTTTGGTGTCCCCTTGAGTCTAGGCTAGGGTGACCAGATGTCCCAATTTTATAGGGACAGTCCCAATTTCTGGGTCTTTTTCTTATATAGACTGCTATTGCCCCTACCCCCGTCCCCATTTTTCACACTTGCTGTCTGGTCACCGTGTTCTAGGCTCAGGCCTGGCAAAAATTAAATTGCAAGTCTGGTTGGAACCAGGCAGGTGAGCACTTCCTAATTAATGGCTCTCCCCTTGTTTCCTTAAGGCCTTAGGTATTCCTTAAGATATGGCAGTACCACGTCTTTGTCATTGTTTCATTTCCTGTTTGTTTCCTCCCAAGAGCCTCCTTTGATTTAAGTCCATGCAGTCAGGAGGATAATATCAAATGGGACAACTGAGATGCAGATGATATTCCTAAAAAGATAATATAGAAAACTTCCGCTTGCTCCGCCATATGGGACATAAGAGAATGTAGGAGGCCACAGTGAGCTTGTGGCATTGCTGTTCCCGTTGATTTAATTTTAGAGTGTGTCAAGTGTCTGTGTGGTGGACTTACTACCAGAGCAAAAGAGCTTTGAAGGAGAAACACAAAGCCGATCCCTGTGCTGCTGGCTTTGCATTTAACCTGCTCAATATTTCCACCTCTGGGGAGGAGCAGGGGTTAGTTAAGTAAAACATGAGCAAACAGAACCCCACCCTTTGTGAAGAACCCTCTTCTTGTCCTGCTGTGGATTATTCCAAGGACGGGGCAGGCCCTCTGAGATTGTTGAGGAGTAAGTGATGGTGAATAATATGGCAGGGTCAGCTCCTGACCTCTTCTAAGGCTGCTTTGTGCCCCCAGAATAGCAACTTTAAACCAGGCAGCTGGGGTTTCCTGAGGCTGCTCTAACTTATGCCAGAGGTTCGAGTGGCTCTGAGCTGTCCCAAGTTCAATGGAGTAGGAATACGGCTGACAGCAATGTATGCTTCCTCCGTCGTCCGCATCTGCAGCCTGGGGCACTCTGGCATAGCTGAGGATCTGGGCCTGCTGTTGGAGACCAGCCATGGGAGGAAATCAAAGGGGTGAAGACTGAAGGAAATCCACTTAAATGACAAACTTCTGGGGCAGGATCATGGGCCCAATTCTGATCTCATTCACACCCACATAACATCTTTGACTTCCAAAGAAGTCACTCCTGACTTACAGCAGTGTAAGTGAGATCAGAATATTAAATGTCTCTGCTCATGGCTATGCACATCAGTGACTCAACATATACACACTTATTATTATTAATAATAAAGACTAATACGTGTGAGGACTAAATAATAAACAATCCATTGATGGGCAGTGATGGAGAACTAGGGATGAGGGTGGAGAAAGAGAACAGAGGGGCAGATGAGGGAGGAGAGGCCACGGGGGTGGTGGGAATGGGTGACAGTTGAAGGAGCAGTGAAGGAAAATGGGGTGAAGGGAGGAAAACGGGGGCATCCCTGCAGCATCTCCAGCAGCACCCACTGGTTTTGTCAGTGAATGAATGAGCTTTCCCCAGGCGTGCTGTGTCAGCGTTAATGTACAGTAATTGCAGCAGGCAAGGAGACAGTCCATGTCCCAGCTAGCCCATTAAGTTCTGCCTTTAACCGAGTTATACCAGGTCTGATTTCAGCCCCCCATGTCTTTAGTAATAGGAGTGAGAGAGAACCAGCGTCTCTGGAATAAGATTACCGTGAAGGCTTTGTGTCTCCTCAGTGATTCACTGGCAGAAAATACATCCCCAGGTGCTGAAGGCTTCGAGACAAAACTGAGCACAGGGCTGCTAGCAGAGGAAGAGACAGTAGAACACTCCAGGCACCACAGAGCAACAGTTTGTGATTTCCTGCAGCAGCAAAGAGATTCAGATAAAGTTATTTTACATCCACCCACCTTGCAGCATATTTGCCCATATTGATTCCAATGGCAAAATTGCAGCCAGTCTGGCAAAGCTTAGAATAGGGTGAGGTCCTGTAGGTAAACAGCGGAGCTGCGGTGTATTAACAGCATTGTTAATGGAAAATGAGTCAATGCCCTTAACCTATTTGACTGTCTGTTTCCTGTGGAAACAGTAAGTAGTTATACTGCTTGGATAATTAGATTTCTCCTTTCACAAAGCCCACATGCCCTGGGTAGTTGCTATGTGATGTGATGTGATGTGATGGGAGGTTAATAACTAGGGACCAGCAATGAGTTTAGCTCAAATAAGAAGAACGTCAAACCCCAAGCTGAACCTCTGAGCCTTTCACCTTTCACTGAATGCAACACAAAATTCCAAGGGTGGGTGTGTTTTCAGTTGATGAAATCCATGTTTGGACAGTGATTGTCCATGAGCCCTAGGGAAGGGCAGAAGAAAGCTTGGTCATGGTTACCTTGAGTTGTCTTTTAATCAAGAAGCCAAAATGCATCCTGTACTGCTGTTCTTATGGCCCGGGACCAAAGCCTTCATGTGTTTGCACTCAGTAAGGCCCACAGGCCTTAGGAATGAGGAATGTCAACTCAGCTTCCCAACAGTGCCATCCTCTGGTCATCGTTATCCTGCCCCACTGCTCCCAGAGTGAGGGATTTAGCAGAGACAAACAAGGACCGAGGGGATAAAGAGAAACAAAGACTGTGAAACCAGGATGACTGTTGGCTGCATCTTTGTTTTCCTTCCAGAGCTCTTTAAACTGGGCCCATTTGCTCCTGGGACTATCTAACGATTGTTAGGTAGTTGCGACATTTCCTTTGACTTCTTGGGACTTTCCTAGGAAAAGATTCGGTATCTTTAAAATGCACTTTCCCAGACTATCCAGCCGCTGCTGACCAATGTGTACAGAGAAATATGTTTACTAAACTACACACCATGAGCAAAACCCTGTGGGGAATTCATCTGTGTTCAGTATACAAAGATGTGTCTGTGATGTATTTCTCACAGGGCCAGAAGCATTAATGGCATTTAGACGCCTGTCAGCGTGTCAGGCATTAGAAACAAGGAGATTTCAGGACCCCAAGAGTATCTGGTCCGCTATAAATAGCTGTGTGTGTGTGTCTTATCAGAGAGCAGGGAGGAAAAAAGCCACCTTCTCAAATGCTGCAGTTGTGCCTCAGCTGAGCTAGCGTGCGTCACACAGACACGGCTCAATGACCCAGACCTGTTGAGGGACGGGAGTGTTTCATGGCACAGAGGCTTTCACTCTTACATCACTGTTTCAAATCTGCCCTAGGGTGATAGCGAGTGAAAATCGTTACTAATTAGCAGTTGTGGGATAGACTGAATGAAATTAATCAGTGTTCTCAGTAGTAAACAAGTGTGCATGTCACAAAACCAAGGCATGATCACTGATAGGCCTCTGTGTAGTTTCAGTTGAGAGGTCAAGGAGTGAATGGGTATGGAGCGGGAAGGAGGTTCCAGTTCCAGTAATGATGATAAGAAGCAAGGAGAGTGAAGGACATAAATCCACACCATGTAGGAGTCAAGCATAGGAGTTTATTATGTACAGCGCTGATGGAGTGTCACCTTGCTTATCAGGCTCAGCAACACTGTGAATGAATTGATTGCAATGAATTATATAGATCTACCATCAGCGGGGGAAAGTGACGGGGTAGGCAGTCCCAGACTCCCGGACAGGCCTAGCACAGCAAGACAAGATAGCACAGTAGACAAGAGTCAAAAGGTCACACAATGTCTCCACCCATGGTTTCAGATTCACAAGTTAACATATAATTAGTACTTTAATGAACTGTATTAGTATTCTATATATATATATGTTGAATTCAAGATGGGGTCCATAGGAATTAAGTAGCTCCTATGATCATTTAGCAGGT
Source organism: Dermatemys mawii (assembly GCA_007922305.1). Classification (NCBI taxonomy): domain Eukaryota; kingdom Metazoa; phylum Chordata; order Testudines; family Dermatemydidae; genus Dermatemys; species Dermatemys mawii. The sequence continues at coordinate 9,961,283 of ML677381.1, read as the reverse complement.
ACATTCCTAGGAGTTAAAGCAAATAAACGGTGAATAGTATATGGCAATAAGATTTGTCCTTCAGGTTGCCCCTTTGTGTTTTAAGGCAGGTGCTAGTCCCTGGGAAAGTGAATTTGAGAGGAAGCCATATCTTATACAGACATGCAATCCTTTCATAAACTCAGGGTTGTCTTGTGGGAAGAAGTCCTCCCTACAAGAGAACTAACGCAACAGGAACAGGACATCTTTGTTCAATTTGCAATTTTGAATAAGATTTACTGATTTAGTTATGCTCCAACATCTGGCATTTTGCTGACTTTGATTTAACAAACAAAGCAAAGTTATTTTCTGTTATTCTGCTTTCTTTTAGCTAATCGTTATTTGCTAACCCTCTTGACCAAACTCTGGATTTTAGGCCTCTGAAAGCTGACACGAAGCCATACACCAAATTCTATGCAACAGCCATCGATTTTAACCCTGCAGAGGGATTGCTCTGTGGAAATACAGAGACTGTAATTTATGATGTTTCCTCTTATTCCTCTCCTCTCGAGGGAGACAAAGCAATGAATAGTACAGAGAAGTTAAACTGGACACTCCTATTTTTACACAGGAACAAGGGGCTATTCAATAAAGTTGAAAGGCAATACATTTAAAAGTGATAGAAATATTTTTCTGCAGGCACGATTGGCCTGTGGCACTCATTGCCACATGATATTGCTGAGGCTTTGTAGGATTCATGAAAGAATTAGAAATGTTTATCGATGACAACACCCACCGTTTCATTCGATAGGATTCTAAAGAATTTGTTAAGGGATTCATGAAGTCTCATGCTTCAGGCCATAAAGAAACCCAATAAATGCTGGGGTCAGGAAGAAACTTCTCCCTTGGGAAGGTTATATCGTAATTGTTCACTGCAGAGTCGTTGTACCATTGTCTGCATCATCCACTACTGGCCATTCTCAAAGATGGATACTGGACCAGATGGATTTGATATGACAACTCCTATATTCCCCTCATTTCCCTAGACACAGATCCTTCAGAGCAAGATTGAGTACATTTGTCAAGCCAACATAAGGGAAGTTTTGCAGTGCTGTCCTGCACCTGGTCTGTGGGTAGAGGATTTCAATTTATAGGGCTCAATCCAAAGCTCCCTGACTTCAGTGGGTTTTGGATTAGGCCCCTACTGCTCCTCCGCCTGGCATCTTTCACCAACACTAACGTACACTTGGAAAGAAAAAATAAAATCATTGCAAATGTTCCCCTGAAGGGTATTAAAAGGCCAGCTTTTCGTGTACCAGGCAACAGGCGCTGTCCGTGTCCCATGAGTTATCACCTGCAGAAATGCAAATGGCATTTTCACACTGAGCACAGCAGTCAGGAGATATTTCTCACTCGCTGTAAAAATGCTTCATTGTGATTTTGTGCCCGTTTTACACAAAGAAGGGAAAACAGACTCTGGACACAACTGTCTGTTAGGAGACAAGCCTTTGTTTTCCAGGCAGCTCTTGAGTAACACAAAACAGTATTTAATGATCATTAAAAAGATGGAAATCCTGCTGGGACAGATGACTACTTCGGTCTGGCTTGCTCTGAACTCTCAAAGAAAAAGGCCCCCCAGGAGCAATGGGAAATTACTTGAATCATATGTTCCCCCCACCCAGAACACGGAGTCCCCTGCTGTCTAATAAGATTGCTTCTAGTCTTCCAAAGTTTAGGTTTCATGCTATGCGAAATCCTTTGCTGTGTCCTTCATTATGCTGCTCACTGACACGACACCCCTACTCTCCCAAGCGCTGCTGAGTGAGTAAGCAGAGAACAAAGCATTATGGTAGCACCCAGAGGCCACAGCCAGGTTTGGGGCCCCACTGTGGTAGGCACTGTGCAGACCTATAGGAAGAGGTGGTTCTGGACTTTCATCCCAATATTGTACTTGTATGTTGTATCTTTCTCTCCCACCCTTTACCTGTTGTGTCTATTCAGACTGTCAGATCATTGGAAGAGGTTTGTTCTTTTGTTATGAATATATACCAGTGATTCTCAAACTTTTTATATTGGTGACCTCTTTCTCATAGCAAACTTCTTACTGTGACTCCCTCCAATTGAAATTAAACATAGGGAAGTTAATTTAACTTAATATTAATTTAATTTAATGGGGGCTTGGGCCTGTCTGCCCCGTGCATGGCCAGGCTCAGGCCTGTCAGCCTTGTGGGGCTGAGAGCTCGTGACTCCCATGTAACTATCTCACAACCCCCTGCGGGGGTTACGACCCCCAGTTTGAGAATCCCTAGCACAGCGGGTCTCAAACTGTGGGTCGGTGCCCCAAAGTGGGTTGGGAGACCATTTTAATGGGGTCGCCAGGGCTGGCATTAGACTTGCTGGAGCCCAGGGCCAAAGCTGAAGACTGAGTCCCACCGTCCTGGTCCAAAGCCGAAGACCAAGGGCTTCAGCCCTGGGTGACACAGCTCAGGTTATAGGCCCCCTGCCTGGACTGGAGCCTTTGGGTTTGACCCTCCCCTGTCCAGGGCAGTGGGACTCTGCTGGGCTCAGGCTTCACTCCCTCCTTCTGGGGTTGGGTAGTAATTTTTGTTGGCGGAAGGGGGTCACGGTGCAGTGAAGTTTGAGAACAGCTGCATAGCACAATGAAATCACAATTTGGGCTTGGAACTATAGGCACTACTATAGTACAAATAAACAGTCATTACTAGTTACTTAGTAAAGACTCCTTTAGCAGTGCTAATAGCACACAATTTAATCTGCTTTTCCTCTTCAGGAAAATAAAAGCACTTTGAATCTCTCCTCCCAAGAGAAATATAACAGAACTACAGATTACGGTTTGTTTGTTTTCTTACACCTTTTACTTTTATTTGCACGTGCCATTGTCTTTGCTTTGTACAGATGGAGCAGTGGGCGAGCGGACTTTCTCAATGAAAAATGTGTTAACAGAAATCCAGTTATATCCAAAACACCAAAAGAAAAATGTTCCCAATCCCAAAGAGCCCATTTTCCTACTGCAGTTCTCAGATGGGCTCTGAGACCACATTATCTCTTCTGAATTTCCAAATTCATAACCAAGTCACTTCAGTAGCTTTTGTTTGTATGGCTGTGTGGTGTGTTACAAATCAGGCAGTGTCGTCTCAAGTGGCACAGCATGTGAAATTCTCTGCTAATACTATTTATGTTATAGGGTTTCTAGAGTCTCTTTACTGCTTGCAACTACGATTGATGTCATTTGCAGCCAGGAGAGCTTGTTCCATTTTGACTTTATCAGCACAGGGTAAGCAGCAGCAAGCGGTCAAAGTACAATTGCTAATGTATCAAACCTGCATCTCTGCAGAGATGGAGTTTCAGGAGGAGAACATCTGGTTGGAAGTTTATCTGTTTAGTGTGAAAGCTTTCAATGTGAGAGAGGATAGTGCATTTCTTGTGTCCGGGTGTCTCTGGTAGAGATAATTTGTCCTTTTTGGCAAGTTCATCTCAGGTAAAACAGAAGTAATCTTTTTCTCAGCATTTTTTCTCTTTCTCTCTCTTTCCTTCCTCTGTCTTTATTTGGGGGCAGGGGAGGTGGGGTCTCTTTAGGATATCAGATTCAGAAAAAGCTACTAAATGACCATCAGATGTGTCTGATACACCTCTTAGTAAGGATGAATGTATTAAGAGCTGTTCTCCCTGAACAGGATTATAGAGAAGTCTTTTCACTAGATATGGTGCTTAGAGATAGAGGCTGGCAGGACATTAGTGGAGTTTCACAGTTGTTCTTAGGGTCAGAGTCCCCCTGACACCTCCTGCCCATTGCCAGGGTGCAGCTGGACTCTTTCCCTGCAGAGTCCATGGAGTTCCTGTAAGAAAGCAACTCGGGCACAGAAGAAGGTGCAGTACCTTCAGACAGAGAGAGGTTAAAAAGGGAGACCATCCTCTGGTGGTATTTGCTCTTCATTTCTTTGGCTGACCTGTAGAGGTTCCCAACAAAGCAATAGCATATGGGGTTGAGGCTGGAGTTGGTGAGACCTAGCCACTGAGCGAAAGGTCTGAGCTGCAGGACCCAGGGAGATGGCGTCACATCCTGCAAAGAGTTGGGGATGTTGAAGTCAATCCAGATGTCCATCATGTAGACGGGCAGCCAGGAGATGGCAAACAGCAGGACCAGGGCTACCACCATCTGGGCCACCTTCTTGCGGATCTTCAGCCTGGAGGCTGGCAGGGATCGGTTCAGCGAGTTGCACTCCTTCAGTTGGTTAGTGCAGCTCCACAGCCTTCGCACCGTCAGGAAGCAGATGATCATATTGAACAGCACGGGCAGGCAGTAGAGGGCACAGAAGAGCAAGAAGTTGTAGGCTTGCTTGAGCCTCTCTTGAGGCCATATTTCCCTGCAGATTGGGAACACCAGTGGCAGTCCCTCCACCACCCCAATCTCATCCCTTTTGTTCATGAATATAAGGGGCACGCAGATCCCAGAGGACAGGATCCACACCACCAGGATGGCGCTGAGGATCTTCCTCTGAGTGAAGAAGGACCTGGCATTCAGAGGGTTGTGAACACTGTAATACCTGTTCACACTAATGACCGTAAGGCTGAGCACACTGGCTGAGACGGACACGGCCTGGATGAATGGCACAGCCCTGCACAGGAAGTCCCCGTACACCCAGGCTTTGTATATCAAGTTCCCCACTGTGATGGGCATGCAGACGCAAACCACCAACAAGTCGCAGATGGCCAGGTTGATCAGGAGGCTCCTGGTGGCACTGAGGCTGGACATACGACGGCTACGCTTCCTGGTGAGCACTTTGATGGACATGATGTTCCCAACAAATCCCACCACAAAAGAGAGCAGGTACAGGATGGTGAGGCTGATGGTGACAGGCTCCTTTGCAAACAGGAAGAGCATCTTTTCCAGCTCCTCCCAGTCCAACTCCTGGCTGCCATTCCATACTCCAGGCAGAGACACGTTCTCCCCTTTCAAAAGCTCCATCAGGCCGAGGTGGCTCTCAGGGAAAGGGAAGGAGGAATTCATTGCTGCTCCCTACAAGCCACACAGAAGCAGCCAGGGAAACGCCACCCCGCAGGGGTAAACTGGTGGTCTCTTCCGGCTTTGAACTCTATGATGTGATGACCTGGAAGCTCCTTTCCCACCACTGGACTCTGAGCGGTTCTAGCATGTTTCGATGGACTCAGAGAGGCCTGGAAGAGAGAGAGTTAATGAAAAGGGGGCAGGATGTTCTACTGTAAATATTTTCCTTTCTTAATTGTTGCTCACTCATGTGTGGGGAATTGTACATAGTCAGAAATGGATGCCCAGTGACTTTATCAGCTCCACGCATAGGGCCATGCCTTGAAATCCTTAGGAACATAGGAATTGTCAGATGGGTTCAGACCCTTAGTCCATCTAGTCCATTATCCCACTCTGGCAAGGGCGGGCACCAGATGTTTCAGGGGAGGGTGTAAGAACCTTCCCTGCCATGGAATAACCTGCCAGGAGAGAGAGGTTTTATTTCAGCCCCAGTACTCAGAAGCTGGCTGCTGGCCTCCCATAGAAAGTGCTGGGCAGACACCTCAGGCTCTGGCCCCTGGACAGCACCGTCATTGCTGGTAGGAGTCTGTGGTTATTTCCAGACACTGCATCCCTGCTCCTCCCCGCTCGCCCAGAGCCCTGCCTGTTCGCATCCAGGGATCCTGTCCCAGCTAGAGCCCCGGCCTGAAAGTCCGGGCGTCAGCCCCGCTCGCTGTGGGGGGGAGGAGATGCCCCTGGAGGGTGGAAAGGCTCCACCTGCGCTTGTGTCACAGCTGGACCCAGGTGTGGTGCTGAGCAGACAGCTGCCCTCGCCCGTGCCCAGCAGCCCTGCCCCCGCGAGCGCTCCCAGCCAGCCCCAGCTCCCCAGCCCGGCCGGCTCGGTCCCCGTGCCCCGGTCCAGGCGGAGGAGAGGCACTTACCTTGCGCGGGGAGATGGGAGCGGGGCCGGCTGGCCGCAGGGCTGGGGCCGTGCGCGCTTCAGCAGCTGGACTGATGCCCGACGCCGAGTGCCGAGCGCAGCGCGCCGGGCCCGGAGAGCAGCGACCGGCACCGGGGGGCTAACTCGGGGAACTCCCGGGGCCGCCCTGAGCTCCGCTCCCATCGCCTCACAGACCTGTTAGACACCCGCCCGCCCCCTCTGCGCCCAAACACACAATCCCGTCCGCGCTCGCTCGCTCGCTCTCTCACACCCACACACTCTCACCCCTCCACACACCGACACACACACCCTGCCCCCCCCCACACACACCTGCACTAACACCCGACACACACCCCTCCACACACCGACACACACACCCTGCAGTCTCACACACACAGACACACACACCCTGCACTCACCCCCCCGCACCTTGCACTCACACCCGACACACATCCCCTACACACACCTCCCACACTCTCTCTCTCTCACACACACACACCCTGCACTCACACACCTACACACACATCTACACCCTGCACTCTCTCTCACACGCACACCTGTACACACAGACACACCCTGCACACTTACACCTTACACACACACCCCGCACTCTCACATACCCCTACACCCACCGCTACACACAACCTATACACACAGACACACACCCTGCACTCTCGCACACTACACACACATCCTACACCCTCACACCCTACACACACCCTGACCTCTCACACCCTACACACACAGACACACGCACCCCCTTTCACTCACACACCCTGCACTCACACACAACCCCTTGCACTCACACACACACAAACACTGCCTGCTCGCTCGCTCTCTCTCTCTCACACACACACTCCCCCCACACACTCCCCACACACACACTTCCTTTTCTACCCCCCCGCTCAGATCGCTCTACAGCCACACCCCCTCCACACCCACACACACCCCGGCTCTGTGCCTGACTCCCTATCGCCCCACTCCCTGCGCTGGCTGCCCGGCGGGGACCTGCTGCTTCCTCCACCCCACGGGGCGTCTCAGGCGCCGAGCAGGAAAGTTTGGGGCTGCCCCTGAAAAGCCCCAGCCGGCTGCAGCGGCCCGATCCCCGGCTCAGCCGGCCGGCCGCCCCCGGGCTCTGCCCCGGCTGATGGCCGGAGTGGCCGAGAGCTGGCGGAGGGGCAGGCGGTGCTGAACGGACAGCTCCCTCCGCGTCCCCGGACCGGCCATGGGGCTGCCCGGGCTCCGGGCTCCGTGCCCGGCTGCGGGAGCCGAGCGATCCCCGAGCCCGACGGGGCAGCCTGGAACCGGGGCGCCGCTCTGCCTGGCGCGGCTCAGGCTGGCAGCAGCTCGGGCATGTCCCTCACTCCAGCCGATCCGCTCCGGCTCGCCCCGCCTGGCCGGAGGGGGTTTGCTGATTGTCTCCTCGCCACCCTCGGAGCCGGGCCGGGCCGGAGCCCCGCGCTCTCCCCTCCCGCTCCTGCCGCCCCCTTGCTCCAGCGCCGGGTTAATTTGTCCCTCTGCTCCGGGGGCTGAGTCCCTGGCACTCCGGCCCGCTTGCTGCGAGCCTCTGGTTTTTATCCCCCTCGGTGTTAATGTCCGGGGCTCTGCCCGGGAATCGCAACCTCTGCCCCAGCCCACGCTGCCTTCTGCCCCCTACTCCTGCAGCCAGCGCGCACCTGGGAGCCGGGCGCGGCGCTGCGAGAGAAGATTGTTTAGGGCTGGAAACGGGGCTTCGCTCCCCCACAGAGCCCGAGCAGGGAAGGAAACGGATCGATTCGCTGCTGGAAACAATTCAGTGGCTTCAAAGAGGTGATAAATGTCTCCAATCCGTGTCCAAAGCTTTGCCTCTGGACTCTGCTGAGTTGGGGTAAGAACCCTCCCCGGGGGGACGTTACTTGCTTTACATTTAGAAAAAAATCCAGGTTCCCCCTCTCCCCCGAGCTCCTTGAAGCCCCTTTTCACGCTGCTTTATTAAAAGCCATTCACTCCAAGCCATCCGGGCAGGAACGGGGAGTTTAATAAAGCCGAACTATGCGCCCTTTTAAGCTAACTGAGTTAAGCGTGGTTGGCAGTGGATCTTCGATCAGCAATAAGAGATAAAGAGGTTTAATAACTAGCTAATGGATCAGAAGCGAATGACAGGTGTCAGCCAGGGAGTTTCACAATGGTTATTTGGGTTCAACTACAACCCTGCCCCCTGTTGGAGACTTGGGAATCTTACTGCTTAATTTTACTGTACAATAGGGTTAATCCTATCTTTATGGTTAATTCAGTTCAATAAGCAGACAGGCAAATAGGATGATGGACCCTCTAGAAACATTTGCCATAGATGGATGGATGAATCTTGTCCTTTCCTGAACAAAACTTTGAAGAGTAAGGGCTTGTCTTACCTATTTCTGTACCTTTGCAAGTGTAGATAAGCCCTAAAAAATGGACCTAAATCATGGAATAAAGTCACTAAAAAGTGTGAGGTCTCCATCAGGGAGTAAAGTTGGAACTGATGAGCCGGGGTGGGGCAATTAAAAACACAGGGGTTTAGTCTTTATTCTCTTCCTTTTTCCTCCCCAGAGAAAAAAAAAGTATGAAGTTTTCCTATATTCTGCACATGGGAGGAGGAGAAGGCTGGCGAGGACTAGGGACCGAATGGCTGGGCAGCAGTTCTGCAGAAAAGGAGCTAGCGGTTACAGTGGATGAGAAGCTGGACATGAGTCAACAGTGTGCCCTTGTTGCCAAGAAGGCTAATGGCATTTTGGGTTGGATAAGTAGGGGCATTGCCAGCAGATCGAGGGACGTAATCATTCCCTTCTATTCGGCATTGGTGAGGCCTCATCTGGAATACTGTGTCCAGTTTTGGGCCCCACACTACAAGAAGGATGTGGAAAAATTGGAAAGAGTCCAGGGGAGGGAAAAAAAATGATTAGGGGGCTGGAGCACGTGATTTACGAGGAGAGGCTGAGGGAACTGAGATTGTTTAATCTGCAGAAGAGACGAATGAGGGGGGATTTGACAGCTGCTTTCAACTACCTGAAAGGGGGTTCCAAAGAGGATGGATCTAGACTGTTCTCAGTGGTAGCAGATGACAGAGCAAGGAGTAATGGTCTCAAATTGCAGTTTAGGTTTAGGTTGGATATTAGGAAAAACTTTTTCATTAGGAGGGTGGTGAAGCACTAGAATGGATTACCTAGGGAGGTGATGGATTCTCCTTCCTTAGAGGTTTTTAAGGTCAGGCTTGACAAAGCCCTGGCTGGGATGATTTCCTGGGGATTGGTCCTGCTTTGAGCAGGGGGTTGGACAAGACGACCTCCTGAGGTCCCTTCCAACCCGGATATTCTATGATTCTATGAGGATGATAATCCAGTCCTGGTTTTGAGGTTCCCTTTTCACAGGTGGAAGTTGTTTGTCAATGAATTGTAAATGCCCTTGAACTCAGTGGAAAAACCTCCATCTATTTTCATCTATTTATGTGAAGGGAAAGGGAAATATTTCCAGTCTGCCTGCCATGACATGAAAGAAAAATCAGCAATAGAACCTCAAGTCTGGGAGGGCAGGAAGGGGGAGGGAGAAAATGTGATCTAGGTATAAATCTCTTGGCATGCATTAGAACAGTGTTTGCTCTGGTCATGTGAAAATCCATTTCCTTTCAGTTTCATGTACCTATATTTGTAGGACCCCAGAGACAAACAACTTCTACAATCTATCTGTTATTTTCCTCAAAGTGCAAGACACATGATATAGTCCCCGTCCCCCCCGGGTGAAATGCACAAATACTCTTTCGGATCCCTGACATCTGCTATAATTTCACACCTATGCCAAAAGCAAATGGCTACATCACTAAGGCCAGAGCTAGACATCTGAAATGTCCATTGTCCCCAGGCCTTGCTTGCACATCATGTATTCTCCCAAGGTAGACATATCATTGTACACAACATTAACACAGCAGAGGCAAGCAGACATACAACTCTAACAGGGTGTTAATAAAGGGCCAGGTGAAGGACAAAGAGATGTGCCAGTGCCGCTTAAGAGATGATATGCTTAAATCATGGACTATGTCTGCCTATATCCAAAAGCCCAAATGAATGAATTTAGTTGTAGTAATTCCCACAGACTCTACTGGCAACCTACATGACCCACTGTCAAGAAGCCTGAAAAATCTAAAGTTTAAAATATCAAACAACATTTTAAGATGATCAGTGGTGCAATATAATTAAGGCACTGGCAGTGAATCTAACTTTGTATCGCATTGGCACGATGCATAAGTGCATAATCAGCGCTAACTCATGGATCAGGAGGACACATTACAGCGGGGGGGGGGGGGGAGGAATATATAATGGTGAGAGAGGAACAAAAATATTGATAACAAGTTCAGAGTCACCAAATAACTCACGATGTGGCATACCGCCAGAAGGAAGTTGCTAGAGCATCCTAATGAAGAGAACACACTGAGCACTGGATTCTCTCTCCCCTTCATCAGTTGGCCTTCAGTGGAGCTGTTCCTGGTTTACACTGGTATGAAGGCCAAATCAAATATACAGGAGTCCATTCTTCACCTCTGCATATTATGGGTCTGACTCTGGTCTCTCAAAGGCATGATTCAGAAGTAACCCCATTAAAAACAATGGAATTACAGCTGTGCAAGATTGGTGTGAAAGAACCAGGCCAATTCGGGGCTTTGTCGGCATTTCAGAAGAACTCATAGTAAATAGTTCCCTATATAATGTAAATATACTACAAATGCTCAAACCTGCACTCTGCCTTTTGCATCAGCTGCATAAGGGATCCTTGGGTAGGGCAAAGGCAGCATAGGTGGCTCAATGCCGTCTTTTCCTGACACCAGGGTGTAGGGGTCTTCCAGGGTTGTGTGGTAGAAAAGGAAGCTGTGTGGCTGGAATGGAATCTGCTCTGACAATCCTGGGACCCATTGTTATCAGCATAGATTAGAGAAGCCTTGAGGCTGCTCTAATTTATGCCAGTGGCCAAACTGACTCCTAGCTACTTCTAGACTTGGGAGTGCAACACAAGAGTAACTCCTTCAGTTCAGCATACAGTTACAGCAAACCACTCAAGTGATGACACTCCACAATTAAACTTTTCTCCTCTCTAATTATAAGGGTACTAAGTCTTATTCTCAGCTGGTGAGATTCCTGAAGCATGTAATTCTTTTGTCTCTGACCACCTAGGGAGTATCCTTGTTATTGCATATGGTACATGTGAGTGTACCTGTATACATATGCAGAAGTTGTCTACTGCCATATTAAGTGTGTAGGCTTCTAGTCAAACAAAACTTCATTTCTGCAATTGTTTTGCTAGTTTTGTTTTGATCCCTTTAGTGGAACTCTTGAGGTTGTTCCAGCTGAATCTGTTTGCTTCTAAGGCCTAGGAGGCCAGACATGTGGCAACATGATCAGGATACAGGGAGCTAAAATTTCAGAAAGGGCCTGGGCTTTAGCACCCTGCAAAGTGGGAAGGTCCCAGAGCTGGAGCAGCAGTCCAAGCTGGAATGTCTACACTGCAATTAAACAGCCCCACCGCCTGAACCCCGTGAGCCCAATTCAGCTGGCACGAGCCAGCCACGGGTGTCTAACTGCAGTGTAGACATATCCTCTGAGCTGATCTGGAAAATAGACAGGATGGTCCTGGCCTGCCTCACAGCGGTAAAATCCTGGCTCTTTTGAAGTCAATGATGAAATTCCTGTGGATGTCAACAGGGCCAGGATTTTACCCTGCATGTAGACAAGCCCTTATTCTATATGGTTCTTATACCATGCTTATCACCATAGTGTCTGAGTGGCTTCCAGTGCATTAGGCAACTTGACTGCACATCTGTCATGTTTTGTTTTTTCTCTCATCCACTGCCCAGGGGGAAGAAGAGCATGCAGCAGAGTGTCTTCTTTTGGCAGAGTTTTAGGTGTTTTTGAAATCTACATGTTGCTATGTACTTGTGTTCAGGAAGGCAAGATAAAGGAAATGCACCTTGCACTTGGGGCAGAAAGTAGTGTGGTTTGGGTTGGTCCTTACTTCTTGGGGGAGTTCATTGCACAGATTTGGCTGGTCCCCCAGAAAGTTCTTTCTCTTAGTGTAGTAAGCTCTATTGTGCCACAAGAGCAGAGTTCTTCATCCCAGGGCTTTAGGTGGTCTTTTATATGCCCAGGCCATGAAGTGCTTTGAAGACAAGGACCAAGACCCCTGTCTTGGTTCAAAATTACATGGGAAGCCAGTGCAGAGAGCGGAAGGCAGGCAATGGTATGTTCATTGTAGCCTATGTTCCTGATGAGAACACTACAGCATTCCAGTTGGAGATTCCTAAGTGCTGAAGACTTCATGGCCAGGTCTGTCACATGGCTGTAGTCCAGCTGAGAGGTCATAAAGACTTGTATATCTGAGGCCAGGTCATCGTCTGCCAGGATGGGATGGAGCTTCCTAGCCAGCCAGAGGTGATAGAGAGCATTGCATGCAGACGCTATGTGAAAGTTTAGCATCGGTGAAGAATCTAGGAGAACTCTCAAGTTGCGGACCGAATTGTCTAATTGTGGATGTGTACCTTCCACCAAAGGAGACAGCACCATGGCAGCAAGCTCTTCCAAGTGCTTTCCTTTGCACATCATCAGCAGCTCTATCTTGATTGGGTTCAGTATTAGCCAGCTGTTCTTCATCCATGAACTGATGTCATCCAAGCACCAGACCATCTTGGTAGCAGTGGTGTGGTTGTATGTGATGAAGGATAGGTAGAGCTATGTATCACCTGCATATTGCTGGCACTTGAGTCCTTACTGTTTGATCATTCACCCAGTGTTTGCCTGTAGATGCTGAAAAGGTCTGGAGAGAGAGTTGGTCCTTGTGGACTCCAGAAGTGAGAGATCTAGTCGTGGAAGGGCAGTTTTCCATCACTAGTAGTTGGGTGCATTCCTCCGGGAAGGACTCAGCTCATTTTGGTGCATTCCCCTGGACCCCTGCCCTCTCTCAGGCATGACGGCAGAGTCTCATGGTCTACAGTATTGAATTCTGCAGAGAGATCCAGGAGGCTGAGATTGGATGTGGGCCCTCTATCCACTGACAGGAGGAGATCATCCAACAGTGTCACGAATGCAGTTTCACTTCCATGCCCTGGCCTGTATCTAGTTCATGCTGCTATTTTCCTTTTAGCCTAAGAGCAGGACCCATGTGCTCTTTTATCTTTTATTGTTACTATTATGGTGAGACTAAGTCTAACCATGAGTGGGACTCCATAGTGCTAGGCCCTGTACAAACAGAGGAGTAGAAAGTCCCTCCCCCAAAGATCTTACATTGTAAATAGGCAAGACAAACACAGGGTGGAGGAAGAGCTAGAACACGCAAGTGGAGTAAACAATGGCAGCAACAAAATAATAGAGACCTGTGTGTGTGTGTGTGTGTGTGTGTGTGTGTGTGTGTACCAATATCTTGCCTGAAGGAGGATGTTACAATACTTTAGCTTTAAATGTTACTGTCTTCCAAAGTTACCCTGTCAGAATAAGTCCTCTGGAGTCTCAGTGCCTTATGAATGAAAAATCCCATACTAAGTCATAGCCAAGCCATCAAAAAAACAGAGCCATAAAAAAACAGAGCCATCGTTCAGGGACCTACTAAACCAGGGTTTGTTGCTCCCTCTGCTGGCTAATCAAACATGATCCATTTCCAGAAATGTTCTGGTGTGATGGATGCTGCTGGTGCACAAAGATTTTTTGGTATAAGACTCTGTGGGCCTGCTGCATTCCCATCAGTGTCGATCAGGAGTAACTCCATTGAAATTAATGGATTAACATCTGTGTAAATCTAGCACGAGGTCAGACTCGCATCTGCTCTGTCATTTAAAGATAATACACCAAAGCAGCTAGGTTCATTTCAGATCTAGTTAAAAACAAACAAATGGGAAATCAGTGTTTGATAAATGGAAAAGAACAATATTGAGAGATTTTTTTTCTATTTCCTAAGAATAATTAGAAGCATCTCAGAATGACTAATTTTAAATTTTTGAGTGTCCTTTTAAGTACAGTACTTTAAATGGACAATATGTAATTTTTGGGTCTACAACTGTGAATTGCCTGGATGCCTGTTTATATAAATACATGTAAGCCATGTTCTGCAGCCACCACTCTTGTTGTCCCGGAGTCTCATGGACTGAGCTGTACAGAAACGCAATGGCTGGAATAAAAAGATAACTATATGGAGAGGAATTGGTCTGATTTAGTGTTAATTGTTTCAAGATCAAACAACATGTCATGCTGCCATTAGTGTGACTAAAAGAGTGATTTTCCCCCAAATAGTTTGCTGCTGTATTGAGTAGGAGAGAAAGCACATAGAAATCTGTCGAGTGAGAGAAATACTGGGCCAAATTCACCTCTGTAGGACCTCTATTTAATTGAATGGAGTCATACCGGGAAGGGAAGAGGTGTTTGGCCCAACCTTATTAAAAAGCCCGCCAGTGAATATGAATAGCAGACCTGTACTAACTCTAAAACTAGTCGCCAGCAGAAATCAATAATGTATGTATCTAACTTACAGCACAAATACACAAGCAAGATTGTCAAGTGATCTTGAGCTCATGTTCAGCCAGATCCATCTCTCACAAAATTCACCCCATCAATATGTTTTATATCATGATGGGCTTTTCAAAGGGGAGCAGTGAATTTCCCACCACAATGCACTGAGTTGTCTGGGAAAACCAGATGAACAACTCTCAGGCAAAGCAGCAGCCTTGCTACCACTGCTTGTTTCACTCAGGATATTTTTTGTAGGGGAGCAGGTGAATTTGGTGCTCATGAAATGTTGATATTTTTGAGATTCCCCCCTTCCTAACACAGTCAAGGATTTCAAACCTTATGTGCAAGTTTTCAGAGGAGCTGTCATCCTGCAGCTCTGTTAATTTCAAGGATCCATATATTTCCCCAAAGGGTTGCATTAATCTACATGTTCCTCCTATCCCAGCAGGAAAGCAACAGGCTCTACTAGCATCTTGTAACTTCTCTCTTCTGGGCTACAGCTAAGGTCAGTTTAATGAAGGGAGGGTTTGTGTTTCTTTCTCTTTTTAGATGACCAGTGACATCCACTCTCTTAGTAAACACACATTCCTTCATTACCAGGGAGAAATGCTTCAAACCTGCCTGAAAATGAAGCTCGAATTAACAAGACCTGGTGAACCACAGCAGACAGGTGCTTCTGCATCTCCTTTCAGCTCCACCAGTTTCACACTGGTGTAACACTATTAACTGGAGTAGCATTACACCTGAATAATTCCAGTACAATTGAGAAGAAGAGCCCAGGATGGCAAAGAGCTACTAGATTATCCAGAGAACATCCATTTCCCAATCACCAAGGCACTGCCTGAATCTCAGTCTATCTAAACATTCCCAGGCTTGCAAAACTCTAACAGACTTCCTCTGTTTACACCCAGAAGCATGAGCAACTGACTGCTAGGTCACCACATGACAAAGGATTTTCAGTTGGATCAGCTGACTGCTAATTGGGGGCATCATATGACAAAGGCTTTAAATTTGACAGTGGGTTTTACCCTCACCCAGCTGCAGGCAGAGAGGGAAATGGAGTGGAAATAGAAAGACACAGGAAGGAAAGGCAGAGGGATAAGAGCTATTAGAATAAAAATGTTATTGCTAGTAAAAGGTTTCAGGGAGAACAGAGCAATTAAAATACAAAGGGAGGGAGGGAGGGAGGGAGTAAGTCTGTCTGCCAGCCAGGGGCCATTTTGAGCCTGACTCTATTTGTTTCTGCTAGGATCTGCTGGGTTTATATGGTTTAGGTTAGCTATAGTTGCTGTAGTAAAGCCATTTTTGGAACAATGTCTGGAGATCAAGTGACATGGATTACAAATTAAAGCCTGATATGTTTTGTGTACAAACTCAGGAAAGCATTAGGCTTCCTGCTCTGCAGCCTTTAGCAGGGTAACCAAGGGAGATGTACTTGGAATCTGAGTTCCCAATTTTTGGGGAGGGTGCAAATTTGAATTTGGGTCTGAATAATTCAGCTTTCTCTAACAGACTGACCCAAATATCTCCCCTGCCCCCACATTCTCAGAGGTTCAAAATCCACATTTTTCAGTTGTTGATCAGAAAAGGATTCCCCATGTAGATCACTTTTTCTCTTTAGCAATAATGCATAATTGCTAGGGGTTCTCCTAGAAACACCCTAGGTAATTTATAGAAGCTGTAGCTGGTCATCCTAATGCTGGGCCTCTGGGAGGCAGCAACTTCTGGGGCTTAGCCTGGCAGTCAATATGTGCTAGCCATACAGCTGGCCTTAGAGCAAAGGCCAAGGTTGAGTGCTGAAATTGCTGCATCTCTATTTTATTCCTGTTTCTGACAGCCCAGGGGCAGTTGGTGCTGTAAATCACCCAGACATCTTGTTTTTGGGACAGGATGTTGTATTAAAGAAGTGGAAAGTAAACAGGGATATGCATGGCACTTAGATCAGCACTTAGTGTGGAATCTGAAGCAAAGGAAGTAGGGGAAAGGAGAACTTATAGCCCAGAGCATAGAAAGAAAAGCTGGTAGCAGCAGAAAATAATGCACCTTAGGTTAAATCACTGTTCACAAGTCTAGGCCCCTTTTCTAACTCTGGTGGTCCGGTATTACACACACAGTGTAGAATCTGGCTTGCGGAGTGATGCAAAACAGACTTAATGGCACCTTGCCCATTGGGCTTGCAATCTTGGATCTATCTGTTGGTCCAGTGGTTCTCAACTGGGGTAGGCAAACCACTGGGGGTATGCAAAGGTCTTCCAGGGAAGTATATCAACTCCTCTAGATATTTGCCAAGTATTACAACAGACTACATAAAAAGCATTAGTGAAGTCATTACAAACTGAAATTTCATACAATGACTTGTTTCTACTGCTTTGTATACAATACACTGAAACATAAGTATAATATTGATATTCCAAGAGATTTATTTTATAATTACATGGTAAAAATGAGAAAGTCAGCAATTTTTCAGTAATAGTGGGGCTATGACACTTTTGCCTTTTTATGTCTGATTTTGTAGGCAAGTAGTTTTTAAATGAGTGTTTCAAAGTTGGCGGTACACAAGACAGCTCAGCCTCCTGAAAGAAGTAGAGTAGTCTGGAAAGGTTGAAAGCTGCTATATTAGTCCATAAAGGCTGGTAGGAGGTATCTTGGATTTCAGAGTAAGGCCACGAAGAACTCCAGCCCTTGAGGTACCTCGCTGTTTGTACGAGGCTGCAGGCAGGTAGTGTATTCCCATGGACACTGAATCAGGCATGAGGAGAACTGGGTTCTATTTCAGGTTCTGCCACTGACCTGACCTCTTCTGTGACTTTGGCCAAGATTGTGCCTTAGGTCCTCCACCTGTAAAATGAGGTGATGTTGCTGCCCTCCCTTTGCAAGGCATTTGCAGGTGGAGAGATGAAAAGTGCTATATAGGAGCTAAGTATTTTTATTATTACAGGGGCTGGGATGAAGAATTAGTTCCTGATCTCAACAGCCAGTCGTCTTCTGCTCTGATGAAACAAGAGATTTGATTAGCTTTATTAACTTAATTTGCAGTGCTACACGTGATGTGGTGCTGCATCCAAACACTCTGAAGGGGGAGACCACAAGACCTGGCGTGTGTAATAAACTTGGATCCTGATAGGCTAATAAATACCGTTTCTGTGGTCACTGGTATTATATAATAGTACAGCTGTCAAATAATCTGAAGACTTCATCTTCCAATATCAGGCCCTTTGGATTATGTCTATTGGTTTCAGATAATCTCTCCCAAACCTGCTTTTAATCTCCAGAACCACCAGGCCACAAGCGTCCGAGGCTGGTACCTTCCCTCACCCCTAGCCCCACAGCCACAAGGCTGGAGTGTCTCATCCAAGTTGAAATGATTCAAATGCTACAGGCTTTGTCTTGTGTGTAAGAAATCCCCTTCCCCACAAACTCCATCAGAAAAAGCATCTACCCTTTTCCAGCACAGTCTCCACTGACTCCCTAGTCCAAAGACTGGCAGACTTCATGCTGCTGGGCCTGGCCGGTAGCACTAGGAACTGTCTCGCCCTAGAATAGTGAATTACTTCTCCACCTTTCCACCCCATTTTCTTGGAAAGAAAGCACATTCCATCACCAGCTTCCTCACAACAAAACCACAAATCCTGTGGATTTAAGGGCCTTTGAAGCCTGGGCAGTAAATCAGAAACCCAGGCTGGAGTCTGCTAGATCCTGAGATGAGTTCAGAGTGGTGGTGGGTGAGGAAGAGGCCTATTGCTAATCAGCTCTGCTCTCCCCAGCGCCAGGTTTGGTGACAGTAGCGTGTGGCAGGGGGGTTACAGGTGTTATAGAATGATGGCCCAGGCAGTTATTTAGAAATACAGGCTGCAGACTTCATGCTGGCTCTGCATCTCCACCATTCAAATGGGTTTTAAACATTTCCATCCATCCGCCTTCCAGAACTAGAAGGAGGCCTCAGTATTCCTCATTGTCAATCAGCACTGGCAATAAGCCACTTCTCCCATCCCACTCCCAATCCTGCACTAGCTTTCCCAAGCAACCCATGCAGTCAGAGAAGAGCCCATTGTTACGGCTGGCGGAGAGAACACCACTCAGTGTGACGTCACCGGATGGTATGCTCTGCTGATTGGTCGTGACTGTCAATGATCAGGGAGGCAGGGTGATCAGCTGGCTGTGGGGGAGCTGACAGAGCTTGTTGGCAGGTAAATGTGACAATTAAGAGTGTCAGAGTCATGACCAGACTCTGAATGTCACAGGCATCAGCGGACACCATGTCGTCGGACACCTGCAGGGCTCCTCCCTATGACACTGCCCTGAAGGCCCCAACCCAGGGTGCCGCCACAGAGGAGCAGAGCAAGGATCAGGGACAATGGATCATGGGGCTGATTCTCCTCTCCCCTGAACTCACTGGAGCTATGATGTAAAACCAGTACAAATGAGAGGAAGATCAGGCTCTGTTACAGGTATAAGGACTTGTTCTCTATTGCCCCAAGTAGCAGCAACTAGGGACAAAATACACTGTCCATAAAAAGATACTCATCAACCTGTTTAAGTACACTGAGATTCAGCGTTCCCTCCACGTAAGGAGACTCCTGGGCAAGAAACTCTAGCCTGGGGATTTACCTGGGACAGTGGCAGGCCAGAAACTCTTGCTAAATTGATCTGAACATGTATCAGGCCGGGAGAAGACTCCTTCAGCCTGGAAATCATGGGACCTCCGCTATTGTCAGACACACGGTCTCTTCCAGCCTGTAAATCTTCCTCTCTCTTGCTGTTCTAGGATAGGAGCTTCAGGTTTCCTCTCTTTTACGTAAACCAGTAACAGCAACAGCAGCTTCTGTTTTTATGACGACAGTCATGCCTTGCCCCACCAAGGCGGCTTAAGGACAGATAGCCTTTCCCCATGTATCCGGGATCTGGGGGCATTCGGTGATGCTTCTGAGCCTGGCTCTAGCTCTTGTGCACAGTTGTTTGAAATGGGACGTAACGAAGTTATGGCTTTGAGGGTACATAAGACTAGGGGTGTTAACAGTGGCACTGGGGGTGAATTAATCCCCATCAGGGCTGCAGACCATATTCTGCTTTTCTGTCTTCTAACGGGGTTCTAAACTCTCCAAGGGATTCATGTATATCTGTGTGGGAGCCTCTTGTTCATCAGCTCCCAGGTGATTCAAATATGAAGGCCTATTTAAAGCTGGGGGAAGAAGTCTCGATTCTTTTTCTTGTAGCCAAAAGACCAGTAATCAGCTGTCTCCTACCACCATCAGCCTCTCCTGAGAAGGGCTACTGAGGGTCAGCAAACCTCTCAGGCTAACCTGAGTAGCAGTAGATGACACTGATCAAGAGGTCTGATACAGGTAGTGGCCAGCCAGCAATGGAAGCCTAAATCACCACCAAAATCAGGCGGCTTTATTTTATTTCTCAAGCTCCTGCTCAAGTGTAGTGATCAACAGTGGCAGAAGAGGGCGACTGTGAGCCAGAGGGTCCGTCCCAGTTCCAGTGGAGGCATGAGAGAGAGAGAACTCTGTAAGGTTGAGCCATGGTGAATGTCTTGCCTCCAGGGATCCTCTTCTACGGCTGTTAGTTGCCCCATATCAGCATTTCTATCTGAAAGAATGAGAAATGCTACAGCCAGGAGTCATCGAGTACCTTTCATTGCCAGGGAAGCAAAAGTTTCAATGTAAGGATGGAGTGGTTAATACCCCAACAGCAGCTCCATGGATATGTCAGGAAAGTTTGCGCTCTGTTTCCCTGTGCAGATGGTGAATGAGTGAGATCAGCCGATTAGCTCTTGGGCAGGCTGACTGTGTAAGAAGAGTCACGGTGCAATCGGATGTTGCTGGCTAATATTTTATGGCAGCTCTTTTTATTTATTTGTACTTGAAATGTGTTTGCCCTGTTCATCCAGGCTCAATGGCTGAAGTAACTGGAATAGTTATAGAATGGTGGGATAGAGATGGGGTTTAGTGTAATGTATTATTATTATTATTATTTATTATTATTGTGAATTCCCCCATCAATTTTCCCCCATGAAGCATAATCAGCATAATGAAACTTCCCAACAGGGACAAATAAAAAGAGCAATTTCTTCCAAATATAGTTCAGCAGCATCAGAGACAGACAGGGCAAATTTTATGCCATAAAGGTCCTGAGTCTGACTGCACTTGTATTGTTTTACGCCCGTGTAACTGCATTGACTTCAGCAGAGTTAACTGTGGGTTTTGGCCACTGTAACTTGAATCTGGATCAGACTGTAAATGCAGCTCCTGCAGAAATAAGCCCGCTCCTCTGAGGCTGACCTGCAGCTGGACAGTGGGACTCAGGAGTGGTCATTTTATATCAGAGTGGTTAGAAGCTCCAGAAGAGAATGAAGAGGGCGAGTGAAAGAGTGTTTCACTTCCAAAAAAGGAGAATTCTCCAGGTCAAGGTGTGACCTTGTGATAAGGACTTGATGAACAAGGAGACTAAGTTCTGACTCCTGTCACCCAAGTACATCTATCACAATTTCCACCTTCTGCATTGTAACCGGCATGGTTGCCATTTACGAAACATATTTTCTATTCTTTTTAATGTGATCATGTCTGTTCTGGGCTTTCTTGTGTTCCCAGTACAGTCTTTGCAATGAGAACACAATGTCCTCGAGTTATAGTTTGGAAATACTGTACACTTTTAAGACTCATAAATGTAGACTTTGCAGTATTCTGTGTTGTGATTGGCAGACTATTCACCCATTCCTCTTAGGTCATTAAGACTATTAATAGAAGGAAAGGAGAATGACCTTAGCCAGTCAAACTAAAGAGTTCTGAAAAGGCCAGAGCAAAACTTTGACTTGTCACTAGACAGATAACAATTCCAATGACTCCTTCCAATGACCAGAGGTAGTACAGGAGCAAAGATGAGTACAGAGTGTATCCCTCTTGGCATCAGTGGCAGATAGCAGCCATTTGTCCTCTTGCTTTATGGCTTGCCATTTGGAAAACACTCCCTCTAATGCCTGGGGAGCAAGGGGATGATTTGAGGGCAGCAGTAGTTTGAATTAATTCATGTTCATATTTCACAATGGTGATATGTTTATGTCACTGTATGCAACTTTGTCCATTAGCAGCCTTTCTCCTGCTGGAGTGCCATGCGGGGGTCATACACATAATACCTCACAAAGGGGAGAAAGAGGTGGACAGTGTCAGAGAGGAAAGGGAGAAGGAGAAAGCAGGAGAACAAATGAGTGTGTGTTGATTCCATTGGATTGGGAAGGGAGGAAGAGGGAACGGGAGGGAGAGATTGAATGTAGCTGCCAAAAATATGGCGCCTTGTGCTTATCCTGAAAAACATTATTTCTAGAACCCGGTGCTACTAGGACCCCTCGGCCTCCCTTGTGTCTGATGAAATCATCATGGTTCAGTGCTCCTTTAAGCCCCTCCCCTTTATAACCCACAGCACCACTCCTGGGATCTGTATAACAGCAGGAGAGTTGGCAGGGTTAGAGCAGAGCCGACAGGCAGATTGTTGCAGTGTGGACAAAACGATTCCGAGAAATCTTGCAAAATTAGTTATGTGACAAATTTTATTCCCCAGGTTCTGAACAGAAGCTTGGTTTCACCCCGTCCTCTCATGCCAAAGGGCCTTATTCTCCCACTGTTGGATACAAGGGACTCCCTCGGAAGTCAATGAGAGTTGCTTGCACCCTGTGGCTGGAGAATCAGATCCTGACTAGAGCCCTAGGGGAGGAATAATCCATCTGATCTGACCAACTGGTGGAGTTTTAAACCAGGGATTTCTCTAAGCTGGGAATGGACAGTTCTCATTCTGTATGAGGGCAAGAGCCAGGAGCATAGTCCTCTGCTACTGTTTGTTAGGGACCACCTCCTCTTGGGGAGGACAGGGGGCTGCCTGCGAGCGGGGACACTAGGCCAACGAATGTAGAAACCACTTCAGTTGGTGCCGTTTTTCAGATTTTATTGGTGATCATGTTGACGTACCAAGCTCCAGGAGGCACACGCCCCTCTCTGCTGGCATCATTCTTACACATCCCCTAGATCAACGTCTACACATCTGAGAAGTGTAGCTGATCCATACCCTATTCCGAAGTAGGAATGTTTGCTCGGATCAAATTCAAATGTTCTTACCATTCAGTGCAGACTGCCACACGCAACAAACTGCTGTGCGGAATGCCATTGTTCATTACGACAAACCAGGATGCAAATGCCTAGACTTCCAATTCTCCACGCTAGGGCATATGACTCTAGGGATCTGGACTGACTGACATTAACGAGCTCACAGTGTATTGCCATTGTATTGCTAGGATACAGTACATCATGGGGATGACAACTATGTGCTATAGTGTTCTCCAGCAACATCCTTCCTGCTGGAGACAGCAGATGATGGGTGGGAGAGGAAGGAGAGAGGGTAACCAGTTGCCTACGGGGGCAGGGCTCTTAAGGGTGGGGTAGGCTGGAGAGCCTGTCCCAGGTTTAGTGCCTAATAAAGACCCCGTTTGGTGATTTCCATTGAAGAAATTCTGACATCATTCATGACCTGCAGTTTGGTGATAGCCAAGAGCTGTTTCTGCCGATGCTTGTACTGGAGGACTTTGTTTTCATCAATGGAAACATGGAAATAGTCTGGGTCAGAGTAAATTTCAATCTGAAAGAGAGAGTGAGAGGTAGGATCTCCAGGTATTGTTCTGAAATATCACTGGAGAAGCTGATGCAGTACAAATGACAGCATCTCTCTGATCTGCGGCCAATGACAAACCTCTAGGACACTGATGGGTGTGTAGCCACCTTCCATTCAGACTAGCTAAGGGAAGTATTAAAACACTCCTTTGTTTAGTGGTAGCTGAAACCATGGCCCGGAGACTAGACTGAATGCAAACATGAGGGCTTTGGGATCATTGGTAGAGATGGGAAATGGCAAAGCAGAGTAACTAGCATTCATTTGGCATCCAGGGAGTGTGCAAAACAAATGTAGCTTACACCAGTGGGTCTTGACAAGGGGTAGGTATACCCTGTGGGGGGTGCAGATGCAAAGGTCTTCCAGAGGGGTACATCAACTCATCCAGATATTTGCCTAGTTTTACAACAGGCTACATCAGAGGTCTCCAAATTTTTTGACCGCGCACCCCCTAATAGAAATTTTTTTTGAGCAGACACCCCCATGGGGGAAGTCCCGCCCTAGCCCCGCCCCCATCAATCCATTCTCTCCCACTTCCCCCCCAACTGCACCCCTCTAACTCCCCCCCTCCTTGTCCCCTAACTGCCCCCCAGGGCTGGTCCTCACTGCAGCCCCCGGCTCCTAGGGCCCATCTCTGCTATGGCGCTCGGTTCCTGGGGCCAGGCTGCGGCACCTGGCTCCCGGAGCCGGGTCTCAGCAGCGGCGTGCGGGGCCTGGCTCCCAGGTCTCAGCCGCGGTGCGTGTCTCCCGGTTCCCAGCTGCAGAGCGCGGCTCTCAGCTCCCGAGGCTGCAGCCGCGGTGTGCAGCTCCTCTGGCCAGGGCTGCAGCCGCGGCACGTGGCACCTGACTCCTGGGGCCAGGTCTCAGCTGCGGCGCTCGGCTCCTGGGTCTCAGCCGCAGCGCATGGCTTCCAGCTCCCGGGGCCAGGTCTCAGCTGCAACTCCCAGCACTGCAGCCGCGGCCCATGGCTCCTCCGGCCAGGGCTGCCGCGGCTCTTGCAGAGGAGCTGCCGGGACAGCCCGGCTCCTCCTGCTTTATTGGAAACCTCTCGGGTTTCCAATAAGACAGGAGGAGCCGGGCTGCCCTGTCTGCTCTTCTGCAAGCACTGTAGCAGCCCCCAGTAGCAGGAGGAGAAGATGCAGAGAAGACGCACGGCTCCTCCAGCTGCCGGGGCCGCGCACCCCCGGGAGTGCGCGCACCCCAGTTTGAAGACCACTGGGCTACATAACAAACACTAGTAAAGTCAATACAAACTAAAATTTCATACAGACAATGACTTGCTTATACTGCTCTACATACTATGCACTGAAACGTAAGTACAATATTTATATTCCAGTTGATGTATTTTATAACAACAGGGTAAAATGAGAAAGTCAGCCATTTTTCAGCAATAGTGTGCTGTCACTTCTGCATTTTTATGTCTGATTTTGTAAGCAAGTAGGTTTTAAGCGAGGTGAAATGGGATATGCAAGACAAATCAGCCTTTTGAAAGGGGGACAGTAGTCCGGTAAGATTGAGAACCACTGGCTTACACTGATCTTTGGTGTTTTGAGAGGATAAATTGGATCTGGAGTAAGTGGGTTTAATTCTCCATAGGCATTGTGGGCATAATTTAAAGTTTGTGCGTGAGAGAGAGAGAGAGAAGGGGAGCATGCTTTGTCTTACACCCTCTTGTTAATTGATTTTCCTACTAATCATAAAAACCCTTAATCTTCCCACTTGCCTTGTTCACTGCACTTGCTTTGCACAGCCCCTATATGGCATGGCAGTGCAAGTCACACCACTTAACCACTTGAATCTGTTTGGAGTCATCTTATAACGGATGTGTAGTTTACCTTACCATTTACATCCCTGCTAAACTGGGCCCAGGGATTGCCCTGGGAGTTACATTTGCTTACACCAGTCGTCATTACTCCATGCTGGATATGGCCTGGAGTGCAAAAGAGGTTAAATTTCTGTTCTCCTATTTTGTCATTGGAGTTAATGAAGTTGGTGGAGTTACTCCAGGTTTACAACAGTGTAACTGAGCAGAACTGTGCATTGAGTTGTACTGCTGGTCCCAACTACAGGATTGGCAGTCATGTGTCTCTCCCAGCAGGGAGTCTCCCCAGAAGATATGTGGGTTAATATTGAATTACCTGGAAAGGTTCCTTTGCTTTTAGAGGGAAGGTGTCGGTTACTTCTTCCGGCCCCCAGCGGTTGGATAGGAAGGAGTTGCAGATGATTTTGGAGTCAGAGAAGCGAGGGTTAAAGTGGAAAGCGATCTGGTCTGCATTGCAGAGGAAATTAATTTCAAACCTAAAAAAATGAGAGAAATGAGTGATTCAAATCCATGAAGCCTGGCAGCTGGGTCCCATGGGATGCTGGGTCCCATGAAGCTCTGAAAAATGACTGCAAATAATGCCCTTACATATTTGCATTGGAGCTTGTTTCGCCTTTAACGATCACGCTCCAACCAGGACACAGCCCCTCTGGGTATGATGCCTCAAACTATGAATGAAAAACAAAACAAAACCAAGTCAGTGATACTCCGCGATGAAGAGAGACAAGGTGGAGGAGGTAATATCTTTTACTGGACCAACTTCTGTGGGTAAGAGAGACATGTTTCTTTATTGCTGGAAAGCTTATCTCAGCTTTCTCCCCTGCCCTCTCTCCTTTCCCATTCCCTCCACAGCTTTATTACTGGGTCACTTTTCATCCGCCTTCTCTTTCCCAGCTTCTCTTCCTCTTGTCCCTTGTCTCCCTCTTCCTCTCTCCCCTCCACTCTTTGTCATTCAGCAACGCCATCAAGTAAACATAAAGCACTCAGCCTTTTTTGCTCTCAGAATTCCCCTTTCTCTCCAGCCCAGCTCATTACAAAAGATGTTTTGGGGCGGCAAATCCCATTTCTTCTGCTGAATCTAAGAAATCACTGCTCTGCACCAACTGGCAGAGAAATGCCAGGGCTCTTGTTGCAAAACACCTGCATAAAGTCCTGTTTGCGATGAAATCAAGGGAATCCCTCTTCCCCTCCTCACCCTCAACAGTGCAAAATCTGCCAAGTCCTGAGCACGAGACTGTGAGGTGCTTTGAGGGGATGGTTGGACTGGCAGGAACCTATCAGAGGGGAATACAGTCTAGAAGAGCCGTGCAGAGGTCACCTAGTCCATCCCTCCATATTAAGGCAGGATTAAGTGTACCTAGCCCATCCCAGACAGATGTTTGTCTAGCCTGTTCTTAAAAGCCTCCACTAAGGAAGATTCCACAGCCTCTCTCAGTAACCTGGTCCTGTGCTTAACTTTCCTGATAGTTAGAAAGTTTTTCCAACTATCCAACCTAAATCTCCCTGTGCTGCAAACTAAGTCGATGGCTTCTTCTCCTGACCTTGGTGGACATGCAGAAAAGCTGATGACCATCCTCTTTATAACATATTTGAAGACTGTTGCCCCTCAGCGTTCCCTTCCCTAGACTAAAGGTGCCCGGATCTTTCAACCTTTCCTCAGAGGTCATATTTTCCAAACCTCTTATTTTTGTTGCTCTCCTCTGTTCACAGCTTCCTTCAAGTTAGTGGGACATGGGCAGCTGGATAAGTGACACCTCACTCACTGTTACACACCTCATACTTTCCGGGCTGGGATCTTTGTGTGGTCTCAGGCGTTCAACCAGGGTAAAAGACGAGAGAGCCAGCTTGTTTCTCAATAATTCACGTTTCTGTTGAATAACCCATTTTTCTTAAGAAATGCTTGACATTTCCTCCCTTTTCTGATGCTCTTATGAGCCAACTTTCTCTCCTGTGCTTCACACAACAGCAGCACCATTGAAATGCAGCTGGCTGTACTAAGGGGGTGGAGGGCAGGAGCAAAGGGGCCCCCACAGTTCAGCACAACACAATGGGAAAAAGAGGAATTCTGGCTATGAAAAATTAGTCGAGACACCGTTCTTATGGAAAATACCCTGGGATCTGTCATGTCCGACTGGGCCTGGGTGTCACAGTCTCCCCAGTAAGATCCTCACCCGGTGACCTGATTGGGGCTCAGCGTACCTTCCTCATAAGGATTGGAATGAGTAGCTGAAGTGATGAATTTATCTGAAACAGCACGCTCTCTTCCCCACAAGCCCAGGGGAAGGACACCTGCCTCCCTTCACTAGCAGTAGTCCCACTCTACCCCCAATTGACCATCTGTGTTTAGAAAGTGCCTAGCACAAAGGGGTTTGGTCTGTGGCCGGGGGGTCCTAGGTGCTATCACAGCACAAATAATAAATAATAATAATAAACTCTCTTGGTCCCATTCTGTACACCACCACCACCCCCCCCACACACACACACTGCATAATGCTCATCCCCATCACTGGGAGAAACCACCCCTGGTGTTGGCAGACACTCTGGGCTCGGCTCCAGTCCCAGTTTTTACTCCCAGTCATGTAGAGCACTGAGTCTCTCTCTCCCTCCGGGGCTTCACTTGTCCAGTCCCTTTCTCTGCCACTGGAGTCCATTCAACCCATGCTCAGTGTCCCCCGGACACCCACGTCCTTAGGGCAGGAGCTGGGATACAATCATCTCAGACAGCTCCACTGTTCATCTCCAGCCTCTTGTGTCGCCACGTCTAAAGACGGACCCCCTTAAACACTTCCCCGCCGTCCTCATGCTGCTGTTTGCCCCCCCCCCCCGCCACAGCATTGATGATGACACTCACACATTTTGCCCCCTTAGAAATATTTAGGTCATGCAAAGTTGATTGTAAGGGGTGGAAGTCAGGCTGGATACCCAATCTGGGCTTCACTTGGATCTCGCCCCTAAAGTCTCTACAGGACATACAGCGAACCGTGCCTCACAGCAGCAACTCCCTCTCTGCTACTGGTTGTCCCGGGAGCAATTATTTTACCATACACAAGAAAGACACCGGCTCGGGTCACTCCAATAGATGCTGGGCCAGATTCTGATCTCAGCACAACACTGTAACCCTGGAGTAACTGCAGTGAAGTCAGTGGTGTTAGTCTGGGTTTACATCAGTGTAACTGAGACCTCACTCCGGCCAGCTGCCCTAAAACATCTTTCTATACTTCATTACAACAGAGATACATTTTGGGGCTCATTACTGAGACAGAAGAGCAACCCCATGAGCAGAACTCCCATGTACCTGTATGTTGCTAGCTTTGCTCTGGCCACATTTCCGGGTTTTCTTCCCAGCTGCAATACTCTTTCTTTATCTACCCCATGCTTGGATTACCAGAACCCCAAACACTGACCCCCAACTTGAGCTGGTGAGTTATGCCAGATGCAGGTCCCTCTCCCTTACCCGCAGTGCCATCCTGCTCGCCTGCCTTTCCACCGTCAGACCGACCCACAGCGGGATGTGCAGCTAGGAAGCCTGATATAAGGGCTGTTGACCACGTGTGTGTGTGTTGGGGAGGTGGAGAATTATCAGAGCCAGAGGAGCGAATTAGCCTCCTGACTCTTGGTGGGAGGAGAAGAATGGAAAAATCCACTCCCCGCCTGCCTTGCAAAGTCAGACTGTTCATTCTCTCAGCACTAATCCAGACCTTGTGTTCTCGCTAACAATAGCAACAGCAACAAAACAATCCAGAATGGTGACACAATTTTATTACAATGAGGCACGGGTAGAGAGTTCGAATTGCAATCCCAGATAACACCTGGTCGTTATTGCATTAGGCCTCCTTCTGGTTAGGATGGGTCTCCTGTGGGGGAGATGGCTTAGAAGAAATCCCTGCAGGTTAATCCCTTGGGAGATTCTTCCACAGGCTAGGACAAGCCTCCTGGGGAGAGAGAGGTGACTGCGGAGAAGTGACCTTGGGATGGGGGCGGATTTGATTATATTGATGGTCCATGCCCTGGGGAGGAG
The DNA here is from genome assembly GCA_007922305.1 of Dermatemys mawii. NCBI lineage: Eukaryota > Metazoa > Chordata > Testudines > Dermatemydidae > Dermatemys > Dermatemys mawii. The sequence goes on along the minus strand of ML677381.1, from coordinate 9,932,390 downwards.
TGGACGGCAGAGGGAAACATGACCGGGGAGAATATTTGTCGTCTTGGTTCACATAGCTACTCTGGGGAAAATAGTAACCACGCCTCTTTCCCTCCCCCCGACCCCATGTTGCCCCTGCCAGAGGGTGATGATTTCTATGTATGCGGGAGGAATTTTGCTCATTTGTTTTTCTCTCGTTCTTTGTCATTTGTAATCCTGTCTTAGAATCAGCTGATTCGAGCTCTGTCACAACCGCTTTTCCACCTCACGGCCCCCTTGCCGCTTCCACTAGGCAGAACCGGACAAAGCCTGGCTTGTCAGCAGCGCATGAGGATTTAACACGCTGCTGATAACAGCACATTGCACTGACCTCTCTCTTCGCACAGTGCACGCCGTGTGTTTGGGGGCTGAGCAGATATTTCCCAGAGCTGAAAGGCAGAAAGCAAAGGACCGCAATGAAATGAAAACGAAGGGTTGCCATAGAAATTGGTGTGAGAGTGTTGTTGGCTGCGAGGGGCTTTCACCGCAACTCCAATTCTGCCCCCCCACAGCAGGGAGTCACTGTAGGGAATGATGCATGAGAGTGTGTGTGTGTATATGTGAGAATCAGAGCTATTCCCATCCCCGCCTTCCCCAGCAGGAGTCACTGCAGAGCAGCCTTCTCCAGCATGTGGAGTGCATCGCTCCAGCGGTGGAAGCTTTCTCCACGCTGCCTTCCTAAGACAGCGGGTTGAAAGGGGGCGCAACTGGGTTCCTTTTCCTGAGGTTGAAGGGGGGGAGGCTCAGGAATGTTCTGGAAATGCTGCTGTGGGGAACGGTGCAGAAGGGTGGGTGATGTGTTAACTGAGTATTGCACAGCACCGCTGAGAGCACTGGTTGTGGGGGAATCCCATGGCTGATGCAGTGGTGCAGGAACAGGTTTTATAGCTGGGGGTGCTGAAGGCAGAAACCACATATTTGAGGTGGTGTTATTCCTTCAAGCAGGGGGTGCAGTAGCAGCCCTTGTTCCAGCACCGCTGGGCTGTTGTAATGTCAGTTTCTCTCAGCTGGAAGCATGGCAAGGAATTGCCTATTTATTTACATACAGCTCCAGATGAATTAACTTCAGCTAGGGAGTACCTCTACACCTTCCAAAGACACCATTTCAGGTAGTACTCCCTCCGTGTCCCCTCAAAATAGGTACCCCTCTGTCTATAAGGTGATTAGGTTGTCATGTATAAGAGATGCATATTGCAGGGTTTTTTAAGTGACTGCATAAATGTACTCTTGTATCTAAGCTTACAACATAAGCCCCTAGCTCTTGTGGTTGCAACAATAACCGTAAAAGTGTGAACAGAAGGTAATTACATGCAGTGACACTAATAATAATACCTGGCTCTTATATATCACTTTTCATCGATAGATCTCAAAGTCCTTTACAAAGGAGGTCAGTCTTATTACCCCTGCTTTACAGATGGGGAAACTGAGGCAACAATAAGTAGGTACCCAGCAGCAGAGCTGGGAATAAAATCCAGTTCTCCTCAGTCCCAGTCCAGTGTTCTATCCACTAGGCCATACTGCTTCCCTCCCAGTAGAGTAGACTGCCTGATATCTGCCAGAGTCTGCAGCCAGCCTGAAACAATAGTTCTGAGAGAAGTATGAAAACTGCTTCCGTTCACTTCAGCATGACTGTTAACCCTAAAGCCTAACAACATTTAACATCAACATTAAATATTTCACCAGTGATTCTTCAAGCACAGCTATCTCGCCCCCCTGCTTATCCGTCATTGCTGATATAGCACTGGCAGATATGGGGGAGGTGGGTTCAGTGAGGCAGCTGGTTGCTATCCAGAGTAGTGAGGTAAGAAATGAGGAATTCAAACATCCCCCAGCAGCAGCACAACTCACAATTTTATGCCTCCACCACCCCTGCCCAAAAGGGAGAAAGCAAATAGATGCCTCTTCTCCCAAGCACCAACTGGCCTCCGATGCCAAATATTCCCTGTGCCAAGATGGCGGTTAGAGGAGTCTTCCTGTGCCTCCTGCACGTTCCTAATGCCGGTTGTAGGGAAACCTCAGATGAACCGGAAGGATCATCCCACCCAGCTTGGTTGTAACTTGTGCCAGCTGAGAAACTGCTCTTTTGTACAAGCCCTTGTAGATTCCCTGTGCCTGAGAATGGATTATATTTTGCTCTATGGTGGGATTTCACTGGGCTAGGTTTCCCCCTGGGTTCTCCTATCCCTGCTTACTGGAGGGTTTCCCTGTTTCAGGTGGGCCTCCTATACTAGATAACTGGATTAGTCATGCCAGGTGTTGGGTTTCCCATGCCAGTGATGTTTAACTGGGTTACCATGAGGGATTTCCTTATGCCTTCTGGTGACCTCTTTGAAGCACTTGGAAGGATTTGCCAGATCACCTGCAAGGTTCTCCTCTGCCAGCTGAAAATTTCCTCCCTTCAGTGGTGTCCATTCACCTCACCATTATGTGGCGGTGAGAAATACATTGTGACAGGCCGCTGGCAATGTTCAGCATAAAGATGTACAGGAGCAGTTATACTGGTTCTGTGCTACAGATGGCAGCATCGAGCAACACTATAGAGGAAGGAACCCGAGACGGCTTCAGTATGGGAGGGAGTCATGAGACCAAGTTCCAAGTATAAAAGACAACGCTAAGTGGGTTACCAAATTCCGACCCTGTCCCTTCCTCGCAGCCTGTGAACTGGCCTGTTGCTATTCACACTGTGTTCCTTGTGCTGAATCCTGAGCTGCAGGCAGGTCAGAATAATTCCTTACTGGTCTCCAGAAGAGGTGCTGGGCTATATGCTCAATAAGATTCACTCTTTGTCCTGCTTTCCCACTGGCTGTAACTTACAGGCCTCATTCCCAAATGTCCCTGCTTGTCCCTTCTCTGGCTGGTTCTCCTGTGAAAAGGCCAGACTAAAAACAAAGGAGGCCATTGTGTTGGGTTTTAGCAGAGCCTGTTTTAGGGGCAATGGAAGGGTCTAAGGTGGAAACGGATCTCTTATGGCACCTATGGAGGTGCCATATTTAAGTTTCATCACAGTCATAGGGGCACTACATCTGTCTTTCTGCACAGAACCCCAAGCTGTTGCAGCCTCTTTTTGGAGTCAGAACCCTTTATAAATGCCTACTTAGAGGACAGGCAAAAGGCCTGTCCTGGAAGGATCAAATCCCGACCTAGTTCCGTCACACAAAACACGGGCACACAGAAGCTCCTGCCACAGATGGTAGCTTTGCCAATTCCAGCCTTTTCCACTGAATTTCTTACAGTTGCACTAGAAGCTCTGTGAGAGCTGGAAAGCAGGAGAGCTGGCGCAGACAGCGCCCGGGGGCTGTAATCCAATGCATCCTCTACACTTGTTCTGAGCAGGGTTAAAGGGCATGGGAGTTACAGCATGGAGTGGGATTATGCTAGTGCGCTCACCACTGTCGCCTCAGTGCACAAGGAGTAGCAACAGCGGGAAATTGGGAGTCAACACATCCGCGGAGTTGCAGCCTAAACAGTGCCCAGCTTGAGACACCTTGAAGGGGCCTGAAAGGCAGAGCACCTTAAGGTTCAGCAGTTACTACCCAGCAGGCCCCACACTGTGCGACAAGTTCAGTGGAAGAAAAGGCCTCTGTTGTTCTGAAGGCAAAGGGCTGCTGTGAGTGATGTGTCCTGGGGAAGAAAGCAAACACCATTCACCTGACCTGTCAAAGATGCTTAACCAGAGCCCCGTTTGACAGGTGTGCCTTTATTTACCTACCTGTAGTCTTCCTTCTGTGTCCCTGATCTTAGCAACTGTTTGTTTAGCCACTAGGCGAGGGGAGTGTAAATATGCTTAAAGGCTTTGTGGATGGAGGGATGAGGGTACCAGGTGGTTAGCTTGGAACGTCTTAAAGCTTCCTGCACTGTCTGCAAGGACACTGAGTGTGTATCACATGAGTACAGGAGAGCCTACCACAGTCACCATCACACACGTTTATACTGCATAGCCTAAGGTGACCAGATGTCCTGATTTTATAGGGACAGTCCCTATTTTTGGCTCTTTTTCTAATATAGGCTCCTATTACCCCCAGCCCTGTCCCGATTTTTCAGACTCCCCAAGTACCTAATTTGAGGACATGCACATTATTAAGGTCTTACTTTATGTATCTTATTTGAGGCTCGGTGCAACAGAATGATCACACGTACTACTGAGTAAAAGTGAAATAAAAAAATCACTCTATATGCTACTCCTAGGGAGGTTTTCACATACTATGGCCTGGTTCATCAGCTGCTGCAGTGGGACACAGGAGAGCTCTGTTCTGTTCCTAGCTCTGCCCTTCATCTACTGAGCGATCACTAGCAAGTCAGTTTGCCTCTCTCTCACTTGCCAGTCTTCATCTGTTTTGTCCTTTAGTCTGCAAGCTCCTCAGGACAGGGATTGTATCATCCTATGTGCTTCCACAGGGCCTACTACAATGGGGCCTTGGTCTAAGTTGGGACTCTAGGCATTACCCAAATGCAGATAACAGTAATAAAAATACTGCACGGAATTAATGCTGTAAGGGCCAGATGCAATGCTCATTTGGTCCAATGGAAAGACTCCTTTTGGCTTGGATGGGATTTGGATTGGCCCCTTAGTGTGCAACAGTCTCTCTCCAAATCAGACAGATTGTTGCAGTAATTAAGACACAGCCTAGGAGAATCCCACAAAAATAGTGCATCATGCAACGTAGCAAGAAAAATGGCAAGAGTTAACACCCACAGGCACTCCCTGTGTCTGTCAAGCTTCATATTAACCTCTATTGATGGCATTTCAAATGTGGTGGTAAAGTGTCCATTTTGTCATAGTCCACAAGGGGCAGCCAAACCATGGGAAATTGCTTCATCGCTTGAGGTTTTGCTCATTTGTTTTGTCAGCTTTTCCATTATTTAGGCTGTCATCACAGTGTTCCACAGTGTTCTCAGTTAGGCAGCAACAACTGGGGGCTCTCTTTTCCCCCTAGGCTCATCCAAGCTGCCTCTTTGCTGGAGCCACTGAATGCGAAGTTCCGTTTGCATTGGCAGGAGGACAGACTGTTTTCAGAGAAGTGACTAGGGATCAGAGGGTACATCTCTGCTGCAATAAAAACCTGTGGCACAGAGTCCCAGAGCCCAGGTCAAGTGACTCCGGCTTTCAGGGCTCAGGCTGCAAGACTAAAAATTGCAGTGTAGACATTCAAGCGTGGGCTGGAGCCTGGTTTCCGAGACTCCCCCTCCCCCTTCTGCCTCATCCCTACCAACGTGTCAGTGTGACGGCCACTCTCATGGTTGGCACACTGGGACTTTGGGAGCTAAAAGCATTAGCTGTTACAGCTTGAGCTAAAGCACCATGACTCTGTCACTGGGGCTGCAACAATTCCTATTCTCTGCAGATCAGCACAGATGGGACCCGTTACATGAATGGTTGTAGTCAGTGGGTTACTGCTGGGTTACTTACATCAGTGGGTTACTGCTGTAGTCAGTGGGTTATATCAGTGATATAAATGATCTGCTTATAGTTTCTTAAGAGGTGAGGCCCTTTAGAACACCAGTGATTCTCCTTTTAAGTATAGGGGGGAGGATGTTAGAGGCTAGAGAGGCATCACTTTTTCAAGGGATCTCTCATCATTTCATACAAGTAGGTGTAAGTTCTATTCGTAGTGTGGGTGATTTCATGCGTAATCTGGAAATCAGTCCCCTAGACCCAAGGGTCTGAAGCATCACCATCACCGTTGCTCCTGACATCCTTTTGCATCCTGGTGGCTCAATGTATTAGACTTGAGCTGGAGAAAAGTCAACAGTGGGACTGGGACGAAATGATGTTTATTGCAAAGGGTTTCTATAGCCAATATTGATCATCCTGAAATAATTGCCCTGTTACTTGCAGACCGGATTTCTCCTGCTGTTCCAAGGTAGTTTCTTAGGGAGGTGTTTGTGTCTTTCCTAACTAGAGTTATCGGAGATGCCCTTGTCATGTTCCTGAGGTTGAATGTGGGTGTGTGCTATGAGCCCATTCGTGGTGGTCGCTAGCTTAGAGCTAAAACAACCCGGGGAAAGGAGGGAGACCATGTGGGAATTCACCCTGTTCACTATTTATCCAGGGTCTCTGTGGCACCTGGCTACTAGGGCAGGTGAGTGGACAGGTCCTGCCCCCTCAGAATAAGGCCTTTCTAAAGGGCTTTGTAGCTTGTTAGCTCAGTTGAAATTAGTTTCTGAGGGCCTGATTTTCCAGAGTGCTCAGCACCCCACAACTCCTAGTGTATTTAGCATGTGCAAGATGATATTGAATGTGGGGAGATCTGCAGCCCTTAGGAGCTAATCCTGGTTTTTTTTACCCCCACCTAAACGGCAAAGGAACATGTTTCCAGAGGGGCCGTGGCATGGCCTCCAGTTTTGCTCCTGCAATCCGCTGTGGGTAAAAATAATGACATGTCAATGTCTAGCGAACCTGATCGGCTGCAGCTCTTGTGTAATTTACCTTGAACATGGAAACCGCTCCAAAGAACTTGATTTTCCATAGGGCACCAGGCACAAGGGTGTCCTGGGCGCTAAACTCCACCCTTTCAAGGGTTCCATTCATCTATGGTCCGGTCCCTGTTTGGTCACTGCCCCAATAGTAGTGGATATATTGCACCTGCCTCGTCTTTGGGACAAGTGGGTTTAGGGTGAAGCAGGAAGACAGAAGGTGGGAGGAATAAGTGACCATGTGACTGTGGGTTCAAAGTGCCGTTGTACTGGAACTGACAGGTGGATTTTGGCTGGCAGGACCCTCGCTTCCCGCCCCTCAGTGAGGATCATTCTGAAGGTTATTAGATGGAAAGTGTCACCTGTGACTTCAAGATTTCTGAAGGTACCAATGACTAAGCCAGTGTTGTTTTCCTACCAGCTGTTCTCATTACTCCTGGAGCTGTACGAACCTGTAGTGCAAGGTGCGACACAGCATCCAGTGATTCAGCAGCCGGGAATGAGAACAACAAGAAAGGCAAGTGGAAAAGACACCGTGCTCAAGTGAAATGTAATTCACGTGGCGCATTCTCTTAGAACCTCTTCCCATCTGAGCACACTCTATCCCACATGGCAGGGGGGCTGTCTCTATACCTCAACACACCGGCAAGGGGTGTTCTTCAGATAGCATCTAAGTACAGCCCCAAAGCCCAGAGTGCTGTCTTTCCTCTGCTGAGGTGAGAGACATTGTCCCCAGCCCTTTTGACCCCAGTGGTGCTGTCTCTCGAGGATGGGGGTGTATCTGCATTGTTCTCTCCTCACGCGGTATGCTCCTGCTTCCCACTCCTTCCCCCACAGAGCCCTGCTTTCAACAAGGAGCTGTTCTGTAGGCTCAGCTCATCTGTGAGTCTGCAGCTGGAGGGGCATCTTCATTTCTAGTGCAGTGGTATGTGGCTGGGATATCAATGGCTGAGCATCCCCTTGAAAACCAGTGAGTTAGAACACAAGTTCCCAAACAGAGCAGGTTCCCAGGCCCTCTTACCTTGACTATGTCATTGAAGATCCCGAGAGGGAGGATGGCCCAGGGCGAGCGCTACCTTAGGGAAGGGGAGGACATGTGTTTGAGTCCCTGCTCTGCCAGAGACTTCTTAAGTAAGTCACTTAGCCTCTTTGTGCCTCAGTTCCCCATCTGTAAAATGGGGATAAATTCCTGCCCTACCTCGCAGGGGTGTTGTGAAGAGAAATACATTTAAACAAAGATTGCATGGTACTCAGATACCTCCATAAAGGGGCCATCTAAATACCTTAGATAGGGAAATCTATTCCTAGAGCAGCTGGTTATTGACATAGGTGTCACAAACAGGTGCAACAGGGGGTTATGATTGTACTATCCTTCACATATCACTAAAGTATGTGTGTGTGTGTGTGTGTGTGTTGGAGGGACACTGGCTAGGTGGTGGTGGGGAGCCCTGGTATAGCTGAGAACAACTGCCCTACAGCATTGGTCCTGGGTCAGATCCAAAAGAGGGAGATGGGGAAAAGACCTTCCACCATTTGAGGCTGATCCCTGGTGTGAACAACTAGTTCACAAAGTTTCCAGCACCATTAAATCGGAAGCCAGCCTCATCCTAATCCTGACTGGCCTTTCCCACACATTCCAGCATGCAAATGGTCCTTACCTAGCAGAAAGGGGCATGAGTCCTGGCTGCTGCTGACATCGCAAACAGCCAGCCTAGGAGGTGTCATTCCAACAAAGCCGTTCTCACCTACCTGTCTCCTGCATGGAGACCAGGATGTGCGGTTTTGCCTTGGGACAGATCAAGGGTGGATAATCCTGGGACACAATAGGATGTGGTTCAGGTTATGGACTTGTTAGTAGTGCTGATGATGACAGAGGCATGAGCCCCGCCCTGGTGAGATCTGAAGAACAAAGGAACTTGGTGACATCAAGTGTTTACACAGCTCAGCAGAGGATGAGTGCCAGTCCCTGGAAGACAAAAGCATCTAGGAACGAAGCAATAAGTTGCTGCTTGGCTACTGGTGCACACTGGAGGTGATTTTTGCAACCTCAGCTTTAGATCTTGCCGCTGCAGTTGGGTTTGGGAACCAATCCTCCTCCAGAAGGTCCATACCCCATTCCTTCACCCCCATGTCCCCACCCATAGCACCACCTCTGATTCCCTGTGTGATCCCACCTGCAAGCTGCAACAGACATTGCAGGCTGGATTCCAACCCGACAGTGGCCTCTTTAATCAGCTGTGGTAGTGTCAAGGGACCACAACGGCCTACAGGGGAATTTTCCTGGCACTGCTGTGGCATAGAATCACCATCTGCAACCCCACGCTTCATCCCCTTCCTAGCCCCAAGTGCAAGGATGGAGCTGGAGGTGAAATAGTGGAGGATTTTTTGCTGCAGCTATTCTGGGTGTTGATTAACCCAGAGGCAGCCTGGCATAAGCCTGCCATGAATTGGAGCAACCCAGGGGGTTGTTCTGATTTATATCAGCCCCTCGAGATTGCTTCAACTCACCCCGGGAACTGCTCCAGCCCCCAGAAGGAGTCCAGGAGGTGCAAAGATGAGGCAGCACAAAACGAGGCCTGGGAGATACAGTTTAGGATCAGACTCACCCTTTCCTAAACCCCACTCGCCTCCTCCCCTGTAAAGTGACCCTTTGGCTGCATCTGCTGACTCTCCTGGGGGGTGTGGGGTTGATGGAGGGTTACCAAAGCCTTGTGACTCACAAGTGCGTGCGAGAGGGACAGCAGGCTGACGGAAGTGGGTCTGTGAGTGCCTAGAGGTAGCAGCGCCTAGTCACATGTGAGCTGGAAGCTTGGTGGGAGGATGCCAGTGTTACACTGCACAGGGCTCTGTGAAACCTAGGACAGGCACTAGCAGTGGGCATTAAATGCCTTGAAACACCAGGCCAGACATAAGCAACTAGCAAAGCAGGTGGCCACACAGTCAGGGACCCCGCATTTGGGACTTCTGTGTCCCATCCAGGTTCTGGCATTTACTGGCCAGCTCTACCCACTCTCAATTATTGACGTCAGAGCACAGCAGGCAAAAACTCACCGTCAGACTCTCCCCACACCTTGGCAGTAAGACTGATGCACAGGGGGCAAACTGGCCTAATTTTTCTTTCCCAGCAGCTCTAACCCTGCCCTTGCCAGAGGCCCCATATTGCATGAGGCTGGCCCTGTTATACCGCTCAAAGTGCACCAATAGTCACGTAATACGTCCCCCCACGCCAATTAAAGACATGCTTGACCAGGGCATGAAATCCAAATGCCCTGGGACTTTGGGGAGGGTCAGATCCAGCGTCTCAGCTCAGGCAACTTCTGCAGCAGGTTTGGAGACTTTATCTCTATAACGGGTTGCTAGGGAGAGATGTGGCGCTGACCTTTTTAGGGCAGGCAGGGCTTCGGTTTTTTATTTTTTGGTTGACCAAGGACAAAACTTGCAAAATGAAAAAAGTGAGCAAAGCTCTCCCTTTATTTCAGGAACTGAATTCACATGTCTCCTGGCTAGACCCGGGTGACTCCCCATGAGGGGACTCAGCACTCACTTATTCAAGTTCAACTTCTCAGATTCTGGCACGAGGGGGGCGTCATTTTAGCTTGAGAGACAGAGCCCCTTCGGAGATGGCGACCCAGAACATTTCCCTCAGTTTGTGCAAGAAACAAGAGTCCTGGAGTCCAAGGCTGGCACTGGGGCTCTGTCTCAGCTGACTCCATTGTGCTAGGTGTGGACAAACACAAAAGACAGTTCTGGCTGCAAAGAGCTAACAACGTAAGGAAGAAGATGCCCCGTTATCTAGCTTCGTATTTCTTTTCTTGCTGATTTTTATGGCTAGAGATGGGCCCAAGCCACAAAGCCTGGATGCAGCTCTGGCTGTGAACGTCTCCAGAGTTTGGGGGTGTTTGGATCCAGGGTGTTATTCGGGTCTCTCTCGCTTTCTGGCGTTTGGTTGTTTTTGATACTGCTGTGCAGCACCCAAACCCTTTGGCTGGGGGTGGGGGCAAAAAGGGGTGTTTATAAATCAGCCACTTAGTAGACCAGGATTTGAGGAAGCAATGGGAACTGGGAGGAAATGGGACTGTTCAGAGGCACGTTCGGGGTTTGGATGTCTGAGATGAGCTCAATAAGGGGCCACAAACAGATTCCATCAGAGGCAATCAGACTCCCAGCCTGAGGTTTTGCTGCTCCGGGAGCAATACTAGCTATGGTAATCTGTGTTTGCATCAAGCAGGAATGGATTCGCTGCTGTGTATAATCTATGAGCCAGGCCTCAAGCCCCTGCTTGGTACTTGCTACATTTTAGTTATGCCTAAAAATAACCAAATCAGAAGAACCTCCTGGCTCTAGATTCTGCAGTTCCAGCTGTTTAGCTTTCACTTGGCTACGCTCCCAATACACACCTGTGCCCCTCTGTGCCGTCCCTTGTCTCCTGGCACGGAGATGTGGTTGATGGGACAGCGTTTGGATTGTTCAAAGAGCTGCAGCAATTAGAGCTTTCTCCTCCAGTGGGAGCTGGTTCCTCTGTTTCCAGAGGGAAAAGCACAAGGTGGGCTGTGAGATTCACAAAACCAGGCCCGGCTATTTCAAAGGAAAAGGACTCTGTTATAGTCCTTATTTTGTATGCACAGGGTAGCCTCAATCAATTGCCCCTTCACTAGAGCTTCTTTCCCCTTTGGATGTTGCAGTCTCTCTTACCCTTCCCACCCCACATTCACCACAGTGTGGTTTATCATCGCTGAGGTTGAAGTCCACCATTTTCAAGGCCATTATTAATGTGGCTCTCCGGCCAACAAGTAGGGGATGCTGAAGTTAAACGCGGCGGTCACCCTCCTTCTGGGGCATCCAGCCTGTTACTTCCGCTAAGCACATCTTCTGTCCTCCAGTCCAGACTGAGCTCTGGGATTCTAACCCAGGAATGCCTGGGGCAGTCCCTGGAAAAAAAGAGTGAGTGAAATCCTGGCCTGAAATCAATGGCAAAACTCTATATGTTCTCTCTGGCCTCTAAGAACCTTTTCCTTGCTTGTATGTGCCGCCTACACTCCCCAGCTCTTCTGTTTTGCATTTTAGGATGATTTCAGCCCAGGCCGCCAGGGTCTGGCTGTGCTTTTCATAGCCTCTTTAAAAAAAAAAATTTAAAATGGGCTGCTTTAAGGCCTTTTTTTGGAGCTTTTACTGAATAGCAAAGGGGTTTCCAAACCATCTGGAACAGCTCATGGCGCTGGAGTGGAATCTGTTCTTCCGGTGGAAACGGGCCCGAGCTGGATTAATGCACTAGTCCATCACCTTTGGAGACCTGGGTTCAAAGCCTGACTCAGCTCACATATGAAATGTGTTTGAAAATTCCAGTCTACTCCCAGGAGCCATTTGTCCATGTGACAAAACCACCGCATGACTTAGTATGATGGGTAGTCTCTGCTCCCCAGACGCCTGGCCTGGAGCGGCTGAGCAGCTGCAAGACAAGACTAAAATGCACAGCCCTGCGGTGGATGAGGGCTGCAACAGCGGGAGATTTTACAGGTTAGGATCCAGGTGCTTTGCAAAGTTCTGTGAAAAGCTTGGAGAGCATCTTTCTTCTACCATACCTGGCTCTAACAAACACTAAGTCATGTTCCCACCTGTATGTGGAGTTGGGCTGTAACTGGCAGGGTGGAGGCTTTGGTGCCCTAGATCCAGGGGCTGCTCCCATTCCGTGAAGCAGTGAGAGTGTCTCAGAAGAAAACCCACTGACCAAGCCCGAATCATTTTCACAGAGCTGTTAATTTGCTCCAGGTTGTCAACAGGTTGCGCACATTCTTGAATAATGGAAACTGTTTTACCGACTCGAACATCCTGCACTGGTCCAGTGAGTACCATGGAGTCTTTAACTTCCACCCGGGCAGCTTCTGGAGCTGGTAAGAGGCACCCGGGTTAAATATCCTGGTTGCAGGATGGCACGCCTACCAGTGCTGCCTTGCAGTGTCAACACTGAGTGTTAGCCTCAGACCAGATTAATTCAATCTACAGCTCTCTGGTCCTTGTGGGGGGGAGCAAAATCTTGAATGACCTAAATTGCCAAGGAAATGTTTGACTTCCAAATTGACCTATCTGTCCAGGACTGAAGAAAAGACATGATGAAATCAAGGTCAGACTTAATCACCTCAGACTGCATTTTCAAATATTTAAATAACAGTTACTGGGCACAGGGTCCGGACTCTCCAAGGCAGGAGGGGCCTTTCTGTACCCTCAATTAACCTTCTCGTTGGCAGTGTGGGCATAAACACTCTGGGACGAGGTCAGCCCTTGCACAACTTCCATTGACTTCAGTGGGAGCTACATTCACTACTGCAAGGCTCAGTTTGTTTCTAGTTGGCCAGGTGAGACTAAGAACCTAGCATTAAGTGGGGAAATCACGGCAGATGCCGAAAACTAAGCATTCAGTAAACAGTCCCTCTGTCCCAGCTGTGCTAGTGAAGAAACACACACACACACACACACACACACACACACACACACCCCAGCTCACAAATTGGGTGCTGTATACGCCTTCCCCTTATTAACACGCAGACCAGTTTTTGTTTATGTAAGAACCTGGTTATGGGGCCCTCCCTATTGTGCTTTCACTCCTGTTTCCTGCATTTGAATCTCTTATCACAGAGCTGCCTCGGGATATGTGGTGGAGGGGAGGGTGTTTTACAAGTTGATAAGCTTGTATTGCTGCCAGTCCGGTTTATGGGTCTCCCGGGTAATGAGGCAGGGATGGCGGGGGTGGAGGGGATATTGTCTGACTGTTTTCCCCTTTCGCAGCCCCGCTCATTGCGGGCTTCGCCTGGGGGAGATGGCAGACATAGGCTGAGTTTCCCTCTTGCTTGTCGCTTTGTGCCAAGAGGTGCGGTCCGTCCCAAACTGAGCAGTCATGGCGTTCTCCTGCCCCAGTATTACAGCACGTAGCATTGAGCGGAGAGGCTGTCATTATCCCCTGCAAAGTGTGCTCTGTGCATGGATTCTTTCCTCTCTGTGTCTAGTGGCGGCTGTAGAATAAGGGATGAGGCACATGGGAAGGAGCATTGCCTAGATCTCTGCACTTGGGAGATCTGGGTTCCACTTCCAGATCTGCCAAAGACTTTTTGTGCGACCTTGGGCATGTCAGTCCATCTACCCTATGCTCCAGGCCTCAATCTGTACAGTGGAAACAATACTTCCCTGCCTCACAGGGGTGCTGAAAGAATCAAACCCAGAAATAACTTAGGCGCTCCAATTCTGCAGTGAAACAAGCCAACAGAGCAGCGGGTACAATTATACTCCTATAATGGCCCACCTGGGCACTCGTATTCTGGAATGAGAAGGCCTTTTTCCGGTTTAGGGTATGTCACTTCCAAAGCACCTCCACGTGGGAAGTTATAGTGGTATAATTGTACAGGTAGACGTATGCTGGTATGAGATGCCTCCCAGCTCCAAGAATCTGTGTTCCCACTCTACACACTTGGAGTCAGTGTTCTCTAATTGTGGGAGCAGAGGCCTATAAGTGAGGATTATGGGGTTATACTCCTGGCTCCTCCACTGACTTTGATGTGTGGTCTGGAGCAAGTCACTTGCCTGCCCTGTGCCTCAGTTTCCCCACCTGAAAAATGAGGAGAATAATAATTAACCACTTGGCAGGGGTTCTGTAAGCCTTAATTATTTATTGGGTTGTGAGGCCCTTTACGCTTCTTGGATGCAAGGTGGGAGGGGAGTGTAGAGTGTTATAAATTTGGAGCTCTGCTGCGGGGTTTGTTTTGCAGGAAGGCTATCTAGAGAAGGTGGGTGTGATCTGTTTATAGTGGCTGAACTCTGAGGCCTATGAAGTTTTACTATTGTGTGAGTTGTTTTTTTGTCAGCTCTGAAATAAATTAAAGTGGCAAGTAATGATTTTGCTAGGTGCCGGCTATCTCTGAACTCTTGCTCTGCGTGTGCTTTTGTGAGTCTATGTGTGTATGGGTGTGATGAACAGTGATTAAAGAGGCTTTATTAATCCCAGGGTAGAGCCATCATAAGAAAAACCTGCATGCCATGTGTGACCTGCTGGTGAGGGGGCCAGTTATGAATTCCTCTGCCATGCTCCTTCCCCACTCTCTACTCTCATTCAGATCGGATCTGCTGAAAAACCTGAATTATTCCAAGCAGTTTCTCTGGGATTTCACCTCAAACCCAAAGCGGGGCTTTTCACGCAGCCTCTTGTAAGGCTGCTCACAAATCTCTGCGTCCTCAAACCAGCAGTAGCACGGCAGGAAGAAAAGCATCCCATGTGTGGTTCAGAACATACCTGCCCTCTGACTGCTACTCCAGCCCTTTGGATACCCTGTAGGCCGGGAGCAGAAGGTTCTCTCCAAAGCTTTGAGCAATGGTGTTTCGCTTCCAAAGGTTTGTGGTTTAACCTTGCTGTGGTTCCAAGAGCTGGTGATGTCCTTCCAGAGAGCTGGGGCAATCCTAACGCTGAAGGTCTTCTCCCTGCAGAGATCTGGGCTGATCCTCTCTGAAATTCAGAGCTGGGATTGTAGCATCATGGAAAAGTTTCATACAAATGGACCCTCTAGACTTCCTGGGTCCTCATCTCCATTTGAATTTCCTTTTCTCCTGAATTGGTAGATACCAATGCGCCTGCTCACATTTCCCCAGCTATCATCTAACCTGCATTAGCCTGGTGCAGAGTAATCTCTCAGCACCATCGAACTGCAGTCTGGTGATGTCGGGTTTTGTACGTGTCCCTTGGGCTGCAGTATCTGGGCTTCAGGCATGACTGTCTCTCACGCAGCATGATGCAAAGGAACCGTGGCAATCTGTGACCCAGGACATTCTGTAAGAGGAACTCTTGACTGGAAAGGCGAGGTTAATAGAGATCAGCATTTCAGGAAAACCAAACAACCAAAAGTTAATGTTTTCCGTAAGAAGGGGCCAGCTGCTCCCAAACATTCCCGGCTAATGGCTGCAAAGAAAGCGTGCTGGTCACCATCCGTGAGGGATTCAGTCTACACTTCACATACAGCTATGCCCAGAGATCCAGTGACAACGCAGCTGCAGTCTGTAGTGTGGATGGGACCTCTTCCAGTTGCTATCAGGGCATGCCCACCTGCATTCACACACACACACAAATGTCAGTGCTTTTTTTTTATTGGAAGCCTTTAACATACTCTCCAAATCTGGATTCCATTTCTGCCTCATGTGGACTCTCCTTTTGCTCATTCCAGGTCTGTCTCTCTTTCTCTCTCTCTCCTGATCGTGGACAGCCATTTCAATTTCATAGGGGCAGTGGTCGAGTTAGCAACTTTTGGCCCGATTAGAATTAATTTAGATTTACATGGGGACAAATATCACCCTCCCCAAAAAACCACACCATTGGAAGGATTCCAAACTTCTGCTCAGAAGAGGCCCAAGCCTGAACTTGCCAGGGTGCATCGTGACAGGATTATTTAGCCTGGAAAGGCCAGATTTTCAGAAGAACTCAGCGACCTGCATCTTCCATGGAAAACAATACAAGTGGCTGGGTAAAGAGCACTTTTGAAAGTGGAGCCCTAGATTCCTTGTGACAGGGACAATGTCTTATCATCAATGGCCACAGGGACAGCCGTGGCCCTCTTGCTGTGTGAGGGCCCAAGGTTCGAGGGAGAGAGGGATGTGTGTCAGTTTGGGCACCCAAAATGGAAGCACCCAACATACAAAGCCACTTTTGAAAATTTGGGCTGCGCGGCAGCAAAGCATCCAATGTATTTTCATTACTGGGTGGGATTTCCAGTCCTAGCTTGCATGACTTTCGGCACAGACATCTGGCAAAGGCCCTGAGCAGAGTATGGAATGTAATGAGTTCTGCAGAGGAGAGGTGCTGCTCCCAGCTTGCAGCCCCCAAGGCAGGGAGGCCGTATTTTGTTTATAAACAGAGGCAGGGTGATTAAGATAAGAAAGGCCTGGTAATTAAATTAAATTAAGAATCTGGAAGTCGTTAGGTGAGCCTGAAAGCATTGCCAGGCATTCTAGTTCCTAGATCTGTAAAACAGGAATCACTCTGCACAGGGGTGTTGAAGAGAGACCTCTAGGGATTAGTAGCAAAGAGGAAATACAGCCAAGATTACATTCAGAAGGGAGGGAGCTGTGAGGGGGATAGGAGAAAAGAAGGGGCCAAAAAAACCTAGAGAAGGGAGAGCAGTGATACAGAAAAGTTTCCACTCTATCTGTGGTATTGATGTGGCCCCATCACCATTGTATCTGAGCGCCTCACAATGTCTAACCTATTTCTCCTCACAGTCCCTCTGTGAGGAAGAGCCGTGGTATTAAAAAAAAAAAGGACTCTGATAGATGGAGGCAAAACCAAGATGGCCAAGTCTCGGTGACTCCAGCAATTGATCCCAGGCGATTAGGAGAGGTGTCATGGTTGACAGTATGGGAGCCGACTTTCAAAAGTGCTAGGAGTGCTTCACCCCCGGCTCTGCCCCAGGCCCTGCTCCCACTCCACCTTTTCCCCCAAGGCCCCATCCCACCCTGCCTCTTCCCACCCAGTGCCGGTCCCCTCCCCTGAGCGCGCTGCATCCTCGCTCCTCCCACATCCCGCAGAGCCTCCTGCCTTCATGTCAGGAAACAGCTGATTGCAGCACGTGGGAGGCGCTGGGAGGGAGTGGGCGGTGCTATTTGGTGGGGCCCGACAGTGGGCAGGAGGCGCTGCAGGGGGAGATGAGGAAGCTGATAGCATGCTCAAAGCACCCACGGAGTTGGCACATATGGTTGACAGCATGAAAAGCAGCCCAGAGATCAGGAAGGATGAAGAAAGAAAGAACATGAATCAGCTGAGAGGAGATCATGTATCTCCCATGGGCTGGCTGGTTCTGCCCCATGCTGGGCGTAGGGCAATGGCTGCTGTGCCATTTTACGTTTTAACTGAAAACCAGTTTATTTTTTTGGGTTTGGTTCTGAGTCTGAGAAAAGGAAGGAATGAGAAAGTGTCGTCTGACTATCAGATTGTTTATGTCTCGAATTCTGTATCCAGGCCAATTCCCGAACAAAGAACAGAAATGGCATCCACAGAGTCCATAAAGTCAACGATTATTGTCCAGAATTACTCACTGGGCACCATCTGTGTGCTGAGCACTGGTCAGCATATGCCAGGAAATGTGGTCCCTGGGCCAGTGCACATAGGGTTACGAAGCTCAGATGTTTTAAGTGTGAAGCGGGTCGTTACTGAGCATGTTTATACCTATGAGTGGAGGTGCTGACGGCGATAGACGTTTTACCTGATTAAGAACTGGAAGATTTGACCCTCTGACTTTTTTTTCATGAGGCAGCGCTGCCCGGAGCTCCTGTGTCTGTTTATTTTCCTTTCCTGACCGCAGTGGCCCTGATATAACTCAGAAGGCTTAAGTGCTTCTCCTGCTGTAAAGGGCAGGAGTAAATTGACCTCTCGTCCCTCTTCGGGAGCAGCACATGGCTTCAGCAGCTCTAGCTCTGGGGACGTTTGTGGCTGCAGGCAGTGGAAAAACAGATACAGCTGAAGAGTGGGCAACAGATAATCCTTTAGCGCCTTTCAAGCTTTGCATATGGGAGTGTCCCCCTGGCATCTTCAGACTTCAGCCGCGGAGGTTATAGGGCTGTTTCAGCACTTTAGACAGTAGAAATCCATGCCTTGAGCTCTGATCCCTGGGTGCCAGGCCAGTCAAGATGGCAACTCTTCCAGGGCAAACTCAAGACTAGGAAGGAGGGAATTCCTGCCCCCTGCAAATGATGCTCCTCCTTCTTTGGAGTGCGGGCAGTGGGGAATTGAATGGTGTCAGCATCCTGAAAGAGAGGCCAAATCCTCAACAGACTCATTCCCGCTGTGCTCTTTATCTTCTGGATGAGCAACATGCCGATGGACATCGGGAGCAGAACGAAGCACCGTGGGGACAGGGAGGCCGTACAAACATGCTGACTTGGGACAGTGGTGCCCCTGGAGCTGGCAAGAGGAATGAGAACCCTGCGAAGTGACTCACCTTCTTGTCACTCCCTCCTAGGCTGAGTGTGTCTTATCCAGCGGATGAAGGGGAGACAGTTGGGTCCGAGATAAGCTGGCTGGTGGCCAACATACCTTCAGCCACTGTGCAAACAGGCTGAGTTTATTCAGGCAGTACTTGATTCTGAGGCATGGGTGTACCAGGGCTTAAGGAGTGTGTTCAAGCTCTGAATTTAGCCACTGGCATTGAGGTACCTCTGAGGGTGGAATGTCAAATTGCATGTTGGGTATGCAGGCTGCGTGGCAGGGTTATCTGTGGGATCAGGCCTGCACTCTCTGATAGAGCTGGCCATGCAAGTGGGCATTTGAGCCTTGCCAGTGCAGTGGGTGTGTATAAAGATCTGCTCTGGGAATTATTTTGGAGAAGTTCCATGACCTGTGCTATACAGGAAGTCAGACTAAAGGAATACAATGATCCCTCCTCCTGGCCTTAGAATCTATGAAAGAGTCAACCTCTGCCTTGAATTCCTCTCCTCCAGTTCATCCCAGCTTCCATCCTATTCACATCCCTGAAGGGAGGTCTTTACTGGTCAGATGTCAGGGTCTGCACTCCATCCTCCTCCTCCTTTGCCTCTTTGTTGTGTCTGACAGGATTGGTCATTCCCTCCTACTCAACAGCTTGTTCTCCGCCAGCTGGTGCCACTGTCTTTTCCCGGTGGGCCTACCTCTCTGGCCATTCCTTTTCTCTCTTCTCTGACTGTTGGGTGATCTCCTCCTCTTGCACCATTTTAACTATCACCTCTATGTTGACACCTCTCAAACCTACCTCTCCACTTGAGAGCTCTCATTCTCCGTCCTGACTCATAGATCCGCCTGTCCCTCCAACATCTCCTTCTGGATGCTTAAAAGCAACGTAACCAAAGCAGAACTCCTTATCCTTCCTCACAGATGCTCCCCAACCTCTCATTCTCAAATCCCACCATTCTCTCCATCCCCCAGGCCTATCGCCTGTGAGCTGTCTTGAACTCATCCCTCTCTCCCGCTCCTCACGTTCAGGCTGTGCCCAGATCTTACCACTGCTTCCTGCACAATATCTCTCAGATCCAGCCCGCTCTCTGGGCCAACTCAAAGTAAAATTCTCACCTTGGCCTTTATCTCACTGTATTCAGGGATCCTTCACTCTGGGGTATCTGGATTCTTCTCAGTCAGGGACACTGTAGCCCTCTGTTCTCGCACATACCCTTCCAGAGACTTGGGTCTGTAATATCCTCCCAATGGAGGAATGGTTTGGCCCTTGGTACTGGGTTTGACACAGCTGGAGATTTGGTGGCCCAGCCAGCAAGCTCAGAGGGATTCCCAGCAGCCCAGAAATGAGTCTGTTTTCTCTTGAGAATACATTTGGGTGAGTGAGTAGCAGCAAAGCATTCGGAAATCCACTGCTGTTGATATACAAGACACACATCTAGCTTTGGGGTGACTGGAGATCCAGCAGAAGGGACCAGGGACCCAGAGGGAAAGAAGCCATTCCCTGGAGGCCTGGCCGAAAGAGATGGGGATTAGGTTCGGGCTTTCCCCTGCATCACTTCCCAGTTAGTCTCCCATCTACTTTTTCTCTTCTTCAAAGCGGTAAGTGTCATTAATCTGTAAGAGGTATTAAAGCTGGGCTGAACACTGCAGGATCGTTTCCCATCTGACCCTCCCGCTTAGTCACACACTCTCCAATAGCTTTTTGCTGCTCTGTCATGGCTGTTAAATGTACAAAGGCCCCTCAGTAACATGATCTTCTTAGGCTGTTGTCCACTGAGGCCCCTGCAGCCAGGGGCCTTTTGAAGGCAGGAATGTTGCCAGGCATGACCAAGTCTGTCCCATTGATGGTCCTGCACTCTCCCCCTCAGACCCCGTCTCTGGAGGAGTTACAATGCATGAAGAATCGGATCAGCCTGTGAGGTTGCCAGCTTCCCAGTGCCACTGTGCCCCACAAGATGCCTGCTACTGGCAATCCAAGTGTCTCCAAGGGAGGGAAACAGACACACCAGGGACCATAAGAAATGAATATTAGGCACTAACAATCAGAGCCAAGGCCAGGTTCCTTATGATGTACTGAGTCCTAGATGTGTGGGAAATATCCGGAGAAGTTGGATCCAGTAACAACCTCACTAAGACACAATGCCAGAGCATCTATGCAGGGAATCTGGTCTGATTTAGTTATTAAGTTGTGAATGATAGTTGCTATCACTAGAGATCAGCCGAAATCAAATCCCTGGCTACAAACACTCTCGAACTTCAGTGAGGTTCAGCATGTGGATCTGAATTTGGTTGGTAGCTGCTATAATCTAGGCGAAACCAAAAGTCTGTTCAGAACCCCTGACACTTTTGGGTATTTGGAACCCAGTTTAGAGAAACAGCTTTGGCAGTGCCATTGCAGCTGAATTAATACTGCCCCCTATCAGCACTGTTCCGCCTGTCAGCAAGACAACTGATGTAGCATGCAACATCTGATGCTGGTAGGATGCCCAGATAGCAAATGTGAAAAATTGGGACAGGAAGTGGGGGGTAATAGGAGCCTATATAAGAAAAAGACCCAAAAATCAGGACTGTCCCTATAAAATCAGGACATCTGGTCACCCTAGATGCTGGAAACTGAGATCTCATCTCAGCTAATGAAACAAACAGGCTTTGGGTGTTTGCTCCTAGCAGCATCAATGACAGTGCTACCGAATGAGGAGGGGGAAGTGGGTAAGATGCTGACTCTGGGTGGTGACCCTGACGACTATACCTATGGATGAGCCCCAACCAGGGGATTTGGCTCCATGTCCCAAATCCCCGTCCCAACATCCAACACTGTCCTCTGCTGGGAAGGATTCCAGCTGTTGTTTTAAAAGCTGCCTGCTGGAGACACCCCGGTCTAGATTTCAAAGCAGCCCAGCAGCGCTGACCTCTGATCCGAGGTGGCTGGGATTTTGGCGGCTTTGTAATTTGAAGCAGTGGGATTAGCATCGAGTGTGCGGCCGATGGCTCCAGCCATACAAGGGCGTGGAATCGTGCTGCAGGGACAGGCCAACATTCCACGTCTGTCCGTCAGCCGGGGTCCAGCGAGAAAGGACGTTCGGTGAGGAGACTGACACAGTGAATCCAGGTGCAAAAGCCTTAGGCCAGGGGACCCCACAGGCCCATGGCACCCGTTGGTGGCTTGGTTGCTCCCCTTACACCTTCTGGATTGAAGCAAAGAATGGGGAGTTCTGCTTCCTAAACCCACACGTCCCCTGTGTGTGACATGGAAATGTACCAGAACACAGTGGAGCTCTGTTTAGTGACATGGGAACAGATGATACCCTAGCATTTCACCGAATACCCTGTGCCCATTGTCCTACTCCCCGCACAGCAATCCCAGGTTGGGTTTCTCTCACACTTATTTCTACAATAGGCTGAAACTCTATTCCTAGAGAGGAGAAGCTTGATGGAATTTGCAGTGGCAGATGGTGGAGAGAGAGAGGCTGAGAGTGAGTTGCCTGAAGGCATTGGGAACATAATACCCAGGGAGGGAGCAGAGAACAAAGAGCCAAAGATGATTGGCTTGCAACACTTTTGGAGACAACAATGCACATTCCCCTTCCTTTGTGCTCCATAGGCTCACAAGCACAGAGCAACCTTGTACTTTACCAAAATGGTTTCTTCCTTTCTTTCTTTCTTTCTTTTTCTTTCTTTCTTTCTTTCTTTCTTTCTTTCTTCTCTTAGACCATCCATAGTCTCTCCCTCAACGCCCCTGGTCCCAATCCCAAGGGAGAACGTCTCCCTTCTCTTTGAATCATTATTCCCTGTCCTCCCATCTACATGCATAGTGGTTAAAATGGTGGTGGTAGCTTGTCTTTGGAGGTGGGGTCTGGGCACTCAGTTACCAACGTGATATTGACCAGTCGTGAAGTTGTTCACAGAAAGGCAACAAAAAATGATCAGCAGGCTGTCGGGGTTGTTTTAAGAGGAAGATTATGAGAGCTAAATCTCTCTGTCTTGGCTAAGACTGAGGTATGCAGTGCTATAGCCATGGCAGTCTCAAGATATTAGAGAGACAAGGTGGATGACGTAACATCTTTTATTGGACTGAGACTGAGGTGGCAAATAGCAGTATATAGATATGTGAAGGAGCTGGGTATTATTTAGCATGGGCAGGATTATAATGAGGAGTAATAGGACAAATGATGAAAGAGAGGAATTCAAGCTGCATATCAAGAAAAGCTTTCAAGGAGTGAAATCTGTTAGGGCTTATCTACACTTATAGCACTTCTCCCCTTGGCAAAGGTACTCCTCTTCCCTGAGAGGCAGTAGCAATAACCCTGGGAGAAGCTCTCCCATCAGCATAGCTCTGTCCACACTGGGAGTTCAGTTTTCCACACCCCCGAGCGACTTAGTTACACTGACCTGAGTTCATAGTGTAGACAAGGGCTTAGATCGGGGGTCGGCAACCTTTCAGAAGTGGTGTGCCGAGTCTTCATTTATTCAATGTAATTTAAGGTTTCACGTGCCAGTAATATATTTTAACACTTTTAGAAGGTCTCTTTCTATAAGTCTATAATATAGAACTAAACTATTGTTGTATGTAAAGTAAATAAGGTTTTTTAAATGTTTAAGAAGCTTAATTTAAAATTACATTAAAATGCAGAGTCCCCCGACCAGTGGCCAGGAACCGGGCAGTGCAAGTGCCGCTGAAAATCAGCTCATGTGCCACCTTTGGCACCCGTGCCCATAGGTTGCCTACCCTTGGCTTAGATTGTGGGTGCCATTGCTTAAAGTGATGCTTAAACCGAGTTTGGGCAACTCATATAAAGAAACCACACGGCTCAATCGGGCTTTTGGCAGAGAAAAGATCTATGATATAGAATCTGCTGTTTCAGCACGAGTCTGGTTTGCAAAAACATCGGTGTGATTTTACTTTTGTTCAGTGAGGAACAAAAACAAATTTCAAAACCTCAAAAGTTGTCGTGGTGACATGGAATTATCCTCCAGCCAGATCTCTTGAAGATTCCATCCTGAGGGTCTAATTGTGTTACTCACAGTGTCTCCCCTTTGTTTTGATTTTCAGGAGCACAAAGGAACCACCTTCTTATGGAATTTTATTTTCACCAAACATCGTCACCAGCAAGGGAGCTTCTCCATAGCCGCATTGACTTTTGTCGCCTAGCTTTCCTTGCATCAATTTGTACAGCCTTATAAAGATTCAACGAGGACTTTCCTATTATTCTTTGCAGATCAGCTGCATAGTCACTGGATAAACACCAAAATGCACAAAATTGGAGCCTCTCCAGCTTACACTAGACTCGGTCCCCATGAGTGGCACCGTCTGCTTGGGTATCCAGAGTGACTGCATGTGTATCAAGACCGCTCTTCCTAGGTCACTGTGGCTGTTTCCCCACTTTAGGCCATAACAGAAGATTCTTTCAACAACATTTCCTTTGAAAAATAATCCATCTAGCTCTGTTTTTGGAAACTGCTCTATATTCTGCACAGGAAGAAGTTAATTACTGTCCAGGGGGTAAGGGCGTGTGTTCTCAATTTTTTTAAATGTTTAATTTTCTTGAAAGAAAAGCCATCTCTGATCTCTGTCAGATCCTCTCCCTGTTTACACAGAGGGTTTCTATTAGCAGGGCCAGCAACACATCCCCTGTGGCCTCATCCATTCCTTTCCTCCTTCCCTCAAAACAGGAACCTCTCCCAAGGGCTATGTGTCCTGCCTCATCATAAGCCCCTTTGCTGGGAGGCTGAACTGCAACTCACTTTAGTGTGAGGTGGCCCAGTCCGGAGATAGGATTTCTAAGATAGCCCCGGTATGATCACACCTGGGTGGCAGTGGGTGGCTGGACTGGAGAGGGTTCTCTTCCTGGACCCCAGTTTGAGTCCTGGATTCATGCCTGCTCTATGTAACCTTTCCTTCCCGCTTCACGCACAGAGAAAGGGGAGAGATGGAGCTAAAGAGCAAATGAAGGCAGGGGAAGGGCGAGAAATGGGGTAGGATGATAAGTGTGAATATGTCTTGCTAACCTCTGCTGAGTTCAGCCATATAGGTTCTGACATGGACTAAAGAAATATCTTTGTTTACCCCCTTCCTTTTCTTCTCCCCCTAATATCTTTCCTTCCTCTCACATGATGCTCATTATGTGGGCTCTGAGAGACTATAACTTGCAGGTAGCACTGAGCAAAGTTAGGAGCACTGAGGGGGTATAAGAAGGTAACCCAGGGGGAATTCACTCCAGCCACAGCCTCTTCCAGCAGGGGGCACCAGAGAAAATGTCAAAGCCAGGGCTGTGGGGAGAATTGCAGTGAGCTCAGACCCTGCCAGCACCAGCAGGAGGCACTGTAGGGAGTAGTGCAGGAGCACAATGGTGAGCTCTTGTAGTCTCCTTTCCTCCCAGCAGGAGATGTTCTGAGGAAGGCTGGTATGGGAATACTGGGTAGAGAGCAGCGCACAGATGTTCCCTTCCCATTTCGCCCAGCAGGAGGCACTCTGGGGCATGGTCCAAGAGTGCCAGGTGTGGGGAGCTCCGGGTACTCCAGTCCCAACGGCTCCCAACAGACGGGTCACTGTAGGGAATGCTGGCTGTTGGGTGTCTATAGCTTTTTCAGTTCTAGCTTCCCCTAACAGGCGTCGCCACAGGGAATGGCCAAAGAGTGCTGGTTATTGGGGAGCTCTTCTGTTCCCAGCAGGAAACGGCACACGAGTGCTGGCGGGTGGGGTGGGGGTGGTGTTAGTGGGAGTCCCAGTTTCTCACATCAGGGGGTGATGTAGGAGAGTTCAGCCCACTGGGGGACAGCACCAAATGTTCGTGGCTGGGGTCTTTGAGCAAAGCTGGAAAGGTACGTGAGGAGATGTTTCTCTTTGGCATAATAGCCAGGAATATCTGCACGTATTAGGCTAGGAGCACATGCTGCCCCTTGTCCCTTTAAAGGTTAGCCTGGAGAGGTTGATTTCCTTTTGTTATTGCTGCTTATCTCTCCCCGACTGGAGCTGCTATCAGGGGATTATTGGGTGGCTTAATTTCACTGATGAAAGGAGGTTAATGTGGATGACCATCATCACCATAATCCCCGCTTGATTTTGAAAATTATTATCATAAGGAAGCTGGGCCTGAAAGGAAGTGCCCTGGAGCAGTTGGGCTGGTTCGGCTCCAAGCCATCTGACGCCTTGGGTTTCCTTAGCCCTGTATGATATATGTGCATACGTGTGTGTGATAGAGAGGGCCCTGTTTCTGCTCCCGCCACATCAATGGCAGTTCATCTCTGCCTGTCTATACGCAAACGGCAACTCTACCCACACTTTCTTCTCCACACCACCTTGCTCTCTTTCTTCATTAATTATTATTCAGCTAGGGATTGATTTCTTCTCTCCCTCTTGCCCCTACTCCCCCTCACCTCTCTGCACTGTTATCTCGCGCCCCCCCCCCAGTTATTTTGAAGCCTTGGCTCACCGTCACATTCAACATCATGTTTCCCAGTGAAAGAAGAACTCACTGGGTATTTCGGTATTTCTCATGGGGCTTACTGATCTCTCCTCCCTTTCTGGTTTGTGTTAGACTGAGCCACATGAAGAGCATTGCAGCACATTTGCCTGCACTGAGAAAAGCCCAGAGAGAGGAGCTGCCAGCTTAGGGGACCCCGTGTTTGAAGCCGTTGGTGTTTGCAGGATGTTCTGGGGATTCTAATAATCTGTTAGCCCTAGTCTTTGTGGGACCCATGTAACGTGTGTAGGTAGAGGTTGGTGCTAAGTGGTGGTTGGGGAGAGCTCACCCTTGGAGAGGGGGAATCATGATACTTGTCATGTGGGTGGAGATCATGGAGGGGATCAGTAGATGGCATGGAAGACTGAATCATAGTTCTGTCACTAAGGACTGATGGAGGGTTTCAGCTCCTGCCTGGATCATTGGTTGGGCTCAGAAAAGGCTGCGTGGCCAAGATGACCTTTCAAGGCGGCGGGTCATAATCAAAGAAGTCATCATCGGTGCATGCTGGGAAGAGAGGATGAGAGGGCAAATTCCTACCAGGGCTGCCTCACACCTCTCATAACCCTGATTCCTGGTTAGTGAGCTCTCCCAGAGCGTTCTGCACCGCCTAGCTCTCATGGGCGTAGCTCAGGGGTGGGGAACATCCTGGTGCAAAGACGACTAGCGGGCCTCTGCCGCCTCACGGTGGGCCACGCCGTGGACTGCCCAGACCCGGTGCCCTCTGGAGGAGGACTCAGAGGCAGGAGCTGCACACTGGCATGCTGGGGGAGAAATGGGCACGTTCAGTGAGAGCTGAGCTGGAGGGAGATGAGCAAGAGGGGGCGACAGCTGGACCATTAGGGAAGTGAGTGGGTTAGTCCCTTTCTGCTGTAGGACTCCCAGGCTGCTCTGTTCATCCTGAGAGCTGTCACAGACCCCAAGAGGGAGGGAGCATTGAGGAGCTACAAGCACATCTCAGCCGGGTCAGGACTCCTCACAGCTTTACTTCGGCAGCGAGGGCAGCAGTAATGTCATGTCTGATGGATCGTGCTGCTGGAGTTGCACCAGAATGACTCTATTTTTGAAAAATGTCCCTGTGGAGCGTTCCTCTCCCCCGCTGCCCCTCCAGGCCCAGAGACAACTTCAGATCAGCTGAGAAGATCTGTATTTGTGATAGTTCTCTTGCTGTCTCATTTTATCTCTCCGCTGGGAAAAATCGCTGGCTAGAAAGTTAGCCAAATATGTGTGTGTTTTCTCTCCCTTGTCTCTTCAGGAAGCTTGAGCCAAAATATGCATCTTTCTTTCCCCTTCCCACCAGGATGAGTGCGTGGTACAGAGGCTGATAATGTGAACTGAAAAAGCTGGACCATGATGTCCTCATTCAGGCAAGACTCCCAAACTAGTGGTAGATTTGCCTGGGTAATGATAGCAAGAAAAAAACCAACACACAAGCAAAAAAAAAGGCCCCACACTCACCCACCCCTTGCATCCTGCAGCAAAGAGAGCAAGTATTGGGCAGATCAGTACAATTACTGATTTATAAAAGCCAGAGTTTCTTAAATGTCCTTAAATCTGAATGTCCTGGGGACGATGGTGGGGACAATAGGATCCTGTGGTAGGCGCGAGGAAGAGGGCAGGAATAATGTGTTGGCTTTAGACAGGCATTCTCTCCGTCCCCGCCAAGCGGGATACCAAGCAGGAAAGGGCCGGCCCGACCCTGAGCCTGATGCTGGAACAGAGAGGAAAGGAAAGGGCCAGGAACAGGAAGGGCAGCGCAGAGCGCGCTTCGAGGGCTCACACAAGGCAGAAGGTCGACCCCAGCGTAGGGAGGAGACACCTGACACTGTGTGCTCCTTGGAGAGGTTTTGCCTCTCCTCCTGCCGTCTGATCCAGGGCAGGAGGAAGCAAGGGGCAGAGGAATCAGGGGTGATGAGGCTGCATTGAATCAGGCCCAAGATAAACAATGCTCTGCCGCCATCCCTCCTGCCCTTTGGAGAAAACATCGTGCCTGTTTTCCAAGCAAACAGGGAAACTATGGAGGCCCTTTTCCCCTGGCCCTGTTCCAGCAGAGAGACTGCACTCTGGCTGGAACAGCCATTAACCCCAGAGAGACCAGATTCAGAAGATGCCGGAGAGAAACAAACTCCAGAGGCTGCTGTTCGCTCCATCCTGGGTCAAGCAGGTTTCTCCCAGAAGCTCTGGGAAGTGCTTGCACTTTGCAGCACAGCGTGATAAGGATTTGCCTAGCAAGCAGCTTTGTCGTCCTCACACCGACACTCCGTGCATGAAAAGCAGCTAGGCTGTGTGCCGTGTAAAGAGGACGGTGATGAGGGTCCCTAGGTTTGCACCAGCCTTCAGCTTTTGGTATATTCCTACATGCTGCTCTGAGCCCGTAAAATCAGGAAAGTGATGACACGCAGAGTGTTTGCTGTGCCTCCTGCTTGCCAATCTCCAAGTGGCGTAATCTGCATTGCAATACCCAGATGCCTGCAGTATCCTCCTACCGGAGGATCCAGACTGCAGGCAGTCCAGAGGGCAGCCAAACAGAGAAGCTCCTGTTGCTCACACCACACATCTGCACCCAGCCCCATGGTCTCAGTACGGAGCCACGCACTGATTACCTAGAACAAGGGTCCTCAAACTTCATTGCCCCATGACCCCCTTCTGATAGCAGAGTCACTACATGACCCGGGAGAGGGCGGGCTGCAGCCCGAGTATGGCTGCCCCAGGTAGGGAGAGAGGGAGCACAGCCCGAGTCCAGGTGAAGGGGAAAGGGAGTCTCAGCCTGAGCCCTGCCACCCTGGGCTGTGATGGAGCTTGGGGTTCAGCCTGGGGCCCCAGCAAGTCTAATGCTGGCCCTGGGGTTCCGACCCACTTAGGGGTCCCGACCCACAATTTGAGAACCACTGATCTAGGAAGAGTACCAGGGGATTTCCTGTAGGGACAAGCTGTGTTGCTGTGCAGCCTAATCTTTGCATTGGGATGCAGCTTGCTGGACAGATGAGGAGACGACGACAAAGGTGCGACTGACATCTGTTGCAAATGGAAATGGGCAAAGCCTCTCAAGACAGGAATGTGTTTCTGTCTTTCACAGATGCGGGACAGAACCCAGCGTCCCCTAAGCAGACATGCTGTCTTCCTCTGCCTTCCCACACATGCGCCCACCCACCTAAACAGGTCAGTCCTGCTCCATGGAGAGCATGCCTTCCCCAGGACTCAGCTGCATGTGGCTCTCTTAGCCAGACCAGATGCAGCACCCCAATACATGAACCAAGGCGTGCCGTTCTCTCTGCGAAACACAGACTGAGTGCATGTGATGCCTAGAACGAAAGACTCACTCCCCTGCAGCTGTAAGCCTGGTAGCCGTTGGTTCTTTCTTTTGTCAATTGTCCTGTGTGGTTCCCTTTCCTCCTCCCACTCTTATTCCCCAAGTAAGTCCTTTGCATGCTCTGTGACCTTATGAAGTATAAACCCCTGTGTGGCAGATTCTCCCCTCACTGCCTGGGAGACACCCACAGCTTCCTCCTACCCCACAGTAATTGGCCTCTGGTCATTTGGTGCCTTTACAGCTGAATTTCGTGACTCCTCCCTTTCTCTTCTGCCACCTCAGGAATCTTCCCCCCTTCATCCCATCACTATGGAGCACTGTCCAGAGGCAGTCCAATGAAATCCATCCATTGTTGCACTTGGGAGCCATACCAAGATGAGCCGAGTGCAGACATCTGACTGACATGGAGGCAGACCCAAGGAAGCCCACAATGGGGTGGCTTCTTACTCAAGGGGCAGCTCAGTATAAATATTTAACAGCTATTGTAAATATTTAACTTCTCAAACTAGTGTCGGTATGGAAAAAAATAGACCCTGTCAGGGAATATAACCGGAGCTCGTCTCTGAGATCTTCGGAGAGCTAATCACCACCCCCAAATCCCCAGTTTTGGGTCTGCAAAGTGGAGAGGAGGCAAATTAGCACTTCTTTAGATAGTAAGTGCTTCCAGACAAGGCCTGTCTTTTACTATATTTGTATAGGGACCACCATAACAGGACCCTGATTGTAGCTGGGGCTTCCAGGCACTAGCCTAAAATAGATATAGGGTGACCAGATGCTCCATTTTTATAGGGACAGTCCCATTTTTGGGGACTTTTTCTTATATAGGCACCTATTACCCCCCACCCCCTGTCCTGTTTTTTCACAATTGCTGTCTAGTCACCCTAAATAGATAATAGTAATCTGAACTTCACATGAGTAAAAAACACCAGCTCCCAGCTAACAGGGGAACTTGTCTCGCTGAAGATTATAGTGGCCTTGTGGTTAGCTTGCTGCATGGTTTTAAAGGCATCCCCTTGTGTATTCCTAGCCTGAGAGAACTCTGCCGTGAGGATATGCATTGGTGAGTCCTTAAGGATGTGCACAAACCCTGCACACCGGGGAGAATGCTGCTTTCCCTTGCTGTTGAAGCAGGTTTACGCTGGTGTATATGAGAGGAGAATTTGGCCTAACGAGTGTCCCTGAGCAAACAGAGGGCAGATTCACCTCTGGCGTAAACGGCGTCTAAAAGAGCTGTTCCTGTTGGCTCCAGCAATGAACTTGGGCCACAGTCTATACATGAGACACTGCAATCACTTTAAAACATTTCCACTCCATCTGGGTTGATGAAGCAACTAGACCTGGCTCATGCTCCTTACTCCCCTGCATCCAGGTCTAACCTGTAGATTTGCCTGCCCCATATAATTCCCAACACTTCTGTATAAAACTACACACCTACTGAGGGAAGATGCTGTAGGTGCAAACAGACTGAAAAGCTCTTTGTCAGATACTTACGGTACCATCTGCCCAGCTGTCTGAGAGCTCCATAGAGTTCTCTAACTTTTTTTTGCCAAGCCTTGTTTCTCTGTGGGAGTCACACAACACCTCCACCCCAGCGCCTGCCTATCCAGGGCAGAAAGTGACACCCAGGGGGTTGGTGGACCAGGACCCAGCTGGATCGATACCTGGAGAAACCAAGGAACATGATGCAGAGTGGACCAGTTTTTCTCTCCCTACCCTCCAGCCCAGACCCTCTCGCTTCTGTAGGCTCTGGAGGGTATAAAATATGCAGGGCTGTGGCTAGCTGGGTGTCTGGACCTGGCCAGGGCAGCAGCCGTGAGAGTGCTCAGGAAGTCCCCAGTGATCAAGGAGGGGATAAGGGGGAAAACAGCAGGCTGCTTTCAGGGCAGGGGTGTGCTCCCTGCCCCCCAAACACCGAGGATCCCCTGCACAGGCTCTCTGCTGCTGCTCTGCTCTGGCCACCCACAGCCCCATGCCCTACCTTGCCACCCCCAATAACCTCATCATGCCCTCCCAGAGGGGTGCACCCCACAGCTGGAAAACCAAAGCCAGAGAGTTATGCTGCAGAACAATGGCAAGAATCCACCACTGTTTCCAAAGGTGCGTTTTTCAGCAGAGTCAGCCGTGTAAAGTAAGATGTAGAAATGTTGCTCTCTGGGTGGACACTCCTGTTCTAATTATAGTTTAGACAAATGTTTATATATGGACCTATTTTAGCACTTGGGCTGCGCAGGGGAACATGGGACACATCACTAGGGGGTTCAATATAAATGTGAAAGTGAATAATTCCATCATAGATGAAATGCAACAGGGATTCCTAGTGACAGTGGTTAAGTAGAAGTGACAAAGAGTCCTGTGGCACCTTAAAGACTAACTAAAGTTTTAGAGCATAAGCTTTCGTGGGCTAGTACCCACTTCGTCGGATGCAACGTGGTTAAGTAGTTACAAGTCTTTCGTGAAGAAATGAAAGCTACCACATAGGCTCCATAATAGATCTGCTTTGGCGGGGCTGTCATGATGCCTTTGACTTAAGACAGTCTTCCCCACTCAGAAGATAGTTCCCCCCTTTGGCCTAATTAGGCATAAGCACCTCTGTTCCTGGGTAGCTCAAGACACAGCAGATGTGGCAGGTGCTCTAAAAGATGATTTCCTGCTCCATATGTTTTCCAAATATTTACCTCTGGTGTGTTATGGAGCAGTTAGGGCATGTTCCGGAGTTGGGTTTACTCGAGCGTCACCAATAGAAATGAGAGAGTCTGACTAACGACCATCTCTATTTACTTGGGATTCTCATGAGGGCCAGGCCTCCAACTGCTGCGGGAACCAGATCTTCCTCAAAGCACTTTGGAAATATCCAATAAGTGACAAAGGTTTAACATTGAAACCCAGGACCTGCATTTGTCCTCACTCACACCAGTTTTATGCCAGTATAAGCCCTGATGGCACTACTCCTAATGGAGTTACTCCTAACTTGCTCCCCCATAAGGGGGAACAGAATGGCTCATTTGCTGTATATCCATCTGTACATTTGATCTCGTGTGCCATTACACCATAAGCTCTTCAGGGCAAGGTTAGTCTCTCTTCTGTGTTCATGCAGCACCCAACACGGTCAAGACTTGGTCCCATTTGAGGCCTTCAGCTGCTACCATAATGTAAATATGTAATAATTATAATCAGGCTCCCGGGGCATCGTCTTCACTATGAAATAAAGGTGTGTTCTTAACTCGATTTATCTCACTTGAGGGAAAGTCCCAGTGACCACAAGGCCGTTTGTAACTTTCACATGAGTTAGCAAGCAAAGTTAAAGGCTATGGAGGAGAATGTTGCAGACTGCCTTCTTTTCATTGAGATTTTACCTCAGGCTAGTGAACCCAAATTAAAAATGCAGCTTTTTTTCCCCAGGGAACACAAGACCACTGAGGTAAATATAAATCCACTGGCATGGCTGAGAATCTGCCCCCTTCTCTCTCACATTAATCTCTTGTCGCAGGTACTTATGTGGCCACTGTTGTCATAGCATCTGTGTGCCTCACAAGCTTCAACACAGTTATCTTCACAACCCCACAGTGAGGTAGGGAAGTATTATTATCCTCACTTTGTAGATGAAGAAGTGAGGCACAGAGAGGCGCAGGGATTTAACTAAGGTCACACAAGGAATCAGTAGCAGAGCAGGGATGTGAACCCTGGTTTCCGAAGTCTGAAGTTACAGCTCTCTTGACTGGACCATCGTTCCCCTTCCTTTTTCAATCAGCGAGCCAAGCAGATTTCTATTTAATTTAACCCTCCCTTTGGAAACTTCTGTCAGTTCGTCAGACTTCTGAACACAGAATTCAGCCAGAGACATCTGAAGAAAATGAATGGGCCTGATTCACACATTATTCCAGGGTTCCTCCACCATTGTGTTACTCCCTGGTTACTCCATCGCTGAGTCACTCCGCCAAGTTACTGAAATCAACAGTTTCCTTGGCGTGATGCTGCCTCTCACCCATTCTTGTAAAATGACCCAGTTCCCAGCCAGAGAGTGAGCCACCCGCACCTGGAATAGCTCTGGAGGCCCCGGGGTGACTCAGGGGTTTGCATCACCTTCCCTAGTGGCTTGATGGTGATTTTTACAGGAAAAGGGGCTTGTCTACAGGCCTGGAGCACAAACCGAGCGAATCCCCCACGTCGCAGTCAGGAGATTAATGGGGGCCTGTTCCCGGGATGGTAATGATTGAAAAGAAGAGGTTTCTTTGTTGGATTTGGGAAGAAGCTGCCCCTGAACTCCCCTTTGATTGGGTTCTGGCCTTTTTCATGTCTGTCTTTCTTTCTTCAGCTGGCTGCTCAACACAAGCCTCCTCTGAATTCAGTAATGTCCCCCACCCCACAGCACCATCTGCTCACCAAAGCAAGGTATTTCCTCTCTCCCGCTATGTTAAAGCTCTGCATCCTGGGCTCTTTTGTGACATTTCACCCCTTCTCATTCCTTTGCCTTAACTTGCCTGCTACCTCTCTCCTCCCACAGCAAACTGAATGAGGTGGGGAGGGGAGAAGTTTGCCCCGGTTCTGTAAAGAAATGTTAAAGTGTGTCCAGAGACAAAAGCTGTCCCCTTTGCAACCTACCAGCTGCCTCTGGCACAAAAGAGGAGAAGGGGGTGGGGGTGGAGCCTGCTTGGTCATGGGGGGCACTTTGTGACCTGAAAGGAAAAACCTTGAGAAAGAAACAGAATAAATATCCCCTCCTTCTTAACAAGAGGGGACAGAATCAAACGCTTTTGTTAAGCGAGGGGCTGTCCCCACACCAGTTAACACGGCTTCTTCGCCCCATCCTGACGTCAGACTTTAACTCACTCCAAGTCGGTTCTTTCTATCCATGAGCAGAAAATTCAATTAGTCTCAAGCAAGTGCCTTCCTAAAGGGCACAGAAAACGAAAATAATGGGGAGAAATCTGCTTTCATCCTGTACAGAAAGGGACTTTAGAGGGGAAATACAGATTAGGGAGATAAAGAGACAGGTTTAGGGCTTTCCAAAAAGGTCTTTCTTTCTCTTCTCTCTTCTCTGATCCGCGGCCTGCTGAGGGCCCAACTCTGTTCTTGCTTACACTGCCATAACCTGATCGAAATCACTGAATAGGGAGAAGAATGGATCAGCAAGTTTGTTTTGCTGTGGATGTCAGCCAAAATAGGCCCCATGTTCTTAACTGTGCATACGGATCCCCTGTCTATCTGTGTGATCTGTACTAGGTGTGCACACTAGGCCGGTTTCAGCGCTCTTCCGGCAGTCAGGCTTCTCTAACCATAGTGCTACTTGTGTTAATTGGCTATGACATAAGAACCAAGGATTTCCTAGGTGGTGCTTTTCCGTGGACTCACTGAAAGCAACAGCCTGATGCTGCAAGCTCTTACACACATGACCAGCCCTTGCTCATGCAAATAGGCCCTTTGACTTCACTGCCAAGAGCAAAGGCTACTGGCATGTGTACTCCAACTGTTGTGTGATAATGGTAGAGAATCACTGTGTTGCTTTCTTCTAGCACTGGACAAGGAGCTTTATTTGAATAGAACCTCTCTCTGCTTCTCTGCCTTGAACCTCCCTCCTGCCTGGATTTAAACAACCAGTACACCTATCCTCACCCTGCGCCAAATGAGTCAATGTGCTTTCTTGTATCATCACCCTCTCTTCTTAAGGGACTAGAAACCAAAGCAAAGTTCTATTGCTGCCCTGATAATGAGAGTGGGACTCCAAAAAGCTTGCCCATGTTACTGTTATGTAGACTAATCGAGGGATAACCCACTACAACCTCTTCTGGTTCCTTATTCGCTGTCCACAGCCCTAAGAGAGTTACCGCAACTCCATCTTGCAACATTGTGAAATACAAACATGGCTAGAGATGCAGAGACAGATGATGAGAGCCATTGGAAGTGGCCATCTTGTCCCCTACTTCTTAGTTTCCCCCCCCCAGAACCCCAAAATCACCCCAGTCTCATAGTCCTTTCGCAGCCACAAAGGATGATGAGGTTAAGTTTACAGCAAGAAACCATGCTGTTGGGTGGATGATCCTTAGGCTCCTGGGGCTGGGGTCAGGGTGGTGAGTATGGGGCTTGGCGAAGGACTGGTGGGCAAGCTTGGTGACTGGCATTTGATGGAAAACATGGCTGGGATTTCTAGTCTCTCCCAGGTCAATGAGGATTGCTCTCTGGTGTGCATCTTCTAGTGCTTTAGATATTCTAGTTTTAAAATGTCCCAACCAATGGTTCTTCCTGCCCTCTCCCTTTATTTGACAGAAAGAGGTGTAGATATGTGTGTGTGTGTGTGTGTGTGTGTACTTGCCTGTCCTATTGACTAGTAGAGATTATTATAATGAATGAACTCTGGATGATATAGCTGTGTTCTATGGGGACAGAGCAGAGGTGTGTCACATGTCTCTTCTTAGGAAGCCAGAAATTCTCCTTTTGGAGGACCGTACATGGGTGGTGGGTGCATTTTGCCCAGAAGAGCAGGTGCAGAACATTGCATACACAATCAGCAGCTGAATCCAGCCCAGCTCAGTGTTGCATGTGTATCCCATGGAATGTATAAACATCGAATGTATGTCTCATGGAGGGCTACAAAGCTGTGTTGCATTGAGGAGCTCATAATTGGTTACAGAGCAATGTCTCCCTAAAGGATAGATGCCTGCTCATAGCATAAGGAATATCTTTTTGTTATGTGTTTGTACAGCACTGAGCACGATGAGATCCTGGGCTATCTCTGGGACTCCTGGATAATGCTGCAATACAAATAATTAGGCTAACCAGATACTAAGTGTGGAAAATTGGGATGGGGGTGGGGGGTAATTGGCACCTATATAAGAAAAAGCCCCAAATATCAGGACTGTCCTTATAAAATCAGGACATCTGGTCATCCTACAAATAATATAATGCAGAGCACTGTTGTATGCATCGTATATGACAGGGTGAACACTGAGCAGCACTTCATGTGCAGAGACTAGATGGATACCGAGCAGTCCTATGTCCATATGGGGGGGTACTGACCAGGCAGCACAGCACGGTGCGGGCCCAGCCAGGGCGGTGTGGAGTGGTAAGACCACAGGAAGGGACTGGTACCTCCTCTCCCTGTGGATGCGCTGTCGGCTGATTATCAAGAATGGCAAAACCGTCAAATATTTTCCCCTGATCACACTTCCTGCCTCCTGATTGCACAGGCTTTTAAATCCCTGCTTCATCTCCCGCCTGCCTTCTCTTCCCAGGGCTCTGGGGGCTGCTTTTCAGCAGAGGACTTTCTGGTTTGCTCATTTTTTCAGGGCTCCTCTCCCAGGACACTGTGCCCAGGTTGTTTGTCTTCAAGTCTTCAGATGCATTTTCTTCTCCCAGCAAGAGCACCCCGGGGCCACGCCTCAGCCCCCACCTCCCTCAAGCTTCTGCCTACAATGCTGCGTGCCAGAGATAAGCACTAATCTGTGTTTATGAGCTCTGTGTGTGGAAATCAGCTCTGTTCAAATGATTAGGGGGGGAGCGAGGGGGGAGATGGATTTTAAGATGGTTTTTAAGATGTCATGTTTCATGGACCTGATCCTGCGAGTTGCTGATCACTCCCAGCACCAGCAGAATTCTTTGAGACTTGAGCACTTGGCAGCAGCCTCTGGACAGGAAAAGAATCCACAAACAAAATGAAAGTTAATTGAAAATATAAAAGGGAGGGAAAAATCTGACTGCTCCTGATTCCAGCAACTGTCTATTTTCTCTCCCCCTAGGTGGATGCTGGAGACTGGTGTCTTGTGTCTTACCTAAACAACTGGTGGGATATTTATTTTTTCCTCTTCCTTCCCTTTTTTCTCATATTTATCAATCTTGTAACCTTCCTGTCACTTTCCTTCTGCCTCAGCAGATAACTAATTTCTGTTGCATGTTTCACTGAGAGTACTGCATAAGGACAGCGAGTTATAAAACAGGGCTTGTTTGCAACACACTTAGCTATGGTGTCTTATTAGTGCATCTGTGTGTTTGCAGCCCATTGACTTGTCCCCTCTGGAACGTCTTTCAGCTAAACCCTACCATGATGCTAAGGCTTAAGATTAGGTAGGATAGGGTGAGGAGTAGACAGAGTCACGAGGCAACAGGGAGGAAGGGAAAGGGAAAGACAGGAAAAGAGAGAGAATGAGGAAATTGGGGAGCGGGGACATGGGAGGAAGGCGAGGGAGATTGTCTTCATCTCTTGAGGTTTTTCCCCAGCCAAGTCCCCCAGTCTTGGCCCAGTGTGTCTGAAACATCTGCTGCTGAGAGAGGAATAGTAAACCAGTTGTTGTGCAAATACAATGAAGCGGGATGTCTCTCTGTCTCTGGAATTCCTGCCAGGCTGCACAGACCCATATCCCATCAGTGCTGGTTAATCAGTGACGAGGCGGTAGCCCTGAGCGCCTGTTAGCTGCTTTCATCTCAGGGCCATGGGGAGAGGACCGAGGACAACGGTTTCTTCAGCAGCTTCCCAGCTGACATCTGTGCTTTACCCAGGCAATATGCTGGGGGCATCTTTGTGGCTTTGAGGATAATACAGCTGCCCTCCCGCATCCCACACGCTCCTGCTGACAGGGGTCGTCACTGACTCTCCCATCTTGTGACGGCGCCGTGAGCAGACAGGAAAGCACATCAGCTTGTCAGCGGCACAAGTGGCTTCTGTAATGGGGAGCAAAGAGGCTGTTTGCTTGGGAAGTTTATCTTGCAAAGGAGGTGACCGCCAGCCTCCTACTTCCCCATCCTGCCCCGATCATTTCCACAAGGTGGGAGTTCAGCATCTCTCCTTCTCCACGTGAAAACCAGGCTCAACCTCACCTCCCAAGATATCGTGAGGGGCAGCCTGCTTGGCCTAACTTTTCTCTCAAGTGGACAAAGACAACCCTAGGGATTCCATCAGGATCTAATGGTGCCTGAGTGGGAGGTGAATTCTCAGGGGACAAAGATTTGGGTTCTGACCTGTGCAGTTCCAGAGCTGATACCAAGTATGAGCAAAGAGTGTAACCACAACGGCACCCCTTTGTCAGTGGCCCCCTGATGTGATGGGGATGGGCCTGGGAATGAAATTAGAGTGTTTTTCCTTCACTCTTGCTCTGTGCTGGTTGTTAGACACTGACAGTGAGCTCAGCGCTGTTCAAAACACAGCAGCAGATGCAACCCCTGGCCTGAGCAACCTGCAGTGTGAATGACAGAAAATACAAAGTGGGCATCAAGTGACTGGCAGACTCAGAAGAAGGGTCCGATCTACAGCCCTTTTTTGGGGGTAGAAAGTGTCCATGGATGATAATGTGTAGGTGAGCTAATGTCTGGGGATCTCAAAAACAAAGCCCACAACCCAAAGGCCATTGAAGTCGATGGAAAAACTCTTAATGACTTCAGTGGACTTTGGATCAGGTCCAACATGAGCGTTGAGAAGGTATTTGAAAACAAGAGGAAGTGAGCCATGCAGGCTGGGACTGGAGGGAGAGCCTGGTGTGGTGGGACAACAAGGGAGAAGACACAAAGAGGAAAGGCAGGGCAGGGGCTGAAGGGTGCAATGCCAGAGCAAAGGAAAAGAGGTGAGAAATACAAGTGGGAGCAGAGCTTTGCAGGTAAGGTGAACTTGCTGTGGAAGGAAAAAGGAAACCAGTGGAGAGATCCTGCATCCTCTTCTCCTGAAGTACAGGGAGAACAGCAAGATGGGAAGCTGGAGAGTTTTATGTTCTCTGAAAACACTCACAGAAAAGTTAGATACAAATATAAAATACTCTTTTGGAAGGCTGCAACATAATGCTACTTTTATTCTCCAGTATGATAACACACAGTAACTAAAACCAGAGACAGACAAAACAGGCTGCTCCATAAAGCAAAGAAGTACAATTCACCCCACCTTGCTCTCTGCTGGCTCTCTGCAGACAAATTGATCGCACACTTCCCTACAGAGTGTCCAAGCACCACCAGGCACCCACACACATTACACACACACACACTCCCCCGCCCTCCCCTCCACAGTACACA
The DNA here is from genome assembly GCA_007922305.1 of Dermatemys mawii. Classification (NCBI taxonomy): domain Eukaryota; kingdom Metazoa; phylum Chordata; order Testudines; family Dermatemydidae; genus Dermatemys; species Dermatemys mawii. The sequence goes on along the minus strand of ML677381.1, from coordinate 9,893,254 downwards.
CACACACCGTTAAAGTGACAGCTTGCATTTCCTACACACCAATACATCAATACACCACACAGAGGAAAAGAAATCACCCCATTGTGCAGTCCATTTTCACGAGTGGTTTCTCTTCTCTTCTCCTTCCCCCTTTCCCCTTCTCTCCCTCTCCCCTGTTACCATTCCTCTCTTCCTTCTCTCTTCATCTTTCCCTTCTGCCTGTCCCATTTCCCTCCCATCACAGCCTCTGTGCCCTCCCCCTACCACTAGGGCCTGGCACTTTCCTTGCCCTCTTGCCTTCGCTCCAAGTGTTTCACTGAGAGGTTTCCACGCTGCGCCTGTACATTGACTTGCTGAGGCTCTGAGGACAAGCTCCTCTCCCCAGAAGCGGATGGATCAGATACGCATCATTCCGGCTCGCATTCCTCCGCTGCTTTCTCTGGGGACCCCCAGGTTGCAGTAGCAGATGATAGCTGCAGGGGCCCAGTGACCTGTTAAACTGCCATCGGTCACTGCCTTCGAAACCCAGCGAGCGCAGAGATCTGTGTTTATTTGTCTAACACAGTAGAATCAGCTCATTTTCTCTAGACCTGCTTCACTGGCAGGACTCAGTACAGAGGCGTTCATACTTCTACATCTAGATCATGCAGCTTATTCCCAGGGCAGGGAGCCTCTGTTCCACAGCCAGGCTTTCCCTGGCCTGGGAACATTCTGTGAAGTTCAGCAAGGAAATGGGCTTCACCGGTTCATGGTAGTTACGGACACCCCATCTGTGACCTCTTCCTCCTCCAACCTCTGCCACACACACGCAGCAGGGTTTAAAGGAGGTTGCACATTGCTGTGTCTGGGAATGGACTGGAAATGCCCTCTTTCTCCTGAGTGCTCGGTGGATATGTTCCAGTGACCACCAGGATATATGGGTTTACTGTCACAGAAGTGCAATATTCTATGTATCAGCAGCTGCAGCAATCTCTGGGGAGGAGCAAAGAAGGTGTTTACCCTCTCACTGCCCATTTCTCTTTCCCTCTCCCACCCACCAAACTGCCTCTCCACCATAAAGGAGGATGTAGTGTCTATAGCCAGAAAATCAAACATTATTTGTCAAATATTCCAGTAAAATGGACATGTGGGGAACAAGAATGAACCCATGGTCCTACTGTGAAACCCTCAAGTGATAGGGTAAAGCAGAGTTGCTCCTGATATGTAACAATAAGGAAGAGGTCACAGCGCTAAACATTGCTCTGTGCCTCAAAAGGGAATGGATAATGCTCAGAATGGCATAGAGGCATTATGGGGTATTTTCCTTCCTCTGAAAGATGCTAAGGCCAGGTCTACACTGGGTGGGGAGTTGACCTAAGATACGCAACTTCACATAGCTGAAGTTGATGTATTTTAGGTCAACTTACCTGGGCATCCTCATGGCCATGAGTCAACAACTGCTGCTCCCTTGTCGACTCTGCTTCTGCCTCTCGCGGTGGTGGAGTTCCAGAGTCGACAGGGAGAGCGCTCAGGGATCGATTTATCGCGTTTAAACTAGATGCAATTAATCGATCCCCAATAGATCGATCACTATCCGCCAATCCGGCAGGTAGTGTAGACGTACCATAGGCAGGAATGTGCTAGACCTGATGGACTCACTGTTTGGTCTACTATGACGGCTCCTATGTCCTTATTATAGCTGGGTGAAATTTTTCGGATGGAAACTTTTTTTTGCTGAAGAATGCAAATTAGAGGCAACCGAAACGCTTTGAGACTTTGTGTTGAATTCACCAGATGGTTTCAGTCGGAGGGGAAAATGTTCGCCAAAAAACGAAATATTTGTGTCAACATTTTGAAATGAAACATTTTGATTTTTCAAGTCGAAATGACTGCCTTTTGAAATTTGCTTCCCTTTCATTAAAGTTGTTTAACAAGGTTAAAAAAAGGCAAAAATAAAATGAAATATTTTGTTTTGGGGCGAACAAAATGGTTTGTTGATCCCTAAACTACATTTTTTTTCAACATTTTTCAGTTTGCAAAAATAAGGTCAAATATTTTGTGTTGGGTCCTCCACAGATAAATTGTGGGAAAATGGTTGTTCATTTCAGCTAGGGAAATGAAAAAGCAATTATTTCCTTAGCTCCAGTCCTAATATAACTGCCCTAATGCCGGTAAGATGTGGTAATTGGCGATTCCTTCCATAGATGCCTGTCTTGTTCCATCCCTCAGTTGACTCGTATCATTGGATTTAGTATTAGTGTGATAGCAGGGCTTAGAGACCCATTGTACGCTGTGTGCACAGACCCATGTGCACTTGGGTATACGCTGTACAGGCAGCTAGACTCTCTGCTAGCACAGCTCAACACAACACCACTGAAGTCAATAGAGCAACATCCATTTGTGCGACCTGCGGATCTAGCCCAGGGACTTTGCCCTAGGAGTAGATTTCGCACAGATCCTGGGCACTGGCTGGAGAAACTGCAGATTGGAGGAAGAAGGAAAATGGGACACGTTCTGGAGCCAGGGAGGCATTGGCCTGGGTTCATGAGTCAGTCAGACCCAGAGATATCATTGAACTCAGGGCACCAAACCTGAGTGGGGCTGCAATGCCATGTGCCAGGTTGCAATGATGCTCTCTCAAATTTGGCCCAGCTGCCCCTCCATCATGGCGGAGGGATGCCTGGCCAAACCTGAGTGGTCTGACCCTGTACACCAGGTCACAACTCCCAGAGTAGGGAGCTGGGCCCACTCCAGCGGGACAGGAGCCACAGCAACTGGGTGAGTGCAGGGCAAGTTCATTCTCCAGTCCCTCCATTCCTGAGTGGGCTAGGATTAGGAAAGGAGTGGAGGTGCTGGGAGTGATTGGTGCTCCCTGGACTACACCAACACAACCGCGTGTGGAAGAAGAGCATAGCATAGTGCCCCCTTTGAATAGGGAGGCTACATCCATCCTGTCCCAGAAGGCATTCTGCAATGGAAAGACCCAGGCTGAATTTGGAACACGGCACCAGCATGACAAAGACTGTGCAAAGGGGAGGGATTTTTCCATTGGAATCGAAATGCTCTCATAGCTGCAAGCCAGAGGATCTCAGTGTCTCAGTTTGTTGCTTAATTAATGACACGGTTTATATGGTTTTCTTTAAAATAAATAAACAAATAAAATCCCCCTCCCCAACTCCCACCCCCCTGGGCTAGTGCGGTTCTGCTGGCCTGCTGTTTTCCTTCCTCCATCCCCCTCCCCCACAGGACACTCTAGCTGGCGGCCCTCCTCTGCAGGCAGATGTGTGCTTCCCCAGGGCCCTAGCCCACATATCAGCATTGTCTGCTGTGGGAAAGGCCAAACCTGCTGCAGTTAGGGCCTGACAATGTTTACAGCTTAGAGGAGGAAATATCCAGTGTCGCAGTCAGTTCTGTTAGCTTCAGAACAATGGCTCTGCCAGTGCACCCCAGCTCCTCGGTAGCTGCACCTTCAACGGATATGAGAAGCACGTCGTCCCCTGGCTCTGTCTTTCATAGGTAGGAAGCAGCCTAGTAAATAAACAGCAGCTGCTGGTGGATTGGATATAGCTGGATCTCGATGATCATTTTGCATTCTTGGGATGGCTCATTGGTGGCATGCAGGTGGGTAGAAGTGAGGCCAAGTGCTCACTGAATATAGAGACTTAACTCCATTGCAGCCGGCATAGTTACTCTGGAGCAGGGGTAGATAACTTATGGCACGGGTGCCAAAGGCGGCACGCGAGCTGATTTTCACTGACGCTCACACTGCCTGGGTCCTGGCCACTGGTCTGGGGCGCGCAGCATATTAATTTAATTTTCAGTGAAGCTTCTTAAACACTTTAAAAACCTTATTTACTTTACATACTATAATGGTTTAGTTCTATATTATAGACTTGTAGAAAGAGACCTTCTAAAAATGTTACAATGTTTTACTGGCACCCGAAACCTTAAATTAGAGTGAATAAATGAAGACTTGGCACACCATTTCTGAAAGGTTGCTGACCCCTGCTCTGAAGTGACCCCAACCTGGCCCTCAGGTTTCTTCTAACAGAGCCATCCCGCCGGGTTAGAAGTGGCATAGAACAAAATCTATTATTTTTTTACAGAGAGGGGCCAGACCTACAAAACTGATACCTGGGTCTTGAATATCCCAAAGTTCAAGAGTGTTTGAGTCCTGGGTTTAAGTTCAGCTCATTGTCGGTGAAGAGCTTGCCAGGAATTTCAGTTCGGAGACAGCCCTGCTCCCCCAAACAGCGTTGGTTTTCCCCTCTGGGTGCTTTGGCTCAGGCCTATCTCTAGTTTGCAAAGACTCAAGGTTTCCCATTGCACCGGGTTTCAGGTAGACACTGGAAGTGCAGTAACTGCATATTGCAATGCAGTAGCCTTTGTGTGGTCAGCAATGGTTCATGCTGTACATAGCATTGGATATTAGGATCTATTTTGTAGAGACAATTTATTGTCTGGTCAAAGCCCACCCTTATTGTGGGAATGGACTCTAAGATATACTAGGTATTTTAGACCCTACACGGTGGTTTAGCAATTTGAACCCAGAGTTTAGCATCATCAGCTCCTGGGTTCTAATTCTACCACTGTCTATGGCATTGCCCAAGTAATTTACTTCATAGAGCTCCAACGCTTTTCAAAAAGTGCTAGGTGATCTTCAACTTCTTCATGCTCAGCCACCAGCACAGGGTGAGTGTATCACCAAAGATCGAGGCCCCTGACTGCTGCACCAGTACTGGGTACCCGTCTAATCCTACTGTGGTGCTGGGACACATAAGATGACCAAGTGGTCCCAAGCAAACTGCAGCAACATGGATTAAAAAGGGGCATAGGGTGGGGACTAGAACCAGTTAATTTGGTGATGGGATTGCACAGTGGCATTTGCTAATGTCCAGTAATCCAATATCTCGCTCTTGTGAGATGTAACGGGGTCAGGACTCACCACCTTGTGCCTCCTGCTGGATAGTCCGGGAATTAGCTCTTCACAGCAGAGCGCCCTCCGCTGCTGGTGTCCCGTCTGTCTCTCTCTGTTCATTGTCACTGGACGTGCCCTGCTCCTCCCCGGCAACGTCCTCTTCAGGGCACTGCCCTCCGGCAGTACCCACAAGTCCACATGCACCCCCTTCCGGTGGTGGGGGGTGTTGGGTTCGCAGCAGTTCTTTACCCTTCAGCCGCAGTGGCCAACCACACCCGCAAGTCGAGCCCCGTCTGGCATGGGTCAGGTGTGGTGGTTCGAGGCCACTTCAGCAGCCAGGTATAATATAAGAGGGGAAGGGGGGGACCCAGGCCCGCCCTCCACTCTGGGTCCCAGCCCAGGGACCCTTTGGCGGCAGCCGTCCTGCCCTCCTTCTCTCCTCTCAGTCCCGCCGTCTCCCTGGGCCACTTCCCCTGCAGCCCCCTTGCACCTTGTGGCCCTCAAATCAGGGCCCGCAGCCTGACAAGCACACAGGCTAGAGCTCCTCACTGCTCCCCGGGGCCTGCCCAGCACTGCGCTGTCCTTGGTGCTCTTGGTCCCTGCCACCCTTCTCTAATTGGCTGTCTGCCCTCACAGCCATTTTGGCCCACTCTGGCATGGGACTGGGGCAGCCGCCCCACTACATGAGGGTCCAGGAGGTGCAGTGGGTGAACATACAAAGCTGCTTCTTGAGTCACAAGTGAAAGGAGTTTGGGGGTCTCTGTCTAGCCCTGCTCAGTAGACGTTTGTCCCTATCTTCATGCAGGTTGGTGCTTCCCTTTCAAATGTACAAGAATTCCCCAATCTCACTTTCCAAATTACTTAAACGCCTACAGAAAGGGGATTCCCATAAATATGACAAAGAAAGGCGATTTTCCATCCCAAATGCCAGTGCTCTCCCAGGGCCTGTACAGAGCCAGCTGTCTCCCCATTCCTCTGCATCTGATCATTCTCCTGTTGCCTTCCTCATACCAAGGGGCACCTCGCCCCCACCCTGGAGCTGTATACTGGGCTCTGCTGCTGCCTGACAGAGCCCTTCCTGGCAAGAGCATGAAGCTGTTCCCCTGACAAGGGCAATGAATCACCCTCTCATTCCAGCAGGCTCCCTCTCCATAACACACCTGCCACGCTTTAGTCTGGCCTTCCCCTTGACAAGTTTTTCTCCCTCCCTTTGATAGTGGCTCTTTTCAGCTTCTGTGAAAGGGGCCTATTGGTAGCGTGATGGATTGCACCTTATTTCAATATCAATGCGGAGGGACAGCCTCTGTGTGGAAGGTCCAAGGCAGCCTGTTTAGCCAAGGTTTGTTAACAGGATCTCCCCCCTCCTTCGTCCTCAGCCCCCACTTCACCACCACCTCTTCCTTTGCACAGAGAAGATGGGAACACAGGGCTCGGACTGATTCCATTTTGTGACGGCAGGTCAGGGAACAGAAAGGGTGTGTGGGTGTGTGGAGCTCTGGGGGTGGGGGGTGGGGAACTGGGCCTCTTAACAAGATTTACTGAGAATTGTCCAAACTGAGTGCAGGCAGAATGTTAACATCAAGGCCTTGTCTGTGGAGTGTTAAGTCCAAAGGACCCCCACTGTTGCTATGGTTTCTTCTTTTCCTCCATTCCCTAAAAAAAGAGAAAAAAGATAATCCTTTCTTTTTTCTTAGCCTTTCATCCTTCCCCTTCCAAGTCAGTTGCTTTTAGTTCTTTGTCAAATGCAGCAATTTCTAAAGGAGCCAGAGGGTGTCATAAATTCAGCCCTCTCTGCGTTATCCCACTTAGCGCGCCACCCCATTTACCTGGGGACCTTGGTTACTGCACATTGTCCATGGTTTATGGTCCTCAAAGTAGGACCGTTCCCAAGAGTGCTCTTCCCCCAACCCTGTCCTTGAGCTGGTGAATGAGGCAAGGAAGAGGGGAATCTTACCATGCAAGCTTCCTCCTGCAATACTGTATACGCAGGCTTCATGTTGTCGCCATGCCAACCTCGCTGGAAGGAGATGCATGCTTTCAAGGAGACAGAATGGCAGCACATCAAACACGTATTAACATACACGCATGAGAGTGCAACACCGGTCATTGTGAATTGCGTGTCCTATTCTGTGCTGACCCCCAGACAGGGGGCTGCCTGTTTCAGCCTCCAGCTAAAGAGCTGGGATGTCTAACTGTATCTGCACTCAATGCTGGAGCCCCTGACTTCAGTCCCGGGTGTGTCAGCCAAGATGGTCGTCACCACAAGAGCAAGGTAGACAAGCTAACCAATGCTAGCATAAGCAGCGCCAGTAAGGTATTGAATATTCTGACCTGTAAGGTCTGAGGCCTACAGCCACATCAGGACAGCAGCAGCCATGAGGCAGAAAATCACATCTTCACATTCCTTCTAAATTAGATCAAAACAATGTAATATGAAGCTATTAAGAAGGCACCCCGCCTACTAGTACTCACCATCACCAGATAAGCAAGGAATCTCTTAAGATGTTTAAAGAAAACTTCCTTTGATAACATTCTGTCTGGCAAGGAATCACTTATCAACAGTTGTGGATGTCAAAGATCTACTTCTTTAGTTTTTTTACCTTTATGGTCCCTATTATTTATCTGTTTGGTTTCTGTCTGGTTTCTGATTGTTTCTGTCTGTTACATAACTAGTTTTGCAAGGTGTAAATCAACTAAGGTATGGGGTATGCCTGGGTAAAGAATTGTTTCACAATATGTTAGGATTGATCAAAGAATTATTTTGTAAGACTTTAGTAAAATGATTGGTTAAAGTACAGCTAAGCAGGATTCAAGGTTCACTTCTCATTACACTAATTTATTGCATTTCCTTAGTTAATTTCCTTTCAATAGTTCTTAACTCCTGTCAGACAGAGATCCACTTCAAAAGGTTTTTTTTCTCCTGATGATAATGGCCCATCCAAATTGAACAGCCTCTTAGAATTGGTATGTACAACTAATGTACAACTTTTTTTTTTCTTTCTGTGTATATAAATACATCTTACTTCTGTTCCATTCTACGCATCTGATGAAGTGGGCTATAGCCCATGAAGGCTTATGCTGAAATAAACTGGTTAGTCTCTAAGGTGCCACAAGTCTTCCTCGTCTTATTTACGGATACAGACTAACACGGCTGCTAATCTTAAAAAAAGTTCACTGTATAAACTGGGATCCAAAAGGAAGTTCTTTGGAACCAACTCCAGGACATGGCCCCAAGATCAGAGCTGCTTGACCTCAACACCCTGCCAACCACACCATGCAGAAATTGGAGTCTCCAAATGACCTGATCCTGACTGGCCATTAGGAAACATTTATCTGCCTTATTGGGAAGGGTGAGCATTGTATGCTTAACCTGTGCTTTCTGTTTGGTAACTTTTAATAAATAGAGTTTAAGAATATTACTGTGTAAGGTTCTTTCACTGGTAAAAGGCCCCACAAACCTGCAGAAGAATATCCCTGTGCTTAAGAACTGGGGATGGGTGGGTACTTAAATTAACCAGATGACACCCTGAGCCCTAGGAATTGGGGATGGGTGGCCCTGAGTCCTAGGGAATAGGGTACAGGTAGGAGCTCTAGGAACTAGGAAAGGATGGGGGTGCCTTAATGAAACGGGTTATGCCTGGAGCCCTAGGAATTGGGTAAAGGTGAGTGCCCTGCAGTGTGCAGGTAACAGACCATTGCACAAATGTACAACAAGCCCATCACAGAGCTGGCTCAGCCAGGGACAGCTACAGAATCCATCTCAGTGATGCCAGCGTCATAGACTCACCATCTTCTTGGCTCACCTGACAGTAGCACTTGACCTATTGTCTCACCAGCTCGCCCCGAGCTACAGACGACACAGGCACTACATACTCAGTATCTCTGTCCTCCACCTGGAGGGTACTGGCAGCTTGATCTCCAAAAAAATAAATACAACCAACTCCAGCATCTCACTCCCTCGAGCGGGGCTGCAGGCAGAATCGGATCAGAGCCTGAACCAAAAGAACTGAGAACCGCACTGAGTGAAATAATGAAGAGTGTTACTAATTCTGCAGCCACCCAGTCCCAGCCTGTAGGACAAACCCCCTCGAGGAACTCAGTCTGACAACACCTCAAGGGGCATTTTGAATCATGTCCATATCTCTGGAAAACTTAAAGAAACCACAAAGCCCAGCTGATTCTTTGGCTCCTCCCTCTCCCCCAACAAGATTTAATCCAGTTTCATGTCACTGGTGAGGGGAAAAGGCAAACAGAGGGAGAGAGAAAGCAGCGCAAACTGTAATCACAGTGAAGGAATCCTTAGGCTCTCAAGAGAGAACAAGAATGGAAATGAGGTTCTAAATTGGGGAAGCACCAAGGGAAAAATACACCCCCCCACACTCCCTAAGGCAGAGAACTGAGCCCCTCCAGACAAGGTCAAGATGATCTGAAAATGCTGAGCTGTCAGCTGGCCCTTCCTCGTCTGCAATGCCTCAAGTTTCTCCCACTAGGGATCCTATGTTATACTGTATCTCCCAACCCCTCGTCTGCCAGCTAGCCTAGCTTTCTCCTTTGGATTCTGTGCCAAAGGCTGCTCTCAGGCAATGTTCCCTCTAATTTTTGACAGGCTGTGTGCACAAAAAATCTCTTCTGTGCAAATTTTTGTGTGTGCAGTGTTTTGCCATGTGTGCAGGGTTTAGGATCTGTGTGCACGTGCACAGCTTAGAGGGAACGGTGCTCTCAGGTACATTGGGGTAAATCTCCAATAAGCCCACTTATGTCTATCAACTCTATTGCCTTACGCCGATTTTAGTGGAGTTGCTCCAAATTTACACTGGAGTAACTGAGAGCAGGATCTGGCTGATGAAGTCTTGCTGGTAGAATCTTATTGTACTAGGCAATTTTTATTATTATTATTATTATTATTTGGCATCAGCACTGGTTTTGATGCCCTGAGCATGATATGGCTGATTTAATCCTATTGAGCTCCTGGGTATACCATCCCATGGCACTGAAAGGTCAAATCCACACAACATGGGCTTTCCTCATTCCTTCTGTACCAAGAGAGGCTCTCCTGCCTAGTTCCCCACCATGGCTGAAGCATCAGATTTAAGTCCAGTTTAAGGTGACCAGATGTCCCGATTTTATAGGGAGAGTCCTGATTTTGGAGTCTTTTTCTTATATAGGCTCCTATTATCCCCCACCCCCTGTCCCAATTTTTCACATTTGCTGTCTAGACACCCTAGTCCAATTAGAAGGGAGCCCGCTTGGCTTTCTGGTCCCATTGTTCTTCTCTTTCACACCGGTGGCTTCAGTGGAGTTACTCCTAACCAATGTCAGAGAGGAACTGGCCTCACTGCTCCCTGTGGCAGAGGCAAAGCACAGCCAAGCAGGCAGGTTACATTTTTGCCATTGTACTCTGCAGCTCACAGTGACTGCACACAGCCCTATTTTAGGTGTGCCTGGTCAGCACCAGTTGTGCCAACTCCTGGTTTGACCTGCATGGTAGCTGTCCATGGCTGTGTGTTCCCGAACGCTCCAGGTTCCAGCAATCAGAATTAGGCAGCACTACAATGGTCCATCGCTGTTGAAAAGCACAACAGCATGAGTGGCGTAGGAAGGCCCCACAGTCTGAGAGAGAGAGACTTGACTTCTGTTCTGCTTAGTAGCAATGTCCCCAAGCTCACAAGTGTGCGTACAGGTTAGAACAGGGGATAGGAGCCAGGAAAACTGGGTTATATTCGTGGCTCTGCTGCTGACTTTTTATGTGACCCGGAGCAAGCCTCTTAACAGCTTTGTGTCTCGGTCGCCTATGGGGATAATTCTCTTTGAGCCTTTCAGCATCTCCAAGCCAGTGGCTTTTGGTTCTGTGGCAAACATAGAGTTCTCTGGCCAGAAACTCATCCCCGTGTTGCATTATCCCACTTCCCTCTCTACCCCATCTGACTCGCTGCCATTGCTGCTGCACATCTCACCTGGCTTATGGCCCTCAGACTAGGACAGGTCCCAGGAATCCAGGACCTGAGCAGCAGAGGGCCGGGACTGTAACTGCAAGCCTTCGGAAAGGCTAGCTCTTTTGGTATCTCCTAAATCACATCCTCAGTTGAAAGTCCCCTAGTGATGATTAGGGTCAAGTGGAGTTTTCCTTTAAGAGCTTCTTCTATCTTTGGTGCCTATATGGCCTATATGGCCACCATTGCCATAGTGTCTAAGCACCTCACAACCTTTAATGTAGCTATCTTCAGCAGGGGAGTGCTACAGCCTACACAAGGAGCTCAGGTACAGTGACATTGTTACTGGCCCAAGATCACACAGAGAGTCTGCGGCGGGAATCCAGCTGCCCTAAACCCCAGGCTAGAGTCCTAACCGCTGACCAGCCTTCCTGCAAGGAAGCAACCACTAGCTCTTGTGCCGGGCTGTGACCGGACGCGCTGAGGGGCTGCATCGCAGAGGGGAACGTGGCTTGTCACCCTGGTGTGTTTCCTTGGGGCTGAGGAGGTGGAGGCTTTGCTTAGATTGTGTTTGGATTCGCTTTCAAGGTTGGGATTGAGCAAACGTTTGAGGACCTGCCAAACTGTTATTTATTATGAAGGAGAGCACTCCACCACCCATTATAAACCAGAGCCCTGGGGCTGCTGGGGCGAAGGAGAGCAGCTGGGTTAGCAAGGCATTGCCTCACTGTGGGAGGAGAGGTTTCTGTGGGTGGGGTCCCTGTGGCAGGCTGTTCATGCCCTGGGGTTAGTCTTTATTGCAGTGTCTGACAGACGCTGGCAGGTAGAGGCTGGCCAACAGGATCAGCACTGTCTGGAACACAAACAGCACTTCTCCTCTTCAAAAAGGGGAGCTGCAGGGCAGGGATGGGTGAGCATGCCGGAGTCTTCCTGACAGCTGTATTTCCTGTGCCTGGGCCAGGTCCCCCACCTCGGTGTTGTTGGCAGCCCCAGACCCCTCCATGCAATCGCTCGGCTAGAGTCTCTCTGCTGCTGTGCTCAGGCTGAAGAGCTTGTGTTTGAGTAAAATCTTGGGCACTGCCAGAGATGTACATCCTGCCATGAAGTGCAGCCACGCAAGGCCAAGGGAGTTTTCTTCAAGGAGCTGGGACCTCCAGCACTCTGTCCTGGTTAAGCCACAGTCAGTCCATACGATTAGTTGAATGGGTGCCACTGGCCACAGGTAATTTAACTGAGACCAAACAAATTTATAGCACATGCGTACTTTCAAATAAAGAGATTTCAAGGCCAATTCTGCATTGTCCTATTGCAACATAAAGAGGGATTAGAGGGACAGGTTCTCTCTCCCTGGGAATGCCCCATCTATAAGCAAGTTCCACAGCCAGTATAGAGACCCTACCACGGAAACGGGTCTTATGTATTTAGTCTAAGTGTAATCTGTTTTCTGCTTAACCCAGGCCTTTTCATGTTTTCTTAACATGTTTCTTGCAACAGCAGCCCGGTTCAGTTTGCATGTTCAGCAAACTGTGTTGCACTATATTGTACTAAGTACTTGAAGGACTTCTAGCAAATTCTGGCACTAAGCAAAAACCAAGAAAATAATGACAGAATTGAAGCATCTCATAGAGCATTCCGTAATATTTTCCTGGACACTTATGTGGCATGAAGGGCATTAGGGTTGTGGTTAATTAAACTGCTCTCTCCATGGCAACAAGGCTGGAATATGAGTGCTTACTTTCCTTTACAGTGGAAGCCGTAGTTTTAAGATTAATTGTGAATCAACACTCCCTTCCCCACCCCCGCCCCGCGTGCACGCGCACACACACACACACACACACGCACACACACACACACACATGCACACAAAATTTCTGTGGTATTTTCTACAGCAGGAGAGGGAAGAAAAAGCCTCTTGTCATTCCAGCTGTCCATTAATATTCAAACTACTCTGTTTTTATTCAGCTGCATTTCAAACCAGGCATCAAACAAGCCTCAGACTATTATGTGATGAAAGCTTTTCCTGTGAAGAAAGTTGCTTGGATCTGCCTTGTGTTTTCCAGTACATCTCCCCAATGAGGCATACAGACAAGTTAAAACAGGCGAATTTCAGCAGGGGCCAGGAGGAGGATGCTGGAGGATTCACCCTCCAGCTAACCTGCTGTCTTCCCCGGCCCCTAACGACACTGACTGAATCCTGAGATGCTCAGTTCATTTCCACTGATCAAATCAGTGGCACTATCACCTATTTGTACCTGCCTGGCTCATGCCCACCGGGCTCTGTTGTGAAGGTGGGCAGAAGGGATTTCACACAGCTGGGGCTGGGGCTGGGTGTGGGGTGGGGAAGGGTGCCCGGAGCAGAGAAGAGGGGATATTACTAAGCCTGATGCTGAGGGAGTGGTATCAGCAGTGCTCTTGCTGAGGATGGTGGGTGGCAGAGCTTTGCTGCTAATGCTACTTAGAAGAGAGAGCTGAGTTCTGTTCCTGACTCTGCTATCTACATGCTATGGGCCTGCTCCCTTCCCTGATCTATGTACAGAGGTCACCTGTGGATCTGCACACGGGGCAGAGGCTCAGACCTGTACTGCATGGTGCCTCTTCCGAAGATGGGGTGGAAATTTTGCCTGTGTAAGGCCTGCAGGATTTGTCTCCATTGGCACAGGAGGGTGCAATATGGTCAGCATTGGAATGTATTGCAAAGCCCAGCCCTGTACACAGAGCAGTGTTCGAAGGTCCATGCTTTCATTTAAAAGCAAACCACATTGTCGCTAGTCCTTATGATTATAAAAAGAACCTTGCAAACATGCCATGAATGCAAACCAATGCAGTGATGTCTGCCTGAGTCTGCAGACAGCCTGAAACAAAGCTCTCAGACAAGTGCAAACTGCCCCATTAGCCTCAAATGGGTGTTAACCCTGAAACCTAGAGATGTTACTCAACATGGCAACATTGTTAACTACTTCACTGATGATCATTTTGAGAGAAACACCCAGCTAGTCTGTTTATGCCACAATTCCAAATTGCCTCCTATTACTCCAGAAACTCCAGCTGCCCCCTACCCAGCTGCCAAACCTTCCAGCTTCCTCCAGAACAATCTCTCTAGTGTAGCGGTGTGCTGCCAATAGAAACATCTATGGCATCAAAAACCGAAACCGTGGGACCAACACAAAACAAATCGCATGTAACCTCACAGAAAATAAGCCAGGGGGTAATGTGCTGGGTGTGTGATTGATTTTCACCTCTAAATAATTCAACACTCCATTTTCAAAATGCAGATGAAGGTATTATGGCATTTCCAGTCAGCCCAGAAGCTGGGGCCCCCACCAAAGCAGTCAGCTCCAACTTGTCTGGGAGTAGACAGGGCCTTGGTAACAAGGTGCAGTCACTAAAAGCCAGCAGAACAGGTGAGTTTGCAGCAGAAAGGAGAGGGTAGGACCTGATAGGCGGTTGTTCCAGGCATGAAGACTGGCAATGGAAGCAAAAGGAGCTCTCGGGAGAGGACTGTGACAGAGCTGTGGGCAGCAGGTAGAGAACAGAGTCTGGGGCAGGGTTATGAGATGCCTTGGAAAGCAGAACAGACTCCAGGCAGGTCACTTAGAGTCCAATTTCTGGAAGCACCTGCTTACCTTGGGTCTTACCTTGGGCCTGATTCTGAGCACTCCCAGCTCCCATTGACTTTGACTGAGCTGAGGGGACTCAGCACCTTTGACACTCAGACCCCCAGCGTCTCAACCTGAGCACCCAGAAACTGCGGCATTCCAACTCAGTAGCCACTTGTTGAACACGTTGGCCTTGCCCTCTCGGGGCCACAGCGTCCTTGCCCACGAGTGAAGCTCCCATGAGACAACGTGATATCACTAATGGAAGGTGTGTGTGAGCAGAGGAAGCTCCCGGGGGCTTCAGGATAAGAAGAGACACCTGACGTTTGAATGTTACACCCGGCAGCCCCAGATCCCAGGGCCCTATTTCTCCTCTTCCATGGAGATCTCGGCTCAGTGTTTCCACTTGAGAGGGTAAAGTCTGAATAGGCCAGGCAGGAGCTGGGGAGGGGAACAGCCAAGCGAGAATACATCCCATTGTTTTATCTTGAATGCAGACCATGTGTTCCACTAATTCCCTATTCACTGCCAACAAGCCCACCACAAGCTGCATATTCAGTCTTAGATTAGTGCAGCTATCAGGACACATTTAGATATGGACGATTTCCTCTGCAGTCACTGCCGTGGAGGAACAGACTGTGGGAAAACACTTCCCACAAACTAGCCCTTTTCTTGCCCAGCTTTGCCCAGTCTCAGAGCTAGGAGTGTTTGCTAATCGGATTCCCACAACGCCAGGCTAGATAGGAGAGAGATCATGTGACTCTCCAGGAGGCACATGTCTGCTGGAGAACTGTGTGGGAACCAGCAGCGTGGAAGGAGCCGTCAGAAAGGGCGAGATTTTTCAGGGTTCAGTAGTCAAGGCCTTTTCAAACAGGACACTGAGCCTGGAAGGCTCACATCCCACCTGTAAGGTTTCCTGGAGTGAGACTTGGGACTGCAAAGGCCTTAGAAGACCTGTATTATCTGGTGAAAGGGAATTTAGAGGGGAAAGAAGCAAAAGGGAGATAGTAATGGAGCTACTAAAGAGGGCTGCCTGATTGACTATGGGGCTGCTTAATGGGATTCAAAGCCTTTCACCTGTAGGTTGCTGGTTTGAATTCAAACCGTTCAGTCTCAGGAGTTCTGGTTCCAAGTCACATAGTCAGTCCACAAGACCCTGCGGTCTTCTACTACATCTACAAGGGCTAATGGATATGCATACTTAGTACGCGCCAGATACATCTTTGGTAATATATTCTTGGGAGCCAGGATGTGTAACTCAGCTGTTGAACAGTACGCTAGCCCCAACCTTAACTATTGTGAACCAATAACATCGGTTGATAGGACACAGCTATTTGCTGTACACTGAAGATCCGCTTTGCAGGGGAATAGTTGTTTGCTACTTCAGGCTGTATAAAGTAACACTGCCATGCGGTTCAGTGTTCATCTCAGGTAAGGAAGCTTCTAGGGTTGCAGGTAGAGAGAAGCTCCTGGTGAATGTAGATTTACTAGTGAAACTAACCAGTCCTGTAAACCCTTGCTCACAGGAGTAGCCTCTACTCATGAGAGTAGCACCGTTGAAGTCAATGGGCTTGATTACCCCATGCCTTACTTTGTATTGTCGTTTCTACCTGCGATTGCTTCAGAACACGAGCATTTTAGGCAGGTGTAAATGGCTCCATGAGGGGCCAGGCTGTGGAGGATCAGACTCAGTAGGATGGCAGGAGAGGGAGTCCCTTCCAGTGATTTGTATGGGCCACTCATCGGGCACGGTGACAGGAAGGACACAAGGAGAGAGAGTGACAAAGAGTCCTGTGGCACCTTAAAGACTAACTAAAAGGTTAAAGTCCTGTGGCACCTTAAAGACTAACTAACCTTAAAGACTAACTAAAAGGTGCCACAGGACTCTTTGTCACTTCTGCAATTCCAGACTAACACGGCTACCCCTCTGATTCTTGACAACAAGGAGAGAGAGGCAGCTCCTATATCACAGGGAGACATTCCATCCAGCTGGGATTTTCACATGCCCCTTCAGAGTCTTTGCTGGCCCAGATAGAGTCCCCAGGCAGCAGGCATGTCCAGGGGGTGTGTGTATGGCAGGTGCTTGTCAGAGACATGGTGGATGTGAAAGGTCACAGAGACAAACTCTGATCCAGAGTGTGGGTCCTTGGGGAAATCAAATGAGGCCAAATCAGCGACCAGCGCCCCCACGCCAGACTTCATTGTTTCCAACTCTCACTAATTGGAGCAGAGCTGCTGGCTGTATGTACTCTCTGGAGTTGGGGGGCGACCCTGAACAATAGGCCGGGGTGGTAACAAGCAGACAGATTGGACCGGACACAGAGCAGCAGAGAAATTACCACAGCAACCAGCCTCATCGCCTCCCCCATCAGATCTGAAATGCCTGGCGTAATGATCCTACTTGCATTTCCAGGTTCCCATCCCAATTCGTCAGGACTTGGCAGGTAACAAGGTGCCCGGCCTGCTGAGTGATTTGCCATGTATGGTTGCAGCAGGACTTCCCTTCCCTCGCTCACCCCAGCTGTGCCCAAATTCAGACGTTAAAGGGCGTCGTGCCATGTACTGGCTCTCTTGGAGTGAGTGCCTCCCGATGGGCTTCATAGCTGCTAATGAATTACACGCAGAGGCTAAGGGTGCTATGAATGGGACGTTCTAATTAGCTTTCCCTGCAGTTCAAATGAAGGGGGCCTGGTTTTGGAGCTGGAGGATGAAGAGTCTGTCCTGCTTCCCTCCCTGCATGTGCTGATTGTGCTGCAGAATCCTTGAATAAAGGCCCAGACAGAAGGAGCTGCAGCAGCTCTTAGCAATCACGCGATGAGTGGGAGTGGGAGTGGGAGTGAGGCAGCTTTATTTTTTAGTGGGCCACCACCAAAGTGAAATCCCCCATGTTACAATGCCCCTTTCCCGCCTTCCTCCATCTCTTGCTGTACTGTACTGGCTGTTGATCCTTTCTCCTCTTGAACAACTGGGCTCCTGTGTCATGGCCCAGTGGTTCCATCAAACGAATGGATAATAATGATAGACAGTAATAATGATGCCATGCAGGGCGATAGCACCTTCAATCTGAGGCTTCCACATTAAGCTTAGCCTCATGCTGAGGTAGGGGATTAATATTATCCACATTTTAGAAGTGGGGAAACTGAGGCACAGAGCTGTTAAGTGATTGGCCCAAGGTCATGCTGGAAGCCTGTGGCACAACCCTGAATATAAGTCAGGTCTCCTGCCTCTGAGGCCTGTGCCTTAACCACGAGGCCCTCCTTCCTCTCTGAGCATGGCACTAAGGATGACCGTGGAGCCCCATGCAGAGAGCCGTGGCAGTGAAGAGGTTAATGTGCATGTGGTAGGGAAGAGAGCGTTCCCGTGAACGGGGTCCAGGGTTTCTGCAGCCCCCTTAGCAAATCAGAGCATTTGGTCTTAGGATTCACTGCTGTTTAAGCAGCCCTTCCCCCCAACCTGCTGGTACTGTACACAGGAGCCGGGAACCCAGTGCAGCTTCCCAGAGCAGATGGGCTTGTCCTCCTTCCATGGGGGGAGGCTCTAGTGGTGCGTTTTAACTGATGCTGAACCAAGGCCTCTGTTAAGGGGTTCCACAGGAGACGTTGCTGGGCCTGGACCAGGAGAGGTGGGGAGGCCTCAAACCCCCATTTTAAAAAGACTTTTCAAAGTATATTTATAAAAGCCCTTTGGGCTCCGTGTTGCCCCACTGGGGTGAGCGCCCAGCTCCCTGGGAGGCAGCCCTGCTGTCAGCTGCTCCAGCCGCTGAATATTCATGTGTCTGACTCATCACCTGACATCATGCTTGTGCTTGTCACATTCCCCTTTTCTTGTGGTTAACAGTCTTGTAAGTCACAGCTACGGTGTGTGGAAACGCGCCGATCCTGTGACTCCGTCTGCAAAGCGCTGAGATCCTGGCTCTGAAGTGGCTGGAAGCCTGTGGCACAGCCCTGAATATAAGTCAGGTCTCCTGCCTCCGAGGCCTGTGCCTTAACCACGAGGCCCTCCTTCCTCTCTGGGCATGCCCAGCAGGTTCTAGATAAAGCCCTGTCACCGGACAGGGCAGGGCACCCTCAGAGTCCTCCGGAGATGCTGACCCCCCCGCCCCTCAGGCTTCTCTGGAGAGCCCAATCCTATCATCGGATTCCCCTGAGAAAAGCCTGTTCCCCGTGAGCTCGCTCCCTTGGGCAGGTCTTAGACACACGGATCCGTCTGCTCCCTTGGCCCTGTGAGCACGGTCTATGCATGTGGATAAAGGTCTCCTATGGGATGCTGCAGAAAGATTTATGGCACGATGGAACTGGAGCTGAACTCATCGAATCAAAGCTCAGCCAGGGATGTTATAGAAGGATTCTCTTGGCTGTAAAGGGAGGCTCCTGGGCTGGTAGCCTCTAGAAAGGCAGTAGGTCACAGCAAGAGATCATCATGATGTTCCTATTCACTGCAGCGTTAATCAAGCATGCGTTTACTGTACATTGCACAGTGTTCTTAAGTGTCTGCACCCTGGACTGAATCAGATCAAACCACATAACCTGCAAAACCTCTGAGTTCATGTGTCTTCGTTGTGCAGAGCCTTGCTACGAGTCACTAAGGAACGGATAAGACCTGGTGCGTCTGGGAATGGGCAACAGGGGATGGATCACAATGATTACCTGCTCTGTTCATTCCCTCTGAAGCACCTGACACTGGCCACTGTCAGAAGACAGGATACTGGGCTAGATCGACCTTTGGTCTGACCCAGTATGGCCATTCTTAGGTTATGTTCAATCACGTGCTGGTTCATGCCCCATCACTCAAGACTCCTCAGCTTTCTAATGAAGATGACACACTGGCTGGCTCCCTCGGTAGCCGGTAGTTCAGTCCCTCATGGGAAACAAGATATAAAAATTACCCTTCATGAGCTGCAGCCTCCAACCCCCAGTAGCTCTTAGATATAGCTGACTCTTCATCCTCTGTAAGAAGCATTTCCAGCATCCAAAGGAAACAAACAAGTTCTCCTTCAATCAGCATGCTCTCTCATGCCCCTTCATTGGCTTTTTTCCCCTGGATTGCTCACCAGTTCCCAGCATACATTCCTCTTGCACCAATACCTCCAAGGGAATTGGAACACCCCAGTTCCCTTCTGCATCCAGTCTAATTAAGAACTGACCGGTCCCATTGTCCCGGCATTCCAGAGCCTTGTACATCAGCTCTCCCAAAGGCCACTGAGACAAAGAAGCTGGTGTAATTTGCAAGAGGCCCTCTGGCTGATTAAAAATAACAGAGCAGCACTTTCAGCTTTGGTGCAGTTGGAGCACAAGGGAGAATTCCAGGCCAACACAAAGACTTTGAGACAAAAGGTGCAAATTCATTCCCAGCATCCTCCCCGGAGTTGAACCTCAATCAAGCAGGAAGGACTAGCTGTCTCTTGAAGCCGGAGAATAAGCTATTTTCTTATCCGCCTCTAGAGAGGGATTCAAGCTTCCTTATTTATCCAGATCTGGGCTTTCAGTTGCTAACAAAATAGCTGTGGGCCTCCTCCCCAGCAGCTGCAACATAATTATTATTACCAGACATTTGAGCAAATCCTCACTGTCTCTGCGCAGAGGAAACCATTCTCACCAATTCTCCTTGTGAGAATGGGTAGCTCTGTGACAAGCTCATTTTTGCCCTTTCCATGTCCCTGTTGCATTGTCTTACTTACAGTTGGTGCATTATAGTGGAGGCCACCGGGCCATGATGCTAACCTTCTTTCTTTTTCTCCATCTGTTGTGAATATGCTTCTAAAAACATCCTAAACAAGGTTGAGTCTGAACTTGGTGGTCATAAAGGGTGTCAGATTGGCTGACCTGGAGACATGCTGCTCTTTCTCTCTCTACACAAGGGGGACATCAGCCAGGCAAGTCTTCTCTATATATGGCCATACCAAAGTGTTTCACACTGATCAGGGGCTGGGAGTCGGGGGAGAGAAGGGAGGCATGGAGGGATGAGTCAGAAACTCCTCTTCCATGTGCTGAGTGAATGGAATGGTTTGACAATGTGGACACCTGTCCACTAGAAACAAAGGCGAGGAGGAAACTCATGACACATACCTCATTGCAGGGCCACCAGGTGCTCCTCTGGGTCCGTATCATCTCAGTTCAATTTGACGATCCAAAGTGTTTCCACCTGGGTCAATGGCACCCAGAATGGAACATTTCATTTTTATTTTTCCCAATGGAAAATTGAAGCATTTGGGTGAAATCCAAATTCCTCCCCACCCCACCCCCGAAAACTTCAGTTTTTCAGAAAACCATCAAAACCATTTTGGTGGAAATTCCTGACCAGCTCTCCTCGTGAGCAATCTTTAGCCAGCCAGTTCCACGCTCTGCCTTGTCCTTTTCCCTGGCATTTCCCTCTGTTTCTGATTAAACACATTCCGGGCCATTGCTCATTCTGGAGCTGTGATTAAGGTACAGGGAAATACTCAGCCCTTTTCCTTTCTGTTTGCAGAGACTGATCTTCCTCCCACTGGCCCCCCGGTGCCAATCTCTGCATCTCTCCCTAATATCCAACCCGCCTTCCTTTCATGTCAAGCACTTTTGTCCAAACTCTTTTCTCGCTTTGAGTTTCTCTCTGTTTAGGAAACAGCTTCTTCCTTGGGTCCCTTTCACAAGCGTGAAGAAAGGTCACTGGAATCCGTAGTTCTGCCAGCGCCCTTCATAACCCTTCCTCACCAGGTCTCCTTGCTTCCAGCGTGTATAGTTTTAATAGGCGTTACAGCAGGAACAGCTATATCCTCCACTCGTAGTGTGGTTTTTTCCTACCTTGGCTCTATTATAACCCAAAGGGAGGACACTACTAGCCCAGACCCTCCTCAGAAAGTCTGTTTGAGAGAAGATGGGATCAATTTTCCAGATGTGCTGGAGGTAAGCGGCTTTATCTAGGGACCTGCCCATTGGGCGTGTATACATATCTCTGCACTGAGGATGTCAGTGTCAACACAGCCACTGGCCCCGTTTGCATGAGTCAGGACCAGCTCCCAAACCCCTGTGTCAGATCTACATCTGCCCTGTGACCACACACTCACACTTCCCAAGACAAGTCGGGAGTTGTGAGCAGGAGGCACTTCTGAACCTAAAAGAGCAGTTTTGTATGGAGCAGAACCACAAGCTTCTTCCAGTCTCTTCCCCCAACCTCCCCAGCAATTCTCCAGAATAGGGTAGAATTGCAGATTGATCTACCCCCTTCAAACTAGCATAGGAATGACCCTCCCCGCCCTCAGAGATGGAATTGTAGACCCACTGAGCCATGATAACTCATTCAGCGCTATCACTCCTGGAAACTTTTAGTACCAGGAGAGAGGTCCCACCTGCACTAGGTTTCCCCACTAAGTCTGCACATGGTTCAAATACTTAATTCACCAAATTTCCCACACACACACCCCCGCCCCGGGTCCTGTACTGACATAAAAGTGTGCCTGGGTGTGAGGTGTGTGTGCGGGGAGACTAGCTGTTCATTCTTGAAGATAGAGCAACACTCCTGCTTGGTCTGAATAAATGAGAGGAGAGTAGTGTGAACTGGAACAAGGGCGAGTGCACTCAGAAAGGAGGACCGTGAAGATGAGAACAACATGGGGAACTCATTGGCTCACAGCTGTGAGGCGGAAACAGCTCTGGGAAAAAAGGCTGATGGGAAAAGAAAGCTGGGCCTTTCGTGTGATTCTGTGGCTACAAAGGCCAGTGCAGCCTGGGGACATAGAAACAGGTTCCTCATACACAAGGAGGTAATTTTCCCCTCTTACACAGAGCCAGTTAGGCCACAGATAGGGAACTGCGTATACTCTGGGGCACTGGATAATAGAGGGGAGAAACTGAGGAAGATGCCAAGAAGAACAGGCAGGATGATTTGGAGAGTGGAGGCTATGCAGAAAGATTGAGGCTCTTATCATCCAGATACTTGACCACATTTAACTGTAAGCACATGTATAGTCCCACTGAAGTCAAGCTAAGCATGTACTTAAATGCTTGGCTGGATCAAGGCCAATGGGAAATAACTCAAGACACCATGTGAGGCAGGAGCCTGGGAGAGCCATATCCTTCCCTGCCCTTCATGGGGTCAGTAGTGTCCCTGTCAGCACTAGAGTTCTTAGCCTCCCAGGATTGTGGTAGCGCAAAGCGTGAAATGTTGCCCTCCAGGTGTTCTCATCCTCCTTCCCCTGGGCTAAGCATCCTCCAACCCGACACTGGTTTGTGGCGTATCATTATTGCTCTTTCGATAAGCAAACAGAGATAGAATGTGTCTATGGCAGACTCGCTCTTGGTGTGTGGATGTGTTGGATGTGTGTGTATATGTTTGCGTGTGGCATTGTGTGCTTGCATGCATAGATGCTGGGGGTGCTGCCGCACCCCCTGTCTGGAAGTGGTTCCCATTTTATACAAGATTTACAATTTGGTTCAATGGCTCTCAGCACCCCCATTATACAAATTGCTCACACTCCTGCTTGCCTGTGTACATAACTGTTTGAATCTGTGTCTACGTATACAGAAAAGCAAGCAGGAAGAAGCAGATGTTGCTACATTTATAGTGTGTGGGCGGAGGGCAACAGGCCATCTGGATTAAAAGAAGAGAGTTATCTCTGGCAAAGTAAAGATGCTGATGCCATTCTCCATTGTCCTAACCATCCAATCAGAACCTCCAGACAATGGAGACACAGCAAGTTTCTCTGGGGATAAAACCTAATCTGAGAGATACTGAGACTGGGAAAGCTCTTCCTGAAAAAGCCCCCAGGTGCCCTGCGTCAGCCGATACCCGATATACTTGCCTGAGGTATTATTCCTGTCAGGCAGGCATTGTCTGCACTGGCTCCCCTGAATGTTGTACTTGTTTCCAAATGCCAGGGGAGGACAATGGGGCAGAGAAAGGTTGGAAGGACACAGGGCTGGTAAGCTCTGTCTCTACAGCCCTGAAAGTCAGCATCAAAGGAGAAAAGTAAAATGCCAGTGTGGGGGGAGAAAAGAGCGGATGCGGGGAAGGTGAGGAAGTAGCTTGTGGTTGTAACATGCCGCAGTGAAACTGGGTCACGACTCTAGCGACACTCAGAAGGGACATGGTGTTCTTTGGAGTGGCCATGGTGTACGTCTTCCCCACCAGCTGTTTGACCTCGGCTGTAGGCTAGGTGAGCAACCCTGTCTGCGTGTAAGGGAAGGGGAAATACATGAGTGCGGTTAGCAGAGGCTGCCGAAAGAGGAAGAACAACCCTGCATTCACTTCTCTTTGCCCCTACCGCCTTCCAGTGCTGCCTTATGCCTGCGCGCTATTGCCCTGTTTAAAGGCACTCGGGCCTGGCTTTGAGCCCCCCTTATTCAGATCTGGCTTGGGGCCAGAGGCTGCTGATGTGTCTTCGTGACTCCTGGGATGTTCCTGGAGAAGCTTAGTGCAAACCAAGTCCCCTGGAGTTCCTTGTGCAGACAGCCTGCCATTGTCCACTTCCTTTAGTAAGTCACAGAATACAGCCAATTTGCACACAGGGCATGGCAGTGAAAGGTTATTCCACCTAAGGCCCCATTTCTCCAGTACTTCTATATTTCTGTTCCTGTTTTGTTTGGTAGGGGGTGGGACATGGGGCATAGGGAGGAAGGCTGTGGGTAGTGGGTAGGCATGGAGTCACTTGCAGGTTTAAACTAGTGTAAATGGTGGCTTCTCTGTAATTTGAAGTAGTTAAACCATGATTTGAGGATGTCAGTAACTCAGCCAGAGGCTAGGGGTCTATTACAGGAGTGCATGGATGAGGTTCTGTGGCTTGCGATGTGCAGGAGGGCAGACTAGATGATCACGATGGTCCCTTCTGACCTAAGAGTCTATGAATCTAAACACCTTCTCAGTGAGGATTGACACCCCCTGCAGATACAGTGCAGTGGTGCCTCTCTTTGGGATGGTGGTAGATAATCACCCATCACACCTAATGGGCTGGAAATGTGTAACACTGGGCACATAACAGGTTGGAAATGCGAAGGCAGGGATTTGTAACGGGGTGCTCTGCCAGGAGTGATCCCCTGGACTAGCTAACAGCCTAGCAGTGCAGAGAGGGCTCTCTGTGGGTGTAAGTACGATAGGCTGAATCTCCATGAAGAGGGGTGTTTCTAAGTGTTTGCACTGGCCTGGATAAAGGGAATAGGAAGTCAGATTATAGAAATACACAGGAGACATCTTAGATAAGACATCCTCAGGGCCAAGCAATGGGTGCAGCTACAAGATTAGACCAGTGGCTTGAGAGTAATGGTTGACAGCAGGTTTCTTTGGATCTGTCATTGAGCAAACATTCTCCACCCAGCAGCCAGAGAGGAAATACAGGGCAGCTCGCACAGTGACTAAGAAAGGGTTTACAGGATTCTCCATGGGCCCAGGTTCACCTTCTATCTCCCTCTTCCTGCCAGCCTCGGTCTACCAACCTTACCCAGGCATAGCGCATGTGGAGATGTCAGTTCTGCTTCCCTCAGAATGCCTGGACACAAGCAGGGGGAAATCTGCTTTTCCTTCTCAGTCCTCCTGTTCCAATCTAGTCCTTGCACAGGGGATTGCTTTAACCCTTACACCTTTCATAGGGCTCCACCTGGGTTTCTCTTCTGTTCACTCCTTCCTTATTCCCTGTGGAGGGATCTGTGATTAGCTAAATGAGTCACGTTGACATTTGGCTGGTCAGTCTCCCTCCTGAATCCTCTCATGGATGGACAGAAGGTGCTTCCTGTTCCCATGATCCCTGGAGCTTGTGTAGTTCCAGCAGGAGCCTGCCATGTGGAACTTAATCAAAGGCTTTCTGGAAATCCAAACAAGCACTTTAATGTGTGCAGCTACTATCAGCTGTGCATCTGCTTCAAACAGCCTTGGAAAATCCAGTTCTCCTCACCTCCCTCTCCTCTGTCCAAGTGGAGAAAAGCAGATCATCTCCAGATTTCCATTCACATGTGGTCCTCATTACCCCTGTTTCTCTCCCAGTACTTCCTGGGGAGCAGTGCTGAGCCCAGGCCCAGTTCAACTCAGCCCTTTCCAGCAGCATTCAGAAGAGGCAAGAACTAAGGATTTTCTATTAGCTACAGGGCCTGATTCCAAGCTCACTGGAGTCAATGCTTGTCTTTCCATTGATTTCAAGGTCTTTTAAATAACCACTCGAAAAATACCGTTCAGTGGAGGGCTCTAGCAATCCATTTAGCACAAGAGGAGGAAGAGCAGCAAAGGGTTAATGAAATAGAGTAACAAATCTGATCAAGCGACAATCAACACAAATAATGCACACAGTCTCCCCCTGAATCGGATTCCTCTTTCTATAGCTCACTGAGAAAAAACACATCTCACAGGAAAATGAATGAAGCTCAATCTGGTTTTCAGGCATGTGATCCAAAAGAGATGATGGGTCTAATATAATTGCAAGAAAAAGATACAACTGTTCTCTATTGGCTTCATAAGGGGAACTTCTGAAAGGATGCCAAATACAGAGTAGCAGACCCCAAGACTAACACACTCAGGAAGTACTTACCCAATGGAATTCTACATGGTAGTGAGACTGCCAATAAGGTAATATTGGTGGCATTCCAGGATGCTTACTTAGAAGGGGACCACGATGAATCGCTCTTGTGGCTACAGTGGATAGTGATAGAAAACCCATCAACTGTGCTGTGACTACTCAAACAGGCTACTGCAGAGCTAAGTGCTGAAACAGCATTGTTATATTGCTGCTGGTGATGGAAGACTTCCGGCAAAGAAGTGACAACCCCCCTCCCCCTCCAAAAAAACCCTTGTCCACTGCCAAAATGTTTCAGTAACAATCACACAGAAAACTTTGACCCTTCTTGCAAGATCAATTACATTTATTTTGGCCATCTTAGTGAATTTTGTACTTGGGGCTTCTGTGTTTACTAATGGCAGTGGAGGTTCAAATGGCCAAAGTGGTAGCTCAGAAGACTATGGGACAATTGTTTATTTAGCCTTGAACTTGTGCGTCACACAGAGATTTATGGCTACTTCTTGACTTAGCAGAGCAAAAGCAATTTGAACATACAACTGCTGCTGACCAGACAACAGGGGCAGAATGCATTCCAACTGCCAACCTTAGACAAATCCAAAATAAATAACAATGATTCTGGAGTATCAGGAACCCAAACAAACCATCTGACTCAAACTAATTTGGCTTTAGAATGGATTGGAGACCATCCCACTAGTATGTCTTGCAGTCCTAAACGATATTTAGCATAGCAGAAAATGTGATCTTACCATATGTTGTGGGTCATACTTAAATCCACAGCCAGGATGGCAGCTTGTCTTTCTCAAATTTATTCTGACTATGGGTCATGTCCAGGACTTGATATTCACTCAAGAGACATGCTGTTTTGAATGGCCTCAGATGCACATTCCCAAGGGTTTAAGATTAACAGCCGTGTTAGTCTGTATCCATAAAGAAAGCGAGGAATACTTGTGGCACCTTAGAGACTCACCAATTTATTTCAGCATAAGCTTTCGTGGGCTATAGCCCACTTCATCAGAGACCCTCAGTGGCTGTCAGTCGATATCACTGTACTAGTCAGCAGAGCTAGGCACTGTTTGACATCAGCTAAGACTCTGGCTCTCTCTTTCTAAAAGTGTAGTGTATAAGGGCCTGTATTAATACAGTGTAGCCAAAGACCCTAGAGCTTACTGTTTCCATTAAATGGGTTGCCCAACATGATGTATGGTCCGTATGCAAACTATAAGAATGTACGAGTCAGGGCCACTCACATTTTGGAACCCAGGGAATAGTCTGCACCACCCAATACTTCAATTTTTTTTATCAAACCAGCCATTTCTGATTAAAATAAAGCAAAATGGTTAGTGCTGATAGTAGGATCCTAGGTCAAATGGTCAACCCTGGCATGACTCCACTGATTTCAGTGTAATTATATTAGGAGTGAATCTGGCCATCCGTTCATATCAAATACAAATATTGGGCTAATAAAATATTCACATCATGCACATCTCTGAAAAAACAGGACACGGCTTCTGATGTAGCTGGGTATAAGTGTAACTCAGTCTTCTAGCTATGTTCGGAAAGTCTTCCTACAATACTTCTGTTATGATGACCTCACTGCTCTTATCAGCCTGCCCTTTTAGAGCTTCCTCTGTCACTGCTATCTGGGTTTTGCCCTTATTTCCTTATGTGTTGGTGTTGGGTAATCACCTTAAGCCTCTCTACATTTCTAGAATTCTTTTTATCTCCTGAACATGTCTCTGGATCTGGAGAGAGAGAGGGTTCATGGCTTCCTATATCCAGTGCTTCGTTCCTCCCTTCACTTATATCACAGAGTACTAACTCTCTGTACCAGGCTCAACAACCCAATAGCAGAAGCAATTTTTGTTTTAATGCTTTTCTTCCCTGGTCCCTATTGCCCTGCCATTTGTGAAATAGCTTTGATATTCCTGTGTTGCTTCTCCCCAACTTCTATTCCCTTTGGGAGGCCTTTTTCTTTTCCCAGCCCCGGTCTCCCAAGATGGCATGGTCTAGTCTAGTGTTTCTGCTTCACACAGGGTATACTCTGCTCAGGAGGCTCTGTGAACGCTGGAATATTTTGAATGTCTCTGACTTTGTTCCCATACCAGCTGCTATTGTTTCTAGGCAAGAATAAACATGGATCCCAAAGGGACACCGAGGGGAAATGAAAATCTCTCCCCCGTCTCCCCATCAGTCCCCCAATTGACCTCCTTCCCAAAAATAATCCCACATGGTTCCCTCACAAAGCAAATTCTTCCTGGATTATATTTTAATATCTGCAAAGCCTCAAGTTTAAAACAAAAACAAATGTGAAACCAGCTTATGAGTTTCCTTGAAGTGAGAAGAGGAGAAACATCCTCTGTTGCCTTTGAGAGAGTGTGTAAGAACCACATGAATGGATGGCCAGAGTTAACAGGCATGCATTCTGCACACACCAGAAGGGACTTAGATGTCAGAAGCTTAAACTGGAATGAGGGGCCAGCACACAGACAGAGCACGATGAAAGCCATTTTGAGAAGGTTTATCATTGTTCTTCTATGTTTCTTATTTGGACCTGCTGCCAGTTTGTGCCATTGTGAGGGGTCTGCCCGGAGAAGGGGAGACAACATTCCTAGGTGTCTGAAAGTAACCAGAGCTGCTTGTCTTGTCATCCCAGCGATGTGTAAATTGCCCATCACATCATCCATTGCAGGAGGTGGTGTGGAGCTGAATCAGTGGTTTCCTACCTTTTCTATAGCGGGGACCCTCCTCCCAGCTAGCTGGGATCTAGACAAGATCCCCTCTCCTAGTTAGCAGTAAGAGAAGGAAGTATGACTGTGACCCCATCACCCGTCTGTGACTCCTCTTGGGTTTGCAAGCCCCAGGCTAAAAATCCCTCATCTAAACTATTCCACCTATGTGCCAGCGCTATGTCCTACTGGAGTTTTGTTATCTGTTATGTAACAACGGAGATGGAGCCAGTAACATGACTCGGTTTAGCTTGAAAGGGCCAAATTAAAATTTTTAGCTGTTCAGGTGTGACTGCACCGCTAGTCAGTGAGGGCATACTGGCACATATTCAGGTTAATGGACAGCAGTGTTCCTTTGCAGTTAACTTTTTAATGTTCATAAACCTGGTATGTGCTGAGGTGGTTTAAAGCATAACACGGTTTTTTAGGTTTGCAAATCTTTGAACCTCTGCCTCTTTGAGAATGTATTATTATAATTTTATTTTATTTTTTTGCTGGTCGTAATGTGGAAGAGTATCCTCTCTGCCCTCTGCTCTTGAGGTAATGCGTGTGTGTCTTGTAGCACTCTTCTCAACACAAGTTAGAATTTTTTTTCAGTAAGTATGGACTGATTCTTTTCTCTTAGAAGGCATGTAATTTTTTCAAGTTCACGCTGATTAACACAGAAAGCAATTAGGGCTGTTAAACTTTCTTCAAATTCCATAGAAAATTAAGTTTGATTATATTTTCCAGTACAGTGATGAAATGGGTGTTTGCATATACAAACATTAACATGCTTAACTACTCACCTTCCCCCCAAATATGTAGTATTTCAGTCTGTTTATATGGCATATGGGAGTTGGGTGAGGAGCCATTTCAGCATATGTATAACTTCTTAAAAGACAAATTTTAAGTAGAACTATATCCTAAACTGCATTATGATATTGTACCCAAAACTGCATTTCAATGAGAGATTCAACTTCCTTTATAGGAACAGAACAGACTCCTAAAATTCTTACCACAAAAGTGGTCCATAGACATGCAAATAGTCCCATTATCTTCAATGGGATTGATCAAAGAATTAAGGGTTTACAGGATTAAGTTCCAAGTTTGTAAATTGTTCTAGATGAAACTGACAATGCCTGAGCTCTCAGATCAGATGGAGAGTCATTCGAATTAAGGTGGGCAGATGTGTGATAAGTCTTAGCTCCATTGCTAAAATGAGGGACATATTTTCAGCAAAGTTCTTGGCAGATTCCTGAGGCAGCTGGCTTAAGGCCGTCAGCGTCCGGCATTACAGTCTTCACTTCTAGTTCTATCACCCACAAATGAGGGATTTGTTTTGCTGCTCCAATTCCAGTTAGCAAAATGCATGATAGACTAACTTGGCTGCAAAGAATAATTCTATGTCTGGGGACAACACCTGAGTCCTGTCAGGCTGCAGAACTGGGCTGACATCAGACTCCAAACATCCTCTGGTCAGTGCAAGGAAAGACATTCCTCTACTGATTTGGACTTGATGTGATGCAGTATGAAAGACGTGGATAATTCAGACCAACAGGGAGAAAAAGAATCAAAAACACTGTTTAAACACCTCCCGCGTCACCCCTCCCCAGCTCTTAGGATTCCTGACCAATTTAACAGCACAACACATATGCTAACAAACTTAAGCAATCTTAAGCAAAGCCATTGTTTAAGTTTGTTAGCATATGCATTGTGCTGTTAAAGCCATATAAAGAATGAATGCCCTCCATAGCCCTGTTCTGCTCCTTTAAGGAGCAGAGCCTCCCCACCCTTGGAAGGTGGAGGGCCTAAGTCCAAGTCCTTCCGGTATCCCATACCCGCTAAAAATCTCTTGCCAGTACTGCCTATTGGAGAGTACCACCTTACTTGCACTACTGTTTGCAAATAAAGCCAACCCTGGGAAAAGGGTCTTGGCCTGAACGGGCGTTGGGATCTTTAGTCAACCTTCCCGGGCCAGCAGACTGGCCCACTGGCTTCCACTTATCTGATTAGATTTGGGCCAAGACTGTATCTTACCATGTGTGTGTACAGCAGCTGGCACAATGGGGTCCCGATCTCAGTTGAGCCCTCTAGGTACTGAAATGATTTCAATAATAGTCCCCAGGGAGCACACAGGAACACAGCCACCTCAAATCAGTGGCCATGGTTGGACATTTTGGCCTAGGAATCTGTAGGTACAAGAGACAATATTCAATCATTTCGTCTAAGGTGTTCCTTTGGCTATTCTTCAAAAAGTATCTGTTTTCAGAAGGAATTTTCTGAAAGGTCAATTTGTTACTATGTGGATTTGTTCTGAGTTGTGTGTGTTCAGGGATCAAATTATCTTCTTCCCCAAGGGGCTCTTCCATGCTGAGTTAGCTACCAGGAGGACATAGGCACTGACTTTCCCCTCTGCCTAGTGGGTGCTTGTCCCCCTCACCTCCAGTCCCACCCTTGACCCCACCTCTTCCCACCCCTGCACCATCCTCACTTCACCCCCATTCCACCCCTACCCCAAAGTCCCCACTTCACCCCACCTTTTCCTACCCAAGCCCTACCCCCCTTCTTGTCCCCATTCCACCCCTTCTCCACCTCCTCCCGTGAGTGTGCCACATCCACACTCCTCCCCCACTGCACCAGAAAGTCCTAAGCACTGCCAAACAGCTGTTAGGCAGCAGGGAGGCGGGAAGCACTGACATGGAGGAGGAGGAGCGGGGACACAACCCACTCGGGGCGAGGAGAAGGAGGCAAGGAAGGGGGAGACTGGCTGCTCTGCACCCACTAATTTTTCCCCATGGGTGCTCCAGCCCCAGAGCACCCACAGAGTCTGTGCCTCTATGTGAGGACATTCCCTAGCTCTGCTGGATTTGAATGGGGAGAAGGACTTGTCATAAAAGACTCTAAATGTCCAAGGGCTTTAAACAAATACAGTTTTAATAGAGTTTCACAAGTGGAACGGAGTACATCTCAACTAGCCAGATCCATAAGCAGCTGTGTTCCAATATGTTTCTGTTGAGAAACTATTTCAGTACATGCCAATATCACAAGAGCACATATTGACTTACAAGCATTCAATTTGCATTTATAAAGAATTTTTTTTTTAAAGAGACACATAGCAGGACTTTTTTACCCTGAAGCCTTTCTTTGAAATACATCCCTTTATGATGCAAACAGCATATTTGGGAGTAGACTTGCCTTAAGGAATGGGTGTGGTCCTTCTGATCACTGTAAGGACTTGCTCACCCTTGCTACAGTGCAAATGTGGCAGGGAATTTGCCATCACCTGCACTCATACACAGCCAGAAATGAATGGTTTTTCTTAGGATTTCCCGCAGGTCATATCCACCGGATTCACTGAAGATCATATACCCTCAAACGTGACCTGTGTTCTGCCTTCTTCTCTCTCTCTCTCTGATAAATGCAAGATCAGCTTCCAGCAAAGTGATAATTAGCCCTCTCCCTACTAGCTCAGGCTCCAGGAAGACTTCCACCTGGTATGCAGCTCTCAGTGACCCATCGGAGTCTTGGTTTGAAACTTGGCTGTGTTGTTGGCTATAGGGTTGCCAACCATTCAGGATTGTTCTGGAGTCTCCAGGAGTTACTGATTCACCTTGAATTAGAGATTATGTCTTGTGATGAAACCTCCAGGAATACCTCCAACCAAAATTGGCAACCCTACTTGACTGGTAGGCTGCACACACAGCTAGGACTGTAGTTGGCTAAAATGGAATGTCTGACCGCAGAGTATGTTCCTGTAATGGCCTCAATGATCCAGTCTAGAGATTTAGGGCTGGTCCTCACTAGGGTGGGGGATCAACTGCAGATACGCAATTTCAGCTACATTAATAACGTAGCTGAAATCGGCATATCTACAGCCGACTTACTTGCCGTCCTCACGGTGGTGGCGGGCGGCGACACGCTCCCCCGTCCACTCCAGCTTGCGCCTTTTGGCGAGCTGGAGTTACGGAGTCGACGGGGGCACCGCTGGCTATCGATCTCTCCCCGCGCTAGTGAAGACAAGCCCGAAGTGACAAGGATTTGCCCACTGAGATGCACTCACCCATCTGATCTTGCTTTCATCACCCTTCTTCCTAAGTATACAAACATTCACTGCTGCAGCCAAGTGCTGCAAAACGGGAACCATATGCCCTTCCCCTACCTGTAGGCTCCCTTTGTCCCAGGCTGCGACTTTATCATCCAATCTGTTCTGCATTGCTCGTTTCAAATGGAGAACCCGTTTTTCATCTCCTGCCCTAAACTGCCTTATAACTAGGGTGATCAGATGTCCCGATTTTATAGGGACAACCTGATATTTGGGGCTTTTTCTTATATAGGCATCTATTAACACCCCCCGCCCCCCCGCATTGTGTGTCCTGATTTTTCACACTTTCTACCTAGTCCAGGGTTGGGCAAACTTTTTGGCCCGAGGGCCACATTGGGGTTTGAAATTGTGCGGAGGGTCAGGTAGGGAAGGCTGTATCTCCCCAAACAGCCTGGCCCTGCCCCTTATCCGACCCCCACCCACTTCCTGTCCCCGACTGCCCTCCTCAGAACCCCCAACCCATCCCCCACTTCCTTGTCCCCTGATTGCCCCCTCAGGAGACCTCCCACTCTAACTGCCCCCCAGGGCCCTACCCCCTATTTAACCCCCCCGCTCTTTGTTTCCTGACTACCCCCTCCCAAGACCAACCCACCCTAAGCACCACCCCGGAGACCTCACCCTATCTAAGCCCCCCTGCTCTTTGTTCCCTTACTGCCCCTTCCCGAGACCCACCCACCCTAACCACCACCCCAGCGACCCCACCCTATCTAAGCCCTCCTGCTCTTTGTTCCCTGACTACCCCCCCCCCCCGAGGCCCCTCCACCCTAACCACCATCCCCAGGACTCCATCACCTAAGCCCCCCCGCCCCCCCATTCTTGCTACCTTGCTCAGCCAGGCAGGGGCCCCGCGGCTCACCGCGCTCTGCCTGGCACCCACTCCGCTCCGCCTGGCACTCATAAGCACACACACACTCCAAACATGACGGAGTCCAATGCAGTGAAGGTCAAAGGGTCCAAGTGCGTTAATCTAATGAAGCTGTTTTACATGAATACCTGCAAGAGGAAGAACATAGTTAAACATCCAATTTCTCTAGAAAGTAAGACAAAACGGTCAGCAATTAGACAAACAGATCCCTTAAAAAACTAAGCCACTTCCCTCCTTACCCCATTTTTTTCCATGGGGTGATCTATCTGCTACAGATCAGCATCTGCTAATCATGGACTAAGGTGAAGAGTTAAACAGGTTTCAATTGTGTGTTACCCTCACAGTGGTCATCAGGACAGCTGGAAGAAGACGTCTGATCTGTTTCAACTGTTTCTGGTTAGAGGGAGCATGTCTCCTTTTAGCCTCTCCCATTCTTTCTGTCCTGCAAGGGGCAAGAATTGTCTTGGCACCTCTAACTCTGCTCTCTCCCATCATGGCTAAACAGCGTCGATACCACAAAAATCTAGCGTGCTGAAAGGTGCTGTCCCTTTCTAGCCAGCTATCTGCCTCAGAGACCAGGTTGTGAGGCTGATGCAATGTCCCTATCTCTCTGGTGAGGTGACACGATTCTCTTCTTGTTCTATGAGCTCGGTCTATTTTCTGGTGTCAGCTTTTAATTTCCAGTTAAATTTGAAAATCATGTGGGCTCCAGCCCAGTGCACTAAATAGTTTCAGCCAAGCCATTAACAGCAGTGAATTGGGAACAATTAGCGTTCCACACTGGAATTCCTTTATTGTGCCTCTCATTGTATATTGTTGCCTTAAAAGGGGGCCAGCTTGTTGCTAGCGGAGGGAGAGCCCCTAATCACAGAACGGGGCTGACATTTGCACTGTGTTAGTCATGCTACATGTCAACATTTTTGTGAGCTTTCCAAACCCAGAAATTCTAATGGGCTGTTTTAATCCTGTCTTCCACCCCCACCCCCACCCTGCAACTCCCACCCCCTTCCCAAAGAAATATCAGCCTCTCTTCTACTCCAGCAAACAACTCCCTGAAATCATGAAAAGTCTGAGCAGTTAGACGCCTGTTTAAACTAACATCCGATGAAAAACAAAAAGTTACTTTATGCCCCTTTGCAAGGGGAGTGGGGAAGGGCCAGGCAACTTCTGTGGTTTGCAGTGGGGAAAACTCTTGCTGGGACCACAGAGGAATGGCAGGGGAAAGCTCTGAGTAAAGGTCACCTCACCAATTCACCTAGAGAATTCACCTATTGACAAATTGCAAACTGCCCAGCCAGGAACCTGGAAGCCTGGAAGAAGCCGAGAACCATGGGGGCCAGAGAACACCCAGTTAGTCCAGGGGCCTGGGAGAAGCCAACATTTAGACGTAGCTTGTCAAGAGCATAAAGAAGCCTCAGTGATATACACATTGAACCCACTTTTAATGAGGAGTTCCTGCCCTTGCGATTGTAGAGGGTAGGACGGCCAGGAACCTACCCAGCATCCCCACCTGATCGCAGCGCAGAGTGGGGACTTTAGAGTGACAACTCAGGAACTCTTGGGCAAGCTGGAGTAGAACCCTGGGATTCTCTCAGCTCCCTGCAGCTGTACGGTGCAGAAGGAGCAGGCTGGAGGTGCATGTCCCTGTGGGACGGCACTAAGGGGAGAGACACTGAGGCTTATTTCAAAGGGGGAAGAGCTGAGAGTGGGATTCCCATTATTCTTTCAGCCGAATTCATTCCCACACCAGCACTAGCGTTGGCACAAGGACGGCGGGGTGGTAGTGTGTGCCTCCCCTATTTAGGAGCTGCCAGGGCAGAGGCTAAGGTGGCCCTAACTTCTATCCCCCATTGCCATAGCTCAAATGGGGCTTGTGGTGCAGAACTACTCCAGCCAGGCCTCAGCTCCCTCCTCCCTCTGGCAGTGTGCCCCCCCTCTTGCCCAGAATGTCCCCTGCACCAGGGACTTCTATAGGTTTGGGGCATCAATCCCCTGAGCCAGTGCTGTTCACCGGAGGGAGGTTGGGACTGAACTGAATTTGCATGGCTTCTATCTTGTATGTCCATGGACTTCTAACCTCCATTCCACACATGCAACCCCACTGAAATCAAGGCTGAGGTCAGAACGTGACCTGTCTGTCTTCTTGGCCTGCTTTTTCTCCTGGAAGGGTTTAAAGAGGCAAAAGTATTTAAAGCACTTACAGAGACTCTGGCTTTGCTTCCAGGTCACTGCAGGGCAGGAGGCCGGAGGTCAGTACGAGGGGGACACCAGCCTCTCTCTGCCAAGAGCTGCAGGCAAGTGGCAGCACAGAGGGCAAGGCAGGTGCCCAGGGGAATGGGTGGAGGAGGCCAAAGAGCGAGAGCAGCCTGGGTTCCTGGGGAGCTCTGGAAAGCAGAAGGGTAATTTTGAATTAGCTGTGGAGATGGAGAGGAAGCCAGTGAAAGTGACGAAGGCTGGAGACGCTGCCAGCTGCATTTGGAAACCACACGCAGAAGCTGTGCCCGTTAATCGCGCAGACATGTTATAAGTGACTGTACCGGGAAAGCAGCTCCAGTGACCAGAGGCATTAAATAACCACAGCGCACAGCCTGACTCAGTGACTGCACCCGGTGGCTGTCCCAAGGAACAAAGTGAATACCCAAAACCGGAATGGCACTGAGTGCAGAACCACCTCTGTCTTCCGGCACATGCCCGGAATTGAGGGCAGAGGCTGGCCTAGCAACTGCATCGTGGATGAATCTACAGGAATATCTGGGCCTTAAAGCAACGGGGGCCGGGGGCCTACAATGTCCTGGCCTGTGATTGTTAAGGGAATTATTCTGAGAGGATTCTTGGGATGGATGGAATGGCGTCTCCCA
The DNA here is from genome assembly GCA_007922305.1 of Dermatemys mawii. Classification (NCBI taxonomy): domain Eukaryota; kingdom Metazoa; phylum Chordata; order Testudines; family Dermatemydidae; genus Dermatemys; species Dermatemys mawii. The sequence continues at coordinate 9,856,846 of ML677381.1, read as the reverse complement.
TGTGGCAGTGAACAGCGGGCAGCATGGGCACAGCGGAGCCCGTCTGCTCTCTCTGCAGCCACCTGCTCTCTGTGCAGGACCCAGGAAGGACCTTGGGACCATAGTGCCACTCTCACCCCTTGAGTTCATGTCAGAAAAGGGGGTGGGAGAGGGCAGGCAGCCAGGGGGCATCTGTGACTCCCACTCAGCCAGCACATGTGGGTGAAGTGCAGGGGGCTGGGGTGAAGGGTGGAGTGTCCAAGGCCAATAGTCTGACTCCACCTGTGATGTCACTGCACCTCCACTTGCTTCCACTTCATCCCTCCCTTACGTTCTGGTCCCGCCCTTCCTGGGCTCATTTGTCCAGGACTCAGGGCAAAGCATTGGCATCAGATACCTACCAGAGGCCATTTCTTGCTAATGACACCTCTGCCTTGTCTGTAAGGGGCTGGGGAACTCATTCCCTGCATCCGAAAGGGTGGCATCACCACAACAGGTTGGTACCAATGAGAAATCCTTTAACCCTCTAGGGCAGGGATAGGCAACCTATGGCACGGGTGCCGAAGACGGCACACAGGCTGATTTTCAGTGGCACTCACACTGCCCCGGTCCTGGCCACCGGTCTGGAGGATTTTGCATTTTAATTTAATTTTAAATGAAGCTTCTTAAACATTTTTAAAACCTTATTTAGGTACGTACAGCAATAGCTTATTTATATATTAAAGACTTATAGAAAGAGACCTTCTAAAAACATTAAAATGTATTACTGGCAAGCGAAACCTTAAATTAGAGTGAATAAATGAAGACTGGCACACCACTTCTGAAAGGTTGCCGACCCCTGCTCTAGGGACTGGTGAAGGTCACCTGAGAACAGCTGCTTCCTTAGATATTTATTGTGGAGAGGAGCGGGATGCAGTGAGAGGGAGGAGAAAGGGGTTTGGTCATTGACAGGTACGGCAGGCTGTCCTCTGCCCCCATCCTGCCTGACCCAGCCTCCCTGCTCCCTACTCAGCTCTGGAAAAACAGTAGGGAGGGGAACAGGTCCAGAGGAGGACAGGGAAGAACTGGAATCCAGGGCTCTCCCATTTAAGGCAGCACTGAATGGTCTGTCAGGCCATCAAAAGTGAAAGTCTCCTGACCCCCATTGCTGGTTAGAAGGGCCAGTGACTCTCCTGACAATAAAGCCATTCTCCACGCTCAGTGCCATAAACTGTGAGGGCTTCATGCAGCACTTTTGCCCTGCCTTGTACACTAGCAAACCCATGGCCTAAAAGCAGGGTGCAAGCAGCATTTGTGCCCCTACAGCTCTCTGGGGATGTCGGGTTGGACTCATTAGTAAATAATTTCAGTTTTAATTAGGCTGTTCCGCTGGACATTGGTAATTACACTTGATTTACGGCTCAGTAAACTGAGGCACAGACCGGTTGTGCGATTTGGGCGTGGTCAGTGGAAAATCTGGGCATCCCTTATTCACCGTTCTCTGCTCTAACCCCAGACCCTTAAACTATCAGAACAATGTCAGCACTGTGCTGTATAGGATCCTAGGAATTGCTCTAACAGATCAGATCAACAGTCCCCCCTGGGCCCAGAGCCTGACTCTGAGAGTGGCAAGTGCCAGGGGCTTAGAGGAAAGTGTAAACCCCTATAATGGACAAGTACTAATATAATCCCACTGGGGAAGTTCTTTTATTAACAGTCTGCAGTTACTTATTAGTGTATGTTCTAAAGCACAGCCATTTTAATCCCTTCTCGACATTTACCCTCTTCGGGTCACTGCAGAGATTCATGTTATTCAGAAAGGTGGGATTTTCAAAGGAGTTTAAGGGAGTTAGGTGTCCAGGTCCCTCTGAACTCCAATGAGATTTGGGTGCCTACCTCTCACAGGCTCCTCTGAAAATCCCAGCCTCACTCTCTAATCCCATTCTGAATCCTACTAAGATCTTGGTCTCAGTAATATCTTGTGGCAGTGAGTTCCACAAGTCAATTAAGATTTGTCAAATTAACAATTTTCTTTTGTTGGCTTGAAACATATGTTGCCTTTTAATTTCACTCTGTCGTGACAATGCTGTGGCCCAGAATACTCCTTCCCCAAAACATGCCTAGCCTCACTTATCTGCTCACAGCTGGGATAAAAAGATATTGCCAGTGAGATGCAATCTGCATGCAGTCTGATGTCTCACAACTCCTCCAGTCCCATCGTCTCCCAACGGGTATCGCTGCAGGGAGTGGTACAGGAATGCTGGCTCTGTCTAACCGCAGCCATCATAGGTGTGTAGAGAACGCTGAGTGCTAAATGAATGCTGTGGGGAGAGCCATGGATACTCCAGTTCCAGCCTTTCCCAGCAAGAGTCACTGTTGGGAATGGTATAAATGCATAATCTGTGAAGGCTGGACTAGTGACGCCCATGTTGTTCTTTCAGGTGGCTTCCCATTCCCCTTCTTTTTTAGCTTGAATCATATTTTTAAAATTACAAATGAGTTTCCCCAAGAAAGGAAAGCACACGCACACACACACACACACACACACACACACACACCTTGTGCTGGCAAAGGCCTTGAGGAACAATCTTGGCCTTGCCTCAGAGAGAGCTGGAGAGCAGCCTTTAATCAGTTGGAGATGTTCTAACACCTTCTTTTCTTCCCCTTTCACCCTATTTAACTTCCCTCTCGCGCCAAAATCGGGCTGAATAGTGAGCATGAGAAACCAGGCCGAGCGGGGATGGCCCTGTGCCCCTCGCTTTCTTCTGGGATCAGCATTTTGGCGGGACCATTTGTATTCCCTGAGCCAATCTCCCTTTGCAACAATGAGGGCTATAATCTCAGGGCAAGGGGGTTGTAAACGTCTCCACACAGAGAAGAATGCGGAGGGGCGGGGGGAGGCGGGGAGAAATCATCCCCTCCCACCGCTGCCACCACCAAAGAAAAAAAATTCTTAGACCTGAAGGAGTCACCACTAAATTCCATTCAACTGACAGAAAAGAAATCAAATCCTTTTAAAGAGAGCCCACTTTCACCACAAGAATGCTCCATGGGCCTTTTGTCCTGCTGCTTTGCTTTCTTAGAGCAGTGCTGAGGAAACTGCTCCAATACATTAACCAGTTTAACTTGCTTGTGACCCCCTCTGCCTAACACACAATGAGACTCTTCTGCTTTTTCCCCAACTCCTTTTCAGTAGCTAAATCCCCTGCTGTTCCTCCTCTCGCTGTGTCTTTTGCTCAATCTTTCTCAGGCTTCGTCTTCAGCCTGATGAAATAATAACGCTTTGCATTTCTATAGCGCCTTCCTCCTGGGATCTCAAAGCGCTTTATGTTGATCTCGCTGCACGAAACCCCTGCGGGGTAAGCGTTACTGGCCCCATCAGAAGTATGCGTGAAGCTGAGGCTGGCCGGGCCTGAACCCAATTGAGGCCAATGCGACTTGCCCCAGGTCACACATCACATCAGTGACGAAGCTGGAAATAGAACCCAGGAGTCCTGATTGTGCTTCAGCAAGAAAGCAGCGATGAGAAGTTAACTAAAATCAAGAGTGGAGAGCGCAGAAGGGTAAATATGGTGCCACCGTTTTTCTAACAGTAATTAATGGAAAGTCTCTTCTGCTATGAGAAGAAGAAAAAGATCATTACCCAAGGAGGAAGAAGGCTACATCTGAAACTGCATCTCATTGCTACCTTGCGCTCCCCTTCCTCAGTTGATGTATCCACCTGTTGTTTCTTGTCTTATACTTAGATTGTAACCTCTCCAGGGCAGTGGCCAACTTTTTATGTGTAATGCCTAGGCCAGTGAGGACAGGGTCTCCAGGTGTTGTTGCTTACAAAAATAATAATAATAAATAGAGCAACTAAGGTACTCAAGAGAGAGCTTTGAAGCTATGGCCAGCGAAGCATGTAAGTGGTTCAGAGTATACACGCCAAGCCCAACATTTCTCTCTGATGATCTATGCACTTGTATGGGTTTATTGGCAATTTTTTTTAATAGTGCTGGGAGACTGCAACTCATCTCTCAGGAGCACAACTAACTGCAAAAGCCACCTGCTCGGCAGTCCTGTAGGACAGAGGTTCTCAAACTTGGTGAGACAGAGCAGCACTGGCAAGCTGTATTTGTCTTGAGAGGCCTAGAGAAAGAGATTGTTGTTTGGATTCAACAGCAGTTCAAAGCCAGGCGTGGGCCTGCACAATCAAATATTGGAGCTGGAGTTTAATGTTCCCCAAATGGGAGGGAATTGAGCCCCAATGGCTCTGACCCACCTAGCTCACTCTAGGGGCCAGTCACAAATGGGGATCCAAATGGAACAAGAGGTGGGTGGGTTTGAGAGAGGAATTTGGTTCAGCCACCTCAAATGTAAACCTGCTGCTCATCAGTTCTGTTCTTGCCCCGCAGTTATAGGGCAAGGGTGGGCATGGGCGCTGGGGGTGGCAGCCCGACTTTAAGCTGCAGGCTGAGAAAATCCAGCTCAGAGTGTGTCTCTTTGTTAGGGCTGCCAAGCCTGATTGTGCAGGAGACCCAGGACGTAAATAGCATCATGCTTGCAAGAGCCCAGAAGAAGAAATGCTGACATCATAGAGCCCAAATTCCCCTCTCATCCAAGAGGTGGTTCCCCTAGATCAGGGCTGGGATACATTGGTGAGGCAGTGTGTATGTGTGTGGGGGGGGTGTGTGTGGAGTGGAACTTATGGTCCTGTTTCCTGTGCTGGACCTGTTTTGAGGCTATAGAGGAGAGTCCAGTCTCCAAGGCTGTCTGTCTATCATGTTTTCCCTATCAGGACAGGTCAAAAGAAAGAGGCACTATAAATGTTGGTACAAGACATAAGCAATACTCCTTGCTTTTCCCTAAGTCTTAAGGCGTGCATTTAGCTGGCACCTTAGCAATGCCAGCCTCTCCCTGATTACCCAGGGAACACCAGAGAACACAGGTTACTGCCATTGACTGCCAAACTCCACGGTGGCTGCACAGAAATAAACAGGGTGGGAAAGAATTAATTTAAGAGATTATCACAAACATCGGTCTCCTGCTTCCAGGGCCTGGATGGATGTTGATCTTGGGATGGGCACAAGCAAGTACAGAATGTGGTCGGAGAAGAAGAATCTCCCAGAGGCTGTTCCACTGGCTACACTTTCCTGAGCTGAGGTGGGAAAACAGGTCCCCCGCAGGAGACTTGTCTACTGTGGGTTGGGATGGACTCAGAAGAGAGATTCCTGAAAAGGAAGTCTGTGGACAGGCAGCTGGGGTTCACCATATTCCCCAGGGAGGGTGGGAACAATGAAAAAGAAAGCCAGGCCTCTGTTCTGCCAGGCAGTGGGCATCAGCTGGCTGACCACTAACCCTCAGTGGAAAGGTTCTATTCTGCATACAGCTGAAACCCCCAGCTACTCCCCTGCAGCAACCATGGACGGGGGCTCCAGTAATCAGTTTACATGGTGCCCTGAAGACTGGGAGCCTTGTGTGGATGTTTGCAGGGTTGAGACTCCACAGACTCCTGACACATCGTTCTGAACCCAGGCGCAGACAGACTCGTTATTGTTGCTGTCATTGTGCAGCGACTGCTGGCATGGACGGCAGACTGGCAGCCATGCAGCAGCTGGCCCGCCAGGGACCTGAACATCTGTCTGCAGCGCTGATCCCCAGCCACTTCCGAGACCTCGAGAATGGATGAGCAGCTGGCTGAGAAGAAAGCACATTTCCTCCCTTTTGGCTCCGTTAGAAAGGGGCTCTGTTTATATTCAGGATCCTGCCTATGGTGCTTTTCAGCAGCCTCTTGACGGGAGGTTTCTGTGCAATTGGCTCAGAGACCCAAAAAATTCATCAAAACCCCAAGCTGCGGAAATAATGTTCAGTCATGAGTTTGGGATTTGGTTACTGTATTTGTTTGGTTTGATGTCTATTAAAATAAGGTTTCTTTGAGGGGTTTTTTCATGGCTCCCTCCACAGACTCTCTCAGTGCCATGCAAAACAAACCCACGTCTAAAGGCTTCCTGTACATCCCCTACACCAGGATCATGATTAAAGGGTTGACTAGAGCAATGTATATTATAAACATGGGAAAATGCAAACAGTCATGCTTGCCTTGGAAAAGATTCTCCCTGCCTTCCTCTCTGTTGGTATCAGTAGCATTGTTTATACAGCATCAGAGCTGAACATGGCATCTGACAGTACTAAAACAGTGAACAGGACAAGGTCCATTCCCCAAAGGGATGTAGTCCATTATTATTTGTATTATGGTGGGGCCTACAGACCCCAGACAAACTCAGCCCCCTTGTGCTAGGCACAGTGCAAGTACACTGAGAAACAATCCCATGTACCTAGCCAATGTCCTCGTCATTGGACCACCCTGCCTATCTACCCAGCAACAGATACCAATAATAGTTCCAAGGAGGATTATGATAACTAAACACCAGTAGCAATAGTGTGCACTTACATGGCACTTTTCATCCATAGATCTCGAAAAGCTTCACAAAGAAGGATCAGCATCATTGTCCAGATGGGGAACTGAAAGCACATAGCTGCACTGGAATATGTTTGCTAAAATTTCACACCAGCTCAGCTCCACTGTGTATGCAGACTTCCAGGTGGCAGCTGGTGTTCTAAGCACCAGGACATCTATCCTTGCTCAGAGCAGGAGAACATGACATGGTTAAAATGCCTGTTGGCACCATCTATGCTAGCACGCCTACAGTAAAGTAGAGCTGAGACAGTGGGGAATCATAGCAAATATCCTAGTACAGACACGGCCCATAGAGGTTAACCTGTGATTTTTCCCAGGATCCAATAGACAAGAATGGGAACAAATCCCAAATCTCCTGATACTCAGTTTGATCAATGTGAGATAAGTAGTGTTTGTGGGGTAGGGAGGGGTTAGTACTACCAGCCTCAGAAGAGGCCGGTGAGAAACTTTACAGTACGAATTGAGTATGTGATCTGGGTGGTCCACTTCATGGTAACCTCTTGGATACAGTTGTGAGAAATCCCCACTGTGCCCAATCCTGCTTTGGTCTCTGCTAATCAGTGTTCCTGTGCATTGACTGTTCTGCCTGCCATAATAAATCAGGCAGAAATTGAAAAGTGGGGGAAACAGAAACCAAAGCGGTAATTCAGTTTAGAACAAGGTCGTTCCCTGTTTGGTTTGGTCACACTACACAGCCATGTAGAAGTCCCAGATCAACACACAGCTTTAGAATCTCAGGGTCTGGGGCCAGCAACAGCTGGACAGAAGCCAGGGCAGGCAAGGCTGACAACTCCTGCACAAGTTCCACAGAGAAAGATACTGTAGAGCTTCCATTCAGTTAAAGATATCGCCATGCGAGAGTGAAGGAGGATGGTGAGTCTGGGATACGGAGGGACTGAATAGGGCTGTACAGACACTATTCAACATCACCACAGAGATCATGAGGATGAAGGTAGCTTTGTGAAATAATAGCAGGTATAGAGGCAAGGGGAAAGAATCACTGGAGGCTAGTGACTGTTGAAAGAGGGGTGGCCAGGGGATTGCTTAGAGAGAGATACAGTTAGGGAAAGACTGCACTGATGTACCACATGCCAAGTAGAAAAGGCAATTTCTTCACTGCTTACCCTGAGATGCCTCAACGGAATAATGTGTCTAGAAACTTTGAGAAACCCCCTCTATGATAATATTACATGATTCCTGAGCTCAGCTGACAAAGCTAAGTCAATTGGGCAATACAGCTGGCTCTGTAACTGATTTTCACATCTTTTCTTTGCAAATGTATAACCCTTAGAGATGAGCTCCAGAAGCAGCATTTGAATCTGGATTTCAAAAGCTCTATATTAAACAAACAAACAAAACTGGAAAAAAAACCCAAGGAGGAGTTCTTGTGGCACCTTAGAGACTAACCTTGTTTTTGCTGATTCAGACTAACACTGGCTACCACTCTGAAACCTACATTTCCAAGGTATTCGGATCAGAAATTTGGCTTAGTTCAGTTAAAGAGAGAATCCAGTTGCAAAATTTAGATCTGGCTCCAAAGTTGCATTTTTAAAACCTCCAACATTCCAGTGTGCTCAGATCTGGGAATTTGGCACGTGCTCATTGCTACATTACTATTATTTCAACACCAAGAAGTGTACTAGGAGCGTCACAGAACAAATAGAAAGATACAGTTTACACTCCAAGGAGCTTAGACCCTAAGGCCCTGATCCTGCAATTGGATCTGCTAGTGCAGAAAGGTGGGCTCTGCTCCCCCCAGAGACGAGGAGGTCTGTGAGAGTAGGTCTGAGGGCAGGATCAGGAGCTGGTGTTATAGATGTGACAAGCAGGGAGGGGATGAGGTGGGGAAGGACAAGGCGTACAGTAAGAGGATCACATGAGAGTCTGGTAGCATATAGACTAACAGATGTTTTGGAGCATAAGCTTTGGTGGGCGAAGACCGACGTCATCAGATGAATGATCACATGTTGATTTTAGGTTTGATGTTTTCATACCGTGAGGCTCCAATTTTAAGTAGTCTGCTACTACTATGAAGATTATGCTTATTATCTGGCTCACTCCTTGGGGGTGCATAACACTCCTTGTATTAGGTAACGTGTGCGCAACCCCTGTGAATAGGATTGGAGTTTCTGGACCATGCCCATGAAATGCTCTGCCTTCGAATGGCATTGCCAGGCGGGAACAAGCTCTTGCAACAACCTTCCCCTCTGCCACAGCACCTGGGCGCTGGTCGGCAAACACCCACTAAGCGCAGCTCCGGTTCTGTCTCCAGGGAGGCTGTCGCGGAGCAGCCGCTCAGCCCGCCTGAGCTATAAGGGAGAACTTGGCAATGGCTGGGCGAGCACCGCGGCGTCCGCTCCCAGCCCCCTGCAGCCCGCCCACGTGGGAGACTCGCCGCCAAAGAAGCGCGAGCCCGAAAGGACAGGGGCTGCGTTCTGAGCCCGCCTCTTTAGGGGCGGGGCCTTACAGAGCCCCGCCCCTCCTGGCGAGCCTGGCATAGGCGTTCGGGCCGGGGGCGTGGGGAGAGGAGTTTTTAAATCGCCGCTGAGCGGCGGACGCAGCGGAGCAGTCGCTGCCAGGGGAGCGAGGCGAGCGAGGCGAGCGGGGGGCTGGGCAGAGCAGAGACACCTGCCCGGGATTAGCGAGCCCCCAGGAGGGGCATTGGCAGAGTCGCGTCCTCCAGCTGTGAGCAGCCGGCGTCGCCGGGTCCGGGCTGGGTAAAGATGCTGAAGAGCTGCGGAAGGAAACTGCTCTTGTTCCTGGTCGGGTGCATGTTCACCTGCCTCCTGGTCCTGGTGGCGGATCAGCAGAAGCGGGACCTGGCGGGAGAAGGGGGCGGGCGAGCTTTGCAGAGCTTGGCGAGCCCGCCCAGCCAGCCGCAGCAGGGCGAGCCCGGCTTGGCCCCCCGGGAAGTGAAGAGCTTCACCGATTACTTCAGCAAGCTGAGCCGGGGCAGGCGGGAGGCGCCGGGAGCCGGCAGCCTGGCCCCGGGCCGGGAGGGGACCCCGAGGCCTGCCCTGGAGGACATCACCGCCCAGGATGTCTTCATCGCGGTGAAGACCACCAAGAAGTTCCACAAGGCCAGGCTGGAGCTGCTGCTGGACACCTGGATCTCCCGGAACAGAGACTTGGTGAGTGGGGGGGACGGGCAGGTGAGTTCCCCGGCCTGGGGGAAGCAGGGAGCCGTGCTAGGCAGCTCTAATGATCTGGCTACTACCTGCACGATCAAGCGCCTCCAACCAGAGCCTCCCGCCCTTGGCCCGGGGAAGGGGAATTGAGGCACATTCCAGACATGATTTCCCCCCCCCCCCATTGCTATTGATCTCTATTGATAAATCTGGGCGAAGGAGGTTTTGGGGGATCACCCCAAAACCGCCGCACCCCTCTCACCGGCGCAGTCTGGGCTTCCAGGGAGTTAACGTGAAGCAGAAGTTTCACGTTAACGCTTTGTACCAGGGACCCCTCTGTTTTTCCCAGCTGGAGGATTCAGGTCCCTCCTGATAAGACTCGGTGTCCCTGCACTGCTGACAGGCACACTTCGCTGTCATACGCGTTCACACCTTGGGCCTGGGCCGTGCACACTCCGGAGCCTTTTGGTTACAGCGCCTTTGAAGCGTAGCCTCTCTGGTCTCGCAGCAGCAGGGATTTTTAACGCGACCCCGTGTTCAGGACTCAGGTGCCTGTTTATTCCCCACTCCCCTCACGCTGCCTCCGCCCTCCAGCCCCAGGAGACTGGGGATGAGGAGCATGAAATGCAATTTGTGTCGCTGTCCTGGACTTGTCAGATGTAAAACAGGGGCTGAAGTCCAGAGCTCTTAAGCATAAAGAAAAAGGGAGGGGACTGAGAGTTCTCAGGCTTGTTTGGAGACTGCTGGGATTGGGGGGGAACCCCTGCAAACATCAAGCCCCTTTTCTTTGCCTGGAGCAGCAGCAGTCTAGGCTGTCAGTTCACTTTTAAGGAAGGAATTAAACAGCATTTTCAGAGAAATGCCACCTACACTAGAAGCCTGTGCACAAGGATATCTCAGCGACTTCTGTAGCAGTGTGCATGGAGGGGAAGTAGCATTTCTGTTTCAGAGGGCACCATCCGGTCCATACCTTAATATAGAGCCTAAGCCATAATAATAAAGCCTTATAGCACCTTTTCACCTGTAGATCTCAAAGCACTTTACCACTGTGACTACCATTATTCAGTTTTGCAGATAGGGAAAGTAACACACACGACTAGAACCCAGCAGCTGTAGACTGTGCAGCACTTTGGCTCTGGTGCCTAAGGAGATGTCTTTCCCCTTGTGGTATCCTCTCATGTACTTAGATACTTCAGAGTGAAGCCAAGCCTGAATTACATCATTTGCAAGATACTGGGTAGATTACAGTGGTGAGTGTACTCAGAATGCACAGCGAGGGGGAGAGACCAGCTGACCCCAGGTTCTGGGGCTGAGAAAGCCATGGAATACAGTCAGTTTGGGTGGGAATTTTGGTAACCAGAAATATTGTGTCATTTTGTAGCATTTAAGGCCAGAAGGGACCAGTATTAGTCATCTAGTCTGGCCATTAGTACTTTCCGGCTGAGAGAATTCACCACCGGCCTGATTTGTTCTCCCTTCCCCCCACCGACCCAAACCCCCTGTATTCATGAGCGATTGTCTTATACACTCCATCTGTGTCTTATCCATTTTTCTGGTATGTTTAGGAAACTTTCTCTTGCCATTTGCTCTCTTTACTCTGGAATTATTTTGATCATCAAACAGCTTCTCAAACAGATTATGCCTGCTCTTAACAGAATAAGACTTCCCCATTTTTTTCTCCCCCATTCATCCCCTTCCATCTTCACCCATTTCCTTATGGGCTCTCTGTGGGCCTGCCATGGACTCTGTTTCTCACTCAGCAATCTTTTGTAAAAGATCTCTGCTGCAGACTTACGGCATCCCTTCCATTGGGCACTTGAGTGACACATTGCCGCTGACATGCAGTAAGGTCACCGTGAGTGCCGCTGGCTTCTATGGGAGTGGACCGGCTTCTATGGGAGTGGACCTGCTCCTTTGCTCAGGAGATCGCAAAGGCCTGGCAATGGCTCTGCCCTTTCTCCCTGCCATGGTTGGTTAGTGGAAACTCTTAGCTGCTCTTTTATGTTCTGCAGTCTCTGTGAAGGGGGAGAGGCTGGGGGGCTGGAGGTGGATAAATGCTCTGAGCACCTACAGCCGATCCTGGGAATGGCTGTTCCCTTTTTCTCCTGGACTCTGGCTTTCTTCTGGGTTTTTGTTTCGTTTGTCCTGTTTGGATTCCCAGAGTCCTGAGTCTCAGCTCTCACGCTGTCCCCCTGGGCAAGCTAACAAAGCCTCTTTTCTCCCAAGCGCAGAGAAAAGGCTTCACAGCCTCTTGTGTGGTGCTTTCCATGGGAACCGGGGAGCTGGAGCTTGCAGTGTCCAGGTCAGGTTGCCTAGAGATGAGGGCCAGGAAGCCAGGGGGCCTGCAGCTCAGAGAGGTGCCCCGCTGACAAGCCGCTGAGTGATGCTCTTGTACAGCACTTGAGGGACAAGCCTTGGAGAGAGAGTTGAGGTAACTGAAAGCTCCTGCAGGAGGAAGGGCAGCGAGAGAGTGGTGGGAATGTGTCAGTCTTTCCACACTGGCCTGGCTGCCGTAACCAGGAAACGAACCCTCCATCTCAACGGGCGTGACGGCTTTTGTTGCTCCTTCCAGAGAGAAGCAAATCTGTGTCTTGCCTGTACAGTTTCCTCTCCAAGACCCTCTCCTACCAAGAAGCCCCGTAACAGCAACTTTGGGGCGCCCTGGCTTCCCCAACCGTTAGCCCGGAAGTAAAAGCAGAAAGCAAAAGAGAAACTATCCGTATGTCTTAGAGTGAAGAAGGGGGGAGGGTTCCTCTCATGTGCCCCCCAGAGGTGTGGGTGGTATAGTGGAGTGCTCCCGCCTTTGGGTAAACGCCAAGCTTTTGCTGGAAGCTTCTCCTTGTGAGAGAGCTGCCTGATGCTCAGTGCTTCATCCGAACAATGCTCTGGATTAGTAAAGGGGGGTTTTTGGCTGAGAAGTTGTCTGTGCTAACAGTGTGGCTCTCAGTCTGAGTCAGGCCTCCCTTCTCTGGGTCCCAGACCCGCTCTCTTTTGTTTTGCCAACAGCCTCCCCTCACCCTGGCTGCAGGGCAAGAGTGGAAATTCTTAGGGACTCGCCCAGAATCCCCTTTGGCTAATAAACACGTCTAGTTCTTCCAAAGCAGAAAACAACCCTCCCTGTCCAACCCCCCCCTTCCTTTGAATCAAAATCTGAACCTTTCTCTTAGTAGTTACACTCAGGGCCATGTTTGTTTTTAAATTAATGGCTAAAGGGTTAAGTAAAATAGTGCATTGGGGAGAAGGGGTTAAATCTGCCAGGTGGTTCCAGTTTGGAGAGATGATAGGAAGGGGGAATTGCTATTGTGTTGTCTTCTTGGATGCTCTTTGTTCAACATACAATAGCCTCAGTTTCCTGTGTTCTGTCTAATCTGAGATATTGCAATGATATCATGTGGTAGAATTCCCCCTCCCCCTTCCTCCTTTTATCTGAGCCGGGTGGATAGGCCTTGGCTTCACCCCTGCCTCCAAATCCTGCACCTACTCCCCTGTTTCAAATGAGCTAGCCCAGACAGGCTGCTTTTTTGGAGGGAGGCTGTTCCTCCCCACCAGCACCTTTTTGAAGAGAGCTTGCAGCTGTGACTGACTCAGCCCTTGAATACTTCACATGCTGCAGAGTGGTCTGGGGGAGTGTTTGCACTTAAAAAAAAAACAAAAAAAAACAAAAAAAAAACAAAGCCCCAGTGTTGTGGAAAAAATCATAAATGTAAGTTCATCCAGTCCCCCTGAATTCCGGCTGAGGAGTTGCAGTGACAGGACCGCACAAGAACCGCGCTCCTTGTCCTGGGGTACAGGGCCCCAAGTGAATGTTCTCTAAGCAGCTTGGGGGGCTTGCTCCCAGGAGATGCATGGAAGAGCTGCGTGATTAACTCTGTCGCAAAGATAAGTCTCATTTCCAGAAGTCTGGCAGATAATTGCAGGTCCTGATACCTATTCCAGCTAGTTTACTCAAGAGGAATGTGTTTACCTTCCAGAGAGCACAGGCAGTTCCCAAATTTTCCTAGCACCTTGGCCAGAATCCCTGTCCTCAGGGGTAACGGCCTGCTGGGGTGTGCTGTGTGCTGACATGCTCCCGGTGAGCCTTATGCATTCATGTGTACAGAGCAAATATAGCTCTGTGTCCTGTTTACACTCCAAACACAGGTGTGGGCTCTGTCCAACCCAGCAGGTGGAACTGGGCTGTCAGAGCTAAGCCAAGCCAGTTCTGGCCACTCCACTGCAGCGGGGAGTGACAGCTCCCTGGGTTAAGTGCACAGCTCCTCTCACTTCAAATCTGGGCAGGTTAAAGACAAACACATATGGGGCCTGAATCTGGGAAGTGCTAAGCCCCCTGCAACGCCGGCTGAAGTCTGCAGGAGCTGTAGATGTACGAAAGCAGATCTCCCAGGCAGGGGAGTATTCTATGGGAGATGGTGTTTGTGTTAAATGGAGGGAAGGGTTATCCTTGGACACCCAATGATCTGGGGGTGTGGAGTGCAGTTCATTGCATGCCTCCAAGCAATGAGGTGTTTCTGCTCAGCCGTCAATAAAAGCACTTGAAATACAAGTCTGCGAATGACACGTGTAGAGCGTGAGGTTGGGGGAGAGAGGGGCGGGTCCCTAATTGCACAAGGAGTTCATTGTTGAAAGGGGGATTATTAAAAATAATAGCATTTTAAATTACAGAGAGGACGTCTCTTCCTGTTACTGAAAAGCGAAGGGGCGAGAGCAAGCTCCGAATGCCTTATAACCCCAGGCACCTGTCTGTTAAAAGGATCATGTTCTGAGATTAGGGGTCTCTGTGCCAGCCACAGCCCCCCGCAGCAGGGGAAAAGCCACAGCTCAGACAGCTAGGCAAGAAAGGGGCCAGGACCCATCAAACAAATCATGGAAAGGAGCTGATGACTTTCTCCCAACTGCCTTTTTTTGTTTAGTTTTGTACTTGCTGTTTGACCCATCAGGGCTTGGGCTGTGTTTGTTTGCAGTAAACATGTGCTGCAGCGGACAAAAGCCAGGCAGGAACCTGTTCCAGCCGCTAATTCTTTCCTCCTTCCTCCCTGGAGTAGTGACTTTTCCAGCTGGAGGATACAACAATGAACTGGAACCATCCAGCCAAACCTGCTGCCATCCTCCCAGTGCCCATTTCAAAACGACACCGTTGTAACCTGACAGATCAGCCAAGGTGCACAGGTGCCTCTCCCCAAAACATCCTAGGGCCAGCAAGGGCTGTCTATTTTTAGGCACCGTCCTCCAGGTTAAAGTCATTGCGTCCTTTCTTGTAGGAGAGCATTAGACACGCAGCACTGGCAAGGCCCTGCTCCAAGGACTGACTAATCTCAGTCTGGACCTTTGAAGCTGTACACCCAAGCTCTTGTTGGGTTCAATGGAAGCTGACGGTGCTCAGCACCTTACAGGATCAGGCCAAGCGTCCCTCATGATGGAGGGGAAATGACCCCAGTACCGAGAAAGGGAAGGAAGACATTTATGCAATGGATGGTCATGAGATCCTTTGTGCAACATGGCTCATGCTGGTTCCTGTTTTCAGTGCAACGGGTACAGGAGAGGGTGAGGAGAGGGTCAGCAGTAAGACCCAGCTGTTTGTCTCCTAAGAGCCTCTTATCCCTGTAGGTATTTCTGGTCCATTTTAAGATGCAACAAAATTGAGACTCGCTCTTGGACAAAGGACAAGAGAAGAGATGGTCAGGACCAATTTTCCCTGGTTGCTAGGTGGGTGGCATTTGGAGCCTTTTGGCTGGATTCTGCCATCCGTACTGTTGTTCGTCACCACATAAGATCAGCCAGAGAGCTGCAGCAACTGCAAGGGCTGAACTAGGGTTTCAGTGCAAATAAGGGGAAGTGAGTCACTAAGAAAAGAGAAATGAAGGAAAAACTTTTTCCCCCATGTGACAGTCTGGACTGGCAGTGTTTCTCCTTCCTCCATGCAGGGAGCTGGGCCAGGCTAGGCAGGACATGCTGTGAAGCAGCAGAACAGATAGCTCCCCGCACAGGGTGCTCTCCTGAGTTCTTCTAGCAAATCCCTGTGGTACAGAACAAGGGGGGACCTTGTGCACCAGTGGCCTGGTGTCTCTCTCCGAGCCCCGTTACGCAGCAGTGTAAGGAACCTGGCGGGGTAAAGTGCATTGTCCCGGCCTTATTCTTTGGTGGCCTCTATTGTTGGAGAAGGATTTGGCATCCTGTGTTTCTTTAAATTGCAGCTTTTAGAACAATGAGGCTTCCTGTGTGTCCCGAGTCAGGGTCCCTGGCCAGACAATGCAGCCACCGAGCAAGCAGAGACAAAGCCCTTTCTTTCACCAATTTCAGGGGATTTAACTGTGGGGGAGAACAGAGCGAGGTAACTGCTTACACTCCTAAAGCAGAAGCAGCTGTATGCCCAGAGAGAGCCTCTGAATTAGAGGGGAAGGGAGAACATTCACAGAGCACCTCTGCCTCCTAACAGCAGGCTGGCCTGTGCTTTGGTCCTCCATATATTTATGTAACTGAATCCCAGATCTAGGGAGGTGCAACTCACAACTGAGCTGAGGCCTACAGGGCCTCATTTGCCTCCCATTTATACCACTGTCAGTCAGGAGTAATTTTGCTCAGGTCCAGCACCTTGCACTGAAGTCAGGGGAGTTTCACTGTGGGGAAAGGGGAATTTGGCTCAGAGCTGATAGCTGCCCTGTGTGCGTGTGTGGACGCATGTTCACAGGCTAACGGTGCATCTACTAATCCTTGCACTTTGCAGCTTATACAGAAAATCAGCTGTCTCCCCACCTATCCCCAAAGATTTCCTTGCAGAGGCTGTAGTGAGCTCCCTCTGGCCGGGACACTGTAGCTTTTACACAGTACACAGCTGCTGTGCATTTGCTGGGATCCCCACAAAGGAAGGCTCTTCAAGTGTTAAATGAGACCGCCCAATGAACGAAGACCATGCTGGGAGGTGCTGTCCTGGCTTTTCATTGTATCCATCTCCTCGCAGCTTTGAAATACATGTTGGGTCTCCGAGTTATCAGTGGGAAAGTGTAAGGTGCCATTGTGGTTTAGCAAGAGAGCTTCAGCTGTGCATATGCCCTGGTTCTGTTCCTGTGACAGTGACCAGAGCATCACAGCTGGAGATTTGGGTATCAGGATGTGCAGAGACAAAAAAGCGTTTCATTTAAGTGAGCAGTTGATTGTAGTGGGCATGGTTCTACCTATGCCCAGCCTCCACCCTCCCTGCCCCAGTCTCCTTCCAGTGAAGAGCCCAGCAGCCACAAGGAGCAGACGGTCTAAATCGAAGGGGAGAGGAAAGTTAAGGATGGGGCGCTGCATATATTGACGATCTAACAGCATAGCAGATGTGAGACTATAACTGCTTTAAAGAAGGGACTGTCCAAGGGGATGGACTGTGCTGCTGAGAGGCAGCCCCTGGCTTTGTTGTAATCCTGGCACCGAACACACACCCCCATCCCCCTTTCTTTTCCCCTTTTCCTCTCTTCTGGTCTATTTCCTCCCCTCCTGTCTCCCCAGCCATCTTTGCTCCCAGCTGACCTGCCTCTAGAGCCCTGTGTCCTATAAAGGATCCTGGAAACCTGCCTGGGGTTGGGGGTGGGGGTGGGGGAAGAGTCACAGGAATTGGAGATCTCATCTACAAGAAATGTAGATGAGCTAATTAAAAAAGAGAGAGAGGCTGTCATTGTTTTGGTTTTAATTGAACCTTCTGGCTGGGTTCCCGCTTTGCGGAGAGGCAGGAAAGGGGGTGGGAGGCAGTGAACCTGCAAAGGCCAGATTGTCCCTCCGAGGTAGCACGTAGGGCTGGGTGCGGGCTCTACCCTTCCTGCCCACAGAGACAGGCGGGCAGGCCGTGACTTTCCGGCGTTTCCTTCCAAGGAGTCGCGGCGTTCCCTGCCTGCCAGGAGGCGTGGCAGAGTGCTTCTCGGACAGCCCGGGAGATAGCTGCATTGTCTCCTGTGGGGGGGAGGGGCGGCATCATCAGAATAAAAACTTTCAATGCTGGCTAATAATAAACAAACGTCCACTGGGGTCTATTTATAGCGGCCGAGCTGGAGGATTAGTTTAGGGGTTATTTTCAGAGCAGGCGAAGACACAGTTGCTGGAGGCAGCGTTCCTGGGTTCAATGGATACTGGGGGGAAAGGGAGGCAAATGCCAGGGGAGGTTGCACACCATTGGCAGTCACCGTGACTGGGACCAAACAAACTCACCTCAGGGGGCAGCCACAGGCCTCGCCCCTCCTCAGGGGGCTTTAGACTCCCTCAGTCAGAAGAAGGCTCTAGTCGGGGAGGAGGGTCCCTTGCCTGCCCTCTCCCTCCACACCCCCAAGGCCGGGTGACTTGCTGGTGTCTCCACATCCAGCGTGGGGAGCATGAAGCAGGGAAACAGCGCTGACCAGACCTTATTGGAAAACCCTCTGCCCCAAGGGATGGAAAGGTGCTGGGGGAAATCAGACCCCTCCACTGGCTAGAAGATGTAAAAAGCCCAGAGCAAAATGGAGGTGGGGGTGAGGGGGCAGGAACATCCCTGTGGCTCCTTAAAACTCCAGAAGGGGGCAGTCTCCTTTGTGACACCGGAAGGATCAAGTCATACTGGCCTGTTCTCGGGTCCTGAACCTAGCATGGGCGTTACCACTGCCAGTGCAGCATCCTGCTCCTACAGCGATGGCTCGCTGATGCCTGTGCCCTGCCATCCATGACCCTCCCTCCAGCTCACTCATGTTACGAGGATGGACATTCCTCCATAGCCCCTGTAACTGAGCAGCTAATGCCTTGAACCCTGAACGTTGACCCTCCCTTGTTTTGCTTTGCATAACACGCTCTTCTTAGGAGTTGTAACACCGCCCAGCCCTTCGTTTGAGGTTCCCCCCAACAATTGACTTGATGCCCCCCCCATGCAAGATCCCCTTTCTCAGGGAAAGCGACCAAGAGTTTTGCAGCACCTTATAGACTAACAGATGTTTTGGAGCATAAGCTTTCGTGGGCAAAGATCCACTTTGTAAGAGAAGGAGCACAGCCTACGTGCACTCTTGTCTCCATCTCAGGTGCTGTCTGTCCAAGCCATCTTGTGCCTTTCCTGGAAGCATTGGCACAGATGCAGGTGCACAATGGCTACACGCTCTCGTGGGTAATTTGGCTTTCACGCCTCAGATCAGCTCTGTTCTCTAAAGGCCCCTTGCAACCACCTCCTCCAATGAACCCAGGGTCCAGCCACCCCTTCCATTCATGAGCCCTGCAGTGTCTGCTCTTCCCAGCCACTTCCCTACCCTGGGGGACCTGAGCAAACAAACTTGGCTTCCCCTCCCTCTTTCCGGAGTTAACCAGCCCAGCTGTATGCTAATGGAGGAGCAAATACATTGCCGCTTAACTCTCCTGGACTGAGTAAAGTCAGGCAGCTATTGTCACCCACTCCTAGAACAAAAAAAAGAAGCCCACTGCGGGGCTGGACTGACTGATGGGTGGCGACGAATTTCCAGTTCACTTGTAATTCATCATTCCCAGGCCTCTGCGTCCCCCCCTCCCCCATTCCAATTTCTCTTTGTCTTTCTTCCTTTGCGTTTTTGTGCCTGTCTGGTTTTTACAGCGCTTGGCAGCTGGTTGTGGTTTCTTCTCTCTCTCCCTCTGGCTTTGTTTGCGACACGCTGATTGATTGAGATTGCCTTCTCACTCCTCCACCCCCCTCCATTGCCTCCCTACCCCCCCAGAAGTCCAGGGTAAACCGGTAGGATGGTTCCCTGGAGCCAGCCAACATATGCTGAGAATTGGCTATGTAAATAAGGGAGTGCGGCCAGGCAGGTGTCTGAGGTACGTGGGGGGGTGTGTGTGGAGTTTGCCGTTGGGCACCAGTCCAAGCGGCAGTTGAAGGCGACGCGGTTACCTGGGAGCTGGCTGAGTGCAGGGGCGGAGATGTGCCCCGCTGTGCACACACGAGCACGCAGACAGGTGCAGGGAGCTGTTCTGATCAAGGCTGACACCCCGGCCCCAGCAAGCTGGGCGAAGCCGGGCTCGTGCCATTGCTAAGCAGCTGCTGACACCTGACCTCCAGCTCAATAAACAAAGGCTGCCAGACGGGCGTGGAGGCCGCCAAAGGACGGGGGGTGGGGGGGCTTGTGCTAGTGCAGGATGCCGGGACAGAGCCAACTGGGTGCACGCTGTTGACACAGGTGGGGGATGAAGCCAGCAGGCCGCCTCCGCACACCACAGGCGAGAAGTGCAAACACACCTGCTTAGAGCCGCGCAGAGGCCTGTGCACACCGTGTTCAGCAGAGCCAGGTGGGCTGAGCAGGGCAAGACAGTTCCATGCATGACCCTCGGGGCCCAAGCCAGCACCAAAGTCAGTGATAGCCCTGCTGGCTTAGTGGCTCCGTAGCAAGCATGCTCTCTCTCCAAGCAAGGCCACAGCTCAGCCCGCATCTCCTTACATGCAACCGGAGGTCCCTCCACTCAGCCCCACATTCCTCTCCACCCCACCTCTATCAGTCCTGGTGCTTATTCACAGCACATGCTGCAGCTTAACAGCAAGATCATGGAAAACTCTACAATTAAAGGAACTAAGGCCACCGTGTTGCAAGCAGCTGTCTCCGCTGTGTTCTTAGGTGGTGCCCCTTACCCTGTGGCTTTGTGCTAAAGGCCCATGTTGTTACACAGTTGGGCCCTGGCATGAAATATGACGTTCCAGAGATCTGGGCAGACATAAAGCGAAACCCAAGTAACTGGGACCGCAGCTCAAACTGGGGGGGCAACTCCACTGCAGAGGAGGCTGGGAAACATGTGGTGCAGACACTGTTTCCATTTTCTCTCTGTGGAAAGGGAATCTTTAACCCTTTGCTTCCCTGTCAGGCCTTCTGTGCTGTTTATTTATTTATGGGGGGTGGCCAGAGATGGGGATTAAAATGAAGACATTTGGCTCCCTACAGAAGAAGGCGCAGCACGGGTGTGCAACTTACCCAGATACTTTTAGGGGAAACACCTGCTTTCACGGGGAAGCCTTAGACACCTTTCCCTCTTGTCAGGGAGGAGTTTGCTGTGCGTGTTTCAGTGAGATCCTTCGAATCCTACTGTTTTCCAAAATTTCCTTCAGTCCAGTGATCCCAGCTCGGCCTCCAAATTGCCTCCAAGTTCAGGGGTGCGTGGAAATCTTTGGAAACTGGAATGCAGCAGAAGTAGGTTCCCCCAGGAGAGAGGCACAAAGCAGCAGGCCCTTGGTCATGTCAATTCTAGTGACGTGTTATCGTCTCTTTCAGACCTTCATCTTCACCGATGGGGAGGATGAGGAACTCAAGAAGCGCACAGGTGAGTCAGCCAGTCCCATTCTGGTCTCCTTTCTGGCTGGCGCGAGCCTGGTAGAAGTTTAGGCTCCTCGGTGGGCTCTTTGAATCCAGCAGTAAGTGGAAGAGGCATGCGTCATTGTTCTCTGAGCCTGGAGTAGTTCGGCCTCCCAGGTTCCTTCCTTCCCTCCCTCCTGCTCCATGACTTCAGGAACGAGGGGACTAAATCATCTGGGAGGTGGGATGCGGGGGGGAAGCTTTCAGTGGTAGAATCGTTAGAAAGGGTTAACTTGTGCGCTTGGGCTGGAATCTGGCAGTTCTAGCCAGCTGAGTGGTTTGGGCGCTGACCTGTTCTGAAAAAGCTGGCCCCAGGCATCACAAAGGGAGCTGGTGGGTGCTGGGAACTTGTGGCTGTCTGGCCCTCTGTGCGTCACACTGAAATCATTGGCCATCCCCTTTACCAATTCACAGCCCCTCGACTGTTGCCTTTGGCCTGGTCTTACTCGTAGCAAGGACTGAGGAGGTGGCTTTCAAGCCGGGGCAGAAATTGAATGCAGAGGTGGCGCCCCCTAGAGGATCTCAGACTGCGGAAAACGCTGCTCTGAGAGCGAGTCGCTTTTTACAGTGGTGGCCTCTGGGGAAGATACCCAGCTGAGGGTCCCGTCAGAGATAATCAAGATCACAAACTTTCCCTACCTGCCCTTGGTAAAGCAGACAGTGCAGCCCTCTGCCCTGCAGCGGTTTGATCCCGTGTCCCCTTTCTGAGGTAGGGGAGAGTAACAAGGTGCCTTTCTAGGGATTTTTCCCATCGGAGCGCTGTGATGAACTGGAACCCAAGTAGCCTTCAACTGAGGGCAGGAAAGGGACTTACCCAGTGAATGTTTATTCAGCAGCCCCTCCCCTGGAGTCTGGGGCTGGCCCTCCCTATTCTTCTGATGTAAATGATTCCCTTTCAGGCCCTGAATCAATTCCCTTTGAGATGGCCCAGCACATAACAGGTGGCTGATGCTGGGAAAATGCCGCATGAATAGGCCAGGATTCTGCTATCAGACCTCAGGAGAGGGGCTAGAGGATCCAGTTCATAGGCTCCATCCGCCTCCCTGGCGGAGGCTGAGCGCGTAGCCCTGCAATGCAGGGATATGGTGGCCAAATGTGTACATAGCACGGGGAGTGCTGAGATAGGGCTGATCCCCCGTTCTTCTTCTCATGACTCACCACTGCGTAGGAACTCTTAAGCCCACTTCATCTCACGCAGCCTTGGAAACAATTCCCTGGGGACTCCAGGCTTTGCCCCCTAGGATGCTCTGTGTTGTATGCTTTAGACAGGGGCTGTGCTGAGCCTTTTATAAAGACATGCAGTCCCAGGACAGAGCACAGCAGTGTCTTGCACTAGGTCCGTGAAATACGGTTGCATCCTTTTCCTTAGGAGCCGTGCTTCCTGGCCTTAGCCATACTGTAGGTTAAGGGGGTTCTTGGCTTTCCTGGACCAGCTGCAGAGAGGATAACAGGATTGTCGGCATCTCTCTGGCCTGTCTTGGTTCTGCCCCACCCTTCCCTTTTATGTGCAAGGAAAGTAGCTGTCCCGGCTGCTGTCTGAGAACCCTACAGTCAGTGAAGGGGCAGCTCTGGGTTACAAGCAGCCGCTGTTGGGTGCAAGAGCAAGAACTCTTCAAATCTCCGAACCGGTGGCATGTCCCCCACTGTTCCCTACTACCTCTGCTTCCTGGGCAGCTTTGGGTGGCGGACAGGCAGCTTCATTCGTTCGAGCAGACTGATTGTGGTGTTGGAGAGAGAGAGGGACTCGCCGGACTGACTGTCCCTTTTCTCTCCCCGACCCTCTTCTCGCCACAGCCAACGTCATCAACACCAACTGCTCCGCTGCCCACAGCCGTCAGGCTTTGTCTTGCAAGATGGCCGTGGAGTACGACAAGTTCATCGAGTCCGGCAGAAAGTAAGGAGGAGATGAATGTCCAGAGAAAAAGAGCGAGAGAGAGAGTGCGTGTGTGTGTGTGTGTGTGTGTGTCGATTGTGCGTGGCACTTTGTACACGTCAGACCCCATGTGTGGCCAGGCAAAGGTGCTGGGAATGCCGGGGAGGACACAAGCTGCAGAGCCTTCTGGGGACCAGCTATAATGTGGCTGCCTGGTTCTTTCAGTTTCCATGGACAGGCCTTGCCCCGGTGTGGGCTAGTGACAGGTGCAGGTGGTTAGAAGTGGGTTCTGCTTGTGTGGCCTTGATAAAATCACTCAAACCCTCTGCACCTCATTTTCCCTGTGTCGAATGGGGGATAACAGCTCCCTACCGCTGTAAAGCACTCTGCTGGAAGGAGCTCTGGGAGTGCTGAGTATTACCGGACTAACTGGATTGCTTCTGTCGCTCCAGGTGGTTTTGCCATGTGGATGATGATAACTATGTGAATGTCCGGACCCTGGTGAAGTTGCTGTCTGGCTACCCCCACACACAGGACATCTACATCGGCAAACCTAGTCTGGACAGACCCATTCAAGCCACAGAGAGGATCAGTGAGAACAAGATGGTAAGAGAGCAGGACAGTGGGTTTCCTAGGGCTAACAGGAGGCAAAAGTTCAACGGCCAGCTGAGCCCAAAGAGAGGTGTTTCCATCTTTCACTGAGCTGATGATATGTTGAAAAATGTCCTCGTTTCAGAATAGAGATGGATTTTAACAGGGACACAACTCTCCCCGCTTCTCAGCACCAGGCTTGGATGTACCTCCTGTGTGCGGATGGAGATTGGGACCAGTTTAAGCCACCCATGGAGAAGTTGAGACCATTGGAAGAATTCTCTCTGTGTTGCCTAAATGAATAACAAGTCCACAAAGAGACAAGAAAAAGGGCTGGTCTTAAATCTTGCTGATTTGCTTTCTGTTTTTTTTTTTGCAGCATCCTGTTCATTTCTGGTTTGCCACTGGAGGAGCAGGTTTCTGTATTAGTCGCGGGCTAGCGCTGAAGATGAGCCCGTGGGCGAGGTAAGGGGATCAACATTTGGCATTGATGTTTCATAAGACTTCTAGAAAATCCTAGATCACCTCTGTGCAAGTCAGGATGGGCGAGGACAGAGGAGATCAAAGATCACGGGTGACTCGAAATTAAGTTAATCTCTGTGGACTTTGTTGATTCCATCCCAATATCTAGTGGACTGAAGTCCACATCATCCAGCTGGGTGCTCAGAAGAGACCCACAAATATGCTAGGAGGGAAACTAAATTCCTCTAGTTCTAAAGACATCTGTCTCTGTAAGCCAGGGTTGAGGTCATTTGACAAGGCAGTATGCCTAAGTCTAGAAATTGATAAGCAGAGGGGCTGAATTCCTCCCACCCACACCCCATTAGGAGAGAGGGTGTCTCCATCTCAGGGTTGGAACCCAATGGCACAGCATTGAGGATAGTTAACTCGGTACATGGCGAACTCACTCACGATCTCCCTTCTATCTCCTACAGTGGGGGTCATTTCATGAGCACCGCAGAGAAGATCCGCCTGCCAGATGACTGCACCATCGGGTACATCATAGAGTCCGTGCTAGGAGTGAAGCTTATCCGGAGCAATCTCTTCCACTCCCACCTGGAGAACCTCCATCAGGTGCCCAAGACAGAGATTCACAAACAGGTAAACCTGGCCACAACCAAGAAGCGCTTATAGTTAGTGCAAAGCCAGGGAAGGGCCACATATTTCCCGTGTGCAGATCCTAGAGCCCTGGCAATGATCACAAGTAGAACAGGGGAATGGGGTTATTTCTCTTCTCACACAGAACCAGGATAGCTGGGTGCAATGAGCAGCAGGCCTCTTACCCCAGTGCATGATGGGCCAGGAACTTAGGAAATTATTCTTGAGAACCTGACATTGAACCCAAAATGACACCATCTCAGCAGGAAGGAGGCTCCAAGCCCCTTGGAGGGGGCATGGTTATCTCTGATGGAGCTCTCCTTTGGGGATTTTCTCTAGTTCTGTAAATGAGCGAGTGACCTACCTACTGTACCTCATCACAGTGTCTGAGTGCCTTGCAGTCTTTAATGTATTTGCCCTCTTATCATGCCTGTGAGGCTGGGCAAGGCTGTGATCCCCCTTATATGGACAGGGCACAGAGAGACTCTGTGACTTGCCCGAGATCACACAGGAAGTCTGTGGCAGGACACAATCTGGAACCCAAGGCTCCAAGGTCCCAACTAGTGCCCTAATCACTGGACCATACTGCCCCTCTGTCAAGAGCAGTGTCTTGCCCTAGCAACACCTTCACCTTTGTTCTCTCCAGGTGACATTGAGCTATGGCATGTTTGAAAACAAGAGGAATTCCATCCACATGAAGGGAGCTTTCTCTGCTGATGAGGATCCTTCCAGGTGAGCTGCATCTTCTTCAGGCCCCCACATTCATGTGCAACCAGACATGTTCCTCCTTTGACCCCATACACCGAGGAAGCCTGGGCTTTAAAGGCAGGCAAAGAGCAGTTGAAATGAACCTCAGGCAATCAGGAGGTGGGACTGCAGGTCTTGTAGACATACCTGAGCTAGCTGTAACCTGCCTGCATAGGATCCACTCACGTGGTCACCACCCATGCTGCTGCAGCTTCACTGCAATTGTTACTCCAGCTAGCTTTGCTCTAGTTTGGGTTTGTCTACACGTGCTGCAGTTCCACTTCTGAGCTGCAGTGTAGACAGACCCTCAAAGATCTAGCCTTCGCACAGCAGCGGGTGGAAAGGGGTGTAAGTGTTGTGAGCAGGGTTTGCTTCTGGCACTGATCGCTGGTTTTTCCCTCTCTTGCAGGTTTCGCTCCGTTCACTGCTTGCTGTACCCAGACACGCCATGGTGCCCCCTGAATGTGGTGTACTAGGAGACGCATGTCCCCGTCAACCTCGTCCCGAGTTTCCCTGGTATCCGAAGGGCTTGCGGGACCTGTAGATGTGCATGTGACGTCCCTGCTGCGAGGCGAATGGTTATTGTTGCTGTGATAATGCACAGTGTGTGTGGTTTATAGGCTGCTGTGCGGCCCCTCGTCGCCCCTGCAGGCGGAGAGCGCAGATTTTTGTGGTGCGATCTGTCTCCTCCTCCGACAGGCCGGGGGTAGGTGGGAAAGGCTAGGCCCTGAGCACTTACACGTGTGGCCCAGGGCTGGCTTGGGAAGGGTACGTGTCCTGAACACCAGCCTGCGTGGTTCTACACGTTGCTTTGCAGTGTTTGCAGTTCTCATAGAATGTATGTGGAATAAGTGTGTGCCCTGGGCCCGCTCTTTACTGCCATGGCTTTCTCTTTCCGCTGGAATTTTACTTTTAAATGCTCTCGCTATCCCATTCTGTCCAACCCTCCCCCTCCTGCTTCCCCACCTGCTTTATTCCACTACCTCCCCACTCCATTCATGTGCCTCCCCCAACCCTTCATTCTTTGGCTCCGGATACTTTTTCAGATGAAGGTTCATTGATGATAGTTTTGGTGAGAGGGGGTGTTAATTCCATCCCTCTGCTCCCCTTTCTTGCCTCCCTCCAATGCTGGCTGTATTCTGGGGGGAGCAGGGGAAGTTTGCTGACTCCAGGGGCAGTTCTCTGGACACACTGGAGCTGAGTCCAGGAAGTGCCCTGGAGGAATTTTGTACTTTGTCGTGTTTCAAGCTGGACTCTCAGATTCCCAGCTCACTGCAGCACTGAAGGGAGATGGGTCGGGAGAAGAAGAGCGAGGAGAGGGATTGGTGGTGGAAGCCCAGAATCAATGTTAACTCTGTTCACTGGAGTTCCCTATGCCTCGCTGAAATATTTTCAGTACTATAAAGCTATGCAGTATTTATAGAGGATAATTTAAAGACATTTATAAAAGGGGGGGGTTGCAAAGAGATGCATACATGCTATGTCCATGTTTATGCATATTTATATGGAGACATAACGTTTCCCTTCAGTGCAAAGTCTCTGCCCACTTACCCTGGCCTTTGGAGTGTCTTCGTGGAGGGGGAAAAAGTGCTGCACACGTTTTGTCCCTAACACTAGTGTCTACCAGGGCCAATTATTAACGTGTGTAGAATGCACTGTCTATACCGATGAATACTTCAGGGTCAGGGGCGTGAAAACATTCAGGCTGGGTCTGTCCCTGGGGTGTTAGATGGTGATGCAGAGGGTGAATAAAGAGTATTGGGAGGATTGCAGCTAAGGGTCTAAGGCAGGTCTCCCAGTGGTGCAGTTCCACTGGCTACCACAGAGTTAGTCCTGCCGCTGTTGTGAGATCAGCGTTAGCCCCTGAATGTGTAAGTCTTTGCCACAGCTATTGATCCCATTCACCACTGAGCTCGAAGGGAGGAGAGACATTGGGCAAGCAGCTGTCAAGAAACACCCCTGTCTCCCGAGCACCATTTCTGGGCTGGCTCAGCAGCTAGGGGCCTGTGGGAGACTCAAGATAGATGCTGGATCATGGTTGCTGGCCCACAGAATGCAGCGGGCATCAGAAGCCTGAGTACCTGGGCGGATCTGGGCCTTAGTGCTGTGGAAGCTCAGTACTCAGCATCCCGGAAAAGGAGTGCATTGCGCTGCTCAACAGTGCCCCCTCTGGTCAATGGAGGATCAGCAGCTGAAGGGAAACAGCTGTAATTCCCTGCATAACCTCCTCCAAGGACAGATGTTCACAGCTGTGCAAATCCTCTGCTCCTGCACTAATACTGACCTAAGCCTTCCTCGCTCAGGAGAAGGCTTAGGTCTGATTGTTCTCTGCATGGATAAGTGGGCAGAGGCAGAACTGTATGTTTCTAATGAGAGGCTGAGTGAAAATGGCCCATAATGGGTGCGTCTGTAAATATCTTATTGCGACAGTAATTTTTTTTTACTGTGCTGTTTTTTTAAATTGAGAACGATGTAGGGTTGAAAATTTTTTTATACATTTTCTGTGGATCAGAAAAAAAAAAACCTTCTGAGAATCTGTTAATGAAACTGAAATGTCTTATAACGATAGCTTACCTTAATTTATGTGTTCCAGTATCTGGAACGTCGCTCTCTCTGCTTTTCATAACTCGTATGTGTTTAAAAGAAATAGATTGGAAAAGAAATGACACGTGTTCTCAGGGAATTAAACCTGATAGTTACCATGGAAACTCTGTGGTAGCCATCATTCTTTGCTTTCAATAAAGCAGCTTATTTGCTGATCACTGACAGCTGGTTATTGTCTGTAGTTTGAACTGCACGCTGGGTATTGGGCACCACTCCCGTACAAAGACGTACCACACGTCCTCGAGGATGCTTAGATGTCCTCGAGGACGGCTAGGGTTGAAGCTTTCGCAGCCCATACCCCTCCAACATGATAGACCAACAATGAACTCCCAGCCAGGCTGTTCCGTGAACATGCCCCACAGGCTGCAATAGCTAACTCGAGCCAGAGTCACACTCTCTCCACCCTGGCCCTACGTCTAACTCTCAAGAAGATGCTTGTCTAATGAAGCCCCCTTCCAAAAGTCTGCACTGCAGTGACTGCAAAATATACAGGGAAACTCCTATGCAGCCAAACTCCCATCATCACTCAGGGGGCAGGTTTGCTTGTCCCTTTTCCCCACGAGTGACAGGTTGTCCAGCCAGTCCTGTTTTACCCTACAGCCCTCTCTTGTCTCACGCCTGAGGAGAACTTGGTTGGGCTGTAAAGGAGTTAGGGTCACACCCGCTGTAGCTCCTCCAAATGGCAGGGGGTAGGGAACTGCAGCATGAGCGCTGAGGCGAAATCCCAGTGCCTCACAAAGGGGAAGGAAGGCTGTTCTTAAAAAGTATCTGTGGGGAGCTGGCAAGGGGAAGAGGTGGGAGGAGGGGTTGGTTTACACGTAAGGAAGCAGTGGTCTGGGAGCCCGCGTGCCATATTTTGCACAGGGGCCTTGCAAAGTCTAGTGCGAGCCTAACATCTAAGTGCCTCAAAACTAGGCCAGGCCACAGGGGTGTGCACAGGAATTTCAGTGTGACTGCCTTTGCAGGGGCATAGTCTGTGCCACTGTCGTGGCCCCTGGGCTGGGAAGCTCGCTCTGCTCATTGCCTGCCATGGCCTGGAGGAGCTCTCGGCTGTGGTCCTGGGGCCGGAGGAGCTCTTAGCTGCTGCTGTGGCCCTGGGGCTGGAGGACTCACTCTCCATGCCCTGGCCGTAGGGCTGGGGGAGTTCTGTGCTCCCACTGATTACTGGGGAGGCACATGGCCCTGCTTCCCCCCTTCCCCCAATCTCCATGCACGTTCCTGCCGGTCTCTGTACCATGGACAAGCAGGCAGAGCCCCACAGCCTTTTTTGGTAAGGGCCTTGCTGTGAGCTGCTAACCCCTGGTACGTCACCCTGATGAGCACGGACAGGCAGCAAGCTGGGAGCGCTCTCTTGGACTCACCAATACCCTAGAGCCCACAACACGTTGGCAAACAATCCCCTGGTTTAAAAAATCTCTCTCGCGTGTCTGAGCTGTAGTGTCCCAGCCCCTGCCCGCCCACCTTGGTTCCAACTGCAACGTCTTTCTCACACACATTCCAGTAGTAAGAAACAAGCATTCGTTAACCCCGGGCACAGAATGAAACACCACCATGCCCTCCCTGCCACCAAACCGCAGAGCGGCTTGTGATGCGCACGTCACACTTTTCATCTGACACAGTCAATGCCCCCTCATTAAGCAGTACACTTCACAGTCTCACTTGAATCGCTCGCGTCTCCTGGGGTGTATTTTTAACCTGCAAACTGAACAGGAAGTTAGCATGTGTCAAAGCAAAAAAAACACAAAAACGCTCGCTGGTGCTGGGTGTGCTTTGACGCTTGCTTTCTGTGCCCGCTCTGCCGTTATCACACGTCCCACCATCCTGCCTTCCGAGCAATGAGTCACCCAGCACCAACTGCAAGCGGGCACCACACTACGCACCCGCTGGGAGCAACAAGGTCAAGTGAAACAGACAGCAGCAGCGCTAGCGGAACATGAATCACATTTCAGAGCTTCAAAATGCTCCCCCAGGGCTGGTGCGGCCCGGCCTTCCGCAGCAGTTCGCTAGGTCCAGGCTCGGGTACGGCCCAGGTCCTTGGGAACTGATACCAGGCTCCATGTGTCTGCATATTTTCCTATGGCTCCCTCTGTTGTGGTTGCATCAAGGCCTTCACTTTCCAGCCTCAACACACAAGCACGTTGGCCCAGACTCTGCTGGGACAGTAAAGTGCAGTGGCTCACGCAGACGGCCTGCAATGCCTCAGTGACCCAAACAAGGACCGATGTGGTTGGTGGTGGCTTCAGCAGTGTGGGTTGGGCATTTGCCAGCTGGCCTTTTTTTTTTCACTGGTTGGGGGGTGGGGTTTTAACAGACGGTGAAATTTACACCTAAGCGGGTTTTTGGTAGGTGTGCAATGTAGCCACTGCGGTATAGACACCCCCCCACCCCCAACCCCCGAGCTGAGCAGCTGATATGCTGGGCTCTAGCTAGCACGATTGATTCCAATCAGGTAGCAAGAGCAGTCAGAAGAGCAAGACTAAACAATTTGTAAAACTGCTGGCGGCTCCTGCCAGTGTGATTTATACAGGCTACGCCGGGGTGGGCAAACTTTTGGGCCCGAGGGCCGCAGCGGATTTGCAAAATTATATGGAGGGCTGTGTAAGAAAGGCCACCTCCCCCCCCGGCCACAAATCCGCCCCCCCCCCCCC
>ML677381.1:9776924-9826048 GCA_007922305.1 Dermatemys mawii | reverse complement strand
CCTCAAACCCCCCCACCGCCCCCAGCCAGCTCCTTTCTATAGCTGCACGGCATGGCTCCAGGGGCTGGGGGCAGGGACATGCAGCCCCCCTCCCCACAACCAGCCCTGCAGCGCTGCCCACGTGGTATGGTTCTAGGGCTGGGGGGGGGGGGGGCAGGATGGGCCGGAGCCAGCCCATGGGCCGTAGTTTACCTGCCCGTGGACTACACGCACTGTAGCCAGCCCATGGGCCGTAGTTTACCTGCCCGTGGACTACACGCACTGTGCTGGTCATTAACTCAACGCTGTGTGGTCTGTAGGCAACTGCTGACACAGCACTCTGGACCACTCTCTTGTCTCCATGCTGGGTCTATTACAAATCACACCTCCGTTGGCGTACACGGGGCAGCGGCGTCACCTCTCCGGGCCTGTGCTTAAGGCTTCAAGGTGTGTGCGCAGTGAGTGTCCGGCTATACTACCCGCTGGATCAGTGAGCGAGCTCGTAGGGAATCGCTTTAGCGTGTGTAGTCTCGACACAATAAACCAAGCCCCAAGCGCGTTCCCCGTTGATGCCGCGAGCGTCGACAGAGGAGCAGCAGCAGCGGTCCGCTCACTGCCATGTGGATGGCCAGGTAAGTCGCCCTAAGCGCTGCCAACTTCAGGTGACTTTGTGTATCCTAGGTCAACTCCCCCCCCCCGCCCCGGCCCCTCCAACCGCCTTAATGGAGCCCCGGTCTGAGACCAGCCTCAGTTGTGCAATGTTGCAACTTGTGTGCACCTCCGATTAGGGAGCTAGCAGCTGCATGAATGTGTCTTGAGAGCTCGCGGCAGCACCCAGTAACGGACCAGCGCGTCCTAGACAGCGCCGTGCCAGTTGCCATGCCCAGTCGCCAATGCCCAGTGAAGGTGGAGGAAAGCAGCCTTTAGCAATAAGTAATATGATTTGGCACAGAGAGAGAGAGCGAGAAAACGCACATGCACGCGGGGTCTCTCCTCCTCCCGCCCCAGACCAAGCGGCAGACATGCTGGTTTGCAGGGCTTATCATGCACTGTGCAGTTTGCTCTTTCAGGCACAATGCCACTGTGGGCAAAGATGTGCTGTAGGCTTTGATTTGCATAACCCCTGTGTTGACAGTTTACTTGGCAAACAGTCAGACCAAGCAGGCAAAGCAACGCCCACTGGTACCTGGGATGGTGCATCAAGCTAATTATGAAGCTCAGAGTCCTTTCATTCTATGCCCCTGGCAGGGCAAAGCCTCGCAGGGCATAGAGCAGTACAAAAAGGCTGGTGAAAGCAGGATGGGCGTACGCACTGGGGCAGGCGGGTGGGCAGAGCTTTAAAAATGCAGAGAAATCCCTTAGCCATCCACCCTTCGCCCAACACACGCGGTGTCACCCTAGAGCTGCACCAGGCAGACACATATACACAGTCATAGTTTCACACAGACCCGCCATTCATGCCCAGCCATGAAAATCTGGTTGGTTCCTTAGTGCCTGCCCCCAAGCTGTTTGCATACATACAGACAAAAGCCTGCAGTTTCAAAATACTTCACTTGTGTGTCTGCCCCAACCACTTTCATCTGGTCCCCTGTTCTCTTCTGCAGGACATCCTGTTTACGTGGACTGGCTCAATGGAGACAGAAAGATTTTTGTTTCTGATAACGTGTACCTTTGGACACATGAATGTGTTGGGGGGCGGTGGCTGGGAACGTGGCTAAAAACAATCTCCATTCTGTCGGAACGCCTGCTGTTAGGCCACTGCTGTGTCCAGTCAACTATATGGCACCATAACTGCACTAGGCCGTCCTCAGTCACGCTGTGCCTGAACGCAGCCTGAGAGCATTGGGGTTAGAGCAGGGGGTGGGCAAACTTTTTGGCCCGAGGCCCACATCGGATTTGCAAAATTTATATGGAGGGCCGGGTAGGGAAGGCCCCGCTTCCAGTCCAGCCCCCTCCCACTTCCCACCCCCTGACTGCCACTTCAGAATTCCCATCCCATCCAACCCTCCCCGACTTTGTCCCCTGACTACCCCTTCCAGAGACCTCTAACCACCCCTCCCCGGACCCCACCCCTACCCAATTCCCCTGCTCCATGCCCCCGGACTACCCCGACCCCTATCCACCCTCCCGTCCCATAACCACCACCACACCACCCTGGAACCCCTCCTTCCCGCCCCCACCCGTTACCATAGCTGCTTGGTGTGGCTCTGGGGGGGGGAGGGGAGGGAGCACACAATTCCAGCCCCCAGAGTGCTGCCCGCATGGTGCGGCTCCACGGTGTGTGTGGAGTGTGCAGCCCTAGTGCTGCCCAAGCAGCCCGGCTTCAGGGGAGGGCCCAGAGGTAGCATCCCCAGCCGGGGGGAGGGGGTGCAGAAGGGATGGTCCCGTGGGCTGGATCCAGCCCGCGGGCCATAGTTTGCCTACCCCTGGATTAGAGTGAGGAATTTAGAATGGGCTTTACTGAGGTTCATGGGTGACCAGTGACTTGGCAGTTCCTCCCCTTAGGCCTGAGGTCCCGTCCCTCCTCCTCCCAGGATCCTAGAGCACCCCCCAGCCCCGGTGCACCAGGCAGCCTGGCACCAGTGCCAGCTAGTGAGTCCCTGCAGGAGGCAGGGCCCCAGCCAGCCAGGGCAAAGCGCTGGGAACTACAGAAGGGGAGCTGGGGAATGGGGGTGAGCATGCCAGGCTGTTTGGGGAGGCACAGCCTCCCTCAACCTACGATACCCACTGCCCCTGCTGAGGTTGGAAATAACAGCGTTAGCATAGGAACACTTAGTAACAAAGGAAAAATGGGCAAATAAATTACCTGATTAATTTTGTCTCTTTTTAGTTGCAGTTAGAGGTTTAATAGTCTTCACCCCCCCTACTTTTGGTAAATAATTCCTTTCTGGTACACTGCTGACATGATTATCACCACAAAGGGTTGTTGTTTTTTCTCCTGCTGATAATAGCTCATCTTAATTAAATAGCCTCTAGAATTGGTATGGCAACTTCCACCTTTCCATGTTCTCTGTGTGTATCTAATCTATCTATCTATCTATCTATTATCGGTTCCATTCTGTGCATCCGATGAAATGGGCTGTAGCCTCGGAAAGCTTATGCTAAAATAAATTTGTTAGTCTCTAAGGTGCCAAAAGTACTCCTGTTCTTTTTGCGGCTACAGATTAACATGGCTTCTACTCTGAAACATGCAGTTTATTGTGCATATTAGATATCTGAGCTGCGCTCGTTATCTTTGATTGGGCACTTCTTGTCAGTCCCTGATGGGCTGAGCGTAACTCTTGGTTACATTGGCTTTCTGGTGCAAATATTTGCAAGTACAAGAAAAACCAGTTCACTTGGTATGAATATTCTCACACATTTACTTAGAAATCCCTGTTTCCACAGCCTTCTGGCCCATAAGCTTGGGCCCTAGAATATTCTTGGGAAACGAACACAAAAGGGCCCACGCACTGTTTTCAAAGACACACCTGTCTATGTGGCATTATTGGGGGCATTTGCTCATCTCCAGTGAGGAGGGAGCCCTTTCCAGTGAGCTACTTCATTGTGCTGCTTCCAAAGCCATCCCTGGTGCCATGGAAACCAGAATAAGGCAATCCAGTCCATCAAAGTACCTATTCAAATCATATGAAGTAGGCTGGTCAACAGCACCTGAACAGACGCTCATTATTTGCCACTTTTGTGCTTCAGGGGAAGAGAGACAAGCGCGTACACATATGTACTGTGCAAAACTCCCCTCCCCGCCCCCCCGCCCACATTCCTACCAGTGCCACTAAACTCATTTCAGTTGCAGCCTAAGGGAGATTTGCCTTCAGCCCTGGGGTTGTTAACGATATTTGAGTGGAGCAGAGAGGAAATCCGTTCCAGAACACTGCGGCCTTTCTCAAGGTAAGTAGGCAGTTTTGCTCCCTCTCTGTGTCATGCACCGAGGCGGGGATTGGACCATGATCTCATTGCTGACTCTTCGCGCAGGAATGAGAGGGCTGCCAGGAACAGTAAACTGAGAACAAGCTGAATTATGTTTTGCACTGTGCAGCACTCAGATTACACATGCAACATTACTGGACCAGCCCTGTATCGATGGTGAAAACCCAGTGACAGCCCCATTGAGCCCCTTACCTGGTCCTCGCTCTCCCCAAAGCCCTGCAGATGGGGTCTCATGGATCCCACAGTTCTCCTTCCCTGCCCCCTCACACACACATTTGAGCCCAGTGCTTTTGAAGGGCTCCTTTTGTCCTGTTCAGTTCAAGGGGGCCTGGAAGGAAGGCTTGTCAATACTGCCTCTTAAACAAGTAGTGGGATAACTAGCCATGCAAGGCTCTTTCCCTCTCAGCCGCTGCTGGCACACAGAGCAAGGGGGCTTGGCTAATGAATCAAACCCAGGCTTTCCCAGGGCTGCACAGAGCACACATTCCCACCAGCCTCTCCAACTTCCTCTTTCATGTCCCCCGCACACCCCCCCATTCCTTTTAGGTGGGAATAATTCCCCCCTTGAATTTTAAGAGTACCCTGACATTCATTGGAACAACAGAATTCCCTCCTGCATCTGGTGGGTTCCCAGCACCCATCCAGGGTGGGTTGACCTCATCGCCACAGCAGAAAGGTTTTAGTTCTTGCTGCCATTTGGCAAGCGGCGAGCGGGGGTATGAGAAAAGGAGCTGAATGCAGCATCCTAAAACAGCTGGAAACATTTCCCTATTGTACTGTTCAAGGAGAACAAATCACCCACACACACAGACTCCAACCGGAGACACTTTATACAACCATCCCATTCTCCCCACCCACCTCATCCCACAGAACGAGACAAGGGGCCGGGAAGGGCAGCGCCGGCACTGTGAATGCAGCACGGATTTTTGACTGTTCAGTTTGTGCATGTCCGCGCCGGGTTGGTTTTATTCACACATCACTGTCCCCGTAGAGGGGGAGCAACAAAAGAACGTGCCCCTAACAGCCCAGGCCAAGTAGCAATGGAGAGACATTGTGAGCGGGCAACATTGCCGTTGTGATATTTCCCCTCAGAAAAGAGGTGTTTGGGAGGGGTCGCTCTTTCTCTTCTTTCACAGAGGAGTCACTGGGCTGTTGCTAAGAGCAGGGTGGAGGAACAATGGGGCGAACTCCCGCTCTTTTTAACCATCTCCTCGCTCTGCATTCCTGGAACCAGCACAACGATGGGCAGTTCTTGGGCTCGGCGACACGGGGACACTGACCAGCATCATTAGAGCGGTGCGGTTAGCCTGGTATAACTCCCACGTGACCATTCCTAGTCTGGAAGAGGAGGGCCGTGTTCCCCTGTAGCACACGGTGCTTTGGAAGTGGCCTAAGCCAAACGTCAGGTTGCCAGGTGTCCAGTTTTGACCCTAGCTCCATGCAGCTCCCAGAAGCTGCCCCCAGGTCCCTGTGGCCTTTAGGCACTGGGGCAGCCAGGGAGGCTTCACGTGCTGTCCCTGCCCACCCCCGCCCCCTCCCTGCACTCCCAACCAGGCCAGCTCCCATTGGCTAAGAACTGTAACCAATGGAAGCTACAGAGACGGGTGGGGAAGCACCTGCAGGAGCAAAGGCAGCACGCACCCTGCAGAGCCCTCTGGCCGCCCACGCGCCTTCAGGCCGCAGGGACTTTGCAGCAGCTTTCAGGAGCTGTGTGGAGCTAGGGCAGGCAGGGAACCTGCCTTGGCACAGCGGAGGCCTGGGGCTATCGACCAGACTTTTTATGGCCTGGTCGGCAGCTTGGTGCTGCCCGGAGCTGCTAGGGTCCCTTTTCGACTGGGCTGTTTCTTTGGACATGCAGTTAGTGCTGCTGGGACCCCCACATCTTCTTTGCACCCCAAACCCTTCATCCTCAGCTCCCCCCCAGAGCTCACCCCCCCAGCCGGAGCCCTCACCCCCTCCCCCAGCCCAGAGCTCCCCCCCTCACCTCAAACCCCTCATCCTGGCCCCACCCTCGCTCTCACCCCAGCCCCCTGTCCCAGCCTGGAGCCCCCCCTCCTGCACTCCTCATCCCTACCCCCACCCTCACTCCCCTCCATTCCAGACCTGAGCTCTCCCAGGCCCAGCCTGCTGGCGCTGACAGCCTGCACTGGCCGTTTTGCGAGGAGGGCAAAGATCAAAGTTTCCGCTGGCAACCTGAAGCCTAGACACGTGCTTCGGAAGTGGGCTGATGGCCTTGCTCTCCAGAACTCCAGCCCATTCACGCACCTACCACCCCGCCACCCTACCCCACCCCCACTAGACTTTAAGACCGCCAGCTCCAAGGCATAGCCCCAGGGCAGGCATGCTAGAAGTGTGTGCGTGTGTGTGTGTGTATAAGGCGGGTTACTTTCCTTGTGTCAGGTTCTTTTTGTTCTGCTCTTTGCTAGGTAGCACTAGTTAGTGTCATGTGGCCTAGCAGTGCAGCGTGCATTGGCAGGTGGTGTGTACATCACAGGCAGGTCAACGGGGTGGTATGGGGGTAACGAATTTAGCAGCACATGTAGACAGTTTAAATTCCTCTTTGCAGTATTGCTCCAGACTCTGGGGGCTGAGTGTCCAGTTTCATGGAGTCTCGTCCTGAGATGGGAGCGAGACACAAATTTTCTGTACCTCAACTGGAGGGTGTCCCAAAGGGAAAATGGGACATCACGCAGGACTGGCCCCAAGGCACACCCTCTTCCCCTTCCTGCTCCCTGCACCAGGCTGCTTGCCTAGGCCCTACCTCTCCCTCTGTGCGGGGCTGGGATCACCACTTGCTTCCCACTCCCTGCATGTTCCTCTCACTGCACCCCACTTTTTTAACAAAAGTGAGCACTTGTCTCATTTGTTCTTGCCACCTGATCAGAAAAGTCAGGACTGCCAGGACAGGACTTAAAAAAAGGGACTGTCCTGGGCAAAAATGGGACATATGATCACCCTACTGAGTTGTCCCATCTGCAAAACAGGATAGTATTTACCCTCCACTCTAGAACAGATTTAGCTTTATGACTGAAAGGTGCAGTAAGCACTAAGTATATAATAGCACAGCTGAGAAGCTAAGGCCATGTTCGGTGTATTCCTAGCTCTCCTCCCAACTTACCGTGATCAAAGCCCTTTCCTGATCACAGTTGCCTATGGAGAACAGGTTCCCAGGAGTGCTGTGGGGATTGATCAGTGCTGTAAAGTATGTGGCGAGTCGCCTATGAAAGGCTCTGTAGTAAAGCTAAGTATTAATCACACCCTAGAGCATCGGAGTAAGTACTTCCTTTATGCTCCTCATTTTGGCATTAGCCTCAAGCACCAGCTCCTTTTAACCGCTCAGATTTTTAGACAAGTGACTCCATGGGAAGAGTTTTCTAGCAGCAGCCCCAAACTGCAGCAGACACCGGTTCACACAGGCAAAACTGGCCTGAGCCCAAGCAGTGTTCTGCATGGTAAATGTGAATGCAAATCAGTCCATTCAGCAGTCCCTGGCAGGCACAGCATGGGGCATCCTTTGTAAACATATTATTTAGGGAAACACAGGATATTCGGTTGACCTAGAAACCTGTCAGCACAGTTCAGCTTCTCTCCTTTGTTTCCAGTTACTGGGCAGGGGGAGGATAGCTACATCTTAACCGCAAAACTTACTTTTGGAAATCACCATCTAGTCAACAGTGGGTTTAGCTCAAACACTCAGCAGCTTTGTCCAGCCTGCACCTATCTCTGCTCCTCATCCAGCTCCCGAGACAGATCAGCAATTATTATGGGAACCCCCAAACCACCTACCCAAAGTCAGGCACCCACAGCTGCAAAGCAGGCTCCCTAAATCAGGCTATGGCTTTACAAAACTCAGGCCCAGGCAGCCGGGAAGCGTGAGGACAATAGAGGCCAGGCTACAGGGAAGCATAGACAGGGACACTGCAGAAGACATGCCAACTCTCACACATTCATTGCTGAGTGAAACTAGGCCTGACTCATGACCTCGCAACAGAAATCTCAAAGTCAGGATTTGTTTCCCAGGGGCTCCAGCCTGCAACCCCCCTAGGGCTGGAGGAGGGTGTTTGAAAAACCCTAAGAGGAGCAGGGGTGAGGCTGGGAGGGCTGAACTATGGCCAGAGGGCAGCAGGAGGCTGAAGTGAGAAGGGGATAGGGTGGAGGTCTGTACTGAGAGTGGGTTCACAGCTTGGAGGGTGAACTGAGGGCAGCAGGAGTCGATAGGAGCAGAGGGACTGAACTGAGGGGGAGCTGGATGGGGACAGAACTGAAGGGACACTGAGGGACAGGATTAATTGCTGGGTGAGAGAGGGGCCGATGGGGAAGGGAGAATTCCTGCAGCAGGGACCAAACTTACCTTATCCAGTAGAGGTGGGAGAGTGGGTAACATTGTCAGATGCACCCCGCCACCCCCAGGGATGGGCAGGGGAGTTCAAAGAGCACAAGACTGGCCTATCACACACCACACAATCTGCTACTGAAAGCTCATGATTGGTAGGAGTCCGACTCCTGATTTTTGATCTCTTGAAGCCCCGAGAAAAACCAGCAAGCCCCCCGCCCCCCCGTTCTAGTAGAGCAGGTCCCCATGACCACCAGGGGCCCACCGGAGGAGCTGTATGTATTCTGAATAGGATCTGATCTAACTGAGAAAGCGATTGAACTCTTCTAGGCCCTGGGGCGCTTCCAGATCAGACAATTTATGCGGCAGGCGGAGGTTATGTTTTAGCTGTTTCAGGAATGATTGTGGAGCCTCGCCCAGCTGCTGGCGAGCTGATGGTGCCCTCTCTGAAATAAAGGGGGGTGATGAAGTCAGGCTGCTTGCTGTGTGTAAAAAGCAGGGCTCCCTTTCCAGTCAAGGAGAAACCTTGGGCTAGGAGTAGTGAAAACTCATTCACAAGGGCCACTAGGGTCAGCCCTTGGCCCTGCCTCAGGCCCATAGCCCAACAGAAACCATTCACACTGCATGGCTGGCACTAAGTGCAAGGGCGGGGCACAAGCTCCATGTAGAGGGTGTCCCAGGCATACAGGGCTCAGGATCCTACCCTGGCTGAGCTTTGGGGCACTGCCTGACTGCAAACTGAGTTGTGTAGTGACTTAATTGGGAACAAGGGGGGGCTTCTGCCTCTAAAACTGGTTTGAGCTGGTGCGAAACGCCTTATCTTAATTGGTCCAGTCAAAGGAAGAAGTTGCTGCTGGCCTGGTCCCAGCACCGGGATCCCACACCGGCCATGGGAACTGCAGTGTAAATGCTCCTGTAATTGAAAACAGAGAGCAGATGAAACAGGACACAGCAGAGAAAGTCCCTCCATGGAAAGCATTTTCACTTCTTTACATCTGATCCTGTCATTAAACAGCCAGGCCTCAGCACAGCTGCTCTTCCCCCCACCCTAAGAGCCCCCCCCCCCCAAATAGGGGTGTGGCAAGCCCAGCCCCCACTCCCCGCCCTGCTCATGTCAAGGAACAAAGGATGTCATCCAGCTCCATGGTTAAGGTCCTGCTGCCTGGGTCAGCCCCTGGCAAACACAGGAAGCGGGGCTGGCCCTCCAGGGAGAGGAGGTTTTCCTCTCCCTTTGACAGCCAAAGAGGTGACCCCTCAGTATGTCACTGCCCCGCTCCACAGCCAGGGCAGTGTTACAAGCAGGTGGAGGCAAGCTGAAAAGTCCTTGTGCAGCTCAGCTGAAAGTTTCATTCTCTCCTGGGGAGCGTCAGATGTTCTCCTTTTGCACACACAGGCCATTGGCCTAGCCCCTACCTAAGACCTGGAGGCAAGTCCGGGCTGCAGCCACACAACACACGCTAGGCAGGGTGCTCAGAGGCGTCCTTCACTGGCTAGCCCAGGAGGGAGCTGAGCTCCAAGCCCTTCGTGGCAGGTGTGATGTGAGTCGAGGTTGTCTGAGCACAGGCGCTCCTGTGAAAGCTTCCTGGCCCGTCCTATTCCATAGTGCCATGGCCAGCCTGGTGCCTGGCAACTGCTCTCTCCCACTTCAAATCTTTCTTGTGCCAGGCCCTCCCCCTCCCAGCGTACAGCAGGGCACCCCTCACTAGCCTTCCTTAGTGCAGCCAGGATCTTGCCAACCCATTTACATCATCCATACAAGGCAGGGACCCCAGCCGGCTTCCAGTACATGCCCAGCACCAAGCCCCAGGGCAGCACTTCCTGAACAACCACCAGCTGGCTTTATAGAGCCCCCTTCTGGCTGAGGGGCTATAGCAGGCCAAGGGAATCATGCCAGTTGTATGTTGGAGAAGCAATCCACAAGGGGTTTTGCCTTCCCTCTCCTTTGCTGAGGTTTGAAGAGTAAGGAATTAAGGCACTGGGTGGGGCGGGACAGCCCACTGGCTGTTCAGCACTGGCTTATCCTAGCCCTGCAGTGCAGAAACAGTTGTCGGGAGTGAAGGAGTGTTGACCAGGACCCTCTTCTTGGGAGGCAGATGACCAAAGCCCAGCGGCAGGCCAGGGCCACTGTGGGAAGGGGACTGTGCTAACGAGCACAATGAAACACAGAGCTATGCTACCACTCCTGTGTACAGTGCCCAAGTGGCTGGGCCTAGAGAAAGACCCTCGCTTACCAGACGAGCCTGGTGGCAGGTGAGGTTGCACTGCCGCTTGTGTCTTGTACTCAGGGCATTTCACTTTACAGACCTGTCTCATTCTCCACGACAGGGCTTCAGCCTCACCCTGTGGCCGAACAAATCAGACTACTCTCTTCAGGCTTCTGCTGAAAGTGGTGTAATGGCCTCTAGGAGCCAGTCTGGACTCACTAACTTATCCCCCCCTTCTCCCTGGCAGAGCTGCATGGACAGGCCCCGGGCACTGAGGCAGGCAAGCAAGCAAACTGAGTCATACTCCACATTATGTGTTGGGAGGAACGTGTTGGAGGCCCCTGCTCCACAGAAATTGCATTTTACCCCTCTGATTAGACGCTTGCCAGAGGATGTCTCCAGTCCTTCCTGTTCTGGAAATGGAGACAAAAGCACTACATAACAGCCCCTGAGCTGGTGTGCAACACAGAACAGGTCACTTCCAAACTTTGTAACAGCCACTTAATTTTAGGTGCCCAACTTGAGCTTCTGTGTCCAATTTTCAGAGCACCTGCGGCAAATGTCACTAACTTCAACTGATAAGTGGGGCACACAGAAGTTAGGGGATGCTCCCTTCAGCCCCTGCCCCAATCACAGCTACCCCCTCCCTTTGCCAAAAGGTGCCTAGAATTGCTCTTTCCAGCTGCGCTTCTCCATCGACAAAGCTTTATCTGACAAACACTTAACCCTCACTCTACAGTTCTCTCAGGGAATTGTTCCCAAGCCCAGAGCTGCACTTTGTGCAGTGTGGCAGGAGTAGACAGTGTAGAAGCATGGATTGAAGATTCCAGCTCTCCCTGCTGGGAAAGGGCAGGGTAGGGCAATTGAAGAGGTAGAGCCTCGTTAAAGGTCATTGTGCAGGTGGCATTCTCACGTTCTGAGCCCTGGTGGGAGACATCAAACCTGGTAAAATATTTACACAGTGAACCGCCCAGGCATTCGTGTGCTCATCAGTGATTGCTCCTCATATTTTCCACTGGAAGCCAGAAACTCACTCACTTTCTTGGAGATGAGCACTGGTTTATTCATCTCAGATGGAGTTTGGGGGGTGGGGGAGGGCATAGAGGACACAGGCATTTCATCTCCCCTAGGGCCCACAAGATAAACCAAGATTTGAGGATTTCAATAGCTCAGATAGAGGTGAGAGGTATATTGCAGGAATGGGTGGGTAAAATTCTGTGGCCTGCGTTATGGAGGAGGTCAGACTAGATGATCATAATGGTCTCTTCTGACCTTAAAATCTATGAAATGAAGCAAAGCTGGCTGTCATTGGGGAAGAGGGGAGGAAAGCTGGTCTTGCCTAGAGACTAGTCCTGGCAGGTTATTTGCTAAGTCAGCACTGTATCTGTGTATTGATACAGCCAGGGTTAGTGGC
Source organism: Dermatemys mawii (assembly GCA_007922305.1). Classification (NCBI taxonomy): domain Eukaryota; kingdom Metazoa; phylum Chordata; order Testudines; family Dermatemydidae; genus Dermatemys; species Dermatemys mawii. Next base: position 9,814,191 of record ML677381.1, on the reverse strand, counting down.
CTTGTGGAAGAGTTGCACTCTACAGCCACAGCGTACTCATTAATGCTTCCCAGCTCAACCTGCTCTCCTAATAAGATTATTCCGAGCTGAGATCCAAGTACGAGGACACAGCTTTCAATTATATTAAAATGTGAGAGCTATGAAAAGAAAGTTCAGATTCAGACTGACACTACGAAGAACACCACATCTACCCCTACATAGAAGCCACCCTAATTCCAAAGAAGTCTCCAACCACAGAGCAGTGTGCAAGAGTGCCAGTTTTCAAACCCAGTATAGCTTTCTATAGTGAGATACACACCAGCACAGGTCTACCCACAGATAATATCTTCAGGTGTATGAGTGACCCTCATTACCCTCCAATTCCTGATATTTGTTCATGGACAACTACCACCAAATAGCCAGACTCCTTCATGACTTACCCCAGGGACTTGTGGAACAGTCTGGTTCAAAAGATTCTGCCTTAATTCTGAAGTTGGAGGATTTGTGGCACATGGACCAAGTCATTTCTTGAGCATATGGCACTTGTTCCATACTAGGATTTAGGTTCTCTCTTCTGCTTCATTTCCCTTTATGACAAGGGTTTTATGTCAGTCATGTTCTCCCTCCAACACCTTGCCCAGACATTTCCATCGGCTGGAATTATTTCCAAGGCCAGCTCATACCTACTGGTGGCAACTGCTACATCAGTGAATAGCTGCTAAGGCTGAGCAGAAACACAGAAGGCTCCAGCTACAGGAGTTCAGGTAGTGGATACCTAAGCCTTTCCTCACTATTTGGGCTACCAAGTTCACCACCCCTTCTCCTGTCTCCAGGAGCAGAGGGGAGGCAAAACGGGAATAATTCCTATGGCCCATGTGCACCACAAAGTACTGGCCTCCTCTTGAGTAAAATGGTTGAGTGGGGTGATGTGTCTGCAGCCCTGGGAGCTTGTGCAGCAATTCCTGTCAGCTTCCACAAGGTAAGCAGGGTAAGGCCAGGTCACTACTTAAACGAGAAGGCTTCATCTTTACAGCCAACTGGATAATCACCACCAGTGCCTGGAATCAGCCCTCTGGATCAGTAGTAGACCAATGCTGCAGAATCAGCATGAGACCCCTGGCTTTTGGACAAAAGGCAAAACTGGGCTCTGAATCTGGATGTATTTAAGATGGCATGGCACTACTGGTAAGAACAGGGGTAGTAATTCAATGAGAATTTACAGAAATTTGATGGACTTATGGAAAATGGGGGCGGTGGGGTGTTGAAAAAACCCAAACATCTGAAAAATATTAGCTTAAGACATGAAGTTCAGTTCCAAAAGCCCTCTGGTAGGAGAGCTAGCTCAGTGATTTGAGCATTGGGCTACAAAACCCAGGGTTGTGAGTTCAATCCTTGAAGGGGCCATTTAGGGATCTAGGACAAAAAAAAGATCTGTTAGGGGACAGTACTTGGTACTGCTAGTGTAGGCAGGGGACTGGACTCGATGACCTTTAAAGGTCTTCCAGCTCTATGAGATAGGTATATCTCCATATAACAATAAATCTTGGTGGTGGTGCAACCAGCATGCCCCATTCTCCTCTATGCTAACAGCCAGGTTCTCTCCCTGGCTTCACCACAGCATGTCACCCAGCATAAGAGAACATGGTGCATCGTGGAAGGACATTCTATTGTGCCCTACAGCCCGACTCTCTCCTGGAAGTCCTGTTTTCTTTCACCCAGGCAAGAGGCTGAATAATCAGATCTCAATGTGGGAGACAGCTGCCACCTGGTGGTGATATTAAAGTACTGCATAAAACATGCAACAAGTCAGATGCACACAATACAGATGACTACCATGAAAACGGAACGCAGTCTGATCACATACCCGGTTTCTCAAGTAAATTCTGTGGCTGAGGTGCTAGCATTTGGGTTAGAAAAAAACTTTACTGGATAGTTTCCATTATCAGATTACTCTGCCTCCTCCTCAATACCATTTGCGATTCCTTCCCTCCTGCACGAGCACTCTGGAGTTCCCCATTTCTTTCCCTTCCCTGTAACCCCACACCAAGATGCCTGAATTAGGTTAGCTGGTATGAGGGGCAAGAACTGGCAGCACTATGGCACGTTTGGCTTTACTGTAGTTTCCTGGATGTAATCTTTTCATGCCTGTAGCTCTCAATTCATGCAGCAGTCAGCGAGAACACCACAGATCGTAGCGAGTAACAAAACCCTCAATGAAGACTGAGAGAAGACAGATCAACCAAAACTGCAGTATAGGAAGGAAAAGGATTTATTTTGCTGTTGTGATTAGAGGATGTTACAGATGAACTGCAAAACACACACACCATTTATTGGCTACTCTGCAGCCAGGTTAGGAGGAAGACAAATCAACTACAAACTGCCCCAGTCATCATGCCTTCAGGTTGTGTTTTTATGGAGAAGTTTACATTCATTTTGTAATCTTCTGAAGGGATCTGTGAGGGTCTAACATGAGATTCTTCCCCCCTTCTATTCGTAAAAATGGGAATGCGTATAGAGTCAAGTTTGAACTTCACCAGAAAAGTTAACCCTTTGTCATACGCTGCCGTTCGAGCACACCACAGAACAGTGTGATAGTGAGCTTTTGGGATTATAAAATCCAGTCCCCTGGTTGACATGTCCAACACATTAGCTGGACAGTTCCCAAAGCAAAGCATGACGATTACCGGAGTGTGGTGGGCAGGCCCCACCCCCAATCACCAGCTTTGCCCTTTCACCAAGGTACTTGTGACAAATGGTCCAAAAGTGCTGTGCAAGACAGTGACCAGGAATACTCAATAGCTGTTTTAGAAACTCAGTGGATCCAGCCTTTTTCCTTCCAAATGCCCAAGAGCAGACTCTTCAGTAGAGGTTAAATATTAACTGTTTTTAAAAGGGTCACCTTGATTTAGAATTTCCTCTTTACCAAGAGGAAAAAGACAAAAAACTTTAGTTGGGTCTTTAAGCCTCTTCAGAAATGTTATACATCAAATTTCAGAATAGACTCCACATTTGGAACCCTGTTATAAACCCCCCGAGACAGAGCTAGGATTTCTAATGTCCACATTAGCAGATTCCAAACTATATCTTCCACAAGGCACCAATTCTGGAAACACTTGTGCACATGCTTAATTTTATCAGTTAAAAACACACAGGGTAGCATTAGCACAGGGGTTCTAAACTGAGGGTCACAAGGTTATTACATTGGGGGGGGGTCATGAGCTGTCAGACTCCACCCCAAACCCTGCTTTGCCCTCCAGCATTTACGGCATTAAATACATTTAAAAGTGTTTTTATAAAGGGAGAAAAAAAATCACACAAAGGCTTGCTACATGAAAGTGGTCACCAGTATAAACATTTGAGAACCACTGCATTAGCTGGATTGACACCAACACTGATCATCTGATCTCACTGAAATACATAGTACTAAGAGCAGTGTTTCTATTTCCTTTGACTCCAATGGCTTTGTACAGTGTTGCGTGTACTTAGCTGTGTAGTAATAGGCAAAATATGTCAAACAAAGCAAGAGATTCTACCAATAAAAGTTACCAAATAGAACAGTGCTATGTAGTTTCATTTTTGTTTATTTTAAAACATTAAACCCAAGCTGAATAGAAACCACAAGTTACATTTAGGGTTCTTTTTTTTAGTATTTTCAGAACAAAAATTACAGTAAAAAATAGCTACAGTACAATCAATCAATAAAACTACAGAAGAAAAAGGAAAGATACAAAATGGGCTCTCCTCAGTTTAACCCTCAATTTAAAAACGTTTTAGGTAAGTGCAGGAATACTTGAAAGGAACTAGCAGGTCCAAAGGTTTAAAAAAAGTATATATTTATATATTATACATATATGTATATAAAGTGGTATGATATACGACCATTATGGTTAAGAATAAAAACAAAAGAAAATTACAAAAAGGCCAGTTACATGTTCACCAGTAAGTTTCCGTGCACAGTGTCAAAAACCAAATTAAAAACGTCTCTCAAAGATGATAGTTAACTAAACCTACAGGGACTTCCCAGCTCACGCTTGCTAACAAGGGACGCGAGGCACTGGGCCACTAGGATTTGATCCAAAGACGACTGAAGTCAATAGGAATCTTTCCATTGACCTCAGTTGCCTTTGGATCTCGGGCCCCTGGAGACATTTGCTGGTTGATTCGGAATGGGAATGTGGGAGGGAGAGAGTTTGGAATTGCACGAGGAGAGCTGCGGTACTGAACACAGTGCCCACAAAGACTAATGGTAGGCGCTACCCTCTCTAAAATAAAACACTTCACACTGCGCATATTGTCAGGCCTATCGTTTTCCATTTCCTTTTGTCCAGACCTTCAGACTGATGGCAGTTTCACAGACCTCAGAAGTAATTAAATCATGCCTCCTGTCAACGATACCTATCAGTTGGAAGGGTTGGGCATCCCCCATTTTTACAACGGGAAGCTGAGGCACAGACAGGCTAAGCGATTTGCCCACAAAGTCACGAGTCCCAGCTCCCAGCCCTGTGCTTTAATCACTGGGCAACTCTCCCTCTCCACACTTGATGGAGCCATGCACTGAGAGGGGCAGCAGGAGGCTCTACTCATCTGTTTGGAAGGTCAGCCCACGTTCTCAGTTTAGAATTTTCTGCCTCTTGATGCTGCCACACCATGCATGTGTCACTCTAGTTAAAAGAAGGGGAGACTGGGAGTGCGAAGTGCATCATCTTGGGTGAAATGCAGGGCCAGGGCAGGGTGCCTTGCCAAGTCCTCTTCCTCGACAAGCAGCAGAGAGTCTGTCCTAGCAATCGGTGGGGGAATGTTCCACCTAACTCTGTTTGCTGGTGTCCCTTCACAGTTGTGGGAGAGAGGGGCTTCTTGGTGCAGTGCAGGCAGTTGGAAGCCTGGCGTCCCTCAATACTCCTTGCTGCAGGCTGCCTCTAGCAAGGAGCTTCGCTCTCTCTGGAATACAGAGTCCACAGTGCTAGTGCCCCCTTCGGCAAAAATACATCACCCTAAGATAGCCAACATGCACTCCCTCCCTCTTGGCTCCTTTCGGATTTCTGGCCATGTTCAGGGAACGGATCCTAGATTCCCGGTTGTGGAGCCAATGTCTTCCTGCAGGCTGCTCCAATACTACCCAGGTGCATCCTGCCTGGTAATGAAGGACATTGCAATGCAGGGAAAGAAAAAGCCAAAGGAGGAGAGTTCCCCTCTCCCCCAGAGCTACATTGTCCCTTTCAGCACAAGGCTCTATTTCTTGCTTCATTCATCCCCAGTTCCTGCCATGAAACCACCACCCTTCTGATAGAGGATGGGAACTCAATTCCCCTTAAATGAGCTTGGAAGGGCTTAGTCAGCAGAGTGACTCTCTCCCTTTCCTTCCTCATAAAGGGCTGTGTGTGGGCTCTGCGCTGACCTCAAGCCTTGGCTACCCCCGACCCCCTGGAAGAAACCAGACCCAGGAGTCAGAGATGTAGATAAAACTTGCTCAGCATTTGTACATTTTGCTGAGCAAGTGCCTACATCTATTACCCTCACCACAGTGCCAAGAATTACCAGAGGAGCACAAGGCCAGCTCATGGAAGCTGTTCTTTCTAGGAAAGCCTGGACCATGCACATGAACATTACACGTTCTAAGGGCGACTTGTGTGTCACTCTTCCTCTGGGGCCATTCCAAAAACTCCCCTCCTGCAAATTGGCCAGTTCAAAACACTCAGATGGGCACCCCGCTGTGCCCACAGAGCTGGCTACGCAAATTAATACCTTTCACAATGGGAGAACTCAAAGAGGGTGGGGGCTGTCAAATCCCCTCTCCCCAGTCAGGTTTGTTCACATGATGGATGCTGCGATCTTCATTTGAACTCTTATCAGCAAGTAAAATGAATTCAGTTAATATTACATACAGGATACAAACACTACAGTTATATTCCCAAGACAGCACAAGAAATTCACAGCCAAGTCTTGATTCGATTTCCTTTACAATTACAATGCAGTTCTGAACACTGGACACAAGAGTCCAACATGCTATTTACATTTCACATTGTGGAGCTGTCCATGTGCTTGAAAGGTCTCCGTTCCAAAATCAAAAAACATGATTTGTATGGGACGATGGAGTGGAAAGAAACCAAAAAAACCAGACAAGCCGATGATTGTTTGCACTTTTGAAAAAAGAAAGACGAAATGTCTTTGCTGCCATCATCTTTCTAATCACACAGGAGCTGCCTCCTGTTTTGCTGTCAGCAAGATGCCTGGAGATCAGAGTCTCATGGTTCCCCTGAATTTTGGAGCCATGTACTAATAAGCGATAACGTGGCTTGGTTCGGAGATGATTGTGTGCTGTTGTTGAGAAGTCATCTGGGACACATTCTGAGTGATCTGGCATGGACATTTCACATATTAAAATGCAATACAAATTACAGAAGAGGGGAAAAAAAAAAAAAAAAAAAAAAAGACACTCCAGTTTTACTCACTGTTTCTAAGACTCCAGTAACCAGTAGTGCCACTTACAACTCTGCCAGTAAGCTCCTGCTGTTTAGCCTATGCGGGAGGGAAGAGGAGTGAGAGAGACACTCAGAGATCTTGAATTTTGAGAGGTCTGCTCCTTGGCCATGCTGTGCCCACATGCATTGGGGATTTTGCACACACTCTACAGTGATCACTTCACACCTGTGCTAATGAGCACATGGAACCATACAGTACACAGAGAACACCTTATTCTACTGGCCACATAGGGAGTGCACAGTGTCCCACAGAATTCTTCCTTAATCCACTTGAAAGTCTCAGAGCACAGATCTCCAGTCAGCAACTGGCTATAGCCTTTGAATTCTATTAGAATTTGTTCTGGACAGTACAACTGAATAAGCTGATCCCAGGAAGAAAGCAAGCTAGGGCATTTTCCAGCCTGGATACTGCACTGAAAGGTATTGGCTCTGTTATTACCAGCACTGGCATTGCTGGCTCTGGCATGCTGCACCCTACTTCTCCTAAGGCCCAGTGGAAAAACCCACGTTCTTTCAGAACAAAACCTGAAGTTCATTTCCTGCTTTATGCTCTTCCAAACACTTACCTTAAAGGACTACGCCCATGCTACTGAAAGGCATGCGGCAGATTTTGGGGCAGTTCTTCTAAATCTAGAAGCCTGAAGTATTTGAGTCTGGGCAGCCCCTAGATGACAGACGACATAGGAAATAATCCCATTGACTAGGGAGAAATAGGGATTTATTTCAGTTTTCCCCACTCAATCATACCAGCTGTCACAAGCATCCAACTGTCCAGAGGCTTGTAAGCCAACAGTGTCATATGCTTGCATACCACCCTCCACACACACAGCTCTCACACCAGGTGTTAAGGAATATGCGATGGAACATAACTAGTGTTTACCCTGAGACCTCCTCTCCCAGAAAACACTAGACAGCTACTTCCTTCCCCATTCCTCCTAAGGTTGGAGGCTAGTCCATTAGTGGCTTTTATCTTCATGAGATGTCTCAACACACCCCTTTTCTTGGAGTATGCAACTTCCCCTACAGGAAGTTTTGGCATCTAGTTAATCATCCATGGAATATGCAAAATGTTTCCAGAGTGGTGATAATTCACCCCTAGTAAAGGGGAAAGGACAAAATCTGGAGAAGTCCGATGACGCCGTCCAGAGCAAAGGCAGATTGCTAGTCTGACAGGTCCACATTATGGACATTCGCTATACAGAGCAAACTAAAAGATGAGAACGGAGTTCTCCTTTGATGCAATCCAAATATTGTGGTGCAAGATTTGAACCACATTTGTCCTGTGGCCCACTTCCAATTTATTAAATTTTGTACTTCACTTCTGTTTAAGTCTCCCTAAGCACCTAGGTTAAGACAGCTTGCACAGAAAGGAACATTCAAAAGGACGATGCTTTTGAGTATAAAGTTCATATCCATTTATCGCATAGCTGTGCATTGGAGTTGTTTCTAGTAAAAAGTGGTTTATGTCCTGTAGAGCACCATTCTTCAACAGAAAGTACAGAACTGGTGTAGGATGCTGCCCCCGGCAGGTACACTCCATTGCACCCGGGGCCCATACACAGTGTGCTAGGAGATACTAGGAGTCTATTCACATGTGCCTTGTGTATGGCAGTTAGTGGTTAACAGTTATGACCAGAAAAAAATCTAACAAAAAACCCCAAAACAAAAACAAACACACACCCCCCTCCCAACATTCATGTTTTAAGACTCGTTTTCTGATCCGTGAGCGCAAAGCCAGGGAGGCTGCAACCTGCTGCTCTTATGATGAGCTTTGGGCTGGGGCCCCGGGATTCTCCTCTAAAGCCAATGCCTCGAGACTTGGCTTTTCTACTCCAAACATTAAATGGAAGAGTCCAGCAATCGGTCACAAGTAACTCCTTACATTTGCTATAAATTCACTGGATCTTATAATTTCTCTTACTCTTGCAAGTTGACTGAGATCTAATGCCTGGCTATTGCCCTAGAGATGTGAAACTATTTAGTGCAAAAAACCCTAAGTCTTACAAGTCTTTTCCTGGAAAAATTTGGCACCAAGTGAATTGCTGGCTCCTGTGTGTTCTGCATGCACCCAGTCTCACAAAAACAGCACCCAGATGCCATCTGTGAGTACAGGAGTTTCCCTGATGGAGCAGAAAGGTCAGGCTCACAGCAACGGACAGGCAGGGGTGCATCTAGGACAGCTGGCTGGTGCTGAAAACCGCCTACTCCTCAAGAATGCAAAAGCTGGTTATAAAGGAGAAAGAAAAAGCGTATTTCAAGTCACCAAAGAGTGGAGCCCAGGTCCGATTCCCAGCTTAAAGTAGGTATTCAGTGACACCTTGTGCGGTGGCCCCCTTCCTGTATGAGCCAAGATGACTTCTTTAGAAACACTAGGTGCACGCGACTTAAGTGTACATTGGCATGGCTTTCCATCTGTACAGTATAGTCATGGGCTCAGAGCCCCTGCTTCTTCAGTGCACTGCAGACTGAGTAGCTCCACTGGATCACCTCACAGAACTGAAGATCTGCAATGTTCTTCCATCCAGTTCCTCTGTGGAACAGAGAGGGTGGGGGAGACCGAAGTCAAATATTTTTGCAAAGGTTTCCTGATAGACTGTTGATAAAGCTGATTCCAAGTAGGTGAATCCCAGACAAACTGGTGATCTTGTGCAGATGCTAGCACACACTCTCTCACCAGGTACAACTAGGTATAGGTTTAATTTGAAAGGGGCTTCCATTCATATTGCCAATGCACAGGTACCAGGTGGGAGGGGTGGTCTGTATTGGAGAAGCAGGAGTTGCGCTGGGTTTCGGACAAGAAAGCAGGGTTGTTCTACAGAGACAGCACAGGGTAGCAGCAGTTGGCACGTTTGTTTAGTTTCACTGCGTCTGCGTTATGTTTTTAATGCATACTGCCAGAGTCTGGGCGAGGTTGGTTGGTAGCGAGGTATTTGGCTCTCATGCTGGAGGTGTACTGGAGGAAGACAAAAAACAACAGACAGTAAGTCAGAATGATTGATGTGAACTCTGAATCAGACTATTAGCACCTCCTAGCTCACTTGGGTTGGTGTTTGCAACTTACCAATGAGCCTTGAGCATGGTCCTCTGAGGCTCTGACAAGCCATCTGTCATAGGCCATTACGCAGTCAAGTCTGAATGACTAATGCTTTTACTCCTGCTACAGGAAGAGGCAGCCTGAGGCCTTCATGTAAGGACTAGATGATTTAGTCAAGCTCCCTAGCAAGACGGAACTACCAGCATCAAGAAGCAACAGCCAATTTAATCCAGGTATCCCAAAATGTGGGTGCAATGAATGTATCAAAACCCACCTGTCAGGATTTCAGTGTCTCAGCAGTCAGATTGCCACCTGTGGAAGATGGGGAGATTGGGGGTAAAAAGGTGGGGGGGGCAGCATGTTTCGTTTCATGTTCTCAGGAGAACAAAGACGATATCAATAGACCATACGTATCATGACAAGAATAGCTTAGAAGAGGACAGCTGAGGTTATTCACAGGGCAGTCATCTGTCCACAGAAGGATAACCGTAAGACTGGAACTAGACTGATATCCACTAACAATAACTGGATAGTTAGTATCAAAACCTGGCTTTGGACACAGTTTTCCTATAACTTGGCAGTAATGAAGACTGATTCTGGGGCGAAGGTGGAAATTCATGGTGGCTACATTGTTTTCAGAAGACTGCTCCAAGAGAATTTGATAGCTGAATGATATGAACTCATCCAAACTGTCTTCAGTTTTATTAGAGCCCAGCAACAAAATCCTCAACACCAGGATATGCACACAGCAGTAAGGGTAGAGACTTTGCGCCTTCATGAAGCTCCTGCCCTGAACATTGTTACTGTAAATATGTGGAATTCCATCTTGTGTAATCAGGAGGTTAATATGCTTTACAGCTGGACAAAGAGAAAGAAGTCAACAGGGTTAACTCCTGTTCCCCTCCTGCACCCTCCTTTACAAAGAGTTGCTACAAACTTTGTCTTTACTTCCTGATAATGCTGTTTAAAAACTGATTTTTCAACCTTTAAGCTCTGTCACAAAGTAGCAAGTTTACCTGGCACACACAGATGTGTAGTTATATAATTAAGGGTAAAGCCTGAACTCCATTATGAACCTTTCCCATTTGACAAGACCATTGTGAAGTGTTCTGTACCTGCATAGCGGAGACCAGAGCGACATGTACAGTAACAGCATTTTGCCATTATTCCGTCAGTGTTTAGGAATGAATCCATATCATAGAAGAGCTCCCCACCTCAGAGCAGAGTGCAGGGATCCTCAGATATATTAGCCTGTAAATATGTTGGAGCTGTGTTTGTATACTCTCTGACTGCTCATTTTTAAGTGCCTTTCTGCACTGAAATATTCAACCTGAGAGAAGACATGGGTGTTTTCTGATAACAATGACCCAGCCCAGCACTAACTTCTAAATGTAGAAGAGGGGGTTTGTCTCTCTCTCTGCTCATCTTCTCTGTGTTCTCACCATTGAGAAAAGGACTGAAAAGGAGTCTAGCAGTACTATGGATGATGTTCTCTACTCAAGTGTGTAACTGCAGTTGCCCCCCTGCCCCTCAAAAGAAAAAGTTTGTGACTCTGGTAGAAATACAAAAGGGTTAAATGCAGTAAGCTCAACAAAGCGGTTTAGATCATAGTTCTCCTCTGAGGAACCCATACAAAAGTGAAGTATTTCAGGGACAGCAGACAGAGCTGGATTTCCCAACTGGCATCACTCAAAGCAGGCGTCTTAAAAAGGAGACTTTTTCAGACAGCAGCACTCCATCTGTGTTGTGCAGGTGGGTGGGAAGCAGGGTGGTAAAACAGAAGTGGATGACTGCACAAATTCAATCCACCAAGGGTTCTTAAAGGCAGTGTTTAGATAAAGGCAGTGTTTAGATAAAGAATCTAAGAACACATTTTTCACATCCCTTCCTAGAGAGTTCATATTTAGACCTGCAGCCGCCATGTACAGAAGAATCATTGAATCAAAAGAACAGCAATCTAGAGGGGTGCATTAAAGGATGTACCAGATACACCCAGTGGCATTCAGAAGCTAAAAGATATTGGACCTGCTCCAATTTATCCATGATACAGAAGTCTGAATAGCATCAAGAAACAGAACAATAATTCAAACTAAAGGGAAAATTGGATAGAAAGTGAAACAGAAGGTATTGTTTTAAATTCAAACCTACCTTAAAACCACCAAAAGATGTCACACAAGCTGACAAAAGCCAGGAAAGTCAAAGTTAAGGCTGATGTGCTCAATTCATGTGTATTGTGCCATAGGTTGTGTCCACATTACATTTTTTAACCAACTTTGTTACCAGTTACTGGCATGTTAGCTTTAAATAGGGTTGTGCATCCACACAACACAGAGTCAGACTGACTCCAGAAGGACAAAAAACAGCTGCCTTACTATCAGACACATGGTGTCTTCTTGTAACCAGCTCATCCCACTGTTTTGGGAGTGCACATAAGTCCCGTCCCCCCAGCCCCACACACAACAGAATTGGCTGGTCCTGAGAGTGCATTACCCCACATGCTGCAGATACCACTCCTGCACTGCACTTCCGAGGGAGCACAGGGAAGAGCTCAGAGAGATGCTAACATTAAGGTGGGCTCGTAGATGCAGGTGCCCCGTCGGTGATGTCACAAAAAACTACCAGAGGGGCACAACCTGAACTGTGATACCTGTAACCATTAAAGTGACTAAACAGCTAACTGCGTAGAAAGCCACTATTACGCGCAGACAGACATTTGAGAAAACAAAAATAAGAAGAGTTCACAGCTAAGTCAAAGAAAGTACCAGCCTCAAGTCAGTGTTGGCTGGATACTGCATGTCTATGACACAACCTTAAAGTTATTTCAAGGTAGACTTGTATTTAATTTCCTTTAAAAAGACACACCAAAAAAACAGCTTTCATAGAAGGTTATAAAATCATGTATTATGGATCCTTCCAGCATTCTGGCTAGGATTCTCCAGGTGCCCAAATACCTCTATTTATTCTTTTTAAAGCCACATAAGCAATACAAGTTTTAACATATATTTTCATCATTTTGTTAGCTATCCTATCAGGCCATCATGAACTACTGAGTAGATGGATATTTTGATTGTCCTGACATCTTGTGCTTTGACGTACATCACCGATTGCCAGTCAGCAAGAACTGCTGTGTTATTGTGTACATTTATGTTTTAGCATTTCCACACACACAAAAAGTGTACTTCCTCCAGCTCCCCAATAAATTAGATCCCCGATTATGGTGAACAAAATATTCAGACAAGTTCTCTCAGCACACATTGGCTAAGTAGGTGCTTAACAAATACACTTTGAAAGCTCAAAAATTTTTGGTTGCAAAAAAATTACGTGCACAGAGTTATTTGACTTTAAGAGGCCATATTTTAATGTAAACCAGGTAAATCTTCTAGTCTTTGCAGATCACTGGTACTTCACAGCTATCAAACTATACTGCAAGACTGTACATATATATGCACCCTCCCATTCAATACAACCCCTGGAGATAGGGGACAAATACAGTACTTATGCATGACAAAAATGCTTAGAATGCTAAATGCTAAAACCCCAAGGCTTATCCTAGTTTAATCAGCTGCAAAGCTTGAATTTTACTTATTTTTAAAGTTTGACCCAAGTATCTTAGACAACTCTGAGTGCAATAAAAAAAAAATATCTGCCTTTTTTCAGGGCAGGGAAACAGGGCTAACCAGTGGAACCTGAAATTGCAGAGTTCTAGTTTTTAAAGAGAACTAGTTAGAGGCAAGGCTTAAGATGAGCACAGTTTGTGAGGTCTTGGAGAAAACGCAAGAACCTTTTATTTTTGCAAAGCCACATACAATTTTTGGCCTGACCTTGGTACACAGAAAAGATTCTAGGCTGAGACTTTGTCAAGTTTCAGTCCAGAGATTATTTTAAATCCCAAGTCAAATCCCTGTAAAACAAAGTTTACAATAAATAGTGTTGATAGACTGTTAAACACAATGTTGCTAAGAGCATCACTATAATACCTGCAGGAATAAGGAAGCAGGAAAGTGCTGATGTGCAAGGAAGGTCTCAAAGAGTGCTGTGACAGTGGAGAGAGCTCTGACATTCTGGAGAGCACTAGCACCATGCATTAATTGTTTATGTAGATTTTCATTCACATCGAGTGCACCAAGACAAAATTATATCCCCCCACATAATTCAGCCAGCATCTTAGAAATCCCCAAGCACATCACAAAGCAGAGCAGACAAATGGCAAGGCGGCAGACCAAGCAGCGAAATGAGAGAATGGTATCTAGTGTGAGGTGACAGCAGAGAAGCCCCAGCAGGAATGGCAGATGTGGAAGAGGAGCAGCAGTTTAATGTACAAGTGTGTCTGGGGACAGGATGCAAACTGTGGACCATACCAACCCAACTGGAAAGAATCCTGCATTCCAAATGGTGCTAACATTTCCACTTAGTTTCAGTGATGATTAGAGTTTTCTTTGGACTGATGGCAATGAACTTTATCCAGGTACAGTGTGTTGCGCAGGAATTCAGATTACAGACCATACTCCTCAACTCGACCAAAGCACACAGTTCATGAGCTACAACTACAATACCAGGTACTAACCACTTACTCTTTCCTACTGCAACTAGTTCTGGCTGCTGACTACTATGGGGAGGGAAGGAATACGGGCTATCCTGGAGACTGATTGTAACAGCAGCATATTACTTACTCCGACAATGAAGCAGTGCAAGGAAAGGACTCACTGGCACGCCATCCGCAGCATATGCAGGAAATTGAGGGAACGCTTTTGGCATATGGAAGTGTTGAAACAGAACTAGGCAGAATCTAGAGTTTTAGTGCTTGTGTCTGGACATCAGGGGAAAGTCACTTACGTGTAACCCTGAATGCAAGGATCAAATGGAAAGCTACATATGTGAGCCTGCAGTACAGCTGCTGGTTCTAACAAGCAATGTGCAGGAGCAATTGTTTGGTTTTAAGATTCTATGGCAGAACTGAATGAAAGTGGCAGAAAAATCTCAGGTTTCTAGCACATGCCATTGTACAAGTGAGCAAAGGAGTAGTGATAAGGGTTCAAGGGAAGCCAGAGGTCGTAACAGCCAGCCAGTCCTTATTAAAGGATAGCTATGTTGATCCACATTATCATTACAAAGTGGAAACCCGGGATGGGGCAAATTCTACTTTGTGCTTAGAGTGTGGAACACTTCTGATTTGGTGCACACTCTGGTGCCAGGTGTAGAGACTGTTCTTCAACTTGGAATCTGTGGACTAAAGCAGCAGTGACTTCGGCTTCACTCTGAGGTGTGGATCTCTGGCTGTGAGAAGGCATACAAGAAGCCTTGCCATGGTGAAATGTTGATATTGCTCCATTAGTCAGCACCAGGGCAGCCCTGGTTAGCTTCAACCCTTGGCAGGAGGGAATGCGGGGAGGTGCAGGGAGAAGGAATGTGAAGAAATCAGGCACTGGCCTGGGGTAAACAGTGCAGGGATGGAGGGGCGGGTGGGAGTGGAGGAGGGGTTGAGCGAGAAGGACCTTATTTCAGTACCTGTTCCATTTGCGGGCGCGGTTACCAGTACGTCCGTGCACTGTCCGAGGGCTTAAACTGCCAGCTCATATGGCTGCTACTGTCCATGGCAGCCAAATACAACTGTGATGATGCAGGAGAGAGAGAGAAAAAGAGAGTGCAGCCTCAACGTGCATGAAAAACACAGTGCAAGCAAGTGACACGCTGTGGTGTGTGCCAGTGATAGGGAGGGCTCTACCACCCTACAGGAATAGCCCTGGGACAAGAAGGAGAACGATGAAAGGAATGACTGGGGGGAAAAAAAGAATATACAAACAATGCAGTAGGTGATTAGCTCTTCTAGGATCATTTTGTCTTGGTTTTCATACTCTGTTCCCACAATCAAAGCGGATCAGGATACTTCAGTCCTGGCCATGCACTGTCTCTTTACTCTGCTTGAGTGGCTCCTTTTGGCAGATCTCTAAACACTGCCCCCCCACACCCTCCACCTCCCAACAGGGAAGCATGAACGCTGATGTTTTTTCTGTGCAACCCCAAACAGCAGGAACAGTTTGCTGATTAAATGGGCTTGGACTTTTCTCCCACTCCTGAAATACCCTCAACTGGTTAATACAGAGATCTGCCTACATGCACTCTGGAAGATCCTCGTGACCCCACTGCCGGTCTAAGTGGCAAGCACAAAGGGATCCAATCCCCTTCTCTACCCAAGTGGTGTATGAGCACCCTCAGACAATTCCTTCCACTATCTGGGATGTACATTCACCTTCAGAAATCCCATTTCCTCCTCTGCTTGGGTTCCTCCTTGTGGTCCAGGCAGGGAAGCTGGGATATACTCTCCATCCCACCTCCCACGCTTAGATATAATGCACCCCACCCCTCGCCACAGCCCTTCGGTCTGGCTGCCCCAAATGGAATTCCTTGAAAAAAACCCTTACCAGCATCTCTCCTCAGAAACAGCTGGAAGCACCAAGATTTAGCTCCACATTCAGGGCCATAAATGCAACCAGCTATTGAAGAACCAGGGAATCCTCTCCTCATGTTTAGAGTTCCTACAGAAAGAAGCCTCTTTCTTCTGAGGCAGAAGAGCTATGGGGTGGCAAATGCTGTGTGGCAAGGCCTTGCCTCAGAGCAATAGGATGAACAGGTCTGTGCAGTGTTAGAGGGACAGTGCATTTGCTGTAACAGAGAACTCCAGCAGTACAGCAGCAGTTTACGGACACCACAGTGAAAGCTATGGCTGACCTCTCTCTGAAGCCAGCTCCATTGCCAAGAGCAGATAATGCTTTCTAAGCTCAAGTGCTGAATGTCAGGGACCTGGAACAAGTTTTTTTTCTCCATTCTAAGCAAGCTTCAAGAAGTTTGGCCAGTCTATGAGAAGTATCAAAACAAGTGCTGGCCTTCCTGTTTGCCACTTTTGCCTCTCCTAACTTTAGAAGAATCTTTTGTTGTACGAAGGCCCACTCAGTGAACTGAAGTTAGCCCCTATGGTGTGGGCTTTCATTAATCATAACGGATGGCCTACTATTAAGTATGCTATGCTGCATCCTCAGGAACTGTTAGCAGGTTGATTAGTTAGCATTCTGATGGCACATGCCAAAAGATGGTATTGTGGTAATGAGATTACAGCATCTGGATAGAGAGGTGAATACTCATCTAATTTTTTTAAAAATGCATAAATAAAATCCATATTTTACTCAAAAGACTAAGATGGCTCCTAGGCCACTTCAAGCTCCTGATTACCAAAGAACCTTCCATGAAAGATTTTTTTCTCCTTAGGAAATTAGATACAAAAAGAAGAATTCAAAAGTTATGAAATGAAAATAAAACCTTTCAAAAATGCAAATTTCATCTTCTTGTTTTCATAGTGCAAGTTAAAGAGAGCTTCTGCATTACCTTTGAGTTTACTGGTTCAGCAGTTTATTTTGCAAACTTAAAGGACCAATCCCACAAGCAGTTAGTAACGGTGAGAGAGAGACACCAATCTCACAGAAGTCACAAAGTTACTCACAAGCTTCAGTGGTGGCAGGATGGGTCCAGACCATTATTAGATTTTTATATTTAATTTGATCTTTTTTCATACATATCACGCCCCAAATAGCACACTGGGCTTTTATTCTCAATGACAGCTCAGATATGCCTTGTCTTAAGTTTTTAACCATGTATGGACCAGATCTTCTGCCTTGAGCTGCACAATCAGCTCCCCATGAAGTACATAGGAATGGCATATGAATATCCCCAAAGCAAAACTTGGCCTCAGATGTTGAAGTAGAGAGAAGCAATAAAGACACTTACTGAGGGAGGTGGAGACTCCCGGCCAATCAGAGGTGTGTTCTCACAGCGGGGGTTCTGGAAGTTTGCATTCTGGCTCCTACGAAATGGAGATATACATGGTGATAGAGGGACACATGGCACATTCTCCAGCATAGAAACTTTGGAATTGGCACAAGTTAACAGTGCCCTGCATTGTGGGTTAACTCCCACAGATGTTCCCTGGAATGCTTTCCCTACATGTCAAATGGGTCACTTCTACCTTGATCGATGGGACACTAACATGGGCGCCTGTCTATTTCGGAGTATACGCTCGTATTCCATTTACGAAGTACCCACCTCAAAGTATCTGTGCTTTAACGGGAAAAAAAAAAGGTAGAGCTAACATGAACCAGCCTTCCTGCCCAAAAGTTAACAGCCACAATAAATACAGGAGAACAAAATAGATGAACCAATCCAAGCCTGACAGGCCTTGCAGCCAGCCAGACACTCCCAGGGCAGGAGCTCTGTAGAAGGTATACCTAAACTCAGACTGCCCTGCCTGAACTAGGTGGATCTGGAAAGCAAAGACTGTTGACCTCAACTGCCTTGGGGAAGACAGTCTGAAGCTGCTGTAACGTGGATTTCCTCCACTTGGGAGGTTTAAAACTTCTTTTGCAAAGCAGTTACTTTTGAACAGCCCTTAAGGAACCAAATTTATAATAGAAACTGGTGACACTTAACTCTATCCCTTCCATAGGCAACACAGTAAATCCTCTAACACAAGGCAACTCAACATTTTCTAGTCATCTATCTCGTGTAGTTATTTCTGTTAGGGAACAGAAACACTTGCCAAAGCTGCAAGTAAAAAGATCACCAAGATCAAACTATACAAACAACCTTTTTTACTCTTCCTCTCAGGCTTATCACACTGCTGTTAGTGAGCTTGTTCCTTTCCCAGTGCAGCTGCTGCAGAAAATGTTCTTTAGCTATGCTGTGCCATGGACACCTGCAACTAAAGTGCAGCAAAGCATTCTGGATGGAGGAGAATACAATGTGGCTCGCCTCCTCCCTCCTGGCTACTCACATGTACTCCGTGACAGGAGCATTGCTGACAGTATGCGCTGCCGCTGGAATGCTGGTCTCACTGCCATAGCTACTCCCACAGCTATAGAGGCTGGGCATGTGCACCCTGTACAGATTATCGTGGGTTTGTCTGTTCCCTTGAGCAGCAGATTCCTCCTCCCCATCGTCATCTGAGCTCCTGTGGGAGAAAAAGTTTATCCTAATAGCCTAGAATTGTTAGGTTAGTGGGGCCTGCAAGAAACCAGAGCACATGGTAATCCCAGTAACCTTCTAATCCTCCTCCACACATCCCCCCTAACAACCAGTCAGCGTGTGCCTCAATATGGCAGCATAGATACAAGCATCTTCTCCCCAACCACAAGAGTGACTCAGGCCTCCCACAAACCACCATCTGGACTGTAACATTTTCCGTATCATCCCAAAGTCCTTCCCACAGGGCTTGGCAGATAATGCAACTCCGCAGCTCCCCCAACCATATAAAGTGGAGTGTGGACACACCCAAGAACATGCGGCACTTGTTTAAATGGGGGCACTGGTTGCAGTATGAATGTTATACTAGATCTCCCTTGCACACCATACTGAAGTCTGAAGGTTTCCAGACCTCTTCTTCCATGTGACATACCATAAAATAAGATGGTTGATTCTGCAGTTCTATACCATGAACTCCCACTGAAGACAATCAGAACTCCATTCAGAGTGGCTACAAAAAAGGTCCCTTTCTACTTCAGTGCGTATGACCAAAAAAACCACACACATTTTTGGAAGCCAGTGAAGTAGTGTTTAGCTACTGTGGGATTAAGGCATTTTTGCCTGGCTATTCCTTCCTATCCTAAACAACAGAGCCCTTGCTACTTTAAACATTTTATTTTGATTCATTTGTTTAGGCTATTGTTCTCTTGGGGTCAATGTTTATATCTATACCTTCAGGGTTATAAAAGGGTTCAGCTGATCACCATATTTGGGGTTGGGAAGGAATTAACCTGCAGAGCAGATTGGCAAAGGCCCTGGGGGTTTCGCCTTCCTCTGCAACATATGGCACAGGTCACTTGCTGGAGGATTCTCTGCACCGTGAAGTCTTTAAACCATGATTTGAGGACTTCAATAGCTCAGACGTAGATAAGAGGTTTATTGCAGGAGTGGGTGGGTGAGATTCTAGTCTGCACTGTACAGGAGGTCAGACTAAATGATCATAATGGTCCCTTCTGACTTTAAAGTCTATGAGGCGAGTTTTACCCTACACATTGTAGGAACGGAAGGATCGATTTTATGAGAAACATGAATTTTATGAACTGAGTTAGTTCTTAGTCACTTTTTTCAAAGGAGAACTGTACATGAAGCTCTATGCAACAATGGCACCACCTTATTCAACAGATCTCTCCCCTGTGTTTGCAACAGTTCTATATTTGTTAAAATCTACAGATGTATTTTTGCTATTTTTACTCTTACAGTCCCCCAGCTTTGAAGGGGCACCTGAATTCTATTCCTACCTGCATAACAAGATTGTTCCAGTTACTAGGCAATCTGTTCCACCTGTGCAAACCCACTAAAAACAGGAATTGGAAGAGTTTGCCCTGAAGAACCTTCACCACTAGCAATGATGCACATGAAACAAAAAAAACAAACCCCCAACCACTGAAAACCCCCTCAGAACCCAGATCGAGTTTGCAACTGAGAGAAGTTTGTTAACAGGACACATTGAATATTCAATCAATGAGAAACCATCACTTCTCCGAGCACTACTACACTCCAACCTTCAAGCAGAACACCCAAGGAAAAAACTGACTTGTAAATATTGCCTGATATCCCACCTTCAGAACTATTCTCTACCTGCTGATCTAGAATTCCAGACCAACTACATTTGTTGCCTTCTCCTCTAAGCTGTCTGAACCAAACATACCTTGTCTCTCTCTGGTGCAGTATTCCTTAGCCAACTTGATTCCTCTCCCCTCCCTGACATGTGGTCCCACCTCTGTCTAAACCAGTGAGCAACCTATCAGGAGCAGACAGCATGTGCCTCTTGTGAAGTTGTCATGAAATGATAATACCTATTTCTTACACAGTGCTGTTCATCAGATTTCAAAGTGCTTTACAAGAGAGGTCAGTACCATTCATCTCATTGTACAGATGCACGAATCTCAGATTCTGAGCCACACAGTGTAGCCCATTATTGTTAGGCCTCCGGAGTCTGTTTCAGAACCGCATGCATATATTGGAGGCATAGGGGAAACTAGGTTGCTCTTCAAACTGAGGCATTCTGGACTAATTAGGTGACAGAAACAGAGCTGGTTTATAAATCTGAAGAGACTAACACCAAAACCCCCATATGCCTGGAATGTATATCTTAATTATTGGAATGCTGTTCTAAGTGTTTATAGAAATCAAACCACACTGCTAGAGACAACTTGAGATTCTGTTGATTGTAATTGACAATCTAGGATTGTTTTTAGGGAAAAAAAGTGTGAAAGGAAACACTAGGCAGTCTCAAATCCAGACTCCACATTTCCCACCAGCTGAATGCTATACACATTATATTAACACTGGCAAGCCCAAACAGATTGCAAGTCAGTGTGGACTCCTGCACAGCCTACACCTCCCCTTCATTTTGGGAGAGCAGATACAGGCATCATTGCCCATCACTTGATTAGGATGGCACAGGCATTTTTGTGCCATCACAATATTGCACCACTGTTGTGAAACCAATTAACCTAATTCCCACCTCTCCCATCCCCCTTCATGATAGTCCCAGCATAGGGATATTGGATATTACACTGGACAAGTCGATTTCTGATAGGAAATATTTCACACTGGCAGCGAGCTGGACCAAACAGGATGACGTCTCCAACATCTATGATTAGAAGACCAGTTATCATACATCTTGTCAGTTGCCCTTAGTGTCTAAAGTTTTACTAAAGGGGGCAGACACTGTATTTTATCCATAAGAGAAGCCACTTCCTGAACTGGTGCAGAGAGTACAGATCCCAGCTTGATATGCAGACCTGCTGTTTGCTCCTGCACATGGAAAGAGCATGAAGACCACCAGTTGTTTTCTGAAAACATATTGATGTATTTCCAAGTGCTCTTTTTTCCCAGGACGGGCAGCCCTCACCATCTCAGGAAGTCTTCCTAATACATTTGAGTGCGTCTCCAGTTCTGTACGCTGAGCCTAGGACACACTTAAAATCACCTAAATTGTTTATAGAACATGAACATTTGTTGACTACCACAGGCACTTTCTTCAAACAAATGAAAGCTAAAAAGCCAATACAACATATTGTACAGCAACCATTTCAACAACTGAACCAATAAATGCTTGTCTCATAAGAACAGCCATACTGGGTCAGACCAAAGGTTCATCTAGCCCAGCATCCTGTCTTCCGACAGTGGCCAATGTCAGGTGCCCCGGGGAATGAATAGAACAGGTAATCAAGTAATCCATCCCTTTGCCCATTCCCAACAGGGGTTAGGGACACGATCCCTGCCCATCCTGGCCAACAGCCATTGATGGATCTAGCCTCCATGAATGTATCTAGTTTGGGGAGAGGGGAGGAGGAAGGGGTTGAACTCTGTTATAATACTGCCCTTCACATCAACCTCTGAGTTCCATAGGTTGACTGTGCATCTCATGTTTAGTTACTATCACTACATATAGCCATTAGAAATAGCAAGCAACAGTTCTCATCTTCCTTTAGTGCTACAAAATAATAGCTGCACTTTTTATTTGGTCATATCATTACTGCTGGGGCCATATCCTGCTCACATTAGTCATGCAGTTAAGTCCCATTGACTGCAGTGAAATTGAGGGACTAAGGGGAGGAGGACCTGATCCTCACCACTTCAGGTCTCTCTTCCAGTACTAGGAAAAACACCCTTCCCAGTAAATGCAATGAGATAAGTATTACACAGTTCAAGTATTGCTGTCCTCTGCCACCCTAGAGCTGTATCATTCACCTCTAACTCAGACTAATAAAAGTCCCACCCTGCACACCATCAAAACTCTCTATGGTGCCTATATACAGAGTTTCATAGTAATAAGGTTCTGATTTAAACTGACCAAGTTAAGGCTAACAAATTCTCCTCCCTTTAGGCCTACATTTTATAACATCTTATCCCTCATGCTCTGAGAGCACACATGGTAAGGAATTATGCCCGTCAGCATGTAGAACTCCAGTTACCAGCTTTCATTAGGAAACAGCGTGAGCTGACTGTATCTAATTCCACTGCATACCTTTTTTGCTGCCAAGTGTGTGGGATGCTGCACACAATGGAACTGAACATGAGAGCCGTGACAAAGGAGAAGAGAACCAGGTAAATGAGCCCTTCCACTCCATCGTAGCAGAAGCCTGTCAGAGCCTGGATGTAATCCTAAAAGGAGAAATTAAGCAGAGCACTCCTGGTTCACCATAAAAAGTAACACTGCAATTTCCATGTTCCAAAAATCCCATCAACTGGATTCCGGCTCACCACCTAAAACCTGAACCACTTTCCACAATGTAGTTTGCTTGGTTTCTTTGGCTTCAAGGTTTGTTTTTAAAAGCAAACCAATCCCCTTGTTTTTATGCAGGGCTCAATTCAGGAACAGAGGTACATGCTGTTCTCAGCCATATATATAAAAACCAAAGATCAAGACAAGTCTGCCTGTTCCATAGTTTAACTATTACTCATGAAATCAGCAGCCATCAGTTTCCAATTCTTCAGCTCTTCCACCCAGTGCCACACTACACTTGTGCACAAGACCTGGATTACAAATTTAACTGTACATCTTGACAAAGCAGCACTTCACTCACCAACATGGGGATATTGCTCCATGGCTACAAATTACTATACATGCGAAAGACCTCAGACCCAGAACTGTAGGAAGCTTAGAGTTAAGGTCTATGAAGCCTCAGTGCTGTAACCTGTACAAGCACAGAAGTTCACCAACTAATTCCTACACTGATCTGCCATGAAAAAGAAAAGAAAAACAAACCAAAACTATCTCCCCAAAACAGATTCTCTGCCCTCTCTAGAAGTGAAGCAGCAAAGCCAGATAAACTGGCTACTGTATTTTGACGCTCCAGAGAGGTTTGAACTCAGCACTCTGGGGCTCTGTATCTGCACAGACACTGATTCTCCATACTCACCAAATGAAGACTACGACAGTCTACCAGTGCAGTCAAGTGCTGCAAATTGATCTCGGTGGAGTTTAGAACCTCCTGTATCCGAGTCAGGTACTCCTGTAAGCAACAAGCTAGAGATTAGTAGCACAAAAGGGCTTTGCAAGAGTTTACTGAGGATCTCATATTGAGGTGACATTCTTTATTTGACCAGTGCTTTCAGAAGGCAAGTTCAAGATGTTTTACCTTGGAGGTGGGGTACTCTCTGATGGCTGACCTGAGCAGCTCCAACACGTCATCCTGCATTTCCACCAGGGCTTTGTGACTTCCTGACAGCTTCTTCTCAAAATGAACATGAACATGAACGTGGTCAGTCTTGAGGGGAAAACCAGGCCATGCACAACAGAGGCATTTAGGAATGGCCATTGCCAAGTATGGAAATACCATCTATATGACTGATAATCCAGGGTAAAGTAGCAGCATCTTACCGCTGTATGACACTCTACGTAACCCACTTCTTCAGCTCTAAAAGCACAGGATGGAATCAGCTTTCTAACCTGTACTTTTTCTGGTCTCCTCAAATATATATAGAAATATAGCCAACGTCAGATTAGTAGGAAAGAACATGATTCCACTCAAGATCCACCTACAAACCCAAGATCCTCCCACACATAGCTTGATTTTTCTATAAAAAATTATCAGCTGTGAAATAATGAAAGAAAACATAAAAAGCAAACATTAACACACACACACCCCCAAAGATGCACACGGGAAGTTCACACTCAGCAGCATGACCAAAAGTGTACCTGATGGCATGATGCCACATTTTAAGGAGAGTTTAGGCAGGCAGAACATAGTTACCCAAACTGCATTTTAATCTGGAAGATTAACATCTCTGCTCTTAGGAAAAAGAGTGCCACATAAGCAAAAAGAAACTATGGTCCTGACCACATCTCATCTGAGCAGCAGCACCTCCAACACCACTGTGTGTGTCTAACCTAAGAAATGTGAGCCTCTTATTGCACCAGTACCACTTCTCTCAGCCCCTGAAGGTTTCCCAGTCAAGCACTGACCAAATCCAACCCTGCTTCCCTTTGGAGAGCTGAAGAGATCACAGCCAGAGATGGCACAACTACAGGCCACAAGCTAGAATCACCATTAGATCTGAAAGTCCTCTCCTTTTTACCAAAGAAGCGGGTGGCTCAGACTGTTAAAGCCCTGATGTTTAGACCAAACTAACAATCTCTAAACCCGCTATAGGGCCAATTTATCATTTTAAATCCAGCTCCACTGAAATGCAGCTTGTAGCAACAGAAGGGTGTGAGCTGAGATACTCACCTGCTGAAAGGGGTTTGGATATCCAGCATTACAGGCAAGGTAATACCGTAGAGTATCTATCAAGACAAAGACAAATAATAGAAATCAGGCTGTATTTATTTTCCCCTCACTTTGAGCCTTCTTATGGTTTCCTGCAAGGGAAAATTTAATTCTAAGAGTATTGGTAGCGATACGCTGGGAGAGAGGCGAAGTATGGGCAGATCCACTTTCTTCCCTCCTCTGTAGTGTTACAGAGCATGGAAGACACCGAAGAAGGGAAGTTGGCTACATCCTGCAATAAAGAAAAATCATGGTAAAATCCAACCCTACTCCATTTTTTCCAATAAATGGAGTGAGACTTTCCCACCTATGCAGGAAAGTGAGCCATGAGGACAGAACCACTAATCCTGTGCAGAATCAACCAGCCACCATTCTCAATGGCAGTCAGATAGGACACTGGGCTGGAGTCAGAGATTTGATTTCTGTGATCCTATGTTAGGAAAGAGAATTACACTAACATGAAACAGTGTGCAGACACCGTTCTTATGCTACACATCTGCTGGAAGCACATCTACCGGAATACATATTTTCACACACACACACACGGAAGGAAGGAAGGGAGACATCTTTGCAACATGTATTTACTCTGCCTCACTTGAAGGAGCAGCTGATTTTTAAACTGTACTCTGGGGGGGGAGGAAGAGAGAGCAGGGGGCAGCCTGGAAAGTGCCCGAGAAAGAAATGGAAGCTGAAGCTGCTGAATGGAAGACTTCAAGCGTGAATTAGAGATGAATCATGCTCTCCCCAACCAATATTTGCACACATCATTAAAACCCAGCTTTTAATATGCACTATTTCTTTCACACCTCTCTCCGCTTGCTTGCTCAGAAAGGTGCTTTCTGCACACAGGCAACAGAGTTCACTGCAGGTTTAACCCACAGGAAAGCTCCTCCTGCAGTCCAGAATGCCAGGGTTCTGGAAACAGAGGTGGTTCTTGCAAACAAGACAATATCACCAGACTTCTTCATAGCACCCCAAATATTACTGAAACTTGCCCTGTTCTAAAATCAACCTCTGACAAAGTCATACCCTGCCAGCTAACCCCATTACAATGGCCACCACCAGCTGGGAAATACATTTAGTCCTATACATTGACAGCTCAGCTTGTCAAATGCATGGAAATGTAGTCCTGATCCTTCTTTTTATGGTACACCTGATGCCCATCTAGACCTCTACAGTTTGAGAGATGGAGAAATTAGCATATGCAAATTACACATCCAGGACCTCTGTTAAGACATCCTTGATGAGACCACAGAAGGGATTTGCCAACCTCTCTTGCCTCTTCCCAGAATGGAAGTCAGTTTAGAATAGCCATGCATAAGACTCTTTTCTCCCACACACAAAATAATAATCAGGGCAGATTGATCTTTTTCTTACACACTACAAAGACTCATTGAGAGAGAAGTGACTTTCCCAACTACTCTTCACTGTGAGGCTCAAAGGGAAGAATAGTCAAAGTAAAAGCCACGTGCAGGAGCCAACAAGTAAGGAGAGCAGGCTTGCTTCTGCTGCATTTACCATCAATATTGCATGCACCTTTCATCGTGCCTGCATGCACACTGGGACTGAGCAGTACAACGTAGCTTGTCAGCTCCAGCATGCTGGCAATGGAACCTGACAGCTGTTATTTATAATTCATTAGCCTACTCTGAGTGTGCTTTGGGACTGCTTCCACCAGCTGCTCCATCTCTCCCCCACTGAATTTTGCTCTGGGACAACTTATCTACAGCTCAGCCGAGCCATTAAACAGCAATTAGTAAAAACTGGGCAAATTATAGGATAGTGTGTGCTACTGAATGGATCGTACCACGAGTGGATTGTGTGCACACTCTGAATCAGAAGGGATTGCTTATTCCAGGCCTACATTAGCAAACAGAGCTTCCCTAGCAAGAATATCATATATAGTCCATAGCACCCTCAAGTTGGAAAAAACAGCACAGTGACTGCAAGATGGAACAGCATCAAATTGCACCAGATACTCCCTGCCACACCCCCAAGAAGCTTCACCTGGCAAACAGTCCAAAAGCTTTTGGACACTGTGGGGATGGCATCAATTTCCTGGCTTCAATTCATGTGATTACTAATGTTCTGCTCAGAAGTGAATCTCTTCCCCTCCACCCCAGTCTCTGGATTGTGGCATCCTAACTACTAGTTCTTGTTCTGGTAGGAAGGCATTAGAACCTATTGACTTACCCATTTTATGAGAGATTTGGCTGGCAAAGATTGCCGGAACAGATTCTTTACTGTGCTGAGCACAGCTCTGCTGCAGGGAAACGTAGGGAAGCCTGCCGAGAAGACAGTGGTAGCTCCTAGTGCAAGTCTGAATACCTGCTCCAAACTAGGGCTCTTGCATAAAATCCCTAAAAAACCCCACACTAGCCAAGGACAGATAAACTGCTCTGCTCCTGCCACATCCCTTTCTGGGCCCCCTACCCTCCCAGCAATCCTTTATGAATCACCCCTGCTGACTTTAAACTGGCATTCAGCTGGATTCAATCTTGTTATAGATTGATATTGAGGTGTGAACATTCCCTTCAGTTAAGATTGCTGTAGGGACAGAGAAGGGACCACACTTTTGAATTAACATAGACAGCAAGTAGAATAGGCTAGGGAAGGCTAAGCCTCCCCTGTGGCACAGCTGCTGACTCTCTACCTTTCATGGCACAGATACCTGGGTCATGGTTGCCACCCAGGGGCCAGCAAATGTTTTCCCTTAAGTATCTGTACTTGAACAAGTCAGGTGGGGTGAGCGCTTGGTCCAGGGAGGGGTGGAGAGCATAAGTGGCAGGGGCGGAGAGCATAAGTGGCAGGGGCCTCACAGGGAAGAGAGGTCTGGAGGACAGGGGAGATGAGAACACCAGGCAGTGGGAACCTAGGGCCAGGGATGGGGCCACGGGAGCTTCCAGCACTAGGGCCAACCTCCCCAAATGTGAGAAGCACTCATCGCTCATGCAAATGAAGTCTGCCCAGAAACTAGCACAGGGGTGGCAAACTGTGGCCCGCAAGCCGTTTTTATCTGGCCTGCGAGCACCTGCCGGGGGAGCGGGACCAGTGGTCCCGCTCTTCTGGGTGGGGCGCTCTGAGACTGCCCCGGAGCGCGGGGCTGGCTGCTGGCCGGGTGCACCACCCGGGACAGCAGACCCGCGGCCGGCTGGGTGCACCACCCTGAGAGCGGGGCTGGCGCACCCCAGACAGCGGGCCCACTGCCGGCCGGGCGCACCTCCCTGAGAGCGGGGCTGGCCCGCCGCCCAGGATAGCGGGCCACAGCCGGACGCCACCCGGAGCCCGGCACAGTGGGCCCGCGGCCAGCACCGCGCCCCGCGCTCCCGGCTCGGGGTGCCAGGCCTACCACGGCAAGCTGCGGGGCCCACGCTCCCGAGCCAGGGATGGGGCTGAGCGTGGCAGACCGCGGGGCCCCGCGCTCCCAGCCCAGGGGCGGGTGGAGCGCTGCTAGCCGCGGGGCCCGGCTCAGAAGGTAAGCAGGTGGGGGGGGGGGGCGAGGGGAGGGGGGGGAGTGATTAGGGTAGGTGGGGGGTCTCCGGAGGGGGCAGTTAGGGAACAGAGAGCAAGGGGACGAGATAGAGGATGGGGTCCTGGGGGGGCAGTTAGAGTGGGGGGCGGTCTCTGGAAGGGGTGATCAGGGGACAAGGAAGCGGGGGGTTGGATGGGTCAGGGATTCTGAAGGGGGCAGTCCAAGAGCGGGAAGTGGGTGGGGGCCGGATGGGGGCGGGGCCTTCAGCCCTCTGCACAATTTTGAACACTAGTGTGGCCCTCGGGCCAAAAAGTTTGCCCACCCCCTGAACTAGCACCATGAGGACAGAGCACTCCACTGGATATTTTTCTGAGAGCAAGCACGTATGTGCACACACGGGTTGAAAGAAGCTTGATCGTGAAAGCTGAGAAACTGCTCCTTTTGTTCTTGGCGTCTCCTGCATTCAGAGAAGGACGACTCGGTCTATTCCTTATAAACAAACAAGACTACATCCAAGAGAATACCAGACTCCATGATCAGTTTTTACTCTCCACTGGAACATCTGACTAGTTGCTCTGGTTCAAAAGGGGCAACGGTGATGAAGGGTTTTCAAACACAAGGGGAATTCTCCTGACATCTGTCCAGAATACAGCCCTCCAATTTTGGCCAGCTGCCATAAGCTCATTGATGGCAACTTCACTGGCTCTCAAAAGTCATCTTTCCACCCCTTCAGAGGAGATGTCAGTTTGGTTTTATCCTTTCAGTCTGAAACACTACAGACCAATCCCTAAAGTCTGGAGATGGTTTTTGAAACTGGCCTTTAAGCTGTCTCCAAGAGAAGGGTCATACTTGCAGCTAGCTGCTTGTGCCCGCTGCTGCTCGCGACAATCCTCCTGACTCACTTTCTAAGAACAGAAATAAGGCAAGGGAACAATTTGATCAAAGCATCAATGTGAAATCCTCCCCAGAAAGGAAACTGAAACAAGCCTATCAGCAACAAAGTCAGTTTCACCTGCTAAAATCTGCTTTGCACATCTGCATACACAGAAGCCTTACAGTTTATAATTTTATAATGTGATGGCATTGAAGCACAGCAGAATTGCAGTATGGCCTCTGGGTATGCATCTTAAAACAGAGGGAATCTTGTATGCTAGGATGGATAGAGAACAAGCAGCATGGGCTGTTTAAAAAAAATAAAGTGACCTTTGTAAACAGTCAGACTTTGGCCTAACTGGCCTGCCATAAACCCGCAACTCTTCGGCCATTCCTCACGTTTACCTCACTGGTGTGTCTGCGCATTTCACATACTGTGCTCAGAAGAGATCATAAGAAGATGCACTGTCTTTTTACTGTTTATTTACTGGGAACTGTGGAAGTTTCAGTGGTGATAATTAAAATGGGAGAAAGTAGCTTTCTTCCTGTGGTATCCATAACTGCCCAAGTGGTATGTCACATTCCCACTTACTGTCTAGTTTCCTTAGAACTAGGGATCGACAGGAAATTGAGGTTTTGCATGGTATTTATACATATTTTGAATAGACAGTTTCAACCTTACTCAAGTGAAAAAGAAAACCAAGCAGAAGTCAAACTTTTGGCTAGACAAGACTAAGTTAAAGATCAGTCAACCTAATTGTTGTTTGTTTGACTTGCTAATTAACTGAAGCTTTTTAAGGGCAAGTCAAGTGAAACCACACAGTGGCATCTGGGTTCTAAACTGGTGAATTTAGTATCCTTGTGGGGGGGGGGGAGGAAGAGAGGGGAAGCCACACAATAAACAGACCAATACACAACACCATCACACATTGATAGTTCTGAAGACAACTCTGTCTACAAACCCCATACAAACATCATTAGGGCAGCATAAATCACTGCACTTCCTATGCACATGCCTCAACCCTGATCCGGAGCAACTCTCTCAAGGGTTCATTCAGTCTGGTTTCTGTGTGGACATAGTCAATAAGAGGCTAAGATAGCGATTTCTGCAACATGAATATCTGTCCCCAATAACTGACAAAAGCCAAATTCACTTCACATTGATCACTGAACATCAAGACATTAACAGCTTTAAATCACTGACAAACTTGATGGGATTTGAGGTGAAAAGCTCCATTACCCATCCCTTAAGCAATGTAGTCTCTCAGATAAGCTAGCATGCCAGTAAGAGAATCTGAAGAGAGGTCTTCTTTTTGGCTAAACAGATTATACCTTTTTATTTAATGTGATCGAATAAATCATTTGGCAATAACACAATATCAAGGGAATGAGGCTAGAAGATGGCCTCCTGCTTTGAAAACAGACATGTTGGCTGAACCATGGCTTTAAAAAAACAAAACAAAAAAAAACACACCCTAGCAAAAAGGAGGTGATTATCCAGTCAGTGTTTGATTCCATTGGCGCTCTCTCAATTAATGAATATGAGATAAGCCCGACACACAGTAGCCTCACACAAAATGATTAAGCTTCTCTCCTCTTCTAGATTTAAGAATTCTAGTCCATTTTTTGCAGCAGTAAATAAAATGAATCTTCTCTTGAGCTCAAGAGTAGTGACAATAGTGATGTGTTTAAATCAGATTATTTCCAGTGGCATTAGTTCTGCTTAGATTTGAAAACTGATGAAAATACTAACAGAGAGCAGTTTTAGTCCTGCTGCCTAGCTTCTCCAGGAAAATGCCCCCTTCTCCTAGAAAACTCCTGTAATTTACACACAAGTTATTGCATCAAATAAATGAACCTAGGTTACACAGCTACATGGGAAACGTTGGACTGATTGCCATGCCAGCAGGGCTGGGAGGCAGCCTTCTTAGCCCTCTGACTGAGTTAAAAAGGGGAGTTCACCTGGCATAACCAAGACTCTGTTTAATTTGGATGTGGCACTGACCAAGTTCCAAGAAGGGAGCCTCATCCAGACATCAGCCAAAGAAACAGGGTTTCAAGGGCAAATGCTGGTAAGGGTGATAAAACCCACAAGGATCCAGAGTTTCTTTCATCCTTGAACCAACAAAACAGGATACAAATACTGAAGACAAGTAAATAAAATAAGGGATATTATGAACTTTAACCTTTCTGTTGGAAAAACATTTACCTAGCATGGTTAGGAGCAATGCAGAACAAGACCACAACTGAAGGATTTACACAAAGTAAGCCTCCTAGAAGAACAGAGAATCTTTTCCTAGTTGGTGTTCTTTGCACTAACACTTTATCTACAGTTTTCACTGCTTCTTTTGTGAAGTTAGCTAGTCTCCCCACCATTTTAAAAAAAAATAAAAATATCTGACTAATCTGAACACACTGCTTGTAAGAAAGATTTCCATTTCCAAGTATTACACTCTGTTAGAGAGGTCAGCATCTATTTCACAGAACTTAGGGAGATGAATTAAACCTTCCATCAAAGTTAGGCATCACATGGATGCATCAGTGCACTATTGATGCAATGTGTCTTTCATACCTTCCATTACTAAAACATTTTTCTAGGTTATATTTCTGATACCACACTTCTAATCCTGCAGCAGGCATTTCATGAGTCCAAAAATTCTCCAAAGACAAATACAGAAGTTTAAGCAAACATACATATATGTATATTTACATTCCTTTGTCTAGACAGTGGAAGCAATGATTAGTGTCCTGCTCACTACACTGTTTATTATATTTAAGAAAATTACTAGAGAAAAAAAGAAATGGTCTAGAGAGTTCTGCTCCAAGCTGATGGTGCACCTTAAGTTACTGTTTTTAGATGCACCCTTAAGTGGCCCTCAGAGATCCCAGCACGAGCCCTTACAGGATTATCCTTCTGGCTCAAGTGCACATCACAAACTTGATAATGAGGACAAGGGCCATCTGCCTAGCACCCTGGGAAATTGGTATAGGAAATGCAGTTGCAGTAACTCCTAGGAAGAGACTAAACTTGCATACTTCAAGTTTAGTCTCCTCCTTGTGTTCAGTCATCTCCCTCATGGAATCCAATGTGATGGAATGCTCAGGAATTAAGCCATTAAGACCAACTCACTGCTCAAAAGGCAGAGGGAGCTCATGAACAAAGTAAATCACCTCCCATGAGCCTTGGGTCATCTTCTAGAGACCCAGTATAAAATAGACCACACTGTTAATTACCACCTCATGGAAAAGCCTGTATTTCCTATTCCCTTCAGTGTCCCATTTAGACCTATCTACTAGCCTTATGGAGCCTTCAGAACTGCTATGCTAAACTTATAGTTGGTTGAGCCAGCAGAACAGATACCCATTTCATTGACAGGTCTGCTGCCCCTTTTGAGGAAAAGCAGCAGCTTCAATCAGCAGCAAGAGCCTGTTAACCTCTAAAGCAATTATTCTGTTTGGGAAAATTAACAGGCTCCAATCAGGCAAGGTCAAGTGAAGGAGAAACATACTACAAGGTGCCTCCTGAGAGAGAGTTCCCTTGTTTTTTCAGGGTTATCTTCACGGTTATCAATTTGCTATTTAACTGGTTCCTGGTACCATACCCATGCAGTAATTGCATAGGATAGAATCAGTGAACAGTCAGAAATCGATGTTTCCCCTGCCTACCCATTTGTCACCTTTAGTGAAAATGCAGAGCAGCTCCCTAGTGTCTAAAGTCAGTCATCATCATTGTGTCAATTGAGAAATAATTCTCATTTTGCACAGGCCTGGATCACTGTGCAAGGAAATGAAATAAGGCAATCAGTTCACTGTGATTATCAGGTGCCTGTAGTTAAGACCTCTATAAAACTAAGGCACTGGAATCCCTTCCTTCCTCCCCAGAGCGTTTAATCAATAAGACATTCCAAGATTGAGATGGAGGGTGAGAATACTAACAGACTTTTACCTCCTTCCACAAACATTTCCTGTTTCCAATCTCTGAACCTCCAGCCATCAGCACAGTAACATCTCTAATTCCCTATCAATTTCACAGTACTCTGCTAAAAGCAGAGACACATGTAAAGCAGCAAAACACAGCCAGAAGTTTGGGATTTGGGGCTCTATACTTACGAAACGTTTTAAAGAAGTTTCATAACACAAAACTAAAGCAGCAGAGTTGTTAACATCTCCCTTTATAGCCAATACCCTAGTTGCTCCCTAGAATTACGTTTGACCATAAAACAGAGCTGACTCAGACCATAAGACAGATGTGTAAAATAGTTAACCTGATCCTATGCTGCTTTGATAACTATCTCACCCAGTCCTAAAGAACCCTCTTTCTTTGGATTTCTATCAGAATCATATACCAACCGAATAGGCAGCCACTGCTACCCAGAGGCTCATACAGAGAATCGGTTCCTCTACCTACTACTGAATAGCAGTTCTGAGCAGCAGTTTAACAATTTGGCTTTTAGCTACTGGGGGTCAAATTGGAGACACCACTCATTTTACTGTGCTCCTCAATCTAGATTGGGAGTGACAAAGCACTGCATGATCCTCCACCACTTTAGAGATGTAGGCATCAGGGTTAACACAGACGTCGCTAGAGCCCGGAGAGAAGAAAAAGGAAAGTCAGCTACACTATACAAAGGTTCGGCCATATCCATGTCAGGGAAAGCCATTAAATCACTGCTTGCGTAAAGTGCACCATTATCCCTTTGTCATGCAGGTGTCATGGTGTGGCTGCTAAGTGTAATAAATGAGACATCAGCTCTTGCTTCCCATGGCTATGAGGTATTTATGCAACGACCCCAAGGCAGGAAAACCTTGATTTCAGTGACTACTCATGTTTTCAGGAAGATCTGCAGAATTTATTTGGAGGGAGGGCAGAGAAGGTTGAAGGCAACATTTTCTATTTACCTGGCTGAACCCTTATAATTTTAAAAGCAGATGAGAATTAAAGACAAGGAAAGCTGTATAAATACATTAGCTTGTAAAACTAGGCTGCCAGCTGGACTATGTTCTATAGAACCCACACAAAGTCTTGCAAGGAGTCCAACACTTAATGTAAACATCACTTTTGCTAGAGAACATAACTATCCAAATGATCAAAATATTTGAAGAAATACTATTTTCATATTTCAGCTTGCAACCTGGTGTCTCTGGTAAATACTCTCACACAAGTGTAATTGCTCATAATACAGGATAAGTACATGAATTGGAATGATTCTGGTATAACAATCAGCACTGGAACGTGAACAAAACCGGCGCTTAAGTGGTCAAAGTTACACACACTATTCTGGAAGATGAGGGAAATTCATACTATTTTCTGCAATGTTGTTTTGGCCTGTTT
Source organism: Dermatemys mawii (assembly GCA_007922305.1). Classification (NCBI taxonomy): domain Eukaryota; kingdom Metazoa; phylum Chordata; order Testudines; family Dermatemydidae; genus Dermatemys; species Dermatemys mawii. The sequence goes on along the minus strand of ML677381.1, from coordinate 9,779,735 downwards.
GGCTCCTGAATTGAATATGAGAGAGTCCAATTTACATTCACAAGCAGAAGAAATAGAATCTCCTTTAAAAAAACCCTTGCATGCTAGGAAGTACAGAAACAGCCAACAGAAGTCTAATCACAAATTCAGATTTTCTGCCTCTATGGATTTCCATTCAGAGCTAAAAAGAATTAGGACACAGAATGAAAGAGGAGAGGTCACTGAATAGGCCTCCGCCTGAGAGAGAAAATTCGTTGGGGGGAAAGATTCCTGTAGGGTCTTGGCTTTTCAGATCTTTAATTGTGTCTGCTTTTCCCATTTCTACTACCATCCTCAGATACTAGTCCACCAGCACTATCTTTAGTGCCAGGTTCTGCTACTAAGTTGTGTATCTCAGCCAGCCAAGATCCTAGTACTTACCAGTACTAAGCACTGCATGATCCTCCACCACTTTAGAGATGTAGTCATCAGGGTTAACACAGAAGTCGCTAGAGCCCTGAGAGAAGAAAAAGGAAATCCTTCATTAGAGGCTCTCAAGTTCGGGGATATGCCAGAAGTCAGGCCCCATAAGTCATCCATCTCAACAACCTCCCCCAAGAAGCAATTTTTACAGATCTATTGCCCAGCCTTGCAGCAGAGTGGAGTTGGGATACTAGCTAGCAAACTGCACTATGGAGGTATAGTTTCTGAACTTGCTTCACATGTTATTTATTAGGACAGCTACTGAAATCAGAAGTCTTGTAAAGACACAAGCACTGGGAGTCATTTACTCCTGTGCCTGATAATACTACACTGCAGATGTGTATGTGTGGAAAGGTTGGACCAGAGCACCACTTACCACTGCAACAGCCAGCTCCAGACCCAAGGATCCCCAACTGACAATTAGAGCAAGCACCCCTAGAAGACATACCCTGCAGAAGGAACAAAAGACCGATAAGATGGCTGATGTTCTGGTTCCCATTCAAACACTCAAATGCTTTAAACAAGGGCTTCTTGGAGTTCAAAAGCAGTAACCAACCAGTTTTCATTTGTGTATTTAGCAATGTGAAATGAACAGTCACAGACACCTGCATACCAGCGTGCATTATTTACACTAAGAGTGAAGCAGTCCAGGTCAGCAGTAACAAAGAATAATTAATCCAAGAGGTTTAGTGGCCTGTACCATTTGATTGGAAACCTCCTCCCACATACCTCTATCCAGTTCCTAGCAAGACACTGGTTGACAACCTCAGTAAGGCAATCAAGGATTGAATGGGCATGGAGACTAGAAGCGGCCCTTAGAAGCGCATTGGGAAGGAGATGTTTATATACATGCCATCTGTGCTGGACCTATTCTGTGGGGAGAAGACTGTTTTAAATATTGCTGATCTGGCATCTCATGAGAACAAGGATATAAAAGTGTTTGACTTCCCAAAGTAGAGCGGATATAAGCAAGGGAGGCATGTCCAGAGTTACACACTAATGGGCATGACTGGATCCCACAAAAAGCCACCCTCGTTCCCTCCCTCCCCCATTACTGGTCTTGACACCTGCTAGTGGAAGTAAAAAGGGGATGGGGAAGAGCCTAGATTTACCTGGAAAGTTACTCCATGTTTTAGATCACACACCCTTCCCCAGCTGTCCTATTAGATCAACCAGTCCTCCTCTGATCTGCCAAGGTACTGCCCTTCACCTAACCTACCTAGTCAGATCCTTTTGCAGCACCACAGGTTTCCAAAGAGCAGTGGAAAAAGACAGACAACAGGACTTTTTGTTCTGAATAGTGAAAATCCCAGTAAGGTTTCTGAAATAAATTGGGCTGTCTGCATTCAGACACTACTAGGCAGCTTTCCAGCATGGTGCCTGTGGATGGCAACATGCAAGTCCCCTCAAAGGGAGTTTTGAAATTAATTCCTTAGATATGGCCCTGACGTTCCAACCCCAAACGAAGCCATGCAGCTAGTGGGCTCCACCACAGCCAGTTAATTCCTAGTCTTCCTGGTGTCAAGTACTCAGGGAAGCAAAGGAAATAAGATCCAATGTATAGCGTATCAGACCACAGCTCAGTCAGACGAGAGTTAACACATCTATGACACACTAGATTCACAGATTCCTTGGCCAGAAGGGAGCATTTGGATTCTGTAGTCTGACCTCCTGTATAACAAAGGCCCGAGAGCTTCCAAAATAATTGTTCTTGAATTAGAGAGTCTCTTTTTTAGAAAAACATCCAAACTTGATTTTAAATTTGTCCGTGATGAAGACTCCAGCAGGACTTTGGGTGAATTGTTCCAATGGCTAAAATTACACTCACTGTTAAAAATTTACACCTTATTTCCAAACTGAATTGGTCTAGCTTCAACTTCCAGCCGTTGGATTGTGTTACCTTTCTCTGCTAGACTGAAGAGCTCAAATATTTGTTTCCTACACATGTATGTGTAGACTGTAATTAACCCCTTAGCCTTCTCTTTGTAAAATACAAAACTTCTAGCAAGAGACACTTTCACACCTCCAAAAACCAACCCATCAATTCTCCCCCGTTTAAGAGATACCCAGTTTCCCAACTATGTGCTCCATCTTTTGGGCCAGAATGGACTAGTTGAGATCCTAGCAGAATGATTATATCCCAATAGCTGGAGGAAGAGCAGAAGCCACTAAATGTACATTAACAGTACCATTATAATCTGGGGAAGAAGGTGGATGAAGAGGAAAGGTGGCATTAATCATCATAAACTAGTCTACCAGTTATTCCAAAATCCAGGCCTCTGGTATTAACACACACTGACTTGTACACTCAGACTATGATGGCTGTTTCAAAAAAAAAAAAAAAAAAAAAAAAAAAAAAAAAAAAAAAAA
>ML677381.1:9718920-9776824 GCA_007922305.1 Dermatemys mawii | reverse complement strand
AAAAAAAAAAAAAAAAAAAAAAAAAAAAAAAAAAAAAAGGAAAAATTGTTCATGGTTTTCAGATACTTACATTAACAAAATATGGCAATGAATGTCAATGTAAATTAAATACCCAATGCATTAGGATCATCTGAACAGTAAATGAGGGAGGGGCTATAGTAGTTTACTGTACTGACATCAGACCCTCATTAATGGCTAGAAGAGCCAAAATAGTTTATTGCATTTTGCAATTTGTCAAATCATAACAAAATCAAGGGAATTGCATACAAAAAAAATCCCACTTTTTGAAAAGTTTTGCTTTAATTATAGATTGCATTATATTAGTAAGTGTGTAGCTTATTTCATAGAAGAAGGAAGGCTCAGCAATACACAACCTGTGGACAGTACTCTGCTATTCAGTCTGAGTCACGCTCCACTTCTGGGCAGAGCGGTTGTGAAAATTATCAGGTTTGTATATTAACAAGGTTCTGCTGTATTAGGAATAGAGTGGCATTGTACACTTTGCCATGTTCAGCCAATCAGTTCGCTATGGAGCACTTGGTGTTTTGATGTAAATGAAGGGAAATGGGTCAATTAATGGTTTGACTAGAAGATCTACAACTGGCATTTCATCATCTTGCTTGGCTGTAAAACAGGGGTTCTTTATTCTGTGAACTTCCTTTGGGGAATGCCTTAATTTGAGACTGGCTAATAAAGAATAGAGTTTCTTACTTGAACTGCGGGTTTACCACCTGTGCATACATTTGCAATTTTGTCCCTTATAATATACCAGGTATGTAATAATCTGACAGGTAACCAAAAGGTTGAATATACATTGTAATTACTACCATGCAAAAGCATGGTGATATACACGGCCAAGGGGCCATCATGGTATCAAATTTTCATGTTTACAAATACAGTGTGATCTAGCCAAATACCTAAGATGAAAACCATGTCAGAAGGTGGCCGGGGGGAATACGGTTTTATTTTAACAGCATACCCCAGCATGGTGGAAATATCTGCAATGTACATGTGAATGAAGTTGATGCACATGATTAGTTCTACTCTGACACACACACATAACTTTTGCTTCACAGCAGTTTCAGTTGCCTTCACAGTGAACAGTTTCATGTCTGCTGAAGGTGTCACAGCCAAGGCCAGAGGAAAGGTAATACGATTATCAGGCATACTACCAGGACGCGTGTTAAGGTACAAGGCCGGAAACTGCATGCACAGTATTAATCACTGGGTTTAAACCCCATCCCCACACTCCTACCCAGAGCATCAATGGATTCTTCCTTTTAAAAAGGCCATTTTCATCTCAAGAGGGTCTTCAACTGCGGTTACTGTACCATGCAGCACAGCTTTTCTGCCTTGGGCAAGTGAGTCAGAAAGAGGTTACCGGTGTTAGCTATTGGAATCCAGGCACTCTCAGGAATAAGTTCCTTGTTTTTTTCCCCTCCACACTAAAGCTGGATGTTAAACAGATACGATACAGTTCTTCTGCCAAAAAAAGTCTTCCTGTGAATGTATCCCAGATGTTGTCCTAATCCTATCAGTTCAGAGAGGTTTTGCAGAGCATAGCTCTAAGTGATAAGCATGCGACTAGCCATCATTGCACTCTACAAATACCACTCAAAAGCCCATTAATGGATCCAATGCCACAGTCCAGAGGACTCAACTAGCTACAGTTAATCCTCTTCCTGCATTTCCTGAAGCACTGTCTCAGTGTCAGGACTTACCCAATGAGAATGGCCTTGGAATTCCTAATTAGTCCAAAGAGCACCAGCAAACAGATCAGGACATGGAATAGAAGTAGGCCCAGGTATCCCAGCCACCTGCAATATATGGAAACACAGAAAGTCTGAAGACAAAAATTGGTGTTTGGAGAATAGGTGAGCATGTCTTAGAGAGAAACTTGCCTCTCTTCCCTCCCGCAGTGTTAAGCCTAGCAAGTAAAATTCATATAACTAGTCTACAGTGTCCTCAACTGGCTAGCTCTGGTACACAGGCATGAGAAAGTGTTTGCAAGAGTGACTAAAGCATTAAGATGTTCGGTAACATGCAGCAAACTTAAAAGATAACTGGTCTATGCAGTTGACACTATATAGAAAGAGCAAATACAATAATCCAGGAAGTTTAATTTGATCTAGGTTTACCTGAAAAATAATAAGAGCACTTCTGGACAGAGGGAACTCCCGAAGTAGCTCTGAGCACAGACTGTACCGTATCTACTCATTTCTCTCCCAAACAGTGATGGTCATTTCTGTACATCTCCAGTGGCTGCTGCGTAACAAGATCTTTGTATCATTAATGCCTTAGAGCATATGGCAGGCCTTCGTCTATACAAGTCCAGACAACGAGGCAGCAAAGTGAAAAAGCTAACCCCATGCCAGCACCAGAGTGTGCGCAACACAACTTAATGGACTTTACCTGCTCAAAGTAACACTCAATCTGCTGATTAAGTCAAATCACACCTGTTCTAATGTTTTTATGAAGACACAGCACTTTTTCTCAGGAAAACAATCCCAATGAAGACAGACCTAAAACCCCTGCTGTTATATAACAAACCTATAGATCAACTAGCTGGAAGAAATCTTCACAAGTTGTTCTTGCCTGAAAGACATAAGCTTTAGCATCCATCATGGCCCAACACACACACACACACACACACACCCCCCATATGGATGTCACATCAATGGTACAGACCAACATGTTACCCACCTGTACCAGTCATATAGATCAATCTGAACTGCCAGTTCCTCTAATGATAGTTCCTCATTCTTCCAGAAAGGGATCTCTGTTGTTTGCCTGACCAAATCATCCAAGAGGCCCTGGAGTTTCTGGATGACATGTAGGTAATCAGTCTGTTTCATGAACATCTCCTCAAGGATCAGCAGGTTTGGCTCCACTGTTTGATTCAGGGCCACTGCAGTGTCCAACACCTGTGGATCAGACAGAAGAACAAGGGAAAAAAACACATTTACCAGAGAGTCTGCCAGTCTAGGAAGACGACCAGGGAAAGTGGAGATAGGGATTATCACTGCCAACAAGTGAGGGACAATTTCCAGATTACTTCACCCAGGCTCTGGAACCATTTGCCTTCACAGGTAACTTACAATGAGCGAGTCATAACTTCTAATTCATTTGGTACTGAACAGGGAGGTAAAGCCACCATAAGTACTACCATAAGCTTCTAAAAGATTTATCAGGGCTGGGCAGGCAAGAGAATAAAAGCTCATTTCCCTGATTTTAATCAGCTCCTTTGCTTTATTTTTGGGATGGATTATAAAGCAGAGGCTTCTGTTTAAACCACAAAAGTCAGTGTGCGCTGGAAGCCCACTGTGATGTTGGGATAAAAACAGGAAGAACACAGCTGCAGAGGAGTAACAAAATGAAAGCCCTTAGCTCAGTGGTTCCCGCACTAACAACCTGTGAACCCCTTTCACTTAAACGTCAAGTCTCACGAACCCCCTCCTAAAAATGAGCATTTCCAGGGATTTTCTCCTTTACCTAAGTATAAATTATAAAAGCAATGATCTTGGAAATGTAAAATTTGTTTTATGACATGCTTATTTCACACTATTTATCATTATAGTATTTTTATTACATTATAAAAACAGCACCACTCTTCCAGGATCTCACTTTTGTAGCTTGTATCACTTTGAATAAGACTGTTCTAAGACAAGGCTCCTATGTTTCATCAAGGAGTATCAGATGTGAAACAGCATCAAGGTATTTAAGAAGTTAACTCAGAGTTCCTCCTACACAAGCATTCAGGTCTTGAGCAGTCCAGGCAAACGATGCATGTTGCAACAAAGCTTAAACTTGTTTTTAAAATTATTATGAAGAACAATACTAGCTGCCTATTTAATTTTAAAAACAGCAAAAAAATATCCACCTCCCTCTCCATTTCTTATACAGAGTCTTGAAGTTTAAAATCTTCTCACTATGATAGATATGCTTGCTTTGATCTGCTTAGCTTTTGGAAGTCCATGGGTTCTGGGCTGCTGGCCCGGTGCTGCCTGGGGTCCCTATGAACAGCTCTGTCTGCCATTAAAGGAATTTCCCCCCTCCCCAAGAAGCCCCTGCAACATTTAGTGAACCCCAGTTTGGGAACCACTGCCCTAGAGGCATCACACCTGGAGCACAATATTGCAAACCACCATATTCATTGAACAGTGCCATTTACTACAGAGCTGCTGTTCTCTGCTTTTGGCCTGGCACCTCTTCTGCAGGCGGAGGAGTGCTAATGAGAAGCTGCTTTTAACCACACACAAATCGTGAGAGAATACTTCTTCATTTAACATGTTTATTTTGCTTTGATATTTTTAGAAGCAATAGAGACTGAAGAAATTATCTCCTCATTAATGGAAATTGCAGCACACACTTCTCAATTCAGAGACTAACAAAAGAGGGAGAGACAGACAGATGCAAATGGAAACATCTGTGTGTCACCCCTCAATTCCTTGCTACTTCCCTGTACTTACCCGGCCTTGAACCCCAGCCACTGTGCGGTTTGCGTGTCGCAGTGAATATGTCAGCCGATGGATGCCATCACTGGTCTCCCCATTTCCATAGAAGCCAACAGCGATGCCAGCGCTGTGGAGAGAAGAGCAAGGAAGGGCTGGTTTACAACAAGAGTTTATCTATGCAAGTTACTGCTGCTTCTTCCAGTACTCCTACCCTCTCTCAGGATTTCCCTCAGGAGGAGAACAGCATGCCTTCAGCTTTGGGGTAATGACACTATCTCTATTCACTAGGACAGATGGAAAGATATACAGAACTGATCTGGTGAACCTGAAAATCAGATTTTCTATGCTACACATGTAACTGTGGGCTCTACGGTGGGAGAGCTTCTCCTGCCAACGCAGTAGTGTGCACCTGAGAACTTATACCAACGTACCTCATGTTGCTCAGGTGGCAGGCTTATTCACACCCTCAAGCAACATAAATTATCCTGACACAGATTGTCTACACATTACAGCCTTACTGTTGTAGAGAACCCATGCCTCAGGCATCTGTGCACCAACTACTTTGCTCCTGATCCATCTTATTAGACCTTCACGCACATCCCCCCTTCTGAAATATAAAACTATAATCACCATCTACTTCAACCAGTCCTCCCATTAGAAACCTTGATGCCGTGAGGATTATGGTATTAAGATAGCAGGGATTTGTAACCACTGGGGCACAAGTTTAGAAAAATAAAAATTTGATTTTCAAATCAAGAGAATTTAGTTTGGGATCATTCAGACTCTTACTGATATCTAACCTGGGCTCTGGTCAGGCGGACCCATTTTCCAGTCAAAACCATGATTAATTCTTTTGGAATCTATTAACCAAAAGGAGGCAAAACATGTAGCCAAGGAACAGCAACGAAGGAGATCTCTCTCCCATTTCCAAGTCAGCGACACCTCCTTGCTTCCATCAGGCAATCACACCAGACACACTTTCAAGGAGCTCTCTTCCCATTCCTCCCTCACCCAAAATCCATCTACCCAGTTCTGTCCCCAGTGGGATGGGGTGGAGGGATGGGGGGTGAAGAGATATGGAGTTAACCTAGACAACAAGTTGCCTAAATTGGGGTAATTCTTGCGTTTTTTGAACATCCTGTTCCCATTTCAGATTTTGGGCCTTCACACAAAGATGGGAAAGATTCCTGAGGCTATACTGGCCCTCAAGATGCCATGCTTACTTGTTTCATTGGGCGTTTTTATGTAGGTGTTCAGTTTGAATAGTAACTAATTTCTCTGCACCAACTTTTTGCCAATCCCTGGGTTACAGCCACTGCCCTGGAAGTTTGATGGCGGTGTAGGAAGGAAGTACTCCAAACAAAAGCCTTCAGAACCAGTCAGTCAATGTTGCTCCTATATTCAGCAGAGAGGTCACTGAAGGACATCAAGCACCCCCTCCTCCTTCCAGCATCTACCTTTTTAGAAAGTGACATCAAACATCCTGAACAGTAGACAGGCCAGAATGAGCTTGGGGGACATGAGGGATAACGGACTTTTGCATGTGGATTTGTTCTGGCAAGTATTCCAAGCTGTCTTCCAAACTGCTACTTCAGATAAATTTTCTCCTTGGCTGCAGAAGAAATAGCCCCCTCTCCCTACTCTTACCATGTTAAAAAGGACTAGCATGACAGTGTAGATAGCCCTGACTGCTTCACTACTTGTTCTCACACACGCAGAAAACAGAAGCACAGATCACACACTGGAAGCAGAGCAGCTGCACAAGTCTGTCAGTCCCACGGATTTCCCCAGCAATCAGGGCCTTCATAAATTATGAAGGGCTTGGCCTGTAAAAGCCTCAGTTGAGGAGTTTTCCAAAGAGGGAGTAGCTGACCTACATCTTGATTGCTTCAGGAAGAGGCAGAAGGCATACAATTCTAACAACATTTACAGTCCTACTACAGGAAAGAGATTCAATTCCCATGAACACTTTTCCACAGACGCACTTTCATCATGTAAATGGAATTGGTAATTAAACAGAAAACCCTCCAGATTCCTCCCCTGCTGGAATTTCTGTCTTTGACAGTAGTTATAACTCCAGGATGAGCGTTAGTTATGAGCAAAGCCAACTAGAAGCTGACAGTCCAGGGTTGTGTTATGCATGAGAAGAAGCCTGGAGCCATGTCACTGCACTACACAACACACATCAGCCCTACCCCACAACTCCATGCTCTTAGTAGCCAAAGAAAGTAGCTGTGGACCGGGAGAAAGGGGAGGGGATTGAGCAGACTGAACCTTCCCCGAGAACTGAGACAAAGTCTCCTCATTGTTTTGTTGTCTAAATTGAGTCCTTTCTAGATCATTTTTAAAGAACGAAGCAGCACAGATTTGATCCCTACAGTTTTTGTAGGACCACTGTTCTGCAGAGAACTACAGCTACATTCGAGTCACTCCTCCGGAACAGACTTGATCAGTGCAGGAGTCAGCTGCCTGGTTCTCAGTATTCTCTGCACAATAGCAGTATTTTAATCAAAACAGATCAGAAAAGGTACCCTTAAGCAGTAGCAGACACTTTGTACTTAATAATGGGGCACAGCCAGGTGTCTAAGCCAATTTTACTGTATCATGTTCAGTTTCGAAATACTGACTCTAGGCAGTCTAGCAGCCAACCATGTAAGAGACAGACATACGCTGGCTAAGCCATCAGAGAGTTCCAAAGTTGCGGTACCAGAGCAGAGCAGTTGCAGTAGTCAGTCTCTTGCTCCCCTGACAAAGGAGGCAAATGTTCACTCGAGTGCCCTTCTCCCACCAAGAGACAGCAACTTCTATGGGAAGGAAATCTATTAAGACATTTGAATTTCCTTTATCCTCAATCCTGATATTGAGGATAAAGGAAATTCAAATTACAGATACCACTGAAGTCTACAAGTCAAGATGTGTGTCATACGTACACTGTGGGCTAAAGACTATTAATTACATCACCAAGAAGAACCAACTGTTCAATCCTGTTCGGTACTTCAGTGGATCTTACTGACAAGGAAGTTCTTTTTATACCAGAAAGGTTCACAACATGTTATTTCCCTTTCCTACCACAATGGAGGGAAGGAAGGTCGGTCTCTGCAAGGGTTGCTGTGCTCTGGTCCCAGCTGTGAGAGACAATGAGGTGTCACAGGCCAGGGGAAGGCAGATGGAAATTAGAGCAAAAGTAATGAGGCGGCTGCTGGGGAGTCCTTGCAAAAAGATCTGTCTTAGTAAATATTCTTACCTAAATTAATTATATAGCAGACACTAATGTAATAACTGCTAAAAAAAAAGTACATTGTTCATACATAACAGTGGTACCTGTCCTGCGGGGCTGGCTGGGGGTGGCTCCCCGCTCCAAGTGTTGTGACCTCTATGGTCACAGGGACACACTCTTAAATTTGGCCCCACAGGCAGCCTATCATTGTGATAGAGGAATGGCTGGACCAAACCTGAGTGTCTGCGCCTTGTTGCAAGGGGTCACAATCCAGCCAGCCCTGCAGGATGGAGATGTAGGAGTCACCACTGTGGGAGGTCTGATTTCGGATGTGCCCATCTAAAGCAGCCTCTAAGTATCTCACAGATGAAGAGTGCTGACAACGCCAAGTGAAATCATCTGAAGTTGTGGATGCTCCACACTCTGAAAACTAGGCTCAGGGCTACTCAGCTTGGGCACCCAAAATGGTGAAACAAAATTAGAAACCGCTTTTGAAAATCTGTGTCTTTGAAAGCATTTGCCTGAGGTTTTGTAGGAGCAGTTGGGGTGGGGGTGGGTGGAGGGAGAAAGAGGATTTGAGGCCACTGGGCTGTGTAAATGGAGGCACTATTTGCCATCTGCTGGAAAAATTCTTTTCTTTGTATTAGAATGTAAATATTTGTTCCATTACACAAACCAGATATGAATTGAGAACACAGGAAAGTTCTGAAGAGGTATAATTCTGTGTTTGAGTATAAGCAGACCTGCCAATCTCAGAGCACTGTTCTCTAGGGCTCAATACTCCCACACCTCATAGTGTGAAGGAGACAGGATTCGCACCACTCATTTTGACTCATCCATGCAAGGACAGGCTCAGTGTGTCTCAGGGGCACAGCTACAATGAGGTAGTCACATTAGAGCCCATGGAGATTATGGGAGCCCAATCTGCAGAGGCCACTCTGCCTTAAACACTACTGTAGTTATGCCAGTCTAAACTATAGGCAGACAGGGCAAGAAGTAGCCCCCAGCCAGCTGAGTTCTCATGGAGGCATCCCACCCCAGCGTGAGCTGTTTGTGGTGATGCTCAGACCACACCTGCCACCCTATGCTTGTCGCCACAAGTCCTTGCTCTGGATTCAGACCGTGGTCATTTTCTCAACAGTGAGGAGACCATCCAAAAAGATGCAGAGGCTGCACAAGAGGGCAGAGGGACCCAGATACCATTGTGGTGGACATGTGCAGAATTAATCTCTTTATTCTGTTACAAAGTACTTCTCCTACGTAGGTTAGATTCACAGGTGCACTCTAGCTCCTATGCAACTCTGACAATGGAAAATCATTGTTAACTTAGCATGCTCAGCCAATTAAACTAGGTTTATGGAGTGGCCCAAAAGTAGCTGGAGTTCAGCAGTGACCCTTGCCTGATTAGGGTTTGATCCTGCCCTATCTGAATAGCAGACCTTAGGGTACGGCTATACTATCTGCTGGGTCGGCGGGTAGCGCTCAATGTATTGGGGTTTGATTTATCGCGTCTCATGTAGATGTGAAATCAATCCCCGAACGCGCTCTATGTGGACTCCAGAACTCCATCTCGGCAAGAGGAGTAAGTGGAGTCGGCATGGGTATGGTCAGGTAAGTCAGCCTAAGATACGCAACTTCAGCTACACCAATAGCGTAGCTGAAGTCGCAGTATCTTAGGTCGACCCCCTCCCTAGTGTAGCCCAGCCCGTAAAGGTATTTAGAGAAGTTACAGATATTGGTGAGGGCTGGCTCTATCTAAGTTAGGTAAAATTTCTTTAATATGTTCACAGACAGCCCGTAGTAACGTAAAATGGATTAGATATCACCATCTTTGAAAAGTGCTGAGGAGGTGGCGGTTTTAAAAAATATATTTTAAAATACTTTGGCAGTATGGATCCTGTGTTTGGTTTTGTGACAGAGACCACTTTTATGACACCACTTTTTTGCATTTAATGCCCAGCCACATTTGTGAACACAAAGCAAATGCTCTTTGTGCTCAAATGGCAAGTGTTTCGTTAGCAAAATTGTGGTTGCAGGTATGAAGATTTAGGCAGGGACTGATCTACATGCAGGGGTACTTGCTCACAGTTCACAGGCTGCAGGGTATTGTTTTTGCCACACTGTCCAAATAAAGCCCTGGGTTTGTTTCAGAAATTATTTAACTGAGTTTTCTATTTCCTAACTCCTGCCACCAACTTTTTGGAAGGCAAGGTTCCTTATCTGCACCAACCCAAAAGCAGAATCCAATAGGACTGTATTCTCTTTTCCCCATTATCCACTTGCTGACAGTCTCCCTCACCTCCCTCAAATGTTTCTGGCATGAACACATTAGTTGCTGACACTAGCAACATCACTAGTGATCTTTACGGCAGTGCATCAGTCTTATCGCAGGGATAAAAATGGAGCAATCAGGATCACGAGCACAAGACACCATTTACACAGGAAGAAGTCAGTATTCCAAACTCCAAGAGGAAGATTGAGGCTTTTTTACACCTAAATCCACCTACCCAATGTATTTGTTATTTTCTTAGGGAAGCCTGCTTACAATGTAAATTCCTGACTAGGCCTGAATTATTTAAACTGCATCCATCTTAATAAGATAAGCTCTCAGGACAAGGTCCTTGTTTAACTGTTAGTAAATGACAAATACCCTGCTGCTGTTATAGCACTTTATGGTAGTCATCATCATGACTCAAACCATTATGCAGTAAGGTGTGGAATAGCAATAAGAAGAAAAGTCTATGCTGGATTTTAAAGTTAGCTGCACACTAAAAGAGAGGAGGCTGTTTCCAACAATACCCTATATCCAATATATTGAGTCACTGCGTCAGTAGCTGATGCTCACCATATGTATGGTGTAGGAGGCATGCAGTGGAGGAAGTAGCTGTGACAAAATAGGAGATGTTAATTTACCCTGCAGACAAAAAGGTACACTCACCTGCAGACAAGGGTCGCTATGATAACACACCAAGCAGTGCAGCAGCAATCTGCATTTAAATGCTCTTCACTTTTTCGATGGCGGCAGCACAGCCAGAAGGAGTAGAACAGGAGGAAGAGGAGATCCAGAGCAAGGCAGGACAGAGCAACACCACCAAACAGCAACAAGGCCTGAGGAAGACAACAACAAAACCCAGTTACTTCAGAGGTACCTCCATAGCATAAACACATGGCAGACACAGATTTATCTGCGTCCCAGGGATTCTGCACTCATGGAATAGGTCACAGAATCCATCCCTGGACATGAGACTTTATTAAACTAAGCTTACTTATTATACAGATACTCCTCACATCCTCTTGTGACTGTAGGCCACAAATAATGGATGCTCTATTGTCTTCCTGAATCTGCAAGTCACATGCATGAGTCAAGTTATGCCTTTAATCCAGAGCAGAAATCGGTACTAGGGCAGCTGGTCGAACTGTACAGCTACAAACATAAAAGAGCTTGTTTCCATTTCCGCAGGTCTCAATCTTCACGAATAAAATATTCCCTCCAAAATAAATGGCAGAGCAACACCGAGACTAGAAATCCAAGTGTGTGAGAGTTTGAAACTCAACATAAAACAGAGAATGGAATTTATTATCCACACTTGAAAGAGGCTCTCTGCTTTAAAACCAAAAAAAAAAACAAAAAAAAAACACAAACACACACCCCAGTGCAGCAATTTCTTAAAGGCTCAAGCTGGGCCTGTATACTCCCACATACCGTACTTAGTTGTTTTTTGTCTATCTAGATAATACCAATGGAGATTGGAATATACAATACATTTGAAATGTTCACTAGCAGAACTAGTTTGTGTGTTTGCTTTATTCATGTCTATGGTTTCCTTCAACGATACCCAATTCGAAAGACGAGTGCAGTGTTAACTCCAAATTTCTCATCAGAATCTCAGTGAAATTAGATTAACAAAAACACAAATGCTCCATTCAGGACAGTCTTACATCAAATCCACACTCTTTTCCACATTAATGTAGTAAAAGCCATACTTCAGTGGATTGCATTTAATAGTCACCAACATCCAGACTCTACCCAGAAAGCAAATAAAATTTAAACATGGCTTTAATATGTGAAATGGGGCCCAAGGATTTAGTTCTGATCCAATAGTCTTAGTAGCCTGCAGTTTAAATACAGATCTGTACCAGCATGGGCAAGACATTGATTTTTTTTTTTTAAATCCTTTGTCATGTCCCTGATCTTTCCCCCCACTATCCCTCTTCCCTCCCCCGTCACACTTCTCTCACTACATTACAAAAAAAGGTGTATTTTTTTTTTTAAATCAACTATAACTCCTATCTGGTCAGACAACTGAGCTGAGGAATGTTGCAGTTACATGAAATGTGGTTCTAAGCAAAGGCTGTTACACCATGGACAAATGCCAAGGTAACCGCTTAGAGACAGGATTTGTATTTTCCTTCTCATCTCCTTTCTGTTTTAGAGCTACCCTGAGCTGCATTAGTGTCCTGGGAAGTCTTGCAAGCTGCACAGTTCACCGTACTTTCAAATCAAGCATGTGCCAGTGTTGGCAGAACTTGGTACCTGTCAACCATACATCATGAGATTTACTTCAGTTTACAACCTGCCTGTTGGATTGCAAGCAGCCCACATGGCAGCATAGTATAATCAAGGCTTTGACAATAAATTCACAGCATTTACCAGAAGACAATAACTACAGGTGATTAACGCATACCTAACAAGACAGCACTGAAAGATACACATATCATACCAAGAATCATACACGTAGCTGAAACTATTAAAATGGGGGTGGGGAGGACAGAAGGAAATGTTTATTCCCTTCACTAGATCATAACACATGGTGTGTGTGTGCTGTTTGAGTTTCTGAACAAAGAGTGGTCTTCAACAGCTCAACTGTATTCAGCTGGTATTCCCATTTCAAGGCCTGCCATCTACCAGCATACTGTACTGAACTAAATGCACCTGCTATACAGAGATTCCTTTACACCACCTTGGGTATGGTCCCAGAAACTGCACAAGGAAAAAGAAATCCCCCTTCAATAATGCTTTTCCGAGTGCATCCACTGCCTGAAACAGGAGCTTCACTAATAATCCATCCCTTTCCTAACACACCATAGTCTTTCTTCAATGGTGAAAGTTTCCTGCTGCAGCTCAGCATGCAGAGACATCATCTTCCCTCCATAACAAAGATTGGGTACGACAAGTGACTGGAACCAAACAAAAGTCAGGACTGTGAAGGGAAGTTTTGTTTCACTGTAAATATTCAGCTGATTGGGTCTTGTCTATATCTAAGGACCATGCCAAGGTTCTGTGTTCATTTCACAAAGAGTGAGTGTTTGTTTTCAACCAATGGACATACCATGAAAAAAAATAAAAATGAAATTGTACAAGACTGGAGTTGCTAATCCTTCCAACACATCAATTTAGGACCCAGAGACAGGCTGGCAACGCTTGCTTGCCAGGATTAAACTACTAGTATTTAAAAGAGGGACTGCAAGGCCGGATAAAACCCTTAGTCACTTTATCCTACAAACACTAAATCTGGGACTCTTGTTATTCAAGACCACATTATTCGGAGTAAATTTAAAATTATGCACTTGGCTTCTCATCACGGAGAGCACAGATTCCCCAAGCTACCAGAACCATTATAGTAAATTATGCAGAAACTATACTTATCTGGAGAGAGCCTGAAGGGGCAAATTTTACCACTGTAGCAACACCTCTGGCAGAAGCCAAAATCGAGCAGTCTGTTGAAGGTGAGTGTAAATCCAAGTAGTATCAGCCAGATTGGCAGATGTAGCTACACAGTAGCAGCAACCTTTCAAAATAAAAAAGTAGCAGGACACAGGGAAGCAGTGGTTGTTCAGCATTGCTAGGATAGAAACAACCAAACAACTGATTTCAGAGAAATTTAGTACCCTGGAATTGCCATCCTCTGAGGCTGGAGTGGACTGCCTGCTGTACTTCCCACAGGCTTGCTGCTATTTAAAGGCTGGCCTGACTAGGACAGTCAGATTCCTGGTGTTGATAGTCACATTAACAGAATAATCATCCAGATCCCAATGCAAAGAAAGGAATCCCAGAGTAAGAGAGCACACAGAGGGAACAGATTACCACCACTCAGTGGATGGCTAGCACTATCTGGGCACTTGGTAGGGTCATGTGGATGATCTTGCATGGACTTCACTCCTAGTTGAAGGGAACATCACTGTGAAAGGAGAAGGTAGTTCAGTTTCCAGAAAAGTGCACTTCTTGACCTCTACTAAGATCACATCAACAGGGGAGGTAATTAGTGCAAAGGGTAACTGGTTTTATTGATGTGCACCCCGTCCTTTGGAAAAAGCCAAGACCAGTAACTCATTGTTCTCAGGCCAGAGGTTCCCTAACTGTAACCCAGGGCAGTTCACAGAGATAGCTAGTCATGTGGTTTTGGTTCTCCTTTTTTCTAGCTGCTAAGTTTGAAACAACAACAAAAAAAACCCTACAAATACACTAAATACTTTCCTAATAGCAACTTCTTCATATAAGAAGTTGCTGTTACAACCACAAATATCTAATCATCATGCATGGGAGGCGAAGAGATCTGTGTAACAGTATATAAACAAGAGGTCTACAATATAATAGAGAAATTAAGAGATGATCCTACCTGTAAGAGCTTGAGAAGACCCTCACCTGGGCCACTAAACAGCTGCAACATGGTAACTCTCAGTCACTACTGATCTAACCATAATTTATACTTGTGGCCTGAAAAGAAGAGTTCCCCATCTAGTCAGTCAAAGCCAAGCCAGTGCCCAAAGATAATTTTGGGGATAGACAGAGTATATTGAAATCAAGAGATACTTCCCTCTGAAAGGCTTTCAAATGGGGGGAGGGGGAAGAGAAGAGTAAGATGACACAGGTGCAAGGGTTAACATAGCTGTGAACTAAACAGAAATGTGTTCCCCACTTTTGATTTTACAGCACTATAAGGCAGGATTTTGTTTGCTTAAAAAACCCCACATTTTTACTAAGCAACTTGTTCAAAGAATGCTGCTGCAGACAGGAAGGAGGAGGTCTGGAAGATTGGTTTTGAGCACAGACTTTGAAATAAGAAATTGTTATTAGGCTACATTAACTTCAGATTCCCCCCATTTTGTGGTGCCAGTTCTATTCATTGGCACAGCAGCCAGCTGTTGTCAGTTGACAGATTAAAATAATTTCCCAGGGGATACACCACTATTTTAGTAAAGCATGGAGCTTCCATTAAAGTCTTCTGAAGCAGGACACTAAAGCCTTCCTATATCCTTGAAAAGCAACAGTATAAAAGTACTTTCTGGAAGGGCTAACTTTCCCTCATCAGAACCTATTGATCCATAAGCGAGCCAGTCATTTTCACTACCACAGTGAAATACAGTGCTAGTTATATGGCTTCAACACCAAGCCAAGAGAGATCTTGATATTGGACTTCTCATAAAGCCCAAGCCAAACACACCCACTTACTCTACACTTCAGGAACACTTCACCTGTATTATAGCAGAGGATCAAGTGCAACAACTTAGTGAGAAGCTATCCAGTTTACAATGACACTTGTTGCAGGCTAAAACTACAGAGAGACAGGACTCCAATGAGCAACCTTTCCAAGTTAGGTACTATGGTAAGAATTTGGCTGCAATATACTTATGTTGCATCTTCCACCAGTGAGCTAAAAAATTGCTTCTGCTTAAAATTCAGTCCACTGTACAGTTATGGATTTTAAACTGTCTATAATTTGAGAGGATCCCAACAGTACAGTTAGTTTAATCACTGCTGGACGGTGAACTATTTATAGTTTACTTAATAATTAGCCTTTGCCAGAAGAAAGCTTTCCCTGAAATCTGTGACTAATGTTCCTTCTGGATTTACACACAGCAACTTGAGTTGTAAAATAAAAGTGGGAGGGGGTTAAAGGAGTGTGGGAAGAGAAAGATGCTCACCCAGAAGAACAAATGAAGCAAACTGGCCCATTGCCAATAGAGCACTCATATCTATTTATTCCAGTGAGCGATGTCAGTAAGGAGTGTGGGGGTGGGAGACACGACATCCTGAGTATATAAAGTAGGCCCAGAAGGGAGTCCCATTTTTCCTATCTACTGCAAAACACTGCCCATCGCCTTTCAATGCTAGACAACTTCTTAAAGCTGGTGATGGGAAGGAAGCAGCTGACCTTCCAGCTCTTCCACAGACCATGCGATAGTTTCTCTTAATTCACTTTAGCAGGTTTAATGCACTGTAGTCAGTCTGCTTTAAGTGTGCAGCTTTCATTAATTCAGATTAATTTTCCTGAGTGTCTGCACACAGATAAGCCCTGAGACAGCAATTAGAGTTTGACTAAGCATCCATCGCTGCCCCTCCCTCTGCCACACTGGCCCCCCATTTTACAATGAATATGTTCAGCACAGGAGGCCTGTATTCCAGTTTAGTTAGCGTACATGAGACAGACTGTTACCATTAAAGGTACATGGGCTCCAGAAGTTGACTAGTCAAAGGTCTTGCCAGATCTTTGTAGAATGCCAGGACTGCAACAATAAAGGGTGATGCAGGTAAGGTTGGATCCTTTACTTCACGTCACATGGGAGCAAGGTCTAGAATTCATTCCAGTGCCCTTGAGCCACAAAACAAATGTAAGCTAGTAAGAACCCAAACTACCCACTACAAAGGATTAACTTTACATGAAGCTGGTATTTTCTTGCAAATTCAAACCCAAGCCATACTAATCAGCAATGGAATACTGGTGTTCCAATGGGTTAAAATTAAACTACAACACATTCTCTCTGTGGTTACCACACTCTAATCTCCATTTTAAGCAAGGAAATACTCCCTTACGGGGGGAGGGAGGGGGAGGTGGTCCCTCTAAATTGGTTGTTCTTATCCAGTTTCTCTGTAATGACAGCTGAAAGCCTCCACGCACTATGGAAAGAATAAGACACTCTCCAAATTCAGCCTCTACTGACAGGTCCCCACAGACTAAAATCTTTGTTAAATGAGGCTTAGCTCAGAACTGGCAGCTTGTCAAATGAGCGTTCTCGCTGAAAAGGTAGACTTCCTTTCTGGGGTTTTGCAAATTCCCTTCCGGAAATCTAACAAAACAGATGCATCAGTGTTGAGCAGTTATTTGTATTCTACTTTTGTAAGATTGGGATAAAGATTGTCAGGGGAATGGGCCTTCACCTTCAGAAGATATCCCTTTCCCATATTCCCTATGGTACAGATCAGACCGGACTAGTAACATTGTTTGGGTAACAAACCCACAGCTCTCTGCAATATTTAAGATAAATGGACTCTTCACTGGCAAGGGGATAGCCTAAAAACCCAATGGGTCTCTTCCATCACTAGTGTCTATGGCTCTTAGTTCCCTACTTCAACTACTACAGGTTTATACCATTTCTGACACTGCAAATACGCAGTGGATTAGCACATCTATTCCTGGCCCACAATGCTTCCTCCATTTGAAATTTTACCTCTTTAGACAAACAGTTCTACTTTCTGTTAAAAAGTTAAAACCAAAACCTTCTCCTCAGTAAGTAGTTTGCCAGCAAACGAGAAACTGGAAAGCAGGTGTGAAACTAGGAAAGTGTGTTTATTAATATGATACAGGTTCCTGTGAGGCTGTTTATAAGGAGTTACTTGCTATGGAGTTAGATCAACACGTGAAACAATGGCCCAGATAAAGAACACCCCTGCAAAATGCAAATATTGTACCCTTTATAGCCATGGAGAGATGACTTCACAGGCCCAGACCAGGTGACATGCTAAGAAGAGAGATCAAAGGGAGCATTAAACCCTTAAGCCTGGTCTATGCTACTAACTTATGTTGGTATAACTACATAGCTCAGGGCACAGCTACACTTGCAAGTTAGAGTGCATTAAAGCAGCCTCATGCACTAACTCACAAAGCGACCACACTGGCAAGGCACGTAGAGCACCCGGACACTCCACCTCAGTGAGTGGAATAATGTTTGATGTGCCCCTGCTGAAGCACCACAGTGCCAGTGTGTACACCCTGGTCTGTTAATGAGCTCGGATTGGCCTCCAGAAGTATCCCAAAATGACCACCCTAGCCACTCTGGTCATCAATTTGAACTCTCTTGTCCTGCCTTCAGGTGACAAACTATCAGACCCCATCCTGAAAATCCCCTTCCTGTTTGCTCAGCCAGGCATGGAGTGCTCTCACTGAATCTTGACAGGTGACCATGCCTCCATGCACCAGGCGATCCCCAGTATGGAGTAATGGCAAGGTGCTGGACCTCAGTGTTTTTTGTTTTGTTTATTTGGGGGGGGGGGTGTAAATCAGCCTCCATGATTTCTTCAAAGGTTTCATCCAGAAGTTCAGCAATGCGCTTATGCAGATTTCTTGGGAGAGCCACTGTGATCCTTGTCCCAATCAAGCCAACGTGTGTGTACCACTGTGCTGTGAGGGGTGGAGGTGGGAGTGGCTGTATTCCTACTGTTAATATGAACACTGTGGGAGAAGGCTGGCTTGCCTGACTATTAATCACTAGTCTCAACACCCAGGGAGAAAAAAAAAAAAAGTCAACCACAAGGCCTAAATGCCAAGTGGACCGGCTGAAAGTCAGGTTGGTACACAGGGGGCTGTAACCCAAGTCTTGGCGTAAGCGTGGGCAAGTTAAGAGACTGAAGCCTGATACCTATGAGGGAGCACTCAGAGAGATCCCGAAAGACAGCAATGCAGTTGGTCCAGTTAGAAGTAAATTAGTGTGCATACAAATCAGAGACAAACAAGCACAAGGCTTTAGTCAGGTGGTGCAAGCTCCACTGCCAACACTTCCCCACAAACACGGCTCTGCTAATGGAGTTCGGCTCTGCTATTCCAGGCCTGCAACTCTCAACAGCAAGACTCAGTGGTGTCAAGTTGCCTGTTGTGTACATAAAGCACTATCATTAACCAAGTCATTTTTATCCAAGCACATGAGCCAACCACTAGTGGTCTTAAATATTTTAAAGGAAGGAAAAATTACTTCTGGGTGGAGTCAGTGGCTTAATCCCACTCCTCTCCTGCTTCACCAACCAACCCCCTCCCTGTGAGTCTCTTCATTCTAAAAAGACCCATTTAAAAGGGAATTTAAAAAGGTACCCCAATTTCTACCAGTTCCAGTCCCTGGGTCACTGGGGGGAAGGAGGGTACCACACACATCCAGTGTCTGCACATTCCTAGAACTAGCTCTGTACCAAAGCCAGAATTTGAAGCCAAGACTCCAGATGTAAGAAATCAATGCCAGCTCTCACACACAAGTCCAGATACATATGGAATTTCATTTTGAAATATATTCTTTTAGGTTCTGAGTCCATGGGTCCAGTAGATTCTCAGAGGAATCTACCAAATTAAGAGGTGAAGGGCTGAATCGGTGGTCTGAAGGAAGTGAATATAGCACTTTGTATATAAGGAACCTTATATACAAAGTGCTGTGAACACCTAAGGGACAGGTTCAGGAGCTACTGGAAGCTAGAAAAGAGTTAATCTAGTCTCTCTCCTGCACAGTTTGTTTTTGTCCTCTTGGAGTATGGGATCCACTTAGAAACCCTCTGACCAGAGCATGCACCACGCTGCGTAACTTCAAGGGTGCTCTGCTATGGCATACTTCAATCCAACAGAGATGGCTAGATGCAACTCTCCATAAATTGCAGTCATTCCTGCTCCTTTGGTCAGCCCAGAGTGCCTTTCCCATGGAACTCTGTATATAAAGGGCCCACACCATTACCAGTAAGAGGGCAAAAGACCAAGTTCAGGATCACAGCTATGTGTTCCCCTCCACTGTGACCAACCAAGTGATCAGAAGATGACTTTAGCTGACACAGTGTTTAAACACGGTTTTAAAATACTCCCTGAGCCCCAGCACAGATGGGGCCTTTAAGAGAGGGCTCTCCCCAAAGTGGGTGGAGGTGGAAAAGTCACAGATTTTTTCCAGTGGGGACAGTCTGAAGGTCACTATCTGGAAGTCAAATATGAAGGACTAGAGGATAGCTTTAAACAAAAAAACAAAAAAGGAAGGAACAAGGGCAGCCAGCCAGATCTATATGGGACAGAAACAAAACAAGCTTTAGCCAGTCACGGAAAATTAGCTGAACGGAAATCCATCAGTGAAGAAGATATTTTTCCATAAGTGTGACAGCTGTAGATAATACAGCTCAGCTTGTTTTCCTTTAAAAACAGTTAGGCTGCATTTGAAATATCTTCAAGGATTCAGTATCATATGCAGTATTTGAAAAGCTCTGCTATGGAAAGAAGCCACTTTACAACACGTCTTAAATTTATGCATGCTCTTGCACACACAATTAGAATATGTGAACATGTGTGTGTGTCTGTTCTTCCACCTAAAACCAAAAATATTTCTCAACACTGAGTACCTCACTATTTGGAGGTGAATCAAGAGACACTGAAAGGGAAGTGGTCTAATGAATGAATCTCTTCCTGTAACTAAGGCAAAAGCAAAAAAGCTTCCACAGAAGAGTGATGAAAACCGCAGAGTCTTCACAACAGGAATTGTGGTTGTGCAGTTTTTTTAGAGCAGGTCTATTCTGAAGAACAATAAAAAACCTGATCAAACTTTGGGTTTTGAAGTTTGCCATCATTAATGGTGTTCCAGTTTACAAAGGAGAGAGAGACACATTCTAGTTACCAGTCCTACAAACTCCCCTCATTACACAAGGGTCAAGCTGGGCTTTTCCTTCTTTCCTATCACCTCCCCTAAAAAGCTCTGACAGGGCAAAAATCATACCCTCTTTGATATCTCTAACACCTTGCCTTCAATCAGTTTTGAGCAGCTGTAGCAATGCTTTTGATTAGGCACAAGGGGGAAAAGAATCCAGCTCACTTCCCTAGCTCAGATGGTTCAGGAGGGCTAATGGGAATTAAAACACAGTATGATATATTTTGCCCCTAAACTGAGCAGATGATTTCATATAGGGAGCAGATTTGCCAGAACGGCGCTATTTTTGCCCAATCACTTTTTAGACTACAACAATGTTTTGTTTGGCAGGACTAAAGAGAATAAGGAGTGGTTTCATTACAGTCCAAGTATCTACATGAGGAACAAATATTTAATAATGGGCTCTTCAGTTTAATGCAGAAAGGTATAAACAATCCAATGGCTGAAAGTTGAAGCTAGACAAATTAAGACTGGAAATAAGGCATGCATTAAACAAGGAGAGTAATTAACCACTGGAACAATTTGCAAAGAGAGTCACAGCGGATCACATCCCTGACAATTTTTATAATCAAGATCAGATGTTTTTCTAAAATATGATCCAGGAATTACTTTGGGGATATTCTATGGACAGGAGGTCAGACTAGACCATCACAATGGTCCCTGCTGGCTTTGGAATCTATGATTTTCAGAAGTTTGCATGAGAGGAAAAAGGATGCCATCATAGAAGGTGTTCATTTATCTCTGCAACTGTTACTATTCATAAAACATAGCAAACATCTGGGTATATTCAAAGAAGTTGTAACTTGATACAAGGAATTACAGTTCTTGCCATCAGAGTAGAATCAGAAGTAACGCATAACAGATGCTGGTAGAGCCTCACAAACTTATTCACAGGACAGATAAGAAATGGGAAGAGTACAGAGCTAGAGAAGTGTGGGAATGTGATGTGCCCCTGGAATGTGAGATCTATGCTGTGCCAACAGGGTTTATGGGATCCTTAGATAATTCCTAGAACGAAGTTACACCTCTGAAATGCTGACATACAATACTGCCGGAAGGAAACATTTGAAAAAAATTCATCTTAATCCTTCTTAGGTTTCTATTTCTAAATCTGCTAGAGGTCCACTGCTATCTACTCTCTGATCAGGGATAACTATCACAGCATTAAAGCAGTTTATATGATGCTGTGTAATTTGAAGGGGATTCAGAAGTCAACACCAAGACACCAATGCAGTAAGGTTAGTTGAGTAGAAAGGCAACTTAATTGGAATGTGGGAATAAAATTCAATAACCTTCTCTCATGGCACAAGCGTGTTAAAGACGCAATCCCCAAAATCAGAGGGGTAGCCGTGTTAGTCTGGAATTGCAGAAGTGACAAAGAGTCCTGTGGCACCTTAAAGACTAACTAAAATTTTAGAGCATAAGCTTTCGTGGGCTAATACCCACTTCGTCGGATACATGCATCCGACAAAGTGGGTATTAGCATGCATGCTAATGGGTGCTAATGGGTATTAGCATGCATGTATCTATCTGACGAAGTGGGTATTAGCCCACAAAAGCTTATGCTCTAAAATTTTAGTCTTTAAGGTGCCACAGGACTCTGTCACTTCTGCAATCCCCAAAATGGCAACCACCAAGGTATCAAAATATTCCTCTTCACTCCCATTCACACACACAGAGGAGTACACTAAAGATCTCTCTCAAAAATAGAGAAGATTGCCATAATATCAGCTCTTACAGTGGTGTCTTCAGGGATTAAAATTAGGAAAAAGAGCAACATATATTCCCCATCTCTACCCACTTAGACCACGGCACAGTATATCATGATTATCTTCATAAGGCACCCTATCAATATAATTGCTGATAAAATTAGAATTTAAAAGTTGCCACAACTAGGTTTCGGAGCCAACACACCATTAAAGATGAACAGGGCAATTCATAGCACACCTATTGTCTCAGGCTATCACTACTGTTTACACTTGGTTCACGTTTTGCAGATTATGTTTGCAACCAAAGGGCAAGAGGCTTTTCAAATGAAAGGTTAGGAGTAGTCTACTTGGGATTTCCCCAACTGCAATCCTCCATGGCCAGTCACAGATGTGGCTGCAAACCCTTGTTGTAGGCAAGCATACTTATTGTTTGCACAGGGGGTGTAACTCCTGTGCAAAACCCACGTTAACTCCAACTCAAATAATGGTTCTACCAGTCTACACTGCACTAGACACTAGAGCAACCTGCTAGCTACACTGAGGGGGGACCTTCCACAGATGAAACACACACAATAATAAATCAACTCACTGCAAGCCAGCCTACTTAACCCTTTCTTTTAAAATAAGCTATTTAAGGCCAACTTTAAAGTATGAGGGTCACTAATTTGGAGGAAGATGCCAGGTTTTAAACACAAAACAGAAGAGAAAAGCAATAGTTCTTTGATGCTAGGTTATTTTAAAACTATGAATGGGAGGATTGGAGAGGGGAGGAGAGAATAGAAACCCCTGATCTGTCTACTGACTATGTAATTTAAGTGACCCAGCATGAATGAACAGCGTAGTAAGCTGTTACATGTTTAGATGCATATATCTGTAACAATCAAGTGCAGCACTCTTCACTTGAAATAGGCACAACTCCTCAGAACTTCCCCTTCAAAAGTATTTGTATCTGTCAAGGAAGAGTTTTCCTCCTTACCTTCTGGCATGGGATATTTTGGCAGGGGAGGAGGGGGAATGAGAGGAGGAGAAGAGAAGGGGAAAGCACAAAAAAAAAAGGTAAAGCTTGCTTAGGTGAAGGAAAGAAAAGCTTTTCCCATATGCTCTCTCCCTTAGGGAGTGGGGGCAAAGAAGAGAGAGGAAAACAACTCACAAAAGGCTATGTCTACACTATACACTAAGCTCCAAGACAAAGGCAACTGATATTTAGCATTAAGAAGCCTTCAAATGAGGCGGGGGGTGGGGGAGAGGAGGGAAGAGAGAGAACAGGCACACCATTACCATTAGAGCCTGTAACATACAGGAAGCAGCAAGATCAAAGCCAGCCAAGACCCACCACAGTCACAGCTGGAGCCTGTTTCTGCACCACTGACAAGACTGGAAGCCTCATTAACCACTTTTGTCTCAGGACTGCAGACTGTGCAGAGTAGGCTATACAGCTGTGAGGCCTGGGGCAGGCTCCTCAGGAATTGCTGGAAATGACTAGGGCCTGCAACAAGCTACACGAAAGGGAAATATAGTTTTAAATAGACACACCTTCCTTCACTTAGCACAGGAGTGGGCAAATGTTTGGGTTTACAAAATTATAGAGTGGGCCAGGTAGAGACAGCCCTGCCCCCAATCCAGCCCCCTCTCACTTCCCACTCCGACTGCCCCCTCAGAATTTCCAACCCATCCAACCCCCCATACCTTGTCCCCTCACTGCCCCTTCCAGAGACCCCCTAACCACCTCTGAGGACCACACCCCCTACCTAACGCCCCTGTTCCCTATCCTCTGACTGCCCCAACCCGGGGGCGTGGCTCCAGGGGAAGCGCACAGCCCCCCGGAGTGCCACCCCCGCGGTGCAGCTCCAGGGAAGGGCAATAGCACACAGCCCCCCCCCCCCCCCCCCCCCCCCCCCCGGGCGCGGCGCCAGGGGGGGGGGGGCCGACCCCCCCCCCCCCCCCCCCCCCGAGTGCTGCCCACATGGCATGGCTCCAAGGGAGGAGGGAGTGCGCAATCCCAACCCACAGCACTACCTGGCACAGCTCCGGGGGAAGGGCAGGGGCAGCCTCCCTGGCCAGGGGGCCAGATGGGACTGTCATGCAAGCCAGATCCGGCCAGTAGTTTGCTCACCCCAACTTAGCACCACAGAACTGCGGATGTCTTCTCAGCAACCAGAGGCAGTCAGACAGCATGTCCCTGGGAAGAGTATTCTGGCAAGTGGTCAACACTCATGATGAGTCACTCTGCTTCTTCTGTCCAGTTGTCATGAGAATTAGAGGGGAGTTAGGGACCATATGCTTTTAAAGTCTTAAGTATCATTCATAAGAGAATACATATGCACTAAGTGATATACTTCCAGATTAAACTATATAAACAGCAGCTTGAGAGCAGTTGCAGGGTAAGCAGGGTGCCACAAGGTTGCTGGGGAAAGAGGGAGCGCAAGCTGCTTGGTAAAATCATCATCCAGCAATGAAAGCGTCTCTCCATAGTCCCTCCATTTTAAAAGTGAAGCTGATCTCCTCTCATTTGAAGCAAAAACTATTAAATTTATGTTCCAACTCATCTGCCTGTGAAGCTGGAAACTGTCAATGCCAACAGGTCTAAACACTGTAGCCACCAGCTTTGTGTAAGTCTTCGGACGTGTATTTCTCCGATTGCACAATTCGGTTGCTCTGCACGCTGAGTTCTGGGGAGCCTGCAGGATACTGGATTATCTCACAGAACAAGTTTCTTCCCAAAGTGAACTAAATAGACTAAACAAATCATTAGATAACACTGTAGACTAGTTGTGCTAGCAACCAAACACATTTGAATGATAGATGTCTACACGCCATACACCCAGCCACTCTGTAAGGATGCCTCCAGCCTTCTTGGGAAAAAACACATCACTGGGCTCACCCATCGATGGGTCAGAAGAATTATTTTCATGCACAAAGTTTCTAGATCTGTTTCACAGGAAGGGATTTCCTGGCCTCTGTTTAGAGGCTCCACTTACATTGGCTTTATAGTGATGTTTGAAGAGTGACTCCATCTAAAGTAAAGTGGTTTATAATGTGGTCTGACAAGGCTAGTGTGAATAGAGCCAAATCTTTTTTTTTTTTTTTTAAAAAAAAAAAAAGGTTTCAAATATTTTAACATCCTTCCACAGCAGCCAGTCAAATGTTGTCACAACAGAGTACAGCAGAAACCATGTTTACACACCTTTCTTAAAACACAGCTGAGACAAGAGAAAACTGGGACACTACGCTGTTCCCATAACCTCTCTGGAGCTCAGAAGGTGAAGAAAGCTGGTGATTAGCCAGCTATTTAGAGTCAGATTTTAACTTAACTGTGCAGCAGTGGACTTGCAAGCAGAGACAAAGCATGTCCTTTCTCTTCCCACCCACCCACTTCTATTTCATATCACGACGGGAAGGCAGCAGTACAACACTTAAGCTTAAGTAGCTTAGAGATGGGCCTCTGAAATGTACAGACATGGCCACAGAAGCACAAAATTCTTTCCAGGCAGACCTGTGGCTGTAGGGGGGTGGGGTGAGGTGAAAAGAGAAGAAAAAAACCCCATCAAGCTTATAGAGGGAATGCACTTCAACATTAACACTGCAAATCAGGAAGGAGAAAGCATTAAGCAGCATGCATGCAGTGGGAAAGGAGATTAGAAAATTAGCTTGAAAACATCCATCTAATAAAGTGCCACTGTAGTCTGCATGGACACTGAATCTTCAGTTTTGCTACACAATCTCCAAGAAGCCAACATGGTACAAGGGGGCAGATTTCACAAGACAAGGACAAGCTGTGCCTCTGTATTTCACAAAGCCACAGCTTCTTAAGAAGTCTGCATTGAGTCCCAGGCATCTAGTACACACCCAGGGCAGCACAGGTCTCATGTCAAATTTGACTGGATTTCCTCTCTTATAGCAGTGCATGAATTCTGCCCAGCTGAGGGCTACACTGGCAGTTTTTCAGAAGCCCTCATGTTGCACTGAATTGCATGAAACTCTAATTGTATATGGCAGCAATGAATTAGGAGAATGAGGTCCCATCAAACAGCATGCAAGAAGCCCAGACATCAGTTGGGCAACTGTCCAGTAAACTGTGATTGACATGGTTTCTGCCTTGACTACAGAAGACATCTTTCCGCTATTGAGTCTCTCCTCAGGCTTGTATATGGACTCAGTTGTGTAGATCTATTATTCTTACTCCCCTCCTTCCACAGGGAAAAAGGTAGCAAATACAGCAGAACCTCAGAGTTACTGACACCTCGTGAATGGAGTTGTCTGAAGCATTTGTAACTCTGAAAAAAAATGCAGCTCCAGCAATCCACACTCCAGGCCAGGTTCTGGAGGCAGGTCCCTTCTCCGGTAGGGCAAGCTTGTCCCCTTCCCAACTGGGGCTGGGTGAATGTCTGTGTAAGTGTAAACACAGCACTCACGGCTTACCGGAAAGCAGCATAGACCCCAGTGCTGCTCCTGCCAGCAACTCTCAGCCTCTTCAACTCTTAGCTGTAAGTGGATATCCTGCACATGGAGGTAGAGAGACAGGCCACCCAGATGTGCCTACCTTTAAAATGCAATAAAGGTAAAGTACAGTATTTGTGTCCCCTCTTCCCCCCACACCTGCTGCTGCCTGATTGGTTACTTCCGATTTTGCACAGTGTCTGGTTGACTGGTTAGTCAGTAACTCTGGGTATTCGCATCTTTGAGGTTCTACTGTATGTTAAATGCTTCAGACTGATAGAACTAGGCACAGATATTCGGTGGGCTATACTGCCTTTATACTGTGCTGCTGATTGGCTGATGAATTTCACAGCTGCACAGCAACACGAAAACCTAATGAGGTGGGAGGTTGGCAGCGTGTATGAGAGCGTGCATCTCAATCCTTCCTCCGCTACATGCCCACAAGTGAAGCATGACATGACTATTGCTTCAGTACTCTGGATAACCACAATATTGCTCTCCTCCCCACCCAGAGGTCAGGGGGGAAGAAAACAAAACAAAAAAAACCCAAAACAACAATTGCAGCAGGCAGTGCCTTTGCACAAAGGCAGAAAGAGCTCAATGGTGTCAGCTTAACTACTTTGTTTTAGGTAAGCACACAGCATCATCCTGCTCTATTCTGTTCCCTTCCCTGCCTCACCTCTTGGGGAAGGAGGGAGAATACAGTATGTGGGGTTGCAGAGAGGAGGAGGATGGAACAGAAGAGAGCCAGTCCACCTGCTTCCTCACAACAATGCCAAAGGTGGCTCAAGACCCGTCCTTCAGCCAGTAGGCCGGATCAGATCTATTATCCTATCGACAATGATGACATTGTAAGAATGACCTAAACTGTGGGCGTGGTTACATTTGCAGCTGTAGAGCGCTTTGAGTTAAGCCAGCCTTCGGAAAGGCACTAGGGAAAGTGCTCCAGCCTGTCCACACTGTGAGCTGAAAGCACACTGGCATGGCCACATTTGCAGCACTTGCAGCTTCATTGTGAGCAGTGAATTATGGGCAGCTATCCCAGCATCCAAGTGGCTGCAATATGCTTTTCAAATGGGGGAGTGGGGTGGAGTGTGACAGCGAGTAGGGGGGGGGGGAAGAGAGTGGGTTTTTGAAGTGCTCAGAGTGTCAGCACAGTCTTGTAAGTTCGGACCCCACCCCACACTCCATTCCCTGCCTCTCTCTCATTAGCTATTTTTTTTCCTCCGAGCAGCTGGCACTCGGAACATGAGCGTCCTCACCCCCTCTCACTCGCAGCAAACATGAGCTGTTTGTTGTTTTCTCGGACCAGATAAGCAGCTGGGGGCACACCCAAAATGGAACCCCCTGCCTCTCTCTCACTCACAGCAAACATGAGCTGTTTTGGAGCAGATAAGCAGCCAGCACTCCCGAAACAGAGCTTTGAATGGACATTTCCACGCATCCGAGTTCACAACAAAGACAAAAGAAGCCACTTCAGTTAAGGGAATTATGGGGCAGTTTCCGGAGGTCACAGAGCACAGTATCATTACTAGCCGCTCATGCTGGAGCTGCAGAGTCTCACCCAATACGCAACAACCGTTAATCCTCTTGCCAAGGTGGAGTACCTGGAGTGCTTCAGCCAGGGAGTCTGCGTGCTCTATGTGCCATGCCAGTGTGGACGGGCAGTAAGGTAGAGCGCTCTGGGAGGCCTTATTGTGGTATAAAGTGCTAGCGTAGCCAAGCCTTTTCAAGTAGCAATCAAATGTAAAGCAGGAACGCAAGCACTGACCCCGGAAAAGAAAGGTTGCTGGGCAGCCCTATCATCCATGTAGATTTCTCTCTCCACTAACCAAGAAAGGGAGCACAGCAATCACAGATTAGCAAGGTACAGCTCAGTTCTAGATTCCCAGACCGCAGTGACATTTGAGACAGACCAGAAGTTTTTCAAACACCCAACAAGCATCATGTACCCAGATTCAAGTGGAAGCAGGGCTTGTAGAATTGGCATACTGTGCTATGTTACTTGATCCAGTGGTCTGACCACTGCAGCCACACTAAAACTGAAAATAATACATGTTACAATCTGGAAGCGAGGCAGTGGATCAAATTCCAGAGTGCCCAAATGTAGGGACATTTAGACAGTCTAACAAACAAAAGACCCACCACGCCACTAAAGCTTTCCTCCAGTATCACCTGCCTACCGAAACCTGTATTAGTTGTCAAGAATCAGAGGGGTAGCCGTGTTAGTCTGGAATTGCAGAAGTGACGAAGAGTCCTGTGGCACCTTAAAGACTAACTAAAATTTTTTAGAGCATAAGCTTTCGTGAGCTAGTACCCACTTCGTCGGATGCATGCAGTGGAAGTATCCAGGGGCAGGTATAAATAGGTAGGCAAGAACCAGGTGGGAGATAACAAGGTTAGTCCAGTGAGGCTGAACCAGCTTGTTATCTCTAATCAGGGAGGGTGAGGTATTCCTCTAGCAGCTGAACTGGAGGTGTGAATAGCGAGAGAAGAGAAGCTGCTTTTGTAGTTAGCTAGCCATTCAAAATCTCTATTCAGTCCCAAATTGATTGTGTCAAATTTGAAAATGAATTGCAGCTCTGCAGTCTCTCTTTGCAGTCTGGTCTTGAAGGTTTTTTGCTGCAAAATGCTGACCTTTAAGCCTTTCATGGTGTGAGCAGGGAGATTGAAGTGTTCTCCTACAGGTTTTTGAATATTGCCGTTCCTGATATCTGATTTGTGTCCATTTATCCTTTTTCGTAGGGACTGTCCAGTTTGGCCGATGTACATAGCAGAGGGACATTGCTGGCACATAATGGCGTAATGGCTGGTTCTTGCCTACCTATTTATACCTGCCCCTGGATACTTCCACTGCATGCATCCGACAAAGTGGGTACTAGCTCACGAAAGCTTATGCTCTAAAAAATTTTAGTTAGTCTTTAAGGTGCCACAGGACTCTGTCACTTCTGTATTAGTTGGTAAGTGATGAGAAACGACTAAGGGAGAAGACCTGACTGAGGAGGGGGAAAACTGCTGCAACTGTGGAAAAAAACCAAAAAGGAGATGGAAATAAAAATATGCTGAATGACTGCTTTCTATGACTAATAGACACCATGGCAACAGGTACCTTAGGAGCTTTAGTTCTAGGGCTCTGCCTAATCTGCATAAAGTGGAGCAGACTACAGACACCAACATGTAAGAGTACCCCCAGACCCAAGATCTGAAACCAAAATGGAATGATCTTTCCACAGGCTACTTCATAAACGGTCCTGGCTCAGTCCATGGAACACCTGAATACCTGGAGAAAGGTGCCCATTGTCATGGAGTTGAAAGATAGATGAAGAAATGGTTGTTCTCTAATCTGTGTGGGGAAAGAAGTCCTCTAAACTAGCGCTTACCAAATATCTGCAGAAAGCTGTCTGGTCACACAGTGCTGGCTCATCCTTGTTCTCAGCTGAGAGAGCTGACTGAAGGAGAGAATTCCATCAACAGGGCTATTGCCACCTCTTTTTTTTTGTTTGTTTGTTTGTTTTTAAGTGATCAAAGTAGTCACACTAAAAATACATTCACTGGTATATTTGATACAAGCAATTGAGACTGGATGGAAAAAGCATCGATGCCCCCACTATGAAGATGGGTGTTATGAATGCAAAAAAGTACCACACATCTAATGCTAGCTAGTATCAAGATGCTGTCTTGACATCTTCCACCAGGCGACAAGTAATATAAGAGCATATGTACAGGGACACACAAGGGACTGCTGGTTTTAAAAGCTACTACAGTACTTTCAATGAATGGCCACTGTATGTTGTAAAAGTCCATTCACACACAGTCACCACCTTTGCCTCTCCATCTGCTCCTGACCAGGACAAATCGGTATGAGGAGGAAGAGGGGAAGAGAAAGAGAGTTTCTCTTCCCTTCTGCCATCATTCATACAGCTGTGACTTCTTGCTAAGGCTGCATGCAGTCCTAGGTCTGCAATGCCCTCCCCAAGCAATGGGTGAAACAGAGTTCTGAAGATGGAAAAGTTCTACAGTGCCACAGTTTGTAATGAACCAATTCAAAGCAAGTCTCTTAGAAAAATGGACATGGTATTGAAATGCATGGTATTCCACCTCCACACAGCTAAATGTGAATGTCACTACAGCTACTTGCACTATGTGAACTCACTAGGCAAGCAAGGCAAGAAGGTAGTGACAATGGAAATATAAAACTCTTGAAATGTGATTGTACAAACGGATCTGAAGAGACACTGAAAACAGTGAAACAATGCAGATACACAGTAAAGTGCACAGGCAAAAATTAGAAGCATTTGTCATCACTCAAAAGCAGCAGCTATAGTTAGCATACTCAGAATCATTGGATGGCTAAAGTTTGCAGCAGTAACTTGCGAGGCTATTTCCAGCTCCTCAAAGGAAAAAAAAAAAAAAAAATGGTAGAAAAGTCTAGCACTGAAACAGCATTTAGCTTTCAGTGTTAGATACAATCCTTGAATGCTCTCCAAGGGTGCTATGCTGCTGGCATAGACATTTCTCCATCACCAGAGTGATGGGAAAGCTACAGTGAACAGGCACTATCGATTAAGTACGCTGTTGTCCAAACCTGTTCACAGTAGGTTTGGACAACAGTGACTAACATCAGCTGCCGGTCTATTCCAGCGTTCCCTCTGTTGCTATACCAGCCTATTTGCAGACGCAGCACCACTAGTAGCATCCTGGAGAAATTTCACCACAGAGGCCAGAGACAGACATTCCCAGAGATAAAGTGGGAACTATAAGAACAGAAAATAAAAATGGAAGAATGATAAGGGCCACCCTCATCATGAGGTACTCTTCAAAGGAGTGTCTGATTCAACTCCCTGTAGTATCCATCTCTACTTGCCATTTGTATAAATGTTTGATATCAAAGCACTTTTTTTTTTTTATGTTTATATAGTGCTACTTGATTCATGGAGTTAAAACACATCCACTAGAGTGGGTGGAGAGACAGCAACAAACTTCAACTCCGGGACTAAATATATTATTTCTGGCTCAGTATTCCTAGCCCCCAGGAGGAAAGGGGGCAAGCTTTGATCCTCAAAAACAGCAGTTCTTGGGGGCACATTTTCCTAAAATCAAGTGATCATCTGCAGTAGTTAGAAAGCATTCAACTCAGAGGAATTCACCCACTACAATCTGTGGGCTGACCCACTGCTGTTATTCATGTTACTAGGTGAGCGGCAAGTAAAAATCCATAACTGATCAAACAGTTCAAAACTCCATAAATGATGGAGGTTATACAGACTTTGTTCTCAGAGATATTGCATTGCAATAGCACTTTATAGCATTTCCTCTCCAAAAGCTGTGGTGGGTCAAGATGGTTCCTACTAAGTTGTGTACAAGGTCTTCAACCAGGTTCAATCAAGTTAGGATAATTAGGATCTTGAGAATGGTCTTTTCACTAAATCTTTTAACCAGGACAGATTCATTTGAGTGCAGGGTTTTCCCCACCAGCCAAGAAGACTCAGGTGCTTTTTTGTATCAGTTGTACAGCTCAGTCATGTGAAAACACCTAATCAACACATTGTGTATGACACTATGTGGCCAGCATCTCTGATGTCAGGACCTTTGTGGCTCAGAAGGCTGAAACTACTTACTCCATCTACTGGAGCATGATGTTTAAGCAAGGCTTCTCCTTTCCCCTAAGTGTATTGTTTGACTCCCTAACCATCTCTTCATAGCAGAGAAAGACTCTTATATTTGGAAATCATATGCCACAACAGTGCTCACAACAGGATTACTAGCTATGAGTAGCCTTTCTAAACTCATGCTTCACAAAAGGACAAATCAGGGCATTTATTTCAATATTAGTCCATAGAACTACTCTATGGAGACAAAAATCTTTCTGTCTACATTATCGAGGAGGGACTTCAAAGCTGAAATGTTATTCTCCACCTCTGCCTACATTCTGGAAGGCATTTTCTATCTCACAGCTACTGTCTCCCAAAATACCTCAAACTGGTGGTGTTGGAGCAGTTGGAGGGATGGCACAGGTGCCTGGTAGTCTGTTGTTTTGACAGTGATACTTCAAATGATATTGTGTCAATAGTTTTTAAATCAGCAACTCTCAGTGAGAAAACTGTTAAGCAGTGAGCCTCGTGCTGAGCAGCACCTGCAGTTTATGAGGAAGTCTTCTCATGTGACAGTGCACTGCCACACCCATCATTTGTTACCAGGTACAACTGATGCACTCCTACCCCTACCCACAGAATCAGGCTGCAGCTCTTTCACTGGGAATAGGGAGGAGTCATTCACATTCAGGCACGCTCATCACTGTGCTCTCACCACACTCCTTTTTCCCCACAAGCCACTTTCAGACAGAACTTCAGAACAAACTCAGAAGAGCCACGTCCCAGATACTTCTCTCTTCTTTGCTTGGTCAATAGTATTGGGCATCATTCACTGCAATGCACAGTACATAGGAAATCGAAGCGATCCACAATGTCTACAGCTTCAGCTGTACCATGCTCTTTGATATCCTGAGAATCTACTTTAACCCTCTCATACCCTCGAATTGTCAGAGATGGAAAATCCTTTCACCCAGATGTTTGGTATCTTTTAAGACAGACCAATTTATTTTCATTTCACACAGTGGTCTAACAATATTATAATACTTAAAAACACTGTTGACCTCCATCTTTTTGTTAAGAGTTTACTCCTCTTGCTTAGCCACACATGGCATGTACATTAAACCACAACTGCCTAACTGCTATTTTGCTTTTCCAAATATACTTTTTCCTGTTCACAGCACAGATGTAGGCTACAAACCATGATATTAAAAAAAGTTAGCTATTGTAGAGTCTGTTAGATAAATAGTTGACAAAATTTACTGGCTTGATATTGGCATGATGGCCATGCAAACAAATATAGTTAACAGAATGAGTGCCCATTTAGGACAAAAATGGTCATGTACCATCCCATTCACTGCATCACAGCTCTAGCTGGTAAAATGCTACTAAAACAAGTCACCAGCAAGCTTCATGAACGAGCCCAATTGGAAGGCTGAACATGGGCCATATACAAACCAGTCTGATGAGGGCCTGATACTGAGAATTACTTGTAATACACTGTATTTGTCAATGTATTACTTCTGCCCCTTTGTTAACCACCATCTACAATCCTTTAGCTACTCTGCAGAGAGCCAGCCAAAACTTACATTAGGTTGTACTCGGCAGTGAAGGCATACCCTGAGAAACAGATGCTGCACTGGAAGGAAATGTTTCCAAAGCTACCAAAACAAATAGTGAAGGATTTTATTCTCCACAGAATCCGTGAGAGGCATCTTTGAAAGTGTTAGCCTGTTACTGGATTAGCATCGCAAGGGCAGCTTGAAGCTGTGCAGGTAAGAGCAGAGTGTTTCCCTCTGAAGTTATAAAATCAAGTGATTTATAATTCTGCTGTCTTGTACATTTTCATGCCCTTACTGAATAGAAAAGCTGAGGCTGCTTGAAAAGTTAGTTTCCTCTTTACACCAGTATATTGCAGACAGATTTTATTGGAGTCCAAAATGGGTTGGGTGCAGAGATTGAAGTTAGTGCTAGCAGTGCTTGCAACAAGTAGCAGCACTCTTTTTACAGTTGGCTTTAGCTGAAGCAAAGAAATATAAAAACGCACCCTTGTTTATGCTCTGTTTTGACAGACTACTTTTAATAGCCTAGAAAATGAAACTTCCCTGGTTTCTTCCTCTTGTTTGGGTGGGCAGGGAAGTTCACCTTTTTTCCATTTAAAGACAGACCATATAGATACAGAATTTTGGTTTTAAAACCAACAAACTGTAGGGCTGATAGTTGAAAATTTTTTGAGAGAGAATTTTCTTTTTTTGGTACAGTTTGGATAGGTCACTTTGCTTGTAAAGTGCATCGCTAAGAAACTTAGTATTGCCAATTTCTTTTGCAAGCTGATTTGTTTGGAGTATTGGGGAAGTAGAGCTTTTTCAAGATGTAGAAGTTGATGAAAAGAAATCTACAATGGTTGTAGAACCAGGAAAGAACAGTTTTGGTTCTGTGCAGTCCTATCTCTGCCCCATGTGTGTACACCAAAGTGGTCCTTTAAACAATCCTATTCCACTTCTAAAAGATCAGTATTTTTCCACAAGCTCTAAGTGGTTCACAGTCTATGTACTCTTTTCCATGCTAGACAGGACAGGAGTCAGCTTTATAAAAAGCACACAGTAACCCTTCTTGGATAACACACAAGAGTAATGGTGAAAACTTGATGCTACGCATAGGCTACTGTGGATTCCAGTTCAGTTTGCTTCCTAGCTAACTGTCTCATCCATTGAACTGCACTTGAGTAAGGTTGTACTGTTTGGTTAAAAAAAATGTGATATATTATGCTGACAAACTACTAAGATATTATATAAGAGGTCAAAGCCAATAAATATATACTGGACCACTTAGGATAGTAAAATTGGTTTTAAGTAGAATATAAAGTGTTACAGATATCTAAGGGTGTAGAGAAAATGGTACCTGAGTAATAGCATGTGACAAGAGTCCTGTAACTCATACATACAAGGCAGCATAATTCATGCTGAATGAAAATTGAATTCCTTTCTTGATTCTCTTATGCTTAACTGTACAATCTGAACAGTTTTCTTTATAGAATTCTTATTGGTATATCATTCACAGCGTGTCACTTTAAGGTATTGACCTGGTCTTCAAAATACACTCCCATAAACAGTTAACCATTAGGTATTTTAGTGGCATCTCAGGGGTTTTTTTACCCCTTAACTCTCAGATGTCATCACTGGAATGATACATTGATTATAAATATCCTGGCTCACGGGTAAGGTTCCCAGGTGTTAGGATACAAATGTCACTTCCATAGTACCCTTTCTCAAACATCAATGCCAAAACTTATCATTGGGCTGAGCTAATCCTCCACTAAAGAGCACATTTTAGGGGTGTTCATTATAATTAGGAAGCAAGATGACATTCCAATCCAACAAATGGAAGAGATTGAAGCGGCCACCTCCTCAGTGCTCTTAATTACAAGTTTGTCTAGTAACCTGGCTGTGAACTTGTATATTTGTGGGGGATTGTTACAACCTTAGCACTCTGAACCTGTTGGGACACATTTTGGTTGTCTGTAAATGACCAGTTTTACTGAACAACCTTTGAAGACAAGGACTGTAGCACATCCCAATAACATGGTTTTCACCTGTCTATACAGACAAGACCCTGAAGTGTGCAGAACACGTTATGTTGCCCATTACTCTACATTTGCTTGTAGAGATAAGCCCCAAAACTGAGGCTATGAAGAGATTCTGGAGCACAAGGAGGGGAAAAGAGTTACTTACTAGTGAGAGGCTAGGTTTAGTGGCCTGAATGTAGGGCTGGGAACTTGATACTCCTAATCATAGCTCTGACACTGAATACATTTTGACATAAGGGAAACCAAGGCACAGAGCCTCTAGATCAGTACCGTGAGGGAACTACTGTACACAGTGCACTGAGTGCAGTGCTGAACATTTACTTTGGTATCCTGGTAGGAGTATGGTTTCTCGCTTAAATCAGTGGCAAGCTGATAAATCTCATCTCTTCCTTGAGGAAGAAAGGGGAGTATGGTGGAACAAGGAGCTGTGCTTTATGTAACTTTCATGTCAAGTGGGGCTTTAATGTTTAACTAGAGGAAGCTCTTGATGTGCTCAGTGAAGTGTCAAATGCCCCTTTGGAGTAGTTTATCTTTAAATCAATAGGCAAAATGCAGAAAACGTACTGGTAATATGAAAAGCTTCTTGACCAATTTCTGCTTTTACAAAACAAAGTGGTTTTAATTTTTAACTATCATGGAAAACCACACTTCTGGGCTTGGCATGTACACTTGTTTCCTATTATTTGTGGCTCTCTTCTGACCTCAGAAGTGCAGCTGAAATGGTAAAGTCAGTGGAACAAACCATTATACTACCAGTGACAGACATTTGAGTTCCTGGTTACTTGTTGAGGTTTCTTTGTGCAGACTAGAGAGTTCGTCAGCCAAGGAGTACTCCTGGTAAGAAGCAAAGATCAGCATGCTCCTTTCTGATCTATTCTCCTTTCTGTCCCTGCATCTCATTCCTCTGAATAAAGGGCCACACTGGTAGCATACTTGTCATTTATAACATATAAACACCACAGTAGTAGCTCTTGAGAACAGAGCTCTTCTCTTTGTCTTGTATTAAATAGTTGCATTAAAAACAGCATCTCTACAAAGAGCTCTGTTTTGCTGCTGTTCTGCTCCTTCCTTCTGTATGTGGTGCTTAAAGGACAACCATAAGGGACACCAGCATTGGTGGAGCAACCCATCAACTGCGGAAGCTCATCTTGGTTCTGCCAGGGATGTTCCGAAAGTATATATATGAATTCTTTATTTGAACTATTCTTAATGCACAGCTGTCTGAGCAGTTGACAGAGTTGTACATTACTAAGTAAACCCGCATGGAGGTGGACTCGTTCATTGTCACACATGCTTTGTGGGTGCATGCATATGCAGTTGGGGGGGGGTATTAAAGCTTCTGAAGTAACAAGATCATACATAAGGGTGGCTTCCCTCATGCCTTCAGATTGTGGGTTTATTTTGTGTATGTGTTGGAGAACGCCTATATTTTATGCATTTCTCTTATTCTTTTATTCTCTCAGCACTAGACCACCTGACTTATTATTTTCCTGATCTCTGTACGAACAGTCACTGTGCTTCAAAGTTATTTTAGGCTCTCTTCCCACCTCTGTATGGCTGCCATCAGTGTATGGTGAGGGTCTCTTTGCCATAGCCTGTACCTCACATCCCTTCCTGCATCCCATTCCCCTGCCCCAGCACAGAGCCTCCCCTTGCACCAAACTCCTTCCCAGAGTCTGCACCCCTCACTCCTGTACCTCAACCCCCTGCCCTAGGCTCAACCAATGCACACCTCACAGTTGAGACTATTACAGGGATTGTCACAAATCGTGAAGGAGTTTGGATCTATAAATCACAAAATACACTAATAAAACATAACACTCATGAAATGTCCAGTGGATGAGACTAGGTACAATGTGACCATATGACCTCTACACCCAAACTCCCTCCCAGAAGCTTGCACCCCTCACTCCTGCATTCCAGGCCCCTGCCTGAGGCTCAGCCTGGAGCCCCCTCTCACACACTGAACCCGAGTCCCAGTCCAGAGTTTGCACCCCCTCCCACACCCCAGTGAATGTGAGTGAAGATCAGGAAGAGTGAGTGACAGAGCGGGGGGGGGGGGGGAACAGGGGGGGGTCTCGGGGAAAGGGCAGAGTAGATCCTGGGTTGATCTTAAATTCAAAATGTGACCTTGTGCATAAGAAGATTGGAGATCACTGCACTAGACGGTACAGGCAAAAAAATCAAACTCTGGCACTTTCTGAATGCTTGGTTTGCAATCTTATTGTGGTGTAGGTGTAATTTTTACATATGTATTTGAGACACCCACTGCTTCAAGGACCAAGCAAGATAACACTGAATGCTTCTATATCCAAAGAGCTATTTCAAAAGCACAGCTGGAAGATAGCTTATCTAAGAACTTTCCTTGGTATCTAGGTAGGGGGAGGGAATCTCTCCCGCAAGCCTCTGTCCTCAACCTGGGGATTTGGTCTCTAAAATAGTTACCATTTCCACTTCGCATTTCATTGAGAAATTGAAGCTACATACTGAGTGCAGATTTAAACAGGCTTCCCTGCATTTCTAGACAACTATTTTCCCCACACTCCTCAGACCTAGTTCACATTTCACCTTACTTGAGCATCTGGGAAATGCTCAGTCAGAACAGGAAAAACTTTCCTTCTATCAGATCTCAGACTCACAGTTAAGATTAGCTAGCTTGAAACACTGCCCCTACCCCTTCGGGGGGGGGAGGGGAAGGGGGTAATTTAATTTTTTAAACTGAAGATAGAGGTCAGTGCTTCAGAATGGGAGACCTTATTTCGGGCAGCAAGAGGAGAAGCATTCACTAGTGCAGAATAAAAAAAGATTCAATAAGAGAAAACGAATTCATTCTATTTATGATGTGGAAAGCAGAATATTCCAAGTTTACTTGCCATAAAGCCCTTGAAAAGTCATGTCACTCCTGTTTGCTCCAGCTGGTTACAGCACCCCAAGTTTCCTCATATTCAGCACCAACTGTACAGATGATCAACAGTTCTGAAGACAAGACAAATTCCATGCAGAAGAATTAAGGCTGTTCCCCTGCATCTTGTGGTGTACACCTAGCTTTCCAGCCACCACAGTTGGGATTGACACGGTCATGCTGCATTCACACCCTGACTTGCCACACGGTTGTATTTTTGCAGTAATATGATGTTCACAGCACAACTATTAAGGAGTGCATATAAGTCAAAAGTTAAACAAATTCACTGCGGCTGTCTCGAGCAAGAGTGCAGTTAGGCATATCCTGCTTGAGAGAATGAAACCCTTCACCATTCCACTCTGCAGGAATAAGCAAAGTCTGCAACCTGAAGATGAACACATACAATTAAATAGGGCTTTATCATCATCATCTAGTCTCTCTCTGCTCCTTCTCCCACATTGGCACAAGAATATTGGTGGGGTAGAAGGTGGGAGCAGAAGTTGAAAGTAGTTGGGGGAGCAGAAGCCCAACTTGACAATCCTCACATCCCTCCCTGTGTGCCTTCTCTCCCTTCGCAAAAGATGGTCTCTTGGTCACATGCAAAAAAAAAAAAAAAAAAAAAAAGTTTAAAAGCTAAAAGTTTTCTGTAAAAAAGTTTAAAGCACTTCGTTAGTTTTCCACATGGGGGGCAGGAAAGGGAAGCCATTATCCAGTTTTATTTTGGCACAAGTTTGCACAGACAATCCTGATTTGGTCTTCTTGTTGATTATGTATCAATTACATAAAATCACATACTATTCCACACACACGACCCCAACTCATTCAGTTTAGTTTCTAAAACAGAGAATTTTCTAACACAAAATGATGATTTTACTACTGACTTCACAAGACCTCCAGCATACAGCTTCCAAAATGAAGCTTCCCATGAACAATTTTCCTTCCCAAACCATCAAACAGGCACTTCAATCACACATTAAAATCTCTTCCAATATGGATTGTATTTTTGGGGGTGGGGAAGAGAAAGATGAATACAAAGATGGCGGGAGGGGATGACGGAAAAACCTAGAGGCTACAACAGAGCTTTTAAACACATCTCATTGCAATCCATTCCCTAATTAAGAAGCCTTAGAGGCTATGACTATACTGCAGAGGCACCGCTAACAGCGTAGACACTATAAGCTAACAGGAGACAGTTCTCCCATTGACTTAGCTACCACTGCTTGCAAGGGCTGGAATGATTATGTCACAGCAGGAAAAGCTCTCTCACCAACATAGTGCTATCCACACCAGCGCTTAGATCAGTAACTTAGCCACCCACCTGAGTGATTTTATTCACACCCAACTGATGTAACAGATACAAATGTAACCTATCATAGCTCTAGTGAGGCATGCTGTGATGGAGGGAGGGGGAAGAGGGTAAGTGAAAAGAAAGTAATCCTTCTATGGACACAAGTAATGGGCCTGTGATAAGTCTTAGCACAGCACTAACAGGCTGACAGTGTTTGCCTGGAATACCCCACCATTAGTCAGCAGGCGTTAACCCATTTGGGAAGATTTCAGTGAGTAACAACCAACTGGTTACACCATTTGAACATAGGAAGCAGTGGGAGCAATTCTCTAGCAAAAGGA
The DNA here is from genome assembly GCA_007922305.1 of Dermatemys mawii. Classification (NCBI taxonomy): domain Eukaryota; kingdom Metazoa; phylum Chordata; order Testudines; family Dermatemydidae; genus Dermatemys; species Dermatemys mawii. Next base: position 9,736,648 of record ML677381.1, on the reverse strand, counting down.
TTAAAGCACAGGCTGAGCAGCCTTGGGATAGGATCCCTAAAAGGCAATGAAACAAAGGTTTGAGTTTAACATTTGTATCTTTTCTTTAAAAAAATTTAAAAAGCCCACAAAACACAACAAGGCCCAGTTTTCCCAGAAGCATCAAAGGAGATCCTCGTTTTCATACCTCTGCTCATACTATTGTAAAATTACTGAGCCTTCTAGGGTTGAATGGCACCGCCTGCTACTTTCCAGGGCTCATGGAAACATTACAGTTTCAAGTACAGCAAGATGAAATCTGCTTAGTTCAAAGATCAGGGTATGCCAAGCGACAAGTCCAAAAGCCAAATAACTACTCCATCCCTTTATTTTCCTGTTTGTAGATTATGGTGCTTTCCTGGAGCTACGATTCAGAAAAAGCAGAAGCAAGAGAAAGTTTCAGATATGACAAACTCTGAAATGCATGACTAACCTGGCTTGAACTAGCAGAGCTAAGTACGTGCCTGGCATATGTAACACTGCTTGGAAACCTATTTGCAAGAGAGACAGAAGAGAATGCTATCTTCATGCTTGCTGGAAATAAAACACACCACAGGCAAGATACTGCATAAAATAATCTTGGATCCTATTCCTTGGAAGCAGTTGAGAAAATCTACAAAACCCTTTCCTACCTACTGAAATACCGTTATATATATTACACACCCACCCACCCCCAAAGTCCCCCTTCCACAGTACAGCAAAAATGTCTACATTCAGTTGTTAGCCTCAGTTCTGTTTGCTGGTCAGGGAACTCTCTCTCAATATACAACTAGTCACGTTGTGCTATAGATTCAGGCCCCACAAGTCTGCAGCATGCGTGATCTGATGGTATGGTTTGCTAGGATATTTCCCAAATAAATCCTGTCCAAGTAAACTGAACTAGATCACAAGAGCCACCACCATTTTTAAAACATGGCTGCAACTGGCACAGTTCTTGGCTCTTAAGGACCAGGCTTTTAGTAAAGACAGACTTCAGGAAATACAGCTTCCTACAGAGGTGTAAAAGACACAGAGCTGTTGAGCACTCCAGGAGATATGGGGAAGAGGTTGAGATGACTCACGGGAAGGGCAGAAGGGCATAAAGGGTCAAGTGCCCCTCCAGCAGCTGGCCTGGAGGGGAGAGGAAGGGCGGGGTCAGAGTCAGAAGGAGGCCAGGCCAGAGCCTCTTCATCTCAGGGCAGTGGCTGACTGGGAGAGCATCTTGCTTCCCCCCAGCCCCTCCAGCTTTTGGGAACAGCAGCTGAGTGAGCTGGAGCCCCTCCGGCATTCTCAGAGTAAGCTCCCGCCCCCAGAACTGGAGTCTGGGCAGGGAGCGGGCTGTGGAGCATGTGAGGCAGGGTGGGGATGATTCCTACTTGCTCAGTCACTGCCTCCCATCAAGGCTTAGCTTCCAGGACAATCCGCTGCCTTGGTAGCCAGGCATTCTCCCAGACAGCATCCAGGAGTGGCTCCAGGGCCTGGCTGCTAAGGAGAACAGCTGAACATTCTGGGGGGAGTCAATGCAGTGGGATGACATACCCTGGGGGTGGGAGCTAACGTGGGGTGGGGATGGGAAGGAGTTACATGTCCTCCCATTTAGCTGGTACTACCCAAGAGCACCAGTCATCTTCCATAAGCAACCAAATAAGTCTTGCTACACACAACAAAAATAAAAGCTAGACATCTTTTTGTTTCCATGTAACTTACTGCAGTTAGACTTCATAACTAGGTTTATTACACAAGCAAAAAAATATATGTCTATATCAAGTGAATTCCAAGGAACAAGAGAACAATCTCAGAGCCAGCCAACTGATAATTGTGTGCATCCCCAAAACTGGAAAGTCATGCAAGGCAAGCCACCTAGTTTGGGGCCAGGGTTACATTACACCAAGGATGAGAAGTAATGAAAAGAATGGTTGATATGCCCCCCCACCTTTTTTTTTTTAATGAAAAATATTTCAGAAGAGTCCTTGGATATTCAGGAGACTGGGAAACATGTCAAGAATTGTTATGCTGTTCAACAAGGGAAGGATTCTGAAGGGGAGACATTTCAGAGGGCAATTACCAAAAAAAAAAAAAGTTGTTAACTAGATACACTACAATAAAAGATGACACAGATAAGGCCAGTACACTCCCAAAGCAGCATTTTTTGTGTCAGCTTGCAAAACATGGGAAAGTCACTAACATTCTAGTTCTTTTGAGCCTGGTTAACCAATATCTTTGCCAATATTTTGTTATCTATTTATTTCACCAACTGGGTTTCAGCAGCAAGAAAGCTGTATTGAGCACAAAAGGGAAGAGGGGAGGAGAAACCCACCCGTTTTAAATTTACAAATTGGATTTCAACTGCTAGTCCTAGATTATAATTGGAGGATGGATTCTGTCACCTGTCCTGAACAAAACTGACTAGCCGACTAGGCCCTAATGTCAACTGAAGACAGATTCAATGCTGTCCTCTGAATGATCTATTATTATTGCTCGGATTGGTTTTGTAATTCTCTGCTGCACTGGGAAAGTGTCAAAAATGGGTCAAGCAACTGGGGGCAGAGGAGGAAGATACCATGGCTCACAAAGCCCCATTACATTGGTATAACTGCAGTAGGTCAGGGCTAAAATATTGTTTGCTATAGACATTCTTTACAGGTAGCTGTATTTCACCGGCTGCACGAATGTGCAAGGCCAACACAGATGAAGACAAAAGAGGTAGGGAGACAAAAATGTTTCCTCTTGTATGGATTTGGCAAGTAATTCTCTGTGTAAGAATTTCATATTGGCAGGAGGGAGAAAGGAAGAGAAAATCAGTAGCAAGTTCACCATTCTGCTTCTCCCCACATCCAACAGCTGAAGTCTCCACAGCCCCAGGAGAGACGTCTGGCAGGCAATGCAGAGGCTAAAGCGAAGCAGAATGAATAAAAAGCGGCAGAGCCAGAGCCCAACCGTGTTATTTACACCCCAGTAGAATGCTCCCAGCATTCTGTACAAGCTCATACTGCAGCTCTAGAGCTGCATTCTAAAATGCACACATTGGGGGCATTTCAGTCCATCCTGGTGGAGCACATGGACATTCAGCAACTGTCTGTACAGCAAAGGGACTGGACACATTTTAGATTATATTGAGGACAAGCCCAAGACTGTAAAAGAGCTTAATATGCTTTTTCTAAGAGCCTACATTTGAAATATTTTTTCCTTTAACTTGTAGAAGGACAAGATAGAAAAGCGCAAACCAGCAATTAAGAGTTTCATTGGCAAACCTGTTAAAATACTGTGCCTGCAATGATCAACCAGCACGTTTGATATTCCAATCTCTCGCCCATGAATTCTATCCACAGTGGTCTTATCTGGATGAAAGGTGATCACTTTAAACCCTTTAAAATTGTGGTGTTCAGGCTGTTCACTACAGGCTAGTAGAATTGAGTCTGTTTGGACAAGTTATTAGATTTGCCACGTGCACTAAAATCCCTTAGCCCTAGATCAGTCTAGGAGTGCTCTACAGAGAACTCTCAGTTTTAGACACTGGAAAAACAAAAAATAACCTTCCATAGCTACGTATTACACAAAAGTCTGTGTAATGCACAGTGGTAGTCCAACAAGAGATCGCAGAAGCAGTAATTATTACATTAATAAATAATGGATTGTGTGGTTTCCTCTGACCAATTTGAAACCCTAAAAAAGAAAAATCTTTAGCAGAGGTCCTGAAGCCTTTAAACACAGCAAAAACACATACCCCCTTATCCAAGTTGATACTCTGTTAAATCAGGAACAAACAAGCGTTTGTTATCTGTGCTTTCTTTGCTTTTCACTCTGCTGGAGCAAAGAAACATGGGAATAAACCAAGTTGACCAGTATAATTAAATTTTTTTTTTAAAGTTTCAGGGGGATGTCAACATTCTAACAACTGAATTTTTGTTAAGACATTTCCATCCATAATGAATTTTCTAGCGTCTCCTCACGCTCATTCCCAGACTTCAAAATAGATTTCTTACACTTGAGGCATGAATAGGCCTATTTATCAGATTTGTCTAAACAGAACAATGACCAGATATCTACTTAAGAGTGGGTAGGGATATCACTTCGGTATTGTCCACGCTACTACTGTTCTTAACATTTCCCACTGATCCCTCTCTAATCAAGGAAGCATTAGTAGAGACTGGCTGCCACTAGTTTTAGAGGGCAGTTAGAACAGTTCCATTGTTTTGCATTTGCTTCCTCTAGGGAAAGAGCCAAGTAGCTTCCATCTGTACTGTAACTGGATGAGAAGTTAAAAATCCAGCCAGCCACTCTTCCACCTCAGAGTAAACACTCTTTTTTAAAGTGAATGAGGACAACACACCACCTTTTCTACACTAAGTTGTTACTCCATTGTTGGGAACCTTCTTCCAGAAGGCAACTAAAAAGCTATAGCTGTAACTGTCAGAGTAAAAATCATCTCCCAAGTTTGGTGCTAAAAAGAAAAAAAATGTTATCAAGGCCCTACTTGCCTTTTTACATTTGAGGACTAGCTGATTGCACATTCCATGAAAAGACATGTTTGAAGGCACTCCACCCTTTCCTCTACAATTCACTGTCAGGAGGCAAGATGTCATGAGAAGTCAGTCACCAGTCACTCCCAGTCTCTTTCTTAGTTTCTATACACAGCGACAATTATTTAGTTTTCAGATCTGCATTCAAGGTAAGTCAAATCTGATTAAAAGTCTATTACATGCACATCCCCTGGATCAGACCGTCAATGTTCACTATACAGATAGCATTTTAAGCACTGGCACACATGCTGTGTTGTTTATATGCATGCTCTTTGCAAAGGGGTAAAGAGCCAAAGGATTTCCTCAATGATCTTCAAGTTATCATTATAGCTCTCACCCTTAATAATCAGGGCGCAGAAAGGACATTACAGGAAGAGGGTCAAGGGGAAAAAAAAAAAAAAAAAAAGAAGATGCCTACAGCAGATATATTCCCCCATCACATTCTAGTCTGATATGCCCTAGACACGATCACTCCAACCACCAACAGACAGATCAGACCTGGCAGGGGAATGCCAACGCCTTTCATGCAGCTGAATACAAATGCTTTCTGAAGCTGTTACAAAACACATACCAACAGCCTTTGAATACAGAGCAGCAGAAGCAGCTAGATGCTGTGTAACAGGCTCTCCAGAATGCTGACTTTGCTACTTTCATTCATTTGATACCCTTCCCCCACCCAACTTTAAACAATTTCAGTTCAGCTTGAGGCTCCCAGGGAACAGACAGAAATTGAAAACAGATTTCTCCTAAAGCACAGCTTGAGTTTCATGAATTGTATTACTCTCCACTTTCTTAGCATTTCCTGGAGGGAATAAGGGGGAGGGAAGAGCAGGAAGCCAGTCATATTCTGCCCTTCCTCTTACTGAGCCTGCCTGCAAAAGCAATATAGCCCCAAATCCTCTTGCCATAGTCTTCTCATCTACCCGCAAGAATGTCAGTCTGTCTTTAAAGATGGTTTCTGAAAGGGAGGGGGCACAAGAAAGGGAGGAAATAAATTTTTGCTAGTTCCTGATAAATCGGCAAGCTAGTAGAATGCAAACAGAGGACAGACCAGCAGTTCCAATCTGCACTACTTCTACAGACCTCAGTCAGTGAAAGCATGTGGTTCAAACATAAGCACTTTACTATTAGCTCAGCCCAGACGCAAATACCCATTAATATCAACATCAGCAAGCCACTTTTGTTTACCAGGGCACTCAATCTTCTAGACTAGAGGACCATACCAGAAATCCATGTATACCAGGTAGTGTCTACACACTAACCCACCAAGGAAGTAGGAATGAGAAGAAGTCACTAACACCATGGTGACCAAAGCACACACATCCAAACAAGAGGAAGACAGTAGGAAAAGTAATTAAAGGGATAGAAGGAAGAGCTTGAAGCAACAGTGGTATACACGTGTGCACATGCACAGAGTTGGAAAGTGTTGCTTTACACTTTCAACCAGATAGTATATTTAAGTCATAACCCCATGCCCCATTATTAGACGTACTTTTAGTTTGTAGATTACTAAAATCATCACTCTTCAAGGGCCAGACAGAGAATTAGCTAATTTATTTAGATAAAAGATTAATTAGAGCCCAAGTCAATTTGGGATCCTTCATGAATTTACCAGTGCAACTATTTGTTCACAGTTTTGGCATAACCACTTTTACCTTTGGTGCTTCTTACACACTCTGTCTGAACAAGCATCACATTGTACACGTAGGCCAATAAGTGTTTGGGTGAACCTCTCCCATGAGGAAGCACTCTACTAGTCAAGAGAAGTTGAATTGCTTCATCTTGAAGTTTTAACTCCAACTTCAAATGGAAGGCTTGCTTATTAAAGGTCTATGCAGCATGCATGAAGAGCAGCATTTTGGAGGCCCAAAGGAGCGTTCCCTGCAGACAGCAGGAGCATATATCAATATTAGTCTACCCCATAAGAATAACTTATACACTACCTGAATGAAACTTCCATACCAGGTTTGAAGATGAGAAGTGTTGTGAAGCTAAATTAGCTGTGTACTCCTAGGCATGATTTGGTCATCCAGGAAAAAGTATTATTCCTCATCCCTAGTCTCCATCCCTCAAAGGACCCTCTCCAACATAAACTTGAGGAATAGCCCCTACTGCACCATCCTGGGCAATCTGCATAACACTCGCATTTGGAATCCTATCAATAACTGCTACTCAGATTATACAGCTGGAGTTGACAGTTGTCTGATCTGAATGAGATGTTGATGCACGTGAGCCTATCATTGCAATATTAAATATTGGACAACCATAACTGGATTCAATGTTTGGTTTATTGATGAGGCACTTAACTTACTAAAGGACCTTTAAAGCCTCTTCATTGTTTTGAAAACATGAACATCATGTTTCTTTAAGAGGAAATCAAGCTAGTTTGACTTGTCATAGCTGATGGATACAGATAACGTGTCATTTGTAGTGTCACCACCATTCAAGTTTCCCACCATATAATCACAAAAAGAGACCTTATTGTAATGCATACATGGTATCCAAGTTGTTTCATATCACTGTATCCCAACACTTAAATAAAAGTAGAAATTGGTGCAAGAACCTTAACTGGGCTTCTTAGAGTTCAGTATTTAAAACATGAAAGTTAACCTATAAGTTTTTGGCAGCAAAAGCATCCTTGCAGCATTAAGCACACATTAGCAGAGGTTTTCTTGTGGGGGGAAGCAGGGGCGGCAGGTTTGTATAATTTTTGACAGTGCCCAGAAGATGTCCAAGCCTCAACCGCCCAGAAGGGGGGTTGGTATGTGGGAGGGTCTCAGGGCTAGGGCAGAGTGTTAGGGTGCAGGGGTGAGGGCTGCGCAGTGGGGCTAGGGATGACAGGTTCACAGCACAGGAGGGGGCTCGGAGCTGAGGGGGCGAGGGCTCTCAGGTGGGGGCAGGGCCAAGGATGAGGAGTTTGGGGTGCAGGCAGGACCTAGCAACTACTAAGAGCTCATTCTTACGCCCTTTGTAGAAGTTAGTAACAAGCACAATCCTCCTCAGCCATAACTGAATCTCAGTTACCACTCCCCTATCAGGTCTATTTTCCTTTCCCACTAGCAATAGCCATTTGTAATTTCTGATGCACTCCAGGACTGGAATGACATGCAGCACACTACTGCAGGCTCCTCCACAACACAGGCCTGCAGAGATAACAGGTGGCACAAGACAGTAATTCAGGACCTTCTTTTTCAGTACCTGTGTGCAAAAGGTAAGCTACTACCTCCAAAGACCAGGCAGATACTAGACAAACCTCTATAAAAGCCTCACCCTCCCTGGTAGCAAGGTAAATTCAATCTTGCCTACATATTTATACCTGCCTCTGGAGAATTTCCACAACATTCATCTGATGAAGTGGGTCTTAGCCCACAAAAGCTTATGATCCCTAAAATCTGTTAGTCTATAAGGTGCTACAAGACTTTGTCGCTTTTGCACATCCAGACTAACACGGCTACCCCTCTGATATTAAACCTCTATGTTTACAATACTCAAAAGGAAATCTATGCCCCCAAACACTAGTAAGAAGGGACAAGGAAGCAAGAAACTAATCCTTGTGCACAGCTTCTTAACACACATTTCAAAGCTGTGGATTAAATTAGGACAAAGCCACCTAGATTCTCACCCAGAAGAGTATATCCCATTAGACATGACACTGGAGATTAAGGGTGGGAATTTCTCACTCTCTCAGAATGCAAAAGGAAGTCTATTAAAAAACCCTACACAAGCTTCTGCTTGAAACTGTGCTGATTTATTGGCTCAAAATTAACATTTAAACAAGGGCTTTGCATAAGACATAAAAGGCGAGAAAATGCCCATCCAAAGAAAAGCAAAGCAGCAAAAGATGAAGAGCAGAATCAGTTCTGCTTGACATCCACTCATCCTCTGACACCAGAAGTCAGTTTCAAAGCTAGATTCAAGAATCCTCTGGCAACTTAAAATTGTGTTTGTGAGCTGTACCTAATACTATCCACATCTTCAGTTTTCGCCCTCAGAAAGAGGGAAAGAAATAAGGCCACCTCTAAACACTGAATATTTATATCCATCTATACACAGATCTGAAAATGGAGATGATTTATAGCAATAAGCAACACTGCTCTCCAGGCCCTCCCCAATCTTTTTTTTTTTTTTTTTTTTTTTTAAAAAAACCACATCTACTTACAACAGGCATGATTCCTTCTAGATATACAAAATCAAGTGATAAGTGCACTATGTTCAATTCACCAGGCCAAGCAAAAGACCACCACCTCAGGAACTCTCAACATTTTGAAGCACACAATGAATACCAACAAGAACACCCTTTTCCAACATTTGACAGCTGTCAGGGGGCTTGAGGACTACACCTACACTATAGACATACCCATCTACTTAAAACTCCAGCAAGGAAACAGAACCGGTAAGACAAATGCAAGCAGCTCAGTGCAGAAATGTGACCAGAAGACTTACAAATAAAGCATCAGTTTCTTGTGATTTTTTTTTTTTTTTTTTTTTTTTTTAAAAGAAGAAACATTTAATTCTTAAATTTGACCTAAACCAGACAGACAGATACAAGGCTCAGCAAGAGCCTCTCCAGCAGGGGGAAAAAAAAATTTCAATTTACAAACAGCAGTGTCAAAACGCCAATGGCTGGTCATCAGCTGATTAGACTTCATAGAATATCAGGGTTGGAAGGGACCCCAGGAGATCATCTAGTCCAACCCCCTGCTCAAAGCAGGACCAATACCAATTAAATCATCCAACAGATTTTTGCCCCATATCCCTACATGCCCTCACCCCCATCCCCAAGGGTGGAATTCACCACCTTAGGTTTAGCAGGCCAATACTCAAGCCACTGATCTATTCCCCCCCCCCCCATAACGCTTTTAGCTTCGATTTTTATTCCAGCCAAGACCCAGCAGGATATTTTCTAACAGACCTGTGCTCTGTAAAGATTTCCTAAAACCAGAGCTCAACAGCACTGGCAAGACAATGTGCATTCTCCAGAATGAAGTTAACACTAATCCCACATTCTGCCTTTATGAGATGGGCTAGAGGAAGGTCTAACTCTTGCCTAGTGGTTCCCAAACTTTAACAACCTGTCAACCCCTTTCACTAAAATGCCAAGTCTCACAAACCCCCTCCTAAAATAACTATTTCTAGTGATTTTCTCCTTTACCGAATACAACTTATAAACAAGCAAGCAGTGATCTTGGAAATAAAATTTGTTTATGACATGCTTATTACACACTTTATTATCATTACAGTATTTATTACTGTATGAAAACAGCAAAACTCTTCCAGGATCTCACTTCTGTAGCTTGTATCACTTTGAATAAGCATGTTATAAGACAAGGCTCCTATGTTTCATCAAGGAGTATCAGATGTGAAACAGTATCAAGGTATTTAAGAAGCCAAGTCAACAAATTCCTCCTACACAAGCACTCAGGTCTTGAGCAGTCCAAGCAAACAATGCACATTACAAAATTTAAACTTGTTCTTAGTAAAATTAGTACGAATACTAGCTGTCTAATTTTAAAACACATCAAAAAAAATATCCACCTCCCTCTCCATTTCTTATAAGGAGTCTTGACGTTTAAATCGCCTCAGTGTGACGGATATGCTTGCTTTGATCTGCTTAGCTCTTGGAAGTCCAGGGGCTCTGGGCTGCTGGCCCCATCATACCTGGGATCCCTAGGGACAGCTCTGTCCCTCATTATGGAATTCCCCCCACCCCTCCCCAGGATCCCCATCATATTTCATAAAACTCAGTTTGGGAACCACTTCTCTAGCCAAGTAGCCATTTGCATACACCATGATCTGTTAAAATGATGCATTCTCAGCAACTGTTGTTCTGATTAGGGGTAAGCTAATCAGAAGTTTGTTGTTTCTAGCAGCAGACAGTTCTCAGGGGACTAGCTGAAAATGCAACAGTGCTGCAGGGATCAGTGAGCAAGCAAACTGGCTGACAAGAGTTCACTTTTTCCCTACTTATATATTAGATGTTGCTACAGGGCTAAATGCACAGCCCACACAAACCCCAACGTGCATGGTTTGCTAGAGACAGACATTTTAAATATAGTGTTTTCATTTTTGAGTACCTTATGTTGCTACACCCTGCTGCCACCTCCACACCACTGTATGAACAAAGAATGACAAGAACAGGCTACAATATCCATCTGCTGAGAGAGGCATAATAGCTACTCAATTTTAGGCCATGGGAAACTGACGGAGGTACCACCAATTTGAGAGACCTAAACGCAATTTTAGCTTCACTGGAGAGCAGCAATGGACTCCCACAACCCAGCCTCTCCTGACACTAGAAAAGAATTAATGCTATCTCAGGCTCAAGCAGAACTGACCTGAAACAAACAAGCCATTTATCCTTGATAGAAACTTCAAGACTAACCCATCTAAAAGACGCAGATTACCCTTTGAATTTGAGCCAACTGGTAACTGGACAAGAACACATCAAACTCCACGTGTTCTGAATTTACAGAAATGCTCTCAGGTTTCAGGATTGAGTGAGACGCCAGTACAGTAGAGGAAGTTCTACAACAATGTCTCTCATCCAAATTCTTTGGCAGCTTAGTCTGCACTGAGTTTCTCCATCCAAGAAACACTCAGTAAACAAAAAAAAATAAAAAATAAAAAAATAAAAATAAAAAAACTTTTTTTTAAAAAAAAAGAAAAAAAAACAACCGTGTAAGGCAAGGATCTTGTAGAGCCAGAAAACACCAGATGGAATCAGTCTCGCTGAACTTCCTCCCAAAATCTACACAAAAACCAATGCACTAAACTGAAGTCTGCAAACCAAAGTGAAGCATCAGTGGAACTTAAAGCACCAATCTAGACCATCTCCAGAATCACAGTACAGCAAGCTGATCACTAGCCTAACTAGCAGAGTTGAGAGATAATACTACAACAGAAGAGCTCTGGTAGAGGTGAATCCAAGGGAACAGCTTGGTGAGATCGCAGTAGGGATTGCCCACAGTGGTGAGAATTAGCCTAGTGTAGACCCAATGCCACCATCACTTCAACTCCACCAGTGGCAGAAAGAATGGCATAAACCAACTACCAGTGGTTTAATCAGCATGTCATATAACCTTGTTCAGAGCAGGCGTAGTTGACATGACTATTCAGATACCAGAAGCTGCCTGTACTCTGTACATTCTAGGGCAATTGCTGTCTATTCTAGCCTGCTAGAATAGACAAGGAGTACCTTGCCCCTTCCCCTCATCCCTCTCCCAACCATCACTTATTATAAAGTTTCAAAAATACACCCTTTTAAGTCACGTATACTTCCTTCCTATTAAAACCTACTACATTTTATTCTACCTTTCCAGAGAGCCAGGTGGTAGAAATAGTGGAATTTAAGAAAAAAACATAGTTTAGACAAAGCCTGTGATGCTCTAGCTAGATGCCTTTAGAACAAAATGCTCTAGAGGTGTAAGATAATCTAGTCACAAGTGAAATGGGTCTAGTATACAAAAGAGACTCCAGTGGACTTTGGCATTTTGCAGTGATTCAGAGATATTGTATCAGCTTTATGCAAGAACTAAATTGGAGGTAATGACTAAAGCACACAGGTAAAGCTGTGGATAAGCTTTCATATCCCTTGTTCATAAATAGGCTAGCAGAATTCTTTACTTGACAAATACATACAGGTATTTTTTAATCATTTATCAATTTAAATGTTCAAAGTTGTGGGGAATTATAGGGCAGTCAGACATTTAATACTAGTAGACATTGAGATACAAAAAGTTGAAGCTTTATAACTGTTAAAATACACAAATTGTCAACATCTCATGTCAAAATATAGAAAGCAAATATCCTTAAATCAAATTATAATTAGTTCTCAAGCAGCTTTTTTCTTATTTTGCCTAGTTATAAATTTCAATCAATGGCAATGTGTCAGTGTGTGTGCACGCGTGTGGTTGGCAAACATGGATTTCATATTACCAATCAAAATCTAATCCTTCCAAGTGTATTTATAAACACAACACAAAACCAAGTGCTTACAAGAGTTAAGAACACTTTAGTAAAATATGTTAACAGCTACTATTGAAACTTCCCTTTGGATAGTATTAGTACCAAGCAGCAGTCACTCCCAGGACATCCCATTAGCAACAGCTCTGCTGTGTTAAACAGCCTCTTAGGACTTCAGCTCATCCTTCCATTAGGGCAAGATATTCCTGAAAGAGGCTTCTGGCCAGCTCTACTTTCAACACCATAAATTGGGTAGCACACCACTCAGGTCACATGGGCAAATTAATCAAGAGCTTTTATATACCTACATTGCTTTAGGTCAGACACAATAGCACAAGCTGCAGAGAAACCTTACTGATCTGGTGGACTGGATCCAATGGTAATTTGACAGCATTGGTATGACCATCTCCTGGAAATCTGTTAAGACAGTAAAAGGCATGGGAACTGGAGATAGTACTGCACTGTCAAAAGCAACATACACTCAGTTAGTTCCATTTCCACCTTATGACTCGCTGCAAAATAAGCTTTAAAGGAACACTGCAGTATGACTCAGGAGGAGGATACAGCTGAAACAACTATTCTAGCCCACTGATCCATGCAAGGGGATGGGGGGTTGGGGGTAAAGTGAACTGGTCTATCTGATAAGACACCCTAGAGCAGCATTTCTCAAATGTAGCCACATGGGGCCACCAGGGGCTTTTCTTGCTACCACAGCCTCCTGGGTGATGATGGGGGAGAAGGGGAGAAATACCCCTCCCCCCCCAGGGCCACCAGCAGGGGCTGGTCTCTGTCCCCTTCTGCAGTCACAAACCCTATAGGAGCAGGCCAGCAGTGAGTTCCCCACATTCCTGGGGACGGTGAAGCTCAGGCATCAGCCCTGGGGTGGTGGGCAACAGACTCTGGCCCTGCAGCAGCAGGCTCCATCAGGGCCAGTGCAAGGATATTTTGCGCCCTAGGCGAAACTTCCATCTTGCCCCTTCCCCTCATCCTTCTCCCAACCATCACTATAAACTTTCAAAAATACACCCTTAAGTCACGTATACGTCCTTCCTGTTAAAACCTACTACATTTTATTCTACCTTTAGAATATCCAATTATTGTTTATTTATAAAATTCTAATTTTATACAACTGACAATATCAGCATGACAAATTTCAATCTACACATGAATATTCACACATAAACATACACTCAAACACTTAGCACTCACACACTACTGACACAAAGTATTAGCGAAATAATGCAGTAGCACTTGCCAGAGTCTTAGATCTGAAACAAGTCAGCAAAAATAGTTAGCCTCAGTCAACACCCTCCGAAAACTAGTAAACTCAGCATTATAGGCAGACTGTCAGAATGGGTAACGGCTACGCACTATGAGAAAAATGATGTCATTCCAATTTGTCGCAATGTACGCTTGTGCTCACAATGTAGAGCTGGTGTAGACGATAGCTGTAATGTCTGAGAGAACGACAAGTTAAAATGCACAGTCAATAACGTTTCTCTTTTCTTTATTCAATTGTTTTCCAGCAATAGTGTAAAAAAAATTGGGGCACCACTTTTTGGCACCCCAAATCTTGGCGTCTTAGGCGGCCACCTAGTGGTTACACCAGCCTTGGGCTCCATCCCCCAGTCACACCTCTCCAGGTTCCCCTCCGTCCATCAACCCTGATCTTCTCTGCCTCCTCCAGTCCCCATCTGTGCACCAGGGCCCCAGGCTCACCTCCCTTCTCTCCCACTGCCTCCAATCTCTCTCCTCCCTCAACCCCCAATCACCTCTTGGCCCCTTACCTACCTCCCCATCCAGGGGTTAATTTGTCCTCAAGCTTGCTGGGGCTGAGTAAATCTGCTGTGAAAAACCATATTGATATCACTTTTCACAATCTCCCGCTAGCAAGCCTTATGATAGTAACACCAGAAGAGGAAGAAGAAATGAGAAGCTCTTCAAATATAACCAACCTAATCCACCCTGGAGGGCCTACTCTCTTCTTCCCGCACAGCCTATTCTATCCTGTCAGTTGAACGTATAGTGACAGAAGTTGGGAGGGCATGAAAAGCCAACAGCACACGTTGTTTAGTGGCCTTCAACAGCACATATATCCATACCACCACCACCCTCCTCCAGCTGAGTCAGACTATGGCACACTGTTGCCATAAGGATCCCTCATGTTCTCAGACAAAAAGGATTCAGTCCCATTTACTAGAACACAATGGTCACTGCTATCTCCAGGCAGACAAGCACAGAGACAGGACAGCACTGTCTTATTACATGCAGAACAGAGCCACCAATTACAAGCTCCACATGTGCATACACAAGGGTCCGAATAGACACAGGAAGGATTCAGACTTCAGAAGACAAGCAGAAGAATTCAACTTAAAACCACAAGAGCATTACACAGGTTTCAGAAAACATCAAATAGACACCATTTAGCACAATAGACTCTTACTCATTACACTAATCACAGCAGACAGAAAGACCCATTTGATCTTGCCAACCTACCTAAAAAAAAAACAAAGAAAAAAAACACACACACACACACACACAAGGCCATCTACACTTACAAAACAGGCTAAATCAATACTAAGGTACTATGTTTGATATTCCACCATTCGGTGCTAAGTTCTATTAGCCATTAAAGCTCATGCATTTCCTGTATCCCTGTTTCATCCAAATACGTATACAAGAGAACAGCTTTCAAGATCACCATCTTTATTATTCTATTTTAAAGAGAACTTTCTTCAATTAGGAAAGTTCCTTCCCTTCCACCCCCATGACAGAGGAAGGAACAGGATGCAGTTTCCTTAAGAAAGTATCCTGTATTTCCATTCCAATTCTGATTTACACAGAAGCCCTGTTGGTAAGTGTGTGGATATCAGTTCAAGACAAGGGTCTAATGGCTTGGCAATTCTCAGGAGACCGATAAAAGCATATTCTATTTTCAGTAAGGAGGGACAGGAGAAGAGCAAAAGGATAGAGTGCACCTATGAAGTCTCCAGCATTACTGTCAGTTCCAGTTAGCTCAGTAGAGTGCAATCAAGGACACTGATAGAACTACAAGCTGCCACATTGCATGCTTACATTTAATATAGGAAGGTAGTTTTTCCTAGGTAATGAAAACCAGGGGGCAGAGGAAAATGCTCCATCACCATATGCTCAGGAGGGAAAATGTTTTTGTAAATTTCAAGAACGAGTTAAAACAGAAGTGCCTATATTTTAAATACTTAAACTGCATGAAGACTGGAGCATGTTAAGTTACTGGTGGCGTACTTCGCAAAAAATAAATAAATAAATAAAAGATTGGTCAGTGTGAACTGTAAATGGAGCAAAAGGATACTCAAACTCATAATCAAAATACTGTACTGACAAAACAAGCATTCAAACCAGGAGGCCTTCAGAACAATTTATAAAGGAAGGGAGTGATTACAATGTTACTTTGACCACTAGATTAAATTTTCTAGTTTTATTGTATTACATTATGCTTAGCACACAAATCCTTGACATATTTTTCCATTTCCAGAATCAGAACAACAGGAGAGAACACTGCTATCATCTTTACATTTGTTCATGGAGCTGCAGAGGTTGTGTGTTATACATAAACAGCACTGAAGTAGGCAGGTTTGACATTCAAAAACACACACAACTTACGCTCTTGATTTGTGGTTTGACAATAGTTAACACAGCCATATAGCAATGGCAAAACCAAGTTCTTAACTAGCACACACTTTTTGCAGTCATGCAAGGCAGAAACAACCCCAAGAGACTTCACTGTTACACTAACTCTCTCAATAGATCTACTGAGAGAGTATTTTATCATATATACACAGATCATACAGTACTTGAAATAGTACTTGTGTTTTTAATGGTTTAAAATAGAAGCATATCAGATATATATTCAGTGACTGAATGTGTTTCTTTCATAATAATCCAAGAACAGTTTTCCCATCCTACGCTTTTGTTTCTCCTCTTCAATACTTCACACTCTTTGTTTCACTACAGGAGGCAACTACCTCGGTCCACAGAAACAAGCTAAAACCATTGGACATATGTAGATTTTTTAAAAAAAAAACATTGCACATTTTGATTTCTCCACAAAAGAGGGAAATTCAGATGAGTTAAGAGAAAGACCAAGGTTGAAGATCAGAAGACAATTTTGCTCTCAGATTCATAGGCATTTTTGTAGCCCATTTTAAATTTAATAGTTTGTTAATTTTTAATAGTCTTTGCTATAGTTAATTCTGCAATCTGAAACTACTTAAAAACAAAAATACTGCAAGCTAAATATTCCTATAGCATCTCTCTTTACAGTAGGTAAGCACTGTTTAAGATGCCTTCCCATTTGTGCATTATGGTATTGTGGTGCCCTACAGAACTAAGTAGATTCAGTGAAGCAAAATGGTGTTTTCAAAGCCAAAGAGCATGGCACAATGAGGCGGTAGAATCACTGCAGCTCCAGTCCAAGATGGCAGCAGAGAACACAGATGTTAGCATACACAGATCCACTCCACCATCATTGCAATTAGACAGCAAATCACCCAAATACAGGTTCAGCATCACAAATAACACAAGGGTCTCCCCTCACACACTTGGTCCTATGTAGCCGCTAAGCCATCTGTTGTCTACCAAGCACTTTAGATGGCTTCAGAAAGAGACACTGAACATTTCTCTGAGTCCCAACAAAAGCAAGGTACTGAGCTATCTGAACCACTGCTCCAACCCTATGCAGGACAAGAGGAATATTTTGTTACTAAGTGGCAGCACAGCTGTTAGGAAAGCCAAGTACCTATCATTCAGCCACAGGATAGAAGGCAGTGCTTGTGCCTCACCTGGGCAGCTCAGCCTGCAGCAGGGTTACCCTTCCACCTGCCAAACAGGATCATCTCCCCAGCCCTGTTTGGCAGATGGGCCCAAGGAGCTGGTGTTTTACCCTCCCCCATCGGAAAGGGAGATCCAGCTGCTCTCAAAGCTCAGGGTTTGTGCTCATTGTTCCAGGGGCTAAATAATTTCCTGCCTCTCTCCTGTTGGGTGCGGGGGAAGAGAAGAGAAGAGAAAAGAACAGAAAAAATGTGTTATCGACTAAAGGCAGAGATCTGCCCCATAGCAGATCTACCCGGCGGTGGGGGGACGGGATACGCTTCACCCACCTGCCCCATGGCGGATCTACCCCAGGGGAAGGGGGGGGAGACAGGATACCCTCCCGTCCCTCAAATCTGATCTACCCCAGGGGAGGGGGGAGAAGACAGGAGACCCTTCAC
>ML677381.1:9440795-9717907 GCA_007922305.1 Dermatemys mawii | reverse complement strand
TGTTACCATGCCAGTGCACGATCACCCCATGCCATTGCACTGCCACCACACCGCTGCACCACCAGCCCATGCCATTGCATTGCCACCCCACCGCTGCACCACCAGCCCATGCCATTGCACTGCTGCTACCACACCGCTCTACCACCACCCCATCCCATTGCACTGCTACCACACCGCTGTACCACCACCCCATAGCATTGCACTGCCACCCCATCACTGTACCACACCACCACCCCATGTCATTGCACTGCCACCACACCGCTGCACCACACCACCACTCCATGTCATTGCACTGCCACCACACCGCTGCACCACACCACCACACTATGTCATTACACTGCCACTACACCATCACACTATGCCATTGCACCATTGTTACCATGCCAGTGCACGATCACACCATGCCATTGCACTGCCACCACACCGCTGTACCACCACACCATCACACCATACCAGCGCACCATCACACCATTACACTGCACTGCCACTACACCACTTCTGCACCATCACACCACTACACTGCACCATCGCTACATGCTAGCACACAATTACACCACTGCATTTACATACCATTGCACCACCAACACATGCCACCATGCTACTCCACTGCACTCTCACACATCCACTGCATTGCCACCACACACCATCATGACACTGCATTGCCATGCCACTACACCACCACAATGCTGCACCATCACATCACATGACTACATAGCCACCATGTCAATGCATCAGAACACCATGGCACTACACAGCCACCACGCGCCCGCCTCTTCATTGAACAGCCACCACACGCCCTCACCCTGCATTGTCATGACACTGTACCAACACCATACAGGCCAAACCCTGCAGTCATGCATCACCAACACAAGCTGTGATACCACACACCTTCATGGTACTTCTACACCACCACAGGATATCACAGCATGCACCAACATGGGCCTGCACCAGACTGGGGGAGGGGCACCTGTCCCCCAGCAGGTTCAGGGCAGGACTGGGTTGGGAGAGGAATACCTGTCCCCCAGCCACAACAGGTCCGGGCTGGGCTGGGTCGAGTGGGGCTGGGGGAGGGGCATCGTGGCAGGTCTGGGGCTCAGGGAGAGGCATCTCCCCGCAGCTGCCCCGAGTGCCTGTGCGGCACTTAACAGGCAGCTGCGCAGCTCAGAGGAAACTTAGGTCTGCACCCCCACCCCTGCTATGCACCATCACGGCACTATTCTGCCGCTACATACTGTCGTGGCACTGCTCTGCCACCAATGTCTATGGCCACTATCATTAAAACATGCAGCATGCACCACTGGGGCTCAGCTCAGCCAACCCCTGCAACCCTGCACTGCCCCTAGCCATTGCCACTCCATGCACCATCACGCTATGCACTACACACTCATGGACTGCTCCGCCAACACACACAATGCCATCCGCTGCTGTCATGCGCTGCTACCACACAGAATGCCACCCCGTGCTGTTATGAAACAC
Source organism: Dermatemys mawii (assembly GCA_007922305.1). NCBI lineage: Eukaryota > Metazoa > Chordata > Testudines > Dermatemydidae > Dermatemys > Dermatemys mawii. The sequence continues at coordinate 9,716,431 of ML677381.1, read as the reverse complement.
CACTACACACCATCATGTCCCTGAACCATTAGATGCCAAATACCATCACCACACCACCACAACCACTCACTGTTACTCCATATTACTCTGCAGGTGTCCAAGCACCATCACCACTGTGCTTCAGTATGCCTTTCCACATCACCATGCCGCCACCATTACTTACCTGCAACTTCCCATCCAGTCATTATGCTGTCCCACAAGGCCGTGTGACATTACTTAATCATGTAATGCTGACATGCCTTTGACTTTGCCTACTCTAACATATACACATAGCAATATATAGTGAAAAAAAACACCACCACAAAAAACAAAAATGCTCCCCTAACAAGTTACTCCAGTACACAAGTTTCAGCCCCAGGGAAGAGGATGAGAGAGCAAACGACATGTCACAGATGTATAGTTACATTACTTAATGCACTACTGAAAGGCACTCAGATACTGCAGTGATGAGCAGAGCATAAAGACCCATGTAGAACAACATGTGTGGCTATGAATCAGCATAAGGCACCACTGTACATTATGGAGAGCAAACATACCACTGTGCAACATTAAGCAATCTCCAGTTCTGGGATTATCACAAACACTCCACGCCCATCCCAGAATTTTACTTTTTTCCATAATGCCTCATCTACAAACACATTTTAAAAAAATCAGTTCCTAAACTCTTTGGATGGTCTACATACAAAATATAATCTCAGATTTTGAGAGGTATTTAGGCACCTAAATGTACTGGACTCTTTAAAGATCCCACCAGATACCTATCTTCATCTTTAGGCACTTAAATACCTTTAAAACTTCAGTTCCAAGCACTCTGGGGCAGAGGTTGTCTTGTAGTATATGTTTGTAGAGCACCTAGCACAATGGGGCTCAGCCTGGCTGACACCTTTAGTCATTACTGCTAGGTGAATATTGGAATAATAAAATCATCTAGTTATAATTAAGCCCCTGCTCAGCATCTTATCAGCTAATTTTGTTCTTTGCAATCATACTTGTACACAAGCACCCTTTGTACAATAGACAAGTCTAAAGAACATATGTTTAAAAAGAGGAAGGATGGGGGGAGACAGTACAACTTCTAGAATGTGTGCAATAATCCTAGAAAGTGACAGAGAAAGCAAAAAAACGGAACGTTAACTCTGAAATTACAGATATATCTTTTGGCTAGCAGGTTATGTAACAGTGATCACTGAATGCAGAGAAGCCATCCTCTGCATCTCTTCCCACATCTTTCCTCCTACTCCCAATCTCTCCTCCCCTGCCCCCTTCCCAAAATCAAACCTGCAGAGTGCAGCTGATGCCTAAATCCACCTTATTTTACTTCCAGCTGGAGCTGAGCTCTCTGCATTGAGGGAAACTAAATGACGTAGTCAATTTCACTCTCTGTGGTAGGAGAGCTGTTCTTAAAACTCAACAGAAGCAAGTTGAACTGACCAGGCAGTGGTCATGTTCTAGCAGAAGACACAACACCAAAGTGCTCAGTCCTCCCACCCTTTTTGGGTAACAACAAAAACACAGTCTAAAGTGGTTGTGTTGATTTCTCACCTGCAGTGTTGAAATCAATAGGCTTTTCCCAAAAATAATAATTTGAATGTAGGTCAAAATTAGAGCTAAACTCTGACAGTCTCTAAACAGTTTATTTGTATGTCGAGTTCTTTGCCTCAGGTATGAAATTACAGATCCTCTGTCTTCCTCCATTTCACTAGTCAATAGGAAAACAATATTAGACTAATTAGATGGTCCTCAGAAGACAGAAAAGCTATTCATGATATAGCTCAGGGATTGGATGCCCGATATCTGAGTCAGTATTGTTCAATATATTTATTAATGGTTTGAAAGGGAAGTGGATAAACTGTTGACAAAGATTACTGACAATATAGAACTATTTTATTTAGGAAAAACTAAGGAGAACCATGAGTAATTTCAGATGGATCTCAGTACATTAGGGAACCGGGCAGCACTATGAAAGATTATTTTAAACTTCTGCTACTTTAATTTAATTAATATTGGGCCAAATAATCTAAACTTGTGTGTGTTGAGGGGTTCTAAATTTGCAGAAGTGCCCGAGGAAAGCGAATCAGGAACATATGTGAGAAATTCAAAAGTAAAGAGGGTTGGATAACTGTGATCTTTAAGAACAAGCTACCTAAGCTTGTTAAAGGTTAATCCAATCTCACGTTAACTGCTTGCAAGGATCAGTAAAGAATGTCCTTCTCCCTTAATCACAAATGTTGTACAGCATTCCACATTCATGTAGGTATATTATCTAGAGGAGGAAGTACTCTCCTCTGAAACACCAAAACATTGAGTCTTAGTTAATAATAGAAGCAGAATAGGGAGCTTGATGGAGTATTACTCTGATCCACTTTGGGAAATATGTTCAGTATTTATACTTTTTCAAATTTAATACAGAGCTTTTAGTGAGCAGCAGATAAAGTATGTCAAAACATAATCCAGATGAATAAATAAAGTCAACAGTTTTGTTTATTCCAAATTGAGCAAGGAGTTAATGGCACACATCTTGTGGTAACAAGAAATGGATCGATATGAAACAATGAAGACAAGAACTCCAAGAGTGTAATCCTGACCCGCCATTAAAGTCAGAGGGTGTTTTAATGTTTACTTTAATGGAGAGTCAGGATTACACCCCAAGTATTTAGAACAAGCAAGTGTAAAAAAGTATTAAGTCCCCATCCTATTTGTTTATTAGAGGTATTTATACGCCCCCCCCATTACCGTTGTATCTGAGCACCTCACAATCTTTAATATCTTTTTCCACACACCATCCCTTTGAGGTAAAGTAGGACTGTCAGCCCTGTTCTCCAGAGGGAGAATAGAAACACAGAAAGACTTGCCCAGAGGAAGTCTGTAGCAGAGCAAGGACTTGAACCTGCTGGGTCTCTTAAGTCCTCTCCTGAAAACATAAACATCTTAACTTTTGAAATTCATACCCACTTTTCTATCCTCCAAACCCATTCAAGACTGGGGTTTTTTGTTTGTTTGTTTGTTTAAATATTCATGGATTCCAAGGGCAGCATGGGCCATTTTGCTAATCTCATCTGACTTGCTGTGAAACACAGGCCATAAAACTTCCTCAAAATAATTTCTACAGCATATTCAGTCATTCGGGTTCCCATTGTCTTTCCAGATCTTCCATTGACATAGATGGGTTTCAGTCAGTCCTTTAACAACCCATTCATACTACCCCAGTCAGTTATGTGTCACAAATACCTCATGTCTTCTGGTCTGCCCCAAAAGCAGCTTTTTAACCATTTAGCACCACTGGGTAGCAAGCTCTAGTCAAGTAAATCACTGCCACGCATATAATTCATAATAATATTATAGAAGATTCCCACTTTGTCACATCTTTTCCCATTGAGACAGAACCAAGCAGGGTCACTTGAACTAGTCACCTGGAGAAGTTCAAACTCACAATTATTATAATTGGATGCCCAAACCAATTTCCCATCCCCTTGGTAGCTGTCCTACCAGGCACTTTCAAGATTCTTAAAGCAGAGTTTTCACAACACAGGACACAGTTTCACACTCTGTTTTAGGTCTTGAGATGAAACCAGCAGCGTGCACAAGACATGATCAAAAGGAATTATTGTGAGGAAATTCTGTGGCCTGTGTTTTACAAATCAGACTAAATGATCACAACGATCCCTTCTATCTTCAAAATCTCTGAATCCAAACAAACCTCTGGCATTCTTTAGGTCCTGATCTAAAGCCTATTGAAGATCATGAAAAATTTCAAATCACATGGGCTTTCGACTGGGCCCTGAATTTGATTTGGTGGACAATCAGTACATAAATCAGACCCTTGCATTAAATAACCCCCTAAATATTTAAGTACAAATGGAATCTATTATGCGTAACACAACAGATCATGTGTTGTGCTCTTAACAGAGCCATTCATACATTGTGACTTACCTAAGGTCTGCAACCTGAATAAGCTGGAGGGTCCTTTCACATTCTCTAACAAACAAAGATCAAATAACACTATTTTTAGTTTAAAAAAGTAAGAAATAGAGTATATCCTTTTGGGAAATATACTGAAAACTAAGTAAATTATGTGACTAGCTTCAGGACCTTGCAGTAAATAGGGATGATAAATCACAAGCAGCCAGTGCTCTCAAACAGGAACAATGGAAATCACAATTTCACTGGCCTCCTTACAAAAACTGAATTGCTTTCTATGGAGATTAAAACTTGTAAAAAATATTTGCTGTTTTTAATTATAAAAGAATGTTCCCATAAGTAAGTGAATTCTTTCTGGAGAGGCAAGTGGTCTATTATTATTGCAGGAACTCTCAAACTTTTCTACAGTGCAGACCAAATTTTAACAGAGATCATTTCATGGACCACCTGCCTCCCATTTCTAATCACATGAACCACACATTCTCAGCTGTGACTGTAGAACATCCTTGTGGCAACACACTCATGAACTGATTACACAAAAGAATGAAAATAACATGTTTTAAGTATAGTTTATTGCAATTTAGCAGCTGGAAAAAATAAAACAGCACCATCTGACCAGATTTTCACTAGCCACCAGTAAGCATTCCATAGACCACAGTTTGAGAATCACTCATCTATGTAAATAATTTTAGAATTAGGAGCCATTGTGAGATAAGTCAAGCTACAAAATCTGTAATAGCTTAGTTTCTCTATTTGAAAATGAGTATAATACGTACAACTTCATCCTCTAAATGCTAGCAGATGAGCATAGACCATGAATACCTTTACTTTCAGGGAGAAATTGTATCACGTTATCCAAAAGCACTTTAGGATTTTACAGTGTCTGCACCAACAGAGCTTATATAGCTAGGGAAAGCAAAAGACTAAAATGGGCTCTTTGAAAAACTAGGATAAAGTGTTAGCTTCTGTAAATGTTTTGAAATATATAGTTGCTTTTAATGTCTTTTTTTACTGAGGAGGGGCTTTCTGCATGGACAAAAAGAGTTTCAAGAATCCTTATAATAAACAGAAGGTAGATTTTATAACACAGAGGATTCAGGGCTAGATATACAGAAGCATTGCTAAAAAGGAGTAACTAGGTGCTATAAAAGCCCAGACTCTTTGGCCTTTTGTAAGAAAAATTCCTGTTTTCCTGCACCAGGACTGCAGCATTGTGGTCAAAGTGTTTTGGTTAATTTTGTTTTGTTTCGTTTTAAGTGCCATCAAGGAGGAGGCAGACATTATTTTGGATTTGCATGTTCTAAGATTTTTCACCTTCAGTTCAACAAGCTGCAATTGACAAGGAGCTAACAGAGCTAACTGTGAAAGCTGGAAATATCCCTATGCAGGTAACCAATGGCAAGGTATTTGCACCTCATAATTAGAAACTGAAATGTTCTTGGTTGGAGTCTGTCCTACAGCTGTTCCTGCTGCAACAGGCCCATGGACAGAAAAAAAAAATCTCTTCTGCATCCTCTGAGCTCTCTGTCTCTCTGTGGTGAATGTATTGCTGACAGAGCCCTCAAAACAACACTGAGACCTAGTTTGACAGCACAGCTGTAAATCATTCCAAAGCATTTCAGTCTGTTTGAATTACAACAAGCTGAATACAATTAAGTAAGAGTAGAAATGACAGAATAACAATAGTATCATCTCGGGGCACCGCATGAGGATCAAAGTGATATACAAGCTGGAGCTCCTGCCGACTGAAGAATGGTAGTGAACATGCATCACCTGCAGTTGTATGCCACAGGAGAGAACTGGGCATAAAGATATTGGAGTGAGGATGGAGTTAAAGGGAACAAAGAGATATCAATGCTTTCAAGTTGCCTCACAAAAGCAATAACAGGTGTAAGGAAAAATATAATGCAGAAAAAAAATGCACTCTTTAATCTAGGACAGTTGCTCTCAATCTTTCCAGACTACCCCTTTTAGGAGTCTGATTTGTCTTGTGTACTCCCAAGTTTCACCTCATTTAAAAACTACTTGCTTATAACATCAGGCTTAAAAATAGAAAAGTGTCATAGCACACTATTACTGAAAAATTGCTTACATTTTCATTTTCACCATATAATTATTTATTGGAATATAAATATTGTACTTACATTTCAGCATATAATATAATCAGGGGTCAGCAACCTTTCAGAAGTGGTGTGCCAAGTCTTCCATTATTCACTCTAATTTAAGGTTTCGTGTGCCAATAATACATTTTAACGGTTTTGTAAGGTCTTTTTCTATAGGTCTATAATATATAACATATACTATTGTTGTATGTAGAGTAAATAAGGTTTTTAAAATATTTAAGAAGCTTCATTTAAAATTAAATTAAAATGCAGAGCCCCTCAGATCGGTGGCCAGGAGCCAGGCAGTGTGAGTGCCACTGAAAATGAGCTCACGTGCTGCCTTTGGCACACGTGCCATAGGTTGCCTACCCCTGATATAGATCATTGTCTGAAATATGAAATTTTAATTTGTACGACTTCACTAGTGCTTTTTATGTAGCCTGTTGTAAAAATTGGCAAATATCCACGAGTTGATATACTCCAGGAAGACCTCTGGGTGTTCTCGGGGTACATGTACCCCTGGTTGAGAACCACTGATCTAGGAAGTAGAGATCAAGTATAGTGTTTAACACTAGGCATATTTTCTATTGTAGAGAAGCTATAGTAAATCCTGTGATTGAAGGCAGAAAGGACTCTGATCTCTTAGATATTTTGCATTTCTTACATGAGCCTATTTAGATAATTCTTGCTTACATGAAGACTGATGGCTATCGGGCCTCCATTGATTAGATTTTAGTGGCCTCTTCCCCTCCCTATTTTTTTAAAGGGTATTTATCCCACTATCACCAAACAAATGAACAGAGTAACCACAACAACCAGGATATATTTAGGAATAGAAGATGCAAGTAATTTACCTTTACATAAAATTTTTTTCCACAATCAGTTGGAGCCAACTTCAAATGTCATCTTGTTAGATGGCAATCCTGCTGAAAAAATGGTCCTTAGTTACTTACAGTTTGCTAATGTGCAGCTGTAGCAACATATTTTGAAATTCGTTAGCTTTGTTAAAGATTCACCAGATACAATCAGTCAATCACTCAGTCAATAAAAGGATTGGATCGCCACAATGAAAGATACTGAAGAGATGGTGAGATTAAGACCAATTTAAACCTAAAAAAAAAAAAAAGACATGCAACTGGGTGTCCCACTTCTGCCCATGCTATAGCTTAAAAACAAAAACAAAACCAAAAAAAACCCCAGGTAGATCTAGTAAATGTAAAAGCACTTACTCTTCACGGGACTCTCTGACAGTCAGCCAGACCAGTCATACATTTTTCTTCTTCAATGTAATTCTTTCTGATTGTGCTAGACAAGCATATTATGCAACAAGTAGGCCCACACCCCTGGATGTTATGTTTTGAGTTTGGATAATTCAGACTATATCATGCTGTGAAGTCCACACTAACTCATTGTCTATCAGATCTTGCATGTGGTCATAAAGATTTTACCCCCACAAACAGATTTTTTAGAATGCAGGCTGGTACTGTGACTTATGCTAGGTCATTTTATGACCCTCTTGAGGTTGAGGGCTGAACTACAGGACATCAGTGAGAGGTCAGCATAACATATGTATCTCACCAGCATTTCTACAATTCTACTCCAGTCATCTGGAGAAATGCTAGGATGCCACCTTCTAGTTATATAAAATCCAAACTGAGTTTGCCCTTGCCCTGCCACAAATTATACATTCTATATCAAGTGAGGACCTTTTCACCTGCTGAGTCAAATTGTGCTCCTGGGGTCAGGGCCAGAAACCTTAGGATTCCACTCACTGAGGTACCAGAACACTTGTACATTCCATACAGATAACATGGAACAAGCTGACCCATCCTAAAGACAGGGGCAAAAGGGTAATATGATGGATAGAGTTGTTTTGCTCGAACCAACATGTACAAGGTGAGAGGTGGCACCTTACTACGTAGAGGGGATGTACCTTGCTACGTAGAGGGGACGCACCTCAGTACGTCAGGAGTGATGTGTAACTTGTTTGTACCTGTGTATAAGAATACAGCCTTGGGGTGGTGTTTTTGTCTGGCAGAGGGGGCAGTGGGAAGTCCCACCACTGAGTGAGCTGGTCCTTTGTCGGGGCACAAATTCGTAGTATGTCTTGTAGAGTGTATGGGAAACTATTACTGTGCTTCGTCTAACAATAAACCTGGCCCGGTTGCCTTTGTACCTTACTAGAGTCTGTGGTCATTGGGGGTTCTCTCGGGGTCTGCCATGCCAGCCATCTGCAGATCCAGGGCAGCAAACAGAGGGAACACGCATGCAGCCAACTGATATCATCATCGAACAAGAGCAGAGCACCACACCGGTAGCTACTGACAACACAAATATGTGATATATGAATTTATAGTCTGTCAATTCCACTTGTGCTTTGGATAGAGTCAAAGAATGTCTTTCATCCTTAACTCCCCTCCTCTCCCTACCTCCTTAGATGAGGACATTAGGAGTAGAGTTAACACAAACTCTACCCCACTCCCAGCTTCACTTTTCCACCACTCCATCTCCTCATTCGTCCCGTGGAACATAAAAAGAGGGATTAAGCACACATAGTGCAGCAAGACAACCTCCGGCAAAGGGTTGAACAATGACCCAAATGAAAATAGAGTGAACACAACTTTAGTGCAGTATGGATCAGGGTAATAACACAATCAGAGGCAGTTACTGATACAATTATGCATGAACAATTAATTTATAAACAAACTTTATTTATAAAGTTCATTAGAGGATAATATATAGCAACTGATTTTAAATCCAAAAGATTTCAGTAGAAATTATGTACAACATTTGCACAGTTCTAAATAAAATATTAAAAAGATCATAAAAATATTTGTTCTTCCTAGTGTTCCAAGGTTAATACATTTATATTTCACACACAGTAATAACTGCTTTTTGTCTGGAATTCTTTTTTTAATTCTATGCAGAAGACAACAAACATATCAGGCCTGGATGCAACATTTAAAATGTATTTACAAGCATAGGCACTTCGGGACCAAGAAGAGAATGGAGGAAATGTAGTCTCAAGAAAGACTGCCTAAACACGTGCAAATGCACTCACACACACACTAATGTCCATTTTGTCTTCCAAAAGATTTAAAATGGGCAACACTGGCACAGAGAGCACTTCTACAACAGCAAAATGGAAAATCTGCAATTAGATTAGATAGGTTATAATGGAGTTTAATTTTCTTTCAGGCCTTGAAGCCCTTACGAAGTTATCAGTGCCTTCTGCAGTGAACATTTATCTCTCAGAACCTGCATGAGTTTTTATAGAAACTGTGTCTAGACAGGTCTGAGCTGATTTTCATTTCCTGATCTCCATGGTGGGTTTGGGGGGAGAAAGAGAATGTAGGGTTGAGATCTACTTTGAAAGCATTCCTTCCTTCAAGCGTCCTTTCCGCTTTTTGTCACTGACTCTCAGAGACAGATAGGAATAAAATAAAGCTCGCAATGTTAGTCAGTATTTATATATTGCTTTCAATGCATTCCTTTAATAAATAAAATAAAGCAACATTAAAAGCTACTAATATTGTAGGTTTTTCCCTTCTGCCCATATCAGGTCAGGGCTCAGATATAAAATGAGTGCAGTTACTTTCCAAACTAAGAGGTGAGCAGGAGTACAGTGCTCAAAGGAACATCATTTTTTTTGACAGCTCAGATTTCAAACTTTAAATGAGTTTTCCTCTAGACACATTTTGATTTGTCCTACTCCACACAAAGTTGTGTCTCCTTTGCCCCAACTCACTCTGCCTCAGAGAGATATTTCCTCCAATCGACCCTGGAACTTGTCTGCTGATGCTATTACTGACTGCAAATATCATTTTAAAATGATTCACTGCTCAGTGAAAATGAAAGCCTCTTTGCTCTATATCTGGTCCCTAATGCTTTGTTAATAGCTCTTTATTACTGCCTACTATTTTAAGAGAGTATTCTATCCATTAGAATCACTGTACAAGTATCTCCCCACAGAGTAGAGGCTGGAAAGCCACTCTGGTTCAGTCTTGGCCCTTGCACACGCCATGTACTATACACCATCCCCTTAATCTGTCAGAGCCCTGAGCTCTTTCTAGTCTCTACAGGCATATCCATGAAACTTGACCACAGTTTAAACCCTAACATTTTAGACATAAGCAACTTTTACAGACCTACCACCATTGTAACTAACTGACAATTTCTCTCATAGTTTATGTGACTGTTTCAGAAAAGAAGGAAAACATCTTCTTTTAGCTTCAGCCAAGAGAATTGCTTTTCGCCCCTCCCCCTCATGATAATCATGTGACTGCAGTAACAGCAGGAATACCCTAGCCAATGGGAGTGTAAATGACATTCTACAGACTGCACTGGGTATGGACAGCTCCCAACTGCCTCTGGAAATAGTGCATTTCCACTGATGGAATTAAATGAAATCAGCTGCATTGTGCTGCAGCTATCCAGTTCCTCTTTGGCTGCAAGCACTGGCATGAACTATGATAAACCTCAGACAAAGCACAGTCTCTGTCCCCTGATTGCAATGAAGAACTGACTTATTAGTATTCAGCATAATAATACTGACTGACTTTTAATGTAAAAAAGAAAAGGAGGGAGAGAATGTGATAAAAATCTTATACCTAGAAGTGTGGTCTGGGTGTACAAGAGACTCAAGAACTCTTTGATGACATCCTTAGCAAGCAACTACTAAATGCAGTGCTAGCCCTCTACTCAGGAGAATAAATGGACTCCCTAAGAACCCTATTGAGTTACTGAACATATTTACAGAATTGAAACATGCTATTGCTTTCTGTTTTATGTGACATCTATTTGCACTCCTGCTCAGTCAACACTGAATGACGGAGCATTTAAAAGTATATTTTCTTTAGTTACCGTCAGCATTAGAATTCAATGCTCTTTTTCACTCCCTACAAATTGCACTTGTGTTTAAGCAGTCTTGTGAGTTAATGACAGCTCACTTCTCTGCCACTATGGAGGAAAGATGGGACAAGGTTAGGCAGAGGACTGAGAATCAAGAGAGCAACAGATTTCCTATGTGGCCTTGGGTAGGTCATTTAACCACTCTGCCACTGTTTCTTGATAATAATCTTTACCTCCTTCACAGGGATGAAAAATTCATTAATGTTTATAAATCATGTTGAGAACCTCAGATAGAAAATGACATACGGGGAAAATTAATATCAGATTTTAAAATACAGTAGTGTTCATCAGATTGATCCATCTGTATAGATGACATTTCAGACACTGAAAAACATAGTAAGCCAAAACAGAACGCATAGCAGTGTATTTCCTATGTGAAATATTTTCACACATTAACGATAACCTTGCATAATCCACTGGTGCTTCTGCTTTGCTCCACTTACACATCATAAACACAAAGGCATCCCTCACACAACACTCCCCACCATTATGAATTCTCTCCATGGATATTATTATAGTAAATGCAATGGGTTACATGGTTACATATTTCACATACAATACAGTACACAATATGTACTATAAAATACACACTTGGGTAAATGCAATAATTTAAGTTCAACTGCAGACACACTTATGGCATAATACACTTATGACAAAGATAGCTTTCTAAAAGCCTTAAACTAAGTTCTGCACATAATGGATATATTTAGCACAAAAAAAAATTAAGTACCTATTAAATAAATAGAGCAGATCTTACGCCATGGTTTCACTTAGCACACACAAGCTGATGGTCACAAACATGCATTTGAGAACACTGTGCATGCATCCTCTTGCCCAGTGCGTACAGTTCCTTCCTATATTGATTTTCATCACTTGTACCCAGAGCTACTCTACATTAAAATCAATGAGACTACTCATGAGTAAAAACTGGATAAGTAAGAGTTGCAGGATTGGGCCTCAAGCTTGTAAACTCTTTAGGGCAAGGACCTTCTCTTCTTTCTTGTGTCAGAAGAGTAGCCCTGTTAGTCTGAATCTGCAAAAGCGACAAAGAGTCTTGTAGCACCTTCTAGACTAACAGATTTTAGGGATCATGAGCTTTCGTGGGCTAAGACCCACTTCATCAGATGAATGTTGTGGAAATCTCCAGAGGCAGGTATAAATAGCAGAGGCAAGAAAGCAAGGTAAATTCAATCAAGGGGGCATGGGGTTAGTTAGAGTTGCTATGGTGCAGTGTGTGGTTGCTGGTGAGAATCTGCTTCAGGTTGGCAGGTTGTCTGTGGGCGAGGACTGGCCTGCCTCCCAAGGCCTGTGAAAGTGAGGGATCGTTGTCCAGGATGGGTTGTAGATCACTGATGATGTGTTGGAGAGGTTTTAACTGAGGACTGTAGGTGATGGCCAGTGGTGGTCTGTTGGTTTCTTTCTTGGGTTTGTCTTGCAGCAGAAGGCTTCTGGGTACACGTCTGGCCCTGTTTATCTGTTTCCTTACCTCCTCATGCGGGTATTGCAGTTTTAAGAATGCTTAGTGAAGATCTTGTAAGTGTTGGTCTCTGTCTGAGGGGTTGGAGCAAATGCAGTTCTACCTCAATGCTTGGCTGTAGACAATGGAGCGTATAGTGTGTCCGGGATGGAAGCTGGAGGCATGAAGGTAGGCAAAGTGGTTGGTAGGTTTTCGGTATAGGGTGGTGTTTATGTGACCGTTACTTATTTGTACTGTGGTGTCCAGGAAGTGGACCTCTCATATAGACTGGTCCAGGCTGAGGTTGATGGTGGGAACCAATCCATGCAACAAATCTCGATGCCAACTCTGCCCACATATCTACACCAGCAACACCATCACAGGACCTAACCAAATCAGCCACACCATCACTGGTTCATTCACCTGCACTTCTACCAATATAATATACGCCATCATGTACCAGCAATGCCCCTCTGCTATGTACATCGGCCAAACTGGACAATCCCTACGTAAAAGGATAAATGGACACAAATCAGATATTAGGAATGGCAATACACAAAGCCTCCAGCAGAACACTTCAACCTGCCTGGACACACAATAGCAGACCTCAAAACATCCTTCAGCCAAACAACTTCAAGACCAGACTTCAAAGAGAAACTGCTGAGCTCCAGTTCATTTGCAAATTCGACACCATCAGGTCTGGACTCAATATTGACTGTGAATGGCTCACCAATTACAAAAGCAGTTTCTCCTCTCTGGGTGTTCACACTCCAGATCACCTGCTGGAAGTGGGCTTCAGCCCTCTCTCCCCCCTCGATTTAATTTATCTTGCTTTCTTGCCTCTGCTATTTATACCTGCCTCTGGAGATTTCCACAACATTCATCTGACGAAGTGGGTCTTAGCCCACAAAAGCTCATGATCCCTAAAATCTGTTAGTCTATAAGGTGCTACAAGACTCTCTGTCGCTCTTCTTTCTTGACTGTGAAGCGTTGTCCATATCAAAGCACTGTAAGGATCCTGCTGATGCACAACTATTGAGCAGTGTAATTCCCCCATTCTCAATATAATAGGAACAGGAAAAAACACAGTAATGAGTTTAGAGAGATGCAGTCAGTAGAGAGGTTATATAAAACTGAATGACTTTTCATGGCTGAAATAACAATGGCTTTAAGGTGACATTGCCCCTTATAATCCTCTACTTGCTTTATCTTGCCAGAAAGAAGAAAACATTTTCTTTTGTTTGTGAACCAGGCCTGCAAAAGGGAATGAGAAGAACCCCACCAAACCTAGAAGTGGGAGTAATTTTTCTTCACCAGCAGCGATGGAGAGACTACGCTATCATCTGAATCGTCTGAGTGAGCCTCTTCCAAAGGCGGAGAGAGTATGGGCTGCAACTGGTTCTGGGAGGACATGACTGAAATAACCACAAAGAAGACAGGAGCATTAATAAAAATCATTGACAAAACCAGGCCCTTGTGGAAAATGTACTATCTCTGGGCCATTAGGTTACCACAGTGACCTATTGTTAAAAATAATTCTGTTCCCTCTTTTGTTGCAAACAACTATTACCTCTCCCCTTTCTTGAAAGAGCATGGCGAGCATTCAACTGGCATATTGACTATGCTTGATTTATCTCACTGTCACAAAATCTTCTCAAGTGGTTACACGCCATAAAATAAAACAATTTGAGATTGAAGTCATCTCACATCATAAAAACAGTTATTTATTTGCAGTTGAGAAAAGGAAAAATTGACCCAAGCAAGATCAAGTTAAGTGGAAATGTCATGGAGAGGCCTCAGACAGTCATGCATAAAGAAATGGGAGACAGATGGCAGAGGACAATGATTGCTGGCTCACAATACACTATAAAGTATCATCCATACATATGTTGCCACAGCATGTAAATATTAACAACAAAAAACTGTCTTCAGACTAAGTTTTATCTTTTTTAAAAAATGGGTTTTTTTGGATGAATGGAAGGTCTTTCACTTAACTTGATGGCATTCTACTGACTCCCAGAAAGAGAGAAAAGTATTAAGAATATTGGGAGGGGGGAGCAAGAGGTATGCACACAGAGCCTGTGGAACGGGGCACCCTGGCATGGGGGGAGAAGATACACAGAGCACCTGCGAGAGGGGGCTGGGGGACTAGACAATTCACTGAAATAGAGGAAGATGGGAAGATGGCACACAGGGACTGTGGGCGGGGGGTGGGGGGACAGGGGAGAGGACTGGAGGAAAGCAAGGATCCTCTGGTGTGTGCAATGTATTCAGCCTACAGGAGCTATGAAGTGTGCACCCTCACTCTCAGTTAAATGCACTGATGTACGTTCTGTGTGGATTGCTGCTGAAAAGATGAGGGAAGATTTTCAGAAAAATGATTTATGAACTAATAGCACTGAGAATAGGAGCAAATAAAGGGAACTCTCAGAAGCTGACATAGTAATAAAAAGATGTGACTCCCACAATAAACTGCTTGTTTCTAAACAGTCAGTCTTTGTCTCTCAAAGAAGACATACCTGGTCCATCAACTGGGTAACTTAGCTGATACATACTATCTTGCTCTCCCCCCTCCCGCCCCTTTTGTCCTCCTTTTTGGTTTTAGGCTCTTTGGGGCAAGAACTCTGTGTACAGAGCTTTGTCCAATAGGGTCCTTATTCTGATTGGGGTCTTTGGGCAGTACTGCAATACAAATAAATAATAATCACCGCCAAGCAGCTTGAGTTAGCTCAGCTGTGTTCTGAGAGTCCATTATATACTACTACTACACAGGTAGGAAGAGATGCCACTTTAGTTAAATCATGAAGCCAGAAATGCAGAGCTCCACCCTGAGATGAAGAAGGAAGTTATAAACCAATGAGTTTCCCAACTTTATGGGAAGGAACAAATGTGACTGAACAAGTAGGATCTTATTGAATATGTTAAAAAATCAGTCTCCAAAGACTGCTTGTTTATCTTCAGGAAGTGCTGGACTTGAAATAGTTGCAGAAGTCACATGAAGAGAAGGCCTTGAATAAATTACCACTTATTTTAGCATTTTCCACACAGTGGAGTTTTACCTCTCTATTTAGAGCTCAATCTAGTTTTACAAAGAGAAGGTTAAGAGGTGACTTCATTAAAGTTTATAAACTAAATACCTATATGGGGAACAAAAATGTGATAATGGGCTCTTGGCCTACCAGACAAAGGTATAACAGGATCCAATGGATCCATTGATCTGCTGGCAATACCCCTACTTATACAACCAAAAAGGCTGATAGCCTTCTTGGCAACAAGGGCACACTGTTGACTTATATCCAGCTTCTTGTCTACTGTAACCCTTCGGTCCTTTTCTGAAGAACTGCTGCCTATCCATTTGGTCTCTAGTCTGTAGCAGTGCATGGGATTCTTCCATCCTAAGTGCAGGACTCTGCATTTGTCCTTGTTGAACCTCATCAGATTTCTTTTGATCCAATCCTCTAATTTGCCTAGGGCCTTGTGTATCCTATCCTTACCCTCCAGTGTATCTACCACTCCCCCAGTTTAGTGTCATCTGCAAACTTGCTAAGGGTGCAGTCCACGCCATCCTCCAGATCATTAATGAAGATATTGAACAAAACCAGCCTCAGGACCGTCCCTTGGGGCACTCCACTTGATACCGGCTGCAAGTAAACACTGAGCCATTGATCACTACCCTTTGAGCCCAATGATCTAACCAGCTTTCTGTTCACCTTATAGTCCATTCATCCAGCCCATATTTCTTTAACTTGCTGGCAAATGCAAAAGGGCAGGGTAACTAAACGACTTCTTGCAAAATGTATTTCCACAGAATCCTTACAATTATCAAAAATGTAGAAATCATCAAATACATGTTTGAGGTTGAAATGTGTGAGGTGAAGAGCTCATTCAGCAGCTGAATAATTTAAAGCTATTGAGTCCCTTCACAGGTGTGAGATGACTAGGGAAGAGCATTACTGCAGTGGGGGCCTATTTCACTAGCAGATGGTTAGATAAGGCATGACTTAAGAGTCAGGGAAGTTGGACTTTTAGTGAATGGAATGGATTCAAATGGTTAACAAATTATAACCAACTGCAAGATAGTTAGTGTCATTCATCAAGATGGTATTTATGACAGAGCATTCTCCTTCATTCAGTAGTTGTATTTGCCTTTTGGGGGGATTCCGTTATGCTATCTATAAATGACCAGGCCTAAAGGCAAAGAGTCCAAAGAGACATGTAATATTGAGATCAAAAACAACATCTGTTAGATTTATATTCACATGTATGCTTACTCTCTCTTCAGTGGCAAGCTAAACATTTTCTAAATTCCAAGAGTGTTTTGAAAAATCTACCACTTTCTTAGGGGCAATGAACAAACACCCCTTTGCCTCCCGCCTCTTTCTTCCAATACTCACAAGAAGAGGGCTGCAAGGAGGAAAGTTTATGTTCCCTTGATCTCCTCTCTCTCCCTTCTGCAGTAAGTTCCCCCACAACTTCTTCACTGGTTACTTCACTGTCTTCATCATCTGGAATAATTCAGCAATCAGTAACCTCATGACTGCATAGTGATGGTGCTCTATTATTAATTCTTTGTATTATAGTAGCACTAGTTAGCCAGATTTTCTAGAGCTAAAGTTTTGGTTTTTTTATTTACCTAGTCTCCTTTGTCCTTGGAGACAGCTGAAAATACTGAGGAGTACTTGTAGCACCTTAGAGACTAACACATATTTGAGCATAAGCTTTCGTGGGCTACAGCTCACTTGGCTGACTGGGGAAGCTTCTTTTTTATCAGATAAATCTATTCCCTTTAAGCCAGAAAGGTGAAATCCTCCGAACTTCTCCATGGTTGAAGCCTAAAATGTCATGGAAACTCCCAAAGTACATCTACGTGGTGCGGGTGAGCTGGAAGCAGACAGGCTGCACAGAGGAACACCATATCCTCTTGAATACTACCCTTTTACTCCTAAAGATGGCAACTCCAACTCAAGGTTGTGACAAATAGGAAGGGCAGTATTTGGGGAACTTGCACTCACACGGTCTGTGTATCTATTGTGTGGCTACAGGATTTCAAATCTCCAAGACTACCAATCTTTCACTAGACCTCTCTTTAAATTGTGAGAGTGCCTATTCATAGCTCACGTACTTCTGAACATAGAGGGAAATGAGATTACCAGGAGAAGTTGATGTGAAGGCTGAAGGGAAAGGTTTTCTGAGTGCTGGTGAGATTTGTTTCTTCTTTCTATTGGAAACAGCAGGGAATGTTCTTTCACTTGAAGCTGTGGAGACAGAGGGCCTGCAAAAGATGTAGTGCATTAGCATGAAACAGGGAGCACTAATCCACCTGCAGAGATGCAGGCAGGAAACCTGAGACAGATGAAAGAGAGAAAGAAAGAAAGAGAGAAAGAAAGAAAACTATAATAACTCTCAGAAGTGACAACATGTAAACCAGATGAGATTCACAGGTGGACTTTACATCACAACCACTTCCTTGTTTCATCTCCCAAGGAACAGTGTTGGGCAGCGTGGATGACGTGAACCTGCTCTACGTTACTTTATTGCTCTGTGGTTGTCTGATTGCTTCATATGCTTTATGACTGTCCGATTCCTGTAAGGATGCTTCCTGACTATATGATGCTAAGTCAAAAGGGGCTTTTAGGAAAAACAAGCAGAAAACAAAATCATGACAAGAGAAAAGATACCGAAAGGAGAACTCAAGGACGATAAGGCCACTGCAAAGAAACTAAATGAAGTCTTTGCATCAGTCTTCATGGCTGAGGATGTGAGGGAGATTCCCAAACCTGAGCCGTTCTTTTTAGATGACAGATCTGAGGATCTGTCCCAGACTGAGGCATTATCATAGGAGCTTTTGGAACAAACTGATAAACTAAACAGTAATTAATTACCAGGATCAGATAGTATTCACCCAAGAATTCTGAAGGAACTCAAATGTGAAATTGCAGAACTTAGTAATGGTGGTTTGTAACCTTTATTTAAATCAGCTTCTGTACTAAATGACTGGAGGATAGCCAATGTGCAGCCAATTTTTTAAAAGGGCTCCCCAGCTCAGCCTGCCCCTTTCCCAGCACTGCTCTACCCTCAGTACCCTTTGCTCCTTCAGGCAGCTAGGTCCATCTCCCTCTAAGGCTGGAGGGAGACTGTTCTACCCAGCTCCTCCCTGAATCCTTATAATAGGGCCAGCTGTGGCCTGATGGGGTGTGGCCCAGCTGTGGCTGCTCCCCCAATCAGCCTAGCCCTTACTTTCAGCCCCAGCCCTCTCCAAAGACTGGCTTTTAACCCTTTCAGGGCTGGAGCGGGTAACTACCCTGCTACAGAGCAATAAACCATGGAAAGAGAGGAAATGATTTTTGATACAGTCATTGTATATCTAAAAAATTAACAAACCAGTGTGCTCCTGCTGAGGAAAGTCACTGGGCTGCACATGAGATTCCTTTCTAGCCTTTTCCCCTTAAGATTAGGGTTTGAGACTCCCCTACACTAACCCAGTGCAGTATGCATATGTTTCACATATGTAACATATTGTTACATATGTGAAATGTATAGTAATGATTTTCTACACTTATTTTCCCCACCTCTAAAAGACAAAAACAATGAGAATACCTGAGGAGATTACAATTGCAACAAGAACCCTTGCAGAAATAAATAGAAGGAGGGAAATTTTTGTTGCATGCCCCTCCTATGCATTTTACTTATGAACTGTTCATACTGAACATACCTATTGCTCCAAGGGGCTCTCTTTTTTGTTGCTTTGGAGCCTCAACTATAATTTTACTTCGATATAGCCATGCGAATAAGTAACAATACTGTGTCCTGGTGGAGACATCTGTTCCTGACTTACCTTTCCTCATGCTGTCCTGTACGTGCTAAGTGAGCCCTGAAAACCGATTGGATGAATGTCACAACCTCCTCTTCCTTCTTCAAGTCAGAAGACAAGCTCAAAGAGCTGGACCCATGAGACATGTTGGGGCCCTGCAGTGTAAAGAGACCAAAGGAAAAAAAAAATCAGCCTGTTAACACATTTCTTGGCAACATAACTGCACCTTTGACATTTTCATTCTTGATCACAAATGTGGTGTCACCTAGCAGTGAACAAGCATTCACTTTTGGGTTGCTGCCCAGTGGCGTTTTACTAGATTTCTACTGATCCAAAGATTATCTGTCAGCATACAGTTGTTAAACAACAAACGTTGAAACACCTGTATTCAACTACAAAACAGATAAAGGTTATGCCACTGAAATGAATGTTAAAGTATTTCAGTGGTATTGTGGGCAGGACTCATCCTCAAGCTAAGAGAGTTAAGGCAGTCTCCAAGATGGGTCTGACCTCTGTATAAAGCAGATATTTGTCAGTGCCACCAAACTGAGTTGAAGCGGAGCTTAAATATTATAATGTGTAGTGAGATGGAGGGCCTGGCTAGAGAATTCTTTATTCATTTTAGACTGCCCTAGATCTAAATGGCTACTTAGGAAACCAGTACATTTACCGCATCTAAAATGTGTAATCAGTAAGGAAGTCCTTTTAATATGCAGAGCCTGGCACTCAGGGGCAAGTGTGACATGATTTAAGAAATACACTACAAATCTTCAGCAGAGCATGCTGGATACCAGACTCCAAACCAACCATCATTTTCAACTTCTTGTTTCTAAAGCACATTGAGTAATGTTTGCCTAGCGCTATGACTCCATGAGTGCCTGGGTGCAGTGAAGCTTTTGAAAAGGCTGCACCCTAACAATATAACCCTTTACTCTTATTTGATGATAGCACCACATAAAGAAAGCAGGAAGCTTGGATACAGGTTGGAGCCTACGGCACAGAGATACTATGGCTTTATTTCTCAGAAGGACTATGAAGTAGATGGTGAAAAGGAAAGCCAACAAACGGGCTTAACACATTTTGGAATTTAAATGACACCACAGGCCAAAGTATTAAAAAAAGCCCACTAGATGACTTACAGAACTAAACCTGGAAGGCTCTGAAGCCTAGTGTTTTGCATTGTAAACTGACTGTAAATAATGGGAAAATGAAGAAACACATTGGATCCATGTCCCCACTTGCCCCAGCAGTTACCTTATTTCCAAGACTATGCTTGGTGGGAGATTTTCCACTGAATGTGTTACTCAGTAACAATTTCTGCCGAGCTAAATGTCCCCTGAAAGCTGCCTGAATCACAACAGCCGCCTAGCAGAGAGAGAGAGAGAGAGAGATAAATGGATGTTAACTCCCTTGAAAGATGGCAGCTACAAATTAAAGTGGAGTCCAGAGGGAAAAAGGCATTACAGGAGAGAGAACTATTTTCCCTGGGCAATGACAACTGTTTGATGTGCAGGCATTTCCCCCTTTAATCAAGAGGCACCTTTAACCACTTCTCATGTGCTAGTCTGCAATCCAAAAGGGTTCCAACCTATAAATGATAAAAGAATTGCACACACATACAACTCCACAGTAAATTTAACCTGAAAATTTGCACATTATGGAGCCTGTCAAATGCAATTAAATTCAAGCTACCAACATTAACCCATATTTCACAGATACAGCAATGCAGTCATATTCCCATCTTTGGACAGCTTTGTACCTTGTTGACCCCTTAAGTCAGAGGAGCGGGAGGTAACCCTGCCTCTCTACGCCTACGTCCGCTTTCTAACCCCCTAAGCTCCCTCTCTCCCTGGTAATTAGCACAGTGTGGCCCAACGGCCAGGGTCTGTCTATTGCCTCTTCCTGAGTGGGGTAATGCAGCCTAGCGGCTGGAGTCCATTCAGTGTGCTCCTAGGGCAGTGCGGCTCAATGGCCTGAGTCCATCTAATTCTCCTCCTCTAGTGGGATAGCGCAGCCTTGCGGACACAGACAATACAGCCGTCTTTGGAGGCAAAACAGGGGCCCAGTGGCTGGTGCCTGGGGGGTATCACAAGGGAGAGGCGGTCCTGGGCACACCCAACTCCACAAGACCCTGACCCAGGGCCCCAACAGTGGCGGAGCGGTCCGCCACAGGGTCAGAGCAGAATCCTACCGAAACACACTGACTTCATAAGAATGGGAGGTACCACTTCCTCACCATCCCTGTTGGTAAGTGATGTAATGTCTCCTGGGTTGGAGTCCTTGCCGAGTGTCCTTCCTCCTTGGCAGTCAGCCCTGACTGAGCAGTTCTGCAGATTCTTATACCTGACTTCCAGGTGGAGCATGCCCAGCAGAGCCTCAGGGGTGTGGCTTCTTTAGCTAGGAAGGAAGGATTACTCCCCTCCATATCAGTGTGGGGCCAATCCACCCCATCACACCATCTTAGATCTCAGCTACCCAGCAGGCTTTGGTGCTTGATATAATCAGAAATCAAGTGGAATCTGGCAAACATTCTGGTGATTATGTTAAACAAATGTTCTTCCTCTCTGCTAAGAGGGACATAAGAAGTTGTGCACATCTCCTTCCATATTGAGGAAGAGCGCAAATTTCATAAAACCTTTGGGTTTATACCCCTTAAAATGGATTGGGCACGTGAGTGCTTGGGGAGCCCTTTCACACAGCGCTGACTTCAATCTGTGTCTGCAGCGGGGTGTGGCCCTACCTGTGTGTGTGTGCTGCAAGAAGCTGGAGAGCCTAATCCAGCAAAGCAGTAGAAGGGAACCCAGGCTGATTGAACAGGGGAGGCTCAATTAAACCCCACTACACCAAGTAACACTTCAAATGGCCCAAACCCATCACACACACTACCCCAAGACAAGGCGTGGTCATAAGGATGCAACCATGAGGCAACTACCCTGCCCCAAGAAGGGACGGGGCACACTTGCCTCGTGAGAGACACTTCTTAATGAGCGCTGTTTCCATGTCAAATGTCTACATCCAGAATTTTGGAGGATAGAAAGGTTGCAAGAATTATTTTATTACAACGGGAAAACTCTTCTCCATGTCACCCACAGTTCCCTATACTCAAAAATGCCATAACCATTTTTGATCCCATTTTCCAAAAGGGTGCATCTTTTGGCAGAGACCACGTACAGAAAAACTGAACTCAAAAGGAGAAGGGTTAGGTAAGTCATTAACAACTGAAAACAGGATGTCAGAAGGTAAACTGTCACACAACCTCAACTATTAGTATTGCAATCACTAATACTCCTGCTGGAATATTGAATCTCATAATATCAGATTCAATATCACTTTAAAAATTACATAACTACTTGTTTATACTTTTTTATTACAAAGTGAACCTGAATTGTGATTTTATTGGTGCGATACACACTCACCTGATCCAGAGCAATTTCTTCTTTCTGAAATGGAGAAAACTTGTAAATTAACATCATAAGGATTTATGGCTTTTATTTAATATAGATTACTCCAAAAAGGTTTCATATGTTCTTACAGCTACTACAAAGGCATCCCAAAACAACTGAAAAGCTCGCTTTTTCTTCCCTGGGGAAGCTTTCTGCAATTGGAGTTTTTGGGTGATTGTTTATTCTTTAGCTTGATAGTGGATTGTTTATGTTCCCCTATTTATAACCCCTGAAATCATGGATATAGAAATACATCATTTACTTTGTTTGTTCATAAAACAAAATTTAATATAAGCTACTATTTTAATTTGTCGTGTTATCCTAGCTGGATGAAGTTCAGGGCCAAGGAATTTCCAGGTTTGCAGCGATGGTTAAGTGGTGCAGAATCATCCCCCTGAACAATACGGAGTTACAAAGACCACCACTCATTTTAGTTCCACATATATCAACAGTATTATCCTACGCGAACCTGGACTGGCCACACCATTTACTTCTGCAAATTACTGATCTCAGAAACGCTAAGCCATGGAATGGATTTCCTTAAAACTTTTTATATTACCTTTCAAAATAACTTAAAACCTCTTTATTTCATGTACCTTACTTTATTATTTTTCATTGAATCATTTATTTTGCTTCTGTCTCACATATTGTAAAAGTCAGGTTCTCACATCTGGGCCCTGACTGGTTGTGTTATGGAAAGAATATCTTAATTCCACTTCTTTCCATGTCCTCAGCATCTGAGCACCTGAGTACTCAGTACTCCTTTATCGTAGTCTTGGCTACTAGAGACACCTTTCCCATTAATTCAGTCAAGTCATGCCTGCTCCTAGCAAAATTCACATTTGCTGTTAGAATGCCAGCAGAGTTTCCAGCATACAGGATGATAGAAGTGAAAAGAACTATCCTTAATCAGTGGCCCTGAAGAAATGAGAAATATCCAGGGGAAGAAAGACAGTCAGGCATTTAGTTATGATTGCATCGGTGCTCTGATTCCTGATGCTTATCAGCAGGCTACTCAATGCCCTGAAATGAAGGTGAGATAGCAGGATATTTAAAAAAAACCCCTCTCTGTCCATTTATAAGAATGTCACCTTGGTTCTGTATGCCTTCCACTGGCGCTGGATGAGTTTGGCTGCTTGCTCCTTCCTGTGGTCTTCTTTGCCCTCAGGAAAGCAGGCAAATGAAGGCTGTGAAGGCAAAACACTTGAAT
This sequence comes from Dermatemys mawii, assembly GCA_007922305.1. Classification (NCBI taxonomy): domain Eukaryota; kingdom Metazoa; phylum Chordata; order Testudines; family Dermatemydidae; genus Dermatemys; species Dermatemys mawii. The sequence continues at coordinate 9,692,580 of ML677381.1, read as the reverse complement.
GCAGTGTACATACTAAATGGGATTGATGGTATGTGATTCTTTCTGGAGCTGTAAAACAGCAAGGACTGGAAAGAGGGAGATCAACAGAAGAAATCATTTCCTCACATGATGTAGGGAAGTTTAGGAAAATCTTATTTTAAAAGATATCTGCATTTGTTACATTCAGCTCATCATTTGGAAAATTTTTACAGCGAAATACACCCCTCACTTGTCTTAACTGTGAACTGGATGTGAAATTAGAGTTTTTTATCTAAATATCTAAAGGCGCATTATTGTATGCATTTCTTAGGTACCCATTCCTGTAGTGGCAGTTACTCTCTTGTTGAAAAATGACATAATTTGTAATATTGACAGCTTGAGAATGTATGCTAAAGGACCTAATTTTGCAGTCCTTTCACAGGCAAAACCTGCACTATTTTCCACTGGAGTTTTGCAAGTGTAAGAATTGCACAATTGGTCCCATACTCATTTGTTTCAACTTACTGGTGGGATGGCCATCCTGAAACCCCAACAAGGGGAGTCCAATGTAAATTAAACACAATTCTGTTTCTCTTTATACCTTTAACAAATCAGCAACCTTGAAAGCAAAGGAAAAGTAAGGATAAAAACAAAAAACTTCCTACTTCTGGTTACAAGGGTACAGTTCTGTACTCTGTCTCAGGCAAACCACATGACTGATCCATGTTGTGAATCCCCATGCTCTTCACATAAATTCAGTCTTAATTTTTATAAGGCTACATAGCAATCTCATACAATTAGTTACCAGGAAAATACTGAAGGAATTCTCACACACTGTAAAACTTAAAACATTATTCTTGTGTGACGCACAAAATGTTGGGGGGGAAGACCTCACAAGGGGTTACTAAAAAGCTACAACCAGGCAAAATGCCTGGACCAGACAGTCTGCTTGTACACTTTAACAGAAGCTGCCCCCCAAAAATTAGTCACTAGATGTATTAATCTAGATAATTACTAGATGTGTTGACTATGCCCACCTAATTAAACTTATTAACAGGCTCTCTTAACTTGGCCATGCTAGCTCCATTTGTCAACTCTAAAAATGGAGTTGATGTGGAATGTGTGAATGAAGTAGTTCACACAAACCTACCACATTGCTGTGTAAGGACATCAAAACACTTGCCAAATTGCTAGCAATGTATCCAAGAAAACAGCCACTATTATAATCCATAAAGGCCAACTAGGTTTTATACCAGGAAGATCCACAGTCTGTACTTTAAAAATATTTAAGACAGCCTTTTTGTCAATATTTAATATAGCAAAAATGGGTAAAATCCACCAGCCCAGCACAAAACCAATTTTTCCACCTTACTAGGAGGATGGTAATGAAAATGTCAGTGATATTTTACTAATCCATCAACAAGAAGTTATCAGCAGAATTTGAAGATTGATTTAATTCATTCTCTTACCAAACATTTTATAAAAACAGAGAAAGTTTATTTTACCTGAGACCTGAGAAGGGCTTTATATTCTGTTGAAAGGACTTATTTACTTATACACATAAAAAAAAAGAATTATAGCCCTAAGTTTATTAAATGGATCATCTTATAGCCAAAGCTACAGTGTATTATTAAAATAAAACATAAATAGGAAGACAAGAATGATTAAAAACAATGGATACACACCCTGTATTTTCAATCAAAGGACTGATATTGGTCAAAAAATCTGTAAGTTTAGTTTTTTTACAGTTACTTGGAATTCATGACCCCATCTAACATTCATCAGTCTATAACACAGAACATAAAACTGAGCCAGACAGAATGGCATCTTATGTCAAAAACAACATCCTCCTATGCAAGCAGGCACTCTTATTCATATTATGTTTTATCCATGCTGTGGTGTCTATTTTTCATTACACAGTGATCAAAAACACCAACAACATTACTTACTTGAAACTCCTATCATCACAGTCTTTTGCATACTGCATATAATGGTTCATTTTGCTGAAGACAAATACTGCATAATTCATCACAGCACAGTTCACGGAAATAGGAACTAGCACTAAAAAGTCCATTTTTGGATTATAGGCTAAAAGCAGCTAATCCTAATGGGAAAAGTCGCACATTGTTGGCAATATAGACAACAGAATAATAAAAAGAGATATGCGATTCAAGGGGCTAAGCGGCCAGGTATTGAATCCGAGACCAATTCATGCAATGTATACAAATTGTTTCTAAAAGGATTAACGACAAAAGGGACTGTCTGCTGACATTCTTCCCTTGAGGACACATATGCAAATGAAAGGCACATCTAGGGGAATTATAATTTACAAATGAAATTGGTTTAAACAAGCAACAACCTTCCTTGGTTACAGTTTAAGTTAGTGTGTGAAGGAATCTGAAGAAATCACAATTGCATTATGGACCTGAATATCTAGCAACCAGAAAGACTTCAACTATCCAATTTGTAAGGGTACAAATGGGATGCAAGAAAGAATGAGGTTATACCTTGTTTGGCGTTTCCATGGTATCATCTGCAGTTTGTCTCTTGTCTTCATGTAGTTCCGCCTCCAGTTCTCTCACTTTGTGTGTAAGACTCTGGATTTCCTCCCTATAGTTAGGAGTACAGAGTTATTTATAGCCAGAACTTTTCTGCTGTACAGGAGCATACAATGCATGTCTCCATAGTGATAGATATGGAAAATGAACTCACCAGGAGAAATGTCACAGTACTAAATTACAATTAACAGTGACCAAGGTGATACATTTGATGCTATTTTTTATGCCTCTGCACCTGACCCAATAATTCAGTGACTGGCAGATACAAGATTGTGGCAAAATTGTGTGTTTTACTTTGGCTTGATTTTAGTTTCTGACTGATGTAATAGGAACATATTTTTACTATGACTGTCTCTCTAACAATCAGTTCTAAGTACTGTAACTCCTCTAGTGAATGGGAAACCATACTGTTAGGAGTCAGGGTGGAAAGGTAAGGCAGAGGATCTATAGCTCTCTCCTAATAAGCAAAGAGAAGGACAAGAAAAGGTCATCAAGCATAACACACCAGCTTTTCATGGTTTACTTTAATCTAGGGCTGTCAATTAATCACACTTAACTCATGCGATTAACTATCAAAAATTAATCGCGATTTAAAAAAATCACAATCGCACTGTTAAACAATAGAATACCAATTTAAATTTATTAAATATTTTTGGATGTTTTTGCTACATTTTCAAATATATTGATTTCTATTACAGCACAGAATATAAAGCATACAGTGGTCACTTTATATTAGCATTTTTATTACAAATATTTGTACTGTAAAAGGTGATAAACAAAATAAATAGTATTTTTCAATTCACCTCACACAAGTACTGTAGTGCAATCTCTTTATCATGAAAGTGGGACTTACAAATGTAGATTTTTTTTGCTACATAACTGAACTCAAAACCAAAACAATGTAAAACTTCAGAGCCTACAAGTCCACTAAGTCCTACCTCTTGTTCAGACAAACAATTTTGTTTATATTTATGGGAGATACTGCTGCCTGTTTCTTATTTACAATGTCACCAGAAAGTGAGAACAGACCTTCACATGGCACCTATGTAGTTGATGTTGCAAGGTATTTATGTGCCAGACATACTAAACATTCATATGACCTTTCATGCTTCAGCCGCCATTCCAGAGGACATGCTTCCCTGCTGATGATGCTCATTAAAAAAATAATGCATTAATTAAATGTGTGACTGAACTCCTTGAGGGAGAATTGTATGTCTCCTGTTCTGCTTTACCCACATTTTGTCATATATTTTATGTTATAGCAGTCTCACATGATGAGCCAGTACATATTCGTTTTAAGAACACTTTCACAGCAGATTTCACAAAACACAAGGAAGGTAACAATATGAGATTTCTAAAAATAGCTACAGCACTCGACCAAGGTTTAAGAATCTGAAGTGCCTTCCAAAATCTGAGAAGGACGATGTATGGAGCATGCTTTCGGAAGTCTTATAGGAGCAACACCCTGATGCAGAAACTATAGAACCTAAACCACCAAAAAAGAAAATCAGCCTTCTGCTGGTAACATCTGACTCAGATGATGAAAATAAACATGCATCGGTCTCTCTGCTTTGAATAGGAATTGAGCAGAACCTGTCATCAGCATGGACACGTGTCTTCTGGAATAGTGGCTAAAGCATGAAGGGACATATGAATCTTTAGGGCATCTGGCACACATCTTGTGACACTGGTTACAACAATGCCATGCAAATGCCTGTTCTCACTATCAGATGACATTGTAAACAAAAAGCGGGCAGCATTATGTCCTGCAAATTGTAACCAAACTTGTTTGTCTGAGCGATTAGCTGAACAAGAAGTAAGATAGAGTGGACTTGTGGGCTCAAAAGTTTTGCATTGTTTTATTTTTGAATGCAGTCATTTGTTTGTACATAATTCTACATCTGTAAGTTCAACTTTCATGATAAAGAGATTGCACTACAGTACTTGTATGAGATGAATTGAAAAATACTATTTCTTTTGGTTTTTTACAGTGCAAATATTTTTAATCAAAAATAAATATTAAGTGTGTATTGTATACTTTGTATTCTGTGTTGTAATGAAATCAACGTATTTGAAAATGTAGAAAACACCCAAAAGTATTTAAATAAATTGTATTCTATTATTAACAGCACGATTAATCGGGTGATTAATTTTTTTTAATCGCGTGACAGCCCTACTCCTCCACCATACTCCTCAGTCCCCCATCCCTCCAGTCACAGAGATGTCATTCATACTTCAAATCATCTTCCCCCAAAAAACTTATTCCAAAATTATCATCATTTAGCTAAAACAGTTCTGCCCAGATATCTCATTTACTCATTGTTCCCCACATTTCATGATATTTTGCATATTTTGAACTACTTAGTATGAGAACTGTGTCATACTCAACTTTATCAGTCCCTTTCAAAATTGGAAAATGCCTACCAAGGTACCTCAAAGTCTCCTCTTTTTCACTCTTTTCTTTCTCCATCTCCTGCAGCTTTTGCAACTCCCTTTCCAAATCAGTCTTTGCTTGCTGTAATTGCTTCACCTCTGAACTGTATGAGAATAGGATAGGGAATTAAGCACTAAGGCAATGTTTATATAATTTGCATTTCAGTGCATTAGAGAAGTTGTTTGCTGTTTACACTTCTAATGTTGAATGAAATCTGTTTAAACCTGAACAGAAATTTTATATTTTAAATAAGTATATATTTGTCCTTATAGCACCACACACTATGGTGTACATGGTTTAGATGAAAAAGGACTTTTTGCACGCTATTGATATTAGATCTTTGCACTGAAGGATCATATTAAAATACAGGGTGCTCTGTGCACACATCTAAGCACCTGGTAACATTAAGCTGTCCCTCCATGCACTGACAAACACAACTACTGTAAGCAATAGCAAAGGAATTCAGCTGCCCAGTTGGAGGGTGAATGCCATAGTGTCATAAACATAAAGTAGCCTAGAATTACTGTTTACCTGTAAGGGGTTAAGCTAAAGGTAACCTGAGAGGTGGACAACTGACCAATGAGAAATTCCTCAGGAGACAAAGGATTTTGAGAAGAATCAGAGGGGTAGCCGTGTTAGTCTGGAATTCCAGAAGTGACAAAGAGTCCTGTGGCACCTTAAAGACTAACTAAAATTTTAGAGCATAAGCTTTCGTGGGCTAATACCCCTTCGTCGGATGCATGCAGTGGAAGTATCCAGGGGCAGGTATAAATAGGTAGGCAAGAACCAAGTGGGAGATAACAAGGTTAGTCCAATGAGGCTGAACCAGCTTGTTATCTCTAATCAGGGAGGGTGAGGTGTTCCTCTAGCAGCAGAACTGGAGGTGTGAATAGCGAGAGAAGAGAAGCTGCTTTTGTAGTTAGCTAGCCACTCGTAATCTTTGTTCAATCCTTGATTGATAGTATCAAATTTGCAAATGAATTGCAGCTCTGCAGTCTCTCTTTGCAGTCTGGTCTTGAAGTTTTTTTGCTGCAAAATGCTGACCTTTAAATCTTTTATGGTGTGTCCAGTGAGGTTGAAGTGCTCTCCTACAGGTTTTTGAATATTGCCATTCCTGATATCTGATTTGTGTCCATTTATCCTTTTTCGTAGGGACTGTCCAGTCTGGCCGATGTATATAGCAGAGGGACATGGCTGGCACATAATGGCGTATATTACATTGGTAGATGTGCAGGTGAATGAGCCAGTGATGGTGTGGCTGATCTGGTTTGGTCCTGTGATGGTGTTGCTGGTGTAAATGTGTGGGCAGAGATGGCATCGAGGTTTGTTGCATGGATTGGTTCCTGAGTTAGAGTTATTATGGCGCGGTGTGCTGTTGCTGGTGAGAATATGCTTGAGGTTGGCAGGTTGTCTGTAGGCCAGGACTGGCCTGCCTCCCAAGGCCTGTGAAAGTGAGGGATTGTTGTCCAGGATGGGTTGTAGATCACTGATGATGCGTTGGAGAGGGAAAGGATTTTGAGTTTCAGTTTCTCTCTGGGTCTCTTCTCTGTTCAACTGGGCTATGGGATGAACCACACCTATTTCTTTTACTATAACTATCAGCTTTTTATCAAGTAAGGTAGTGAGTAAGTTTACCTTCCTTTTATCACTTGGAAAACTCTTCAGTTGGTAGAAATTTCTCTCTGTGTTTCTCTAATATTGTAAGCTTCAGCAGGAGGAGAAATTCGGGGGTGGGGGGGTTGTCTGTAACTCTTTATTGATTATTGTAGATGCTGTTCTATTGATGGTTATAAGGGATTTATTCCTTTCTTTTTTTCTTTTATTAAAATCTCTCTTTTAAGAATCTGACTGCTTGTTTTCCATTGTGTAAGATCCTGGTTTTGGATCGGGCACGTCTCACAGGATCAGGCAAGGCTTTTCTCTCAAGCTTCCCAGGGAGGGAATAAGTTTGGGGGTTTTGTGGAAAGAGAAAGAGGGGCTTCAAGTGGCCCACGTCCAATAGTTTTTGAGACATTCTCACTTGATGGTGGTAGCATACTAAGTCCAGACACAGAAGAAGTTGTGTTCTGGGGAAAAACATTTTAACCCAAGCTAGTAAAATAAGCTTGTGTGTGTGGGGGTATTTCTTTTTTCATGCGGGTCCCCACATCTGTAACCTAGAGTTCAGAGTGGGGAGGCAATCCTAACACATAATATAGCAGAAAATGAGAGGTATGTTTCAGAAGAGAAAATGGTAGATTGCACGGAAGTTTTGACCTAAAATTCTCACAGCAAAACTGAAAAAGGTCTGCAAAAATGATTTAAAGTAACTATGAAATTTTAATGTTCTTCAAATGTTATCTTGCCAAAAATTTCATTAGGCTTTACAGTTTTTCAGAAACATGCAGAAGTTTCCATTTTTGATGGTCAATCTTGGCATTTATTCATAGCAACTTTTTACAAAGCTGATACGACAAAGAGTGGATTTTTAAACCTTTTTTACAAATCCAGTCAACCCCCCACACTAAACCTCAAATGCTCCTATTTTGTTTAAAATGTGAGAAACTTTCCACATAGCTCATTTAATAATACAATGTGCAACACTTCACACCTATGAAAAGACAGTCACAGAGGGCTTGTCTACACTTACTGGAGGATCAGTGTTGTGGCAATGGATGCATCGGTGGTCAATTTAGTGGGTCCAGTGAAACCTGAACAAATTGCACAGCTTAGGTCGATTTTTCCCTTTAGAGTAGACAAGGTCAGAGACTATAACATTCCAGACAATAATCAGACTTACTATTTACTGGCCAGTTGATTTTGAAGTGCACTCCTATCACCTTTCAGTTTCTTCACCAGCCCTCGGAGACGCTCACATTCTTCAAGCGGGTCAGGTTCTTGCATGACTGGCTGATCCAGCTGTACAGAAGCTGAAGGTAGCAGAGCAAGCAATGGTGATGTGCCATTAGCTGATGACTTCAATCTGCTGTTCTCCATCTCATGCACTTCCTAGAGGTTTGGGGGGGGAAATTGAAAATGTTCTCTTTCTGCTTTATAAGATAGGGGAAGGAGAAGGACAGAGGGAGGCAGATCCTCATCTGATATAAACTGACTTCAATGGAGCCATACTGATTTACGCCAGCTGAGGATCTGGCCCAGGCTAGGAAAGAGGAAAAGAAAGCAGGATCAAAGGAAGATTAATCTTAAAATCGTAGCTATGCAAGATGGGTATGACACAGCTGAAAAGGGAACAGTACAGATAGCTGTTCATATGTATAAGAGAGAATGCACCAAGCAGATACTCTGAAGGATAAGGCACCATGAACACAGATCAGTGACTTGATGTTTCCTGTTCTACCATTGACATGACAGGCTATATGATTTCTGTCACTCACTTTTTCCAGTTCTGAAATCCGTCTCACCAGCCTCTGTCTGCTCCACTCATTGTAATCTAAAAAAGGTAACAAGGTTTTAAATAAGAAGCTGGATTGGTGAAACAAAAATCCCTAGAAAAAGGAAGCTTGTGTCCATTCAGAAGGCCCAACTCATTGTAGGAGACTGAAAACCAGCTTCAGAGAGGATGCCTTGAAAGATGGAATGGTCTAGAAATGTTTGACATCCTACTCAAACCATGTCAGGGTTCAAATTAGACCATTTAAACCAGTACAGTATATTTTGGGTGATGGAAAACAGGACTTTATGGGGAATGTCTTGTTCCTACAGACTCTCTGAATAGATACAAGCATGGGTGCCAAACACATGGCCCCAGGACACTTTCCTCCAGTCTGTAATTCCCTCTGATTTAACAAAGGCATCTGACCTATGGTTGCTGACTGTAGCTCAGAGACTGGGAGGGAGCTGAAGGAGCTGGAATTGAGGAGGGAACTCATGCCTGACTGGGTACCTCACTACCACACATCAGAGCTCAGGGTCCCCCTCTTCCCTGATTCCTGCTGCCCCATAACCCACAATGTCAAAGAAGGGGTGCTCCTCACTCCCCCTTCAGAGAACAGCACCCAGAAGGGAAATGCCACAAGGGTGGGGGAAGGAAAAGAGAGTGAGGAAGACTCCTCAAAGGCAGTGGGGGATTGGGTTGTGGGTAAGCAAAAGAGAGAAAACTGACATATGGGGATGGGATGTGTGAACTGATTGTGGCAGGAATGCATAGAGGGGTAAATTCGGGTTTGTCTACACGTACAGCGGTGTAGCTGCACTGCTGCAGCATGTAGTGAATACATTACCTATGCCAACAGGAGAGCTTCTCCCATTGGTGTAGGTCAGAGTGGGCAACCTTTTTGGCCTGTGGGCCACACTGGGGTTCCGAAACTGTATGGAGGGCAGGTGTAGTGTGGGGTGGGAAGCCATGCTGCCCAGCAGGAGCTTGCAGCCTTGCCGCCCAGAGCACTGGCAGCACAACGAGCTGAGGCTGTAGGGGAGGTGCAGAGGGGTCTACCTCCCTGTCTGGGAGCTCAAGGGCTGGGCAAGACGGTCCCGTGGGCTGGATGTGGCCCATTGGCCGTAGTATGCCCACCTCTCGTGTAAGTATTCCACCACCTAAGAGGTGGTAGCTATGTCAACAGAAGAAGCCCTCATGTCAGCATAGCTCTGTCTACACATGGATTAGGCTGGTATAACTGTTGTTCAGGGCTGTGAATTTTCCATGCCCCTGAGCAACGTGGTTATACATACCAACGTAAGTCTGTAGTGTAGACCAAGCCGCAGTGACCAGTAGAAGGACGGTTTCACAAAGGCACTTGCTTTTTCAAAACAGAATGTAATTGTCTTCCACTACGATCTATAACTTTGCCAGCTACAGAGACACATTCCGCAGTCAGATAAGACAGCAAAATTTGTCCCTTGCTAGAGACTCCTGGCTCACAGACCCTAACTGACAAGATAGTTCAGTCCACTCAAGGATTGATGCTCCTGAAACAATGGTTATAGACTGATTGCTCCCCACTTTCAGGTAACACATTTGCAATGCCTCTAGAAGCTGTATCTATATTACCATGTAGTCTATGAACTGTACCTCTCTCCCACCTTCTTTCCGTGTACTTGAAGCCTAGTTCCCTATATTAACTTTTCAACACATACTTTTTGTTTTGCTGGAAGCAGGGGAACTGCTCAGTACTCGGTCTAGATCTGCTTTTAGGCTCTTATTTTCATCCTGCAACTCTTTGATGTTCTTGGATAATCGCAGAACAGCAGCATTCAGCACCTTCAGCCGTTTCTGGGATTCTCTGCCCTCTGGAAGGGATCTGTGCTTGGAAAAAGGGGCAAGAGCAGGGGTTTAGACTCAAAACACAGCACACTGAGTCTACAAAACATATGAGAACCTCCTCCACCCACACACACTAAACATGCAGATGGGGGTTAGGAGAGGGAAGGGAAGAAGGAAAAATGCATTACAAGTAATTTCTAAGTAAGAAGCTATATTTTCAGACATATTAGTGCAACATTCAATTATCAGATGCTCCTTCCCCTTTGAAGGAAGTCCCCTACCAAGCTTCTCTCTCCACTTATAAAGATACACTGGAATCAACACTAGACAGGAAACAGACTTGGAGAATGCAGGCAATAGAGTGTGGTGGGAACACCAAGAAACAGAGAAGTCAGAGACTACAATGTGTCCAAAGCTTCCAGAACTAGATGATGTCGCTGCAGTTTTGCTTTTTAATTATTCTACTGGACGTACTGCGGGTAACTCAATTTCCATTAAAAGTGGCTATAAAGTCTGTTCCTACTACAGGATTCCTGATGACCTGGAACAACTGCTCTGCACTGCTATGGAAGAGACCCAGGTTATAGAGCAACTCCCCCAGCAAACCATGCTGAGAGGCTTAACAAATTGACCAAGCCCGCCATGGCCAAATGCCAGTCACACTAGAACACAGTCACAATGGCAGCCTACTGGAGAAGGGGAAGACAGTCGTGGATATGGCATACCCAGTAAGAAAAACTGGGCCCAACTCACTCTTAAGAGGTCTATGAAGGGAAACGAAGTGAAAACAAACAAACAAACAAACGAGGAAGGGTTTTTTATAGGACTGCCCCAGAGAGAAAAATAGGGAGATGACAGACATGGTACCTGCATCACTTAATGCCTATTATTTCAGGCAGTTGTCAAGTTAAAATAAATGATCACAGAGTGGCAAACCGTGTGGAATGGACCATACTGAGGAGCTGAAGGTTTTTTAACTTTGGCAGCAAAGGGACATCACACCCTTTGATGACAGAGAAATTTAGTTATTTTTGGGAAATGAAAAGATCACTGCCTAGTCCTTTTCATGCATCCTAGTCAATACAGTCAAAATGTACTTTAAAGGTTTCTATCATATACACATAGTTCTAAAAGGCAAGGGTATTAAGACTGAGGAAAGGAAAGAGTAAACACACTGTAACTTGAGTCCAGAATGATCCAGGCAGGCACCTTGCACCTTCAGCATCATTTGCTATTTCAGTCCTTGGCCCTGTGAGTGAAGACTGCTAGTCATGCAATTGGCAGAGACTGTCCTCATTATTTTATTTTTTTTTGGAGCTATACACAAATGAAGACTAGAATGAGACCCAATGACTCATTTTCACCTTAACTTATATTGAATTTGACAGCCTTCAGCACTGAAGGACTACTTCATTAACTCATTGCATGCCTGAGCCAAAAGAACTGACATATTTTTAATAGTGACAAACTAAATTCCAGTGTTTAATTCACTACAAATGACAGAACAGGGGAACAGAAGAATATACAGTATTACTCATCCACAGTTCTGGTGGAATTGCATTGATTTTAACAGTATACCAGGGATAAAAATGACCTATTGTGTTTCAGACAGGGAAGCACAAGCACACTCTGAAGTACTGAGATATCTTCCATGCTCAGCAGATCATCATCCTTCCTGTCTAACCAGTACTCTGCCCTCATCTTTCAGGTGGCTGGACTAACACTGCCTTGCCATCTGCACTTATTTTGCTCTCTGAATGTAATTTTACTCTCATGTTATTCACATTCATGATACTGATTAAATTAAAATCATATTACACTAGATACTTTGAATGCAACGTTGCACACCGCCATATTCCTGTCTTCATTCTACTGCACAAACCTCTCTCTATTGCAGGGGTCGGCAACCTATGGCACATGTGCCAAACATGGCATGCAAGCCAATTTCCCCTGGTAAGCGGGGAGAGCTCAGCCCCCCCTCCCTGCGGCTTTGGGGTTCCCCCGCTGGCGCCTTGCCAGCCGCCGCCTGCCCCACTCAGCTCCCGCTGCCAGCCTGGGCTCCCTGCACCCAGGCTAGCAGTGGGAGCTGAGTGGAACAGGTGGGGGACCCTGGCTGGCAAGGCGCCAGTGGGGGAAACCCCATAGTGGCAGCGGGCTGAGTGGTCAGCCCGCGCTGCTTTGGAGTTTCCCCTGCAGGCTCCTGCCAGCCGGGGTCTCAGCTCCTGCTGCCAGCCTGGGCTTCTTGCATCCAGGCTGGCAGTGGGAGCTGATTGGGGCAGGCGGGGACCTGTCAGCCTGGATTCTCTTACCCGGGATAGCAGCGGGAGCTGACTGGGGCAGGCAGTGGGACCCCAGCTGGCAGGAGCCTGAGGGGGAAACCTCAAAGCAGTCGGGGGCTGATCCACTCAGCCTGTCCCCGCTCCGGGGTTCCCCCTGCTAGCCCCTCGCCAGCCAGGGTCCCCACCTGCCCCACTCAGTGCCTTCACCCAGGCTGGCAATAGCCTGCGGGGGAAAACTCCAAAGGGGGAGTACTGACCCCCTCAGCCCCTCCTCTTCCGCCCGAAGCCCTGCCCCTTCTGGACTGGCACAGGAAGCCCTGACTAGATGAAGATTCAGCACACCACCTCTGAAAGGTTGCCGACCCCTACTCTATCGTCTTCATGGTAGCTTCCATCACTGCTCCAGAATCTTTGTCTTCATGTCTATAATCTCCCTGGATATCATCTGGACAATTTTTAATTTAGAGTTTAAAACTATTTTAGAAATACAGATTCCTCCAAAATATCTCCTTCATTCCTCCCCCAATATTACTCTCCAATATGCCCATGTTGGAGCAACACTCCTGTCAACCCAGGAGGAGTGGACATCACTTTGGGTTGGGCCAGACGGGTGTTAGGTGCTCATATTCCCCACTCACAAGCTAAATTGTTGTCTTGATTTTTCCTTTTAACTTTGAACAATGAGACTAACAGCACTATCTATATTTAGGTCAAGTGGAAGCAGTCATTGTGCAAGCTTCCTCAACACCATTTAGCAATTAACCTCAAGTATGACCTACAATCCCCCACTGTTCTAATCCTGCTTTTATAACTCTATTATAATCCTGATGATTATATCATTATAATCCACTTCTGATGATTCTTAGTTTAGAGGGTAGATATATCATACTTGTACTTTTATTTATTGTAATGAGAAATGTGACTGAGCTGCAAAGTTGGGATTCAGATATGAATTTTCTCCAAATGCTTGGCCCAGAACTTTGGTTCAGATCAATGGCTAATTTTAATGTTGTAATATTTCTTATTAATCATTCTCCAACTCCCTGTGTGCCTTTACAGTGTGTCACCTGGCCAACCAAAGTTATTAATATTTTCCCTTTGTGTTTTGTTTTTAGACTCACTACAGCATGTTTTGCCCAGCAGGCATCTCCTCTTGATCCCTGGTCCGTCAGGGTCAGGCATGAGTAAACTGGCCTAAGGGTATGTCTACACTGCAATCAGGAGGTGTGACTGTAGATCATGTAAGCATATCTGAGTTACCTTTGATCTATGTACCTGTCCTAGATCAAAGCTAGCTTGAGTGACAGTAGCAGTGTATCTGCAGCAACTGTGGCAATGGTACAGACGAGCTTCCTGATCCTGGGTACATACTTGAGTGGCTCTCCTGTGTTCATGCCCATGCTAGCTTGTGCTCATGCTGCCGCAGCTTCACAACTGTTGTAACTCAAGCTAGCTTTGATCTAGCTAAAGCAAAGCTAGCTTGGGTATGCCTACATGAGAAGCAATCACACAAGCAGACATGGATGCAGAGACACTGGTCTGACTGTCTCACTCCCACGACATCCTAACACCTCCAAATTCTACCATTATTCAGTCTCAGTCATACTGCCAATGAGTGCCCCTGCGCTATAAGATTATTTTCACACCAAAGCACTTTCTTTATTTGCCGCACACATTCTAGAGTAGTCTATATCAGTTACTTAAATTTACATCAATCAAATATCCAACAATCTCTATACGTGTAATGTTGCCAAGAGAAGCAGTTCAATTTTCGGGTTAAGGAAATGGATTTCTTTTTATGGGAATAAATGCTAGAAATTCTTCTTTTCTGAGCTTTCAATTGTTCTGCTTTAAAATGTTTTGCTTTGCTTTCAAATAGCTTTAATATTTGATTTCCCTGTAAATTAAAATGTATTTCTTTGTTCTGTTTGACAAGGAGAATGTTCTTTTGATTTAGTGTCTCTTCAGGGGGATCCTGTTTTGGTGATACAGGATGGGAATTTAAAACTCTAATTGAGGTAGATGCCTTTTATTTTCCTCATTAAAAGCCCATCAATTCAGAATGACAGATCTACTGTGAAAGCAACATGGTGTGACACGCATGCTGTGAAGTAAACAGAGGTAGGGCAGAAAAGCAAATCCACCAGTATCTAAATTAGGAGACAAACAACAATTTACATGCGATTGTTTTCCATCACTTAGTATAGTATACAAAGTATGTATCGGAGTTGGCAACCTACCGCACGCATGCCAAAGGTGGCATGTGAGCTAATTTCTCCTGGCACGTGGCGGAGGGCTCAGCCCACCACCGCTCTGGGGTTTCCCCTGCTGGCCCCTTGCCAGCCAGGGTCTCCCACCTGCACCACTCAGCTCCCGCTGCTAGCCTGGGTGTAGGGAACCCAGGCTGGCAGCAGCCTGAGACCCCAGCTGGCAGGAGCCTGTGGTGGAAATCCCAAAGCGGGGGGGCGTGCTGACCCCCTCAGCCCCTTCCCTTCTTCCCAAAGCCCTGCCCCTTCCGGACTGGCACGCGAAGCCTTAAATTTAACTGAATAAATGAAGACTTGGCACCACCTCTGAAAGGTTGCCGACCTCTGGTATATACCAAAAACATATACTTGCACATGTCCCAAAAGAAATAAACCTACTTTTTCCCCACAGCCTCAGATTTTGCCAGCAGGTTTTGGAGACGATGAATCTGAAATATAAAAGATAGATTGCCTTAATGGACATACATAGCTGGCACAGAAAAGACTTAGCTGTTGGAAAGCTCAGAATGCTAACCTACTAAGCAGTGTCTGTTAAGTGAAAATGAAAGTAAGATCCTAGTACCATTAGCACAGGTAACAATGCTATGGCCAAAAATTAAAGTATTGTCCTACTTTAATTAATATGGATGCTGTCTCAGAGCTGTACACTGTATTAGTTTCATTACTTGTCTTGTTTAATTAAAAATAGGTTTTCTGCTTTAGATCAAGGCTTTTACAAGTACATGTAGTTGGTGGTTTTATATATAGATACAAAAAACACACACATCTTCTTGACTTTCACACACAGACAGGTGCAGCTGGGCTCTAGGAAACAAGTGTAAAACTGTTCAAGGTTTCTACCTACATTCTATAATTGAACCTGTAATTTACACGGTAGGGGCCTAACCAGATGTACCTCCTCATAGTAGGTCTCCATAGCAATCCTCATCTCTTCCAAATTAGTGCTCTTCACATCTGTCTGGAATTTGCTGAAAATGGAAGAATACAACAGTAACCTCAGGAGACTTGATAAGGAAGAAATGACCCTTAACGGTTTAAAATATATGGGAAGGGTACGCGAGAGTCACATGCGCTTATGACTTAATTCATCTTTCCCAAGGCGTCAGAGAATTTAACTCCATAAGAAAATGGATGTCCAATTCCCTTCCCCATCTTGTCCAATATATTTCCTTGCCCCAAAAGAGCCATACTTGATAGTGTTGTCTTTCTCTTTGCATTGCTGTTCCAGTTTGAGAATCTTCTGCTTCAGTCCATTGATTACCTATCAAACGGTAAGAACACAGCTCATCAGTTCTAGAGAAAACTCAGACTCTCCAGTCAGAATTCCTGTTTCCCAGGAATCCCACTTCATCTTTCTAAATCCATCTAATCAGAAATATTTAGTCATATATATAATAGGACAAAACAAACTGTTAAGCATTACTGCTGTCCTCAGATGGAGAGAGTCAAACCAGATGCCTAACAAACAGATAGGTTAAATATAACCACGTTAAGAGCTGAGTGCAAACACTACTAATATATAAGCATACAATCATAGAAACATTAGGTTGGAAAGGACCTCAAGAGGTCATCTAGTCCATCCCCCTGTGCTGAGGCAGGACCAAACTTATCTAGACCACCCTGACAGGTGTTGGTCTTATCTGTTCTTAAAAACCTCCAATGATGGGGATTCCACAACCTTCCTTGGTAACCTATTCCAGTGCTTAACTATCCTTATAGTTAGGAAGTTATTCTTAATATCTAACCTAAATCTCCCTTGCTGCAGATTAAACCCATTACTTCTTATCCTACCTTCAGTGGACATGAAGAATAATTAATCACCATCCTCTTTCTAACTGCCCATATTTGAAGACTGTTATCAGGTCACCTCTCAGTTTTCTTTTCTCAAGACTAAACATGCCCAGTTTTTTTAACCTTCCCTCAAAGATCAGGTTGTCTAAACCTTTTATTATTGTTGTTGTTCTCCTCTAGACTATTTCCAGTTTGTCCACATCTTTCTTAGTGTGTGGCACCCAAAATGGGATCCAATACTTCAGCTGAGGTCCACCAGTGTTGAATAGAGTAGAACAATTACCATCCATGTCTTACACTCAATTCTCCAGTTTATATACCCCAGAATGATCTTAGCCTTTTTGGCAATTGCATCACATTGTTTGCTCATCTTCAAATTGTGACCCCCTATAACCACCAGATTTTTTTTTGCGGTACTGCTGCTTGGCCCGTTATTTTCAATTTTGAAGTTGTGCATTTGAATTTTCCTTCCTAAGCTTAGCACTATGTACTTGTCATTATTGAATTTCATGCATCACGTAGTCACTAAATTAAAATATAAACTATGATCATTGCATCCATTCACTTTCAGGGAGTGTGAGAAAAGAAGTGGAGTGTGCAAATGTATATCTACTCTGCTAAGTTCAGAGCTATGAATAAGCTCATGTATTCACACAAACATATTCACCCTGAGGACGAGAAACGGCGCTTTGAATTGCTGTTAATTCTAGACCTTTGTTACAGGTTTTATATCTGGCTATAATGAAGACATCACTTATATGACTGCCTCATTGAACTGTGTGGTCTCCTCCTGTATCTTGGATATTCTTCTATCAGTAAGGATTCAGATGGAAAGGAGAAAAATCATAGTTGAATGTGCAGGTGAAGAAACAATTACCCATCTAGTATCGTTCTTCTCCGCCAAAGTTTGGGCAAAATCAGAGACCTGCAACAGAAGACAATAAAATCAAATTAATTTTGTTAAATTCTTCTTCAGCGTCCTCACTGCAGATTTTTCTCCTAGCCTCCAGCTAAGGAGCATGTTCTTACACTTATCTAGGATTTTCTGTGCCATCCATCACAATAGTGACTAAGTGTTTCTCTTCTAAGCTCACTGGTCTTACAATAGGGTTTTCCTTCTGCTCTACAGGTGAGGAGTCAGGATCATACCTGCCATTCACTGTGCACAGAGCTTGACTCCCTACCATCAGGTAAATAACTCAGTAAATGGACTTAACTTTGCCTTTAGAAATAACAATTATCTTCTCCTAAATAAACCCAGCTATAAAATATGACATATAAGTTGTCTTTTAATTGAATTTCATGCTTCCAGTTAATGGCAAACTTGGATTCACAGAACAGAAATAATCTGGTATCAGCTATATCGCTCTCTTAGGCAAGCTCACCATTACTACAACTGAGATATTTTGAATAGAGACATGATGGACGCAGGGGCAGGTCTGATTTAGTATTACCTCTGTGCTCCCCTAGCACACTTACCTTGAAAGTTCTTAGAAACCATATTTAAGTTGGAGCCATCATGTTACAGACTTTTCATGTCTGAGACATGAGTTTCCATTACTGACTCTGAACAGGTTGACCTTTCTGTTTGACACTAAAAATTCAAAACCACCACTTTCACTATCTTGCACCAATATTGTACACTAAGATCCTTCTGTCAGCTACGCTACTGGGAAAGGTTACAAGACTCACCCTGGAAGGATCCAACAGCTGCTCAATTTGTCGATCCTTCCTGTTGTTTTCCTCCTCCAGTCGTCGGATCTTTGTTTTCATCCGATCCCCCTCGCTTTTCTGAGCCTGTATTGTCTAAATTTGAACAACAAAAAAAAAAATCACAAGTTCATCTACAAATTCTGCCCAAGTTCTCCAGGCAGAAGAAAGTCAGAGGCACATTGTAAGCTTTTACAATTAACTCACTCTTGGACACCAAGAGCAACTCAGTTAAAATTGCTAGCACTTATGTTGAAGGAAAAGCAAGAAAACGACCATCACATTGGATTAGGACTGATTAAGAGGGGAAGTTGCAGGGTATGGAGAAGAGGGGGGAAAAAGAAACTTCAGTGGTAGGGCAACTTTATTGGAGCCACTGAAACAGCCAAGATGTTTGTCTAATGGTACCTCCATCTCAGCTCCTCCCTCTAACCAAGACCCTGGCTCAGCTTTGCCCAGGAGTCAAGCCAAACACCTGTCTTCACGTACACATAGACCCAACTGGCTGACTTTTAATCATTAAAAGAATAATCAGGGGCTGCTATGGAAATTCAAGCGACAAAGGAATCAACTCCAATCAACCTTTTCAAAGTCCAGGTAAGGGTTTGTTCAGTCTTTTGGCTCTACTTCATGGCCTCCCGAATCTAGAATAACTGACTGTCACACCATCAGCATAATGAAATCTCTTTACATAGGCATGGTTTCAGCTCAGTCCTTACATTACTGAAGTGAAGAGGCTCGGTGGCTCTTCCAGGTATAGGCACCAGACCCTGCTGATCTGGTCAGGGCTGGGTACCCACAGATGGATGCGGCAGCATATAGGACTTTTTCTATTCAAGTAGCAAAGCAACTGTACCTTCTTCAGTTCAATAATCTCATCATACATATCTTCCTTTTCTTTGTAGTCAGGTGTTCCAGGGATATAACCTACAGAAAGACACAAAATAAGGAAAACTCTTGACAAAACAAAATCTGAAACAGGCATTTGTTTTCCTGAATGACAATCTCATAGATAATAAATAATGCTGCAAGAGCATGAATTTGAAATTAGTCAATTAAAAACATAAATTGAAAACAGCAAGAGTTTCAGCTGCTGCAACTGCACCAGAAACCTCTGCCAGATTTGGAGGGCAATTTTTTCTTTAAAAAAATAAAACCAATCAAAAAACAACAAACCTCTCTCCCTGCAGTTGCTGTATGAAAGATTCACACAAAAGACAAACTAATGAACCATATAATGGAAAATACTGAAACCAACAACTTACAAAAGCTACATAATACTTCGGGAAAAAAATAGAAAAACGTGTACTTCTCTAGTCTCATAAGTTATCAGAATCTTAGGTGTCACTTGTAACAAAATTTTCAGTCAGAAGTGTGACTTTTAAATGTATAATTTATTGCTAAAGGGAGAAAAAGCAACACTCAAGTATGTGTGTTCCTTTTAATTTTCCCGTATAATCAAACTGATTTTTACATAGTAACATAATGTATCACAAACACTTTATAGAGAGAAGTTACAAAGGGAGTCAATACTTTACACAGAATTTCAGGTAGGCAGATGTCTTATGTACTTAAGTAGCTAGAAATAAGGAGAGCCAGTACCATGTGACCAACCAGCTCACAGAGAACCACATGTTGAGAGTTTGTTCTATGGGTCAGAACTAGAGGAGCTGCTGCCTTACCAAAGCAAGCACCTTAAACATGACAATACTGTCATAGTTTCTGAGCTCACCGTTGCTCGAAGAACGAGCATGCTTTGGCTTTTTCATGCCTAGAGCTTCCTTTAGATATTCTGGAGTGCTGCTGGAAAGGTTAATCCGTGCATGAGCCACATCAAACTCTGATTTCAGGGCCTGGCTCACACCTGCTAGTAAGGAGGGGAAAAAAAACCAGATAACTATACATTCAATTCACCCTGAGTGAATGCAACAGCAAAACCCAGAACAGCTCTGGCTGCCTCTACGAACCCCCACAAGAAACAAATACATCAAAAAAACTGTCAAGAACTATGTAAATCGAAATCATTCCTAACAAACAAACCAGACATCAACAAAGTAAATTCCAGCTAGGAATCTAATAAAGGAAAAATTTCTATTTGGAGGCACCCCAGAGTCTGTAGGTACTCAAGACTGAGGAGAAAGTTATGAAAATATTGATCAACCAACAAAAATGGTCTTAAGCAAACTTTTAAATGTAAAACATTATGGTGGACCAAATGCAACCCTGGAGTAAACAAGATGAATTTGTACTGGACTGAATGGAAGCTGCACCCACTTACATCAGGACAGCATTATAAACCCTATGAAATTTCACTTGCAAATGTGGATGGAATTTCTAAAACACTGATACCTTGCTTCAGAGATCCTAGCCACATCTGCCTTGGTGTTTTAGTCATTGGGTTCTCACGGTGTATGATTCCTTTTCCCTTCAAGGACCTCCAGACTGCAGCCTTTTTAGGACACAGGTATGTGCTGGAGATATATGGAGATTCTAAGGCAAGAGAAAATATTTCAGTGATGCAAAACACCCGCCACTGCATTTTTACAGTTGATGTCACAAAACAATTTTCTCCTTCTTGAACATAATCCCTGATACAGTCTTCTGAATTATCAAAATACATGTCATAACACCTTAAATGCTTATCTCTTAAAAACAACAAAAAAAGGCAAGTGGAATATAGCCACATCAAAATAAGAAAAAAGTCCACCTTCCAGAAATAGTTGTTACAATGATGAGTAAGTTCAGAAAAAGAGGAAGTCACATGACTTAATATATACAGACATATCTGTATGTACACTTTAAACCTATCTATGCACCCATAAGAAATATATACACACCCAAATTAATACATTGAAACGATTTATTAAAAAAAGAGTATACGTATATGCACTACCTACACAAAATACTGTATGGCTCAACAGAAGAGAGCACTTTTATGTGTGCAAGTTTGTCACAGCTTTTATAACATCAATAAAAGCATAGTCAAAAGTGATGTCACAAAGGCCATGACAGAAATAAAAGTGCTATTTTTAAGACAAATTGATCAGATAGTCATAGGTAGTTCAGAAAGAGGAGGGTATTTGTATAATACATACAAAGAAAAGAAAGCACCTAATCAAAACCTAGCAAGTTAGAAAAAGTCCACTGTTTAGAAATATTATATACTATTTATAAAACACATAAACATCACGTATGAAATACAGATTCCAGGAAGATAAACTGAATATTAGACAGTTTGCTGTGAATGGACTTAAAAAACAAATAAAAGGTTTTATCTGCAGTTTATAGACATTAAGAATTCCATGACAACAGGGGGCAATTTCCGTAACCATGGAATTATAGTGCTAAATGAAAAATGTAATGGGACTTAAATCCTTCTGTAGCCTCCATGACACAGATACTCTGCAACCCACTACGTGCATTGGATGTTAGTATGCACTGCTTCAGTACTTCCAGACCCCAAAACTCTGGATCTCTTTCTGCCCAGGAACAGCAAAGGACGCAGTATTTCTCCAAGGACATAAAAGGCAAACAGTGCTTTTATCTGCAAACTGCTTGCTACCACAAGGGAAAAGTGCATTACTACTCAGTTAGTTTCCAGGACAAGAATCTCCAATCCAACTCCTAGAAAAGTCAAATGTCTCTTATTATAGGATGTAACACTCAGATGGGAACGCTTCACATTCCATAGAGAATCACAGATGTTCTTATTTTGGGCATCTCTTCAAGGTGGTGTGCCATTGGAGAGCAATCTCATTCAGGACAGAAGACGACAAAAGATGACAGAAGAAAAAATTTGGTAACACTTACTTGGTGACTTTGGGGATTTATGTGAAGTTTTCTTCTGCCGTTTCTGCAAGACAAATAAAAATAATCTTTTTGTTTTCAAACTCTCCCATTCCTAAAACACCTCAGCAAGTAATATGAAAAACAGAAACTGCAGCCACTTCTAATGGGGAATCAGCAGAGATCTAATAAAACAATATTCACTCTTCTAAGAAACAGGACCTTAGTGCATGACTACATGGAAAACAAAAGGGATTCAACGTAGTTATCCCAACTGGTCTAGTTTTACCAAAGTCCAAATGCCACTATAACAGGCTACAGCAAATGAATGAAAATAAGTGCACACCAAAACAACCCACCACAGTTAAGGTGCTGCCCCACAACGGTGAATGCTATAAAGCTACCTATTTTTGCTCATTAACTGAACAACTCTGAGGTTTACCTGTCAATCTTAAATACGGGAATCAGCAAATCCTTAAGGTGCAGGACTATTACAGGGTAGAGAATGGGTCTTACAGTTCCCTAAAAGATGGGAAAACCCTTACTTGTTCAATTCAACTAGAGCAGGAGTGGGCAAACTACAGCCCTCCTCCTAACTGGCCCTTGAGCTCTGGCTGGGGAAGCTGCTCCTCTCCCATCCCCTGCTGACCCCCCCACCTCCGCAGCCTCAGCACACTGCGTTAGCAGCGCATTGCGGGGGCGGAGCTGCACGCTCCGGCGATCAGTCCCAGTAGTGTGTCTGGTGGTGTGGTAAGGGGGCTGAGGTCAGGGGTTGGATAAAGGGCAGAGGTCTCGGAGGTCGATCAGGGGATGGGGAATGGGGGGGGGTTGGATAGGGCGCGGGAGTCCCAGGAAGCCTGGCGGGGGTGGCTAGGGGTCGGGGCAGTCAGGGGACAGGGAGCAGGGGAGTTGGATGGAGGGATGGGATCCTGGGCGGTGATTAGGGGGTGGGAGGTCTCTGGAAGGGGCAGTCACGGGATAAGGAGCAGGGGGCTTAGATGGGGGTGGGGTCACAGGAGTGGTTAGGATGGGGGATCTCAGGAGGGGGCAGTCGGGGACAAAGAGCAGGGGGGTTTAGATAGACAGTGGGATCCTGGGGCAGCAGTTAGGGTGCGGGGGTCTCCGGAGGGGGCAATCAGGGGACAAGGAGTGAAGGGTGGGATTGGACGGGTCTGGAATTCTGAGGGGAGCGGTCAGGGGGAGGGAAGTGGGTGAGGTCAGATAGGGGGTGGGGCCAGGCTGTTTGGGGAGGCACAGCCTTCCCTACCTGGCCTTTCACACAATTTTGAACCCCAATGTAGCCCTCAGGCTAAAACGTTTGCCCACCTCTGAACTAGAGCATACTAGACAGACAACTTAGGGTGCCTGAACTTGATGGTATTGAGAAATTCCCTGAATGTCATTTGCAAAGTGTCTCAGACCAAGCAGGAGAATTTTGAAAGCCCAGTAATGTTTGGAATTACTGGAGCCCCCATATGTCAAATTCTTTGTTGGGACAATACAGTTAGCTCTACTTTCTAAAGTATCTATCAGTAACCAGTAGACATAACTGGGATATGCTGTGTAGGATGCAGGCAGATTCTGAGAAGTTTTGAAAGTGTTTACTAAAAGCACATTGCTGATAAAACTCACCATCTCTATGTCAGATTCGTAGGTTACAGCAGACAGACTGTCATCTCCCTGTGGAGTAGATATGTACAGTATAACCTTTCCTGCTCTCTAAATGGTTGGTTAATACATAGATCACCAGAACTTAAATAATACCCCATGAAACTTTTTTATAACAATCACTGAAGTAAATTCAGCTGTTTACTCTGTCACTACATTTACAAAGAGACAATGTAGTTGGGGAACATTTCCTAAAGAGGAAGCTTCTGCAAGATCTGACCCTAAAATGTTGAAAACGTGGGCTACAGCAACCTCGACTGCTTATTCACAATATCAGACAGTATTCAGTAGGTGTAGAATGAAAAACCACTGCAGAGTGCTAGATCAATTTGAGAAAAGGTAGTAATCCATAAGAATTACATATAAAGTAAATGAAAAATGTCCATGGAAACTCTGACATTTTCCTAAGCTTGTAATAAAAATCTCACTTCTCATTAAATAACATTTCTATTATTATTTTTAAATCATCGCTATCTTTTCTTTGACAGCTAATGACAATGCTGGGTGGGATGGCCAGAGCAGTTAGCAGAAAGGCCAACTTCATATCTTCATGCCCCCTTTTCAGTGCCTTCAGTCTAATAAAAGAGTGTGATGTACCTGTAAGCCTCTCTCTCAAGTAACTTTGCATTTCATAAGTAGTAACTATTTTTCAGTGTTCTTTAATATTCTAGATGCAATATGACCAGAGATGCTCATATTAACCTTAATACTCTCCTACTTACAGGCTCTCCTGAGAGTACTAGGAGGCTAATTACTCCAGTATTAATACCTTAGCACAAGGGTGGCCAAGCTGTGGCTCTGGAGCCGCATGTGGCTCTTCATAAGTAAATATGTGGCTTCTGGCATAGGAACTGACTCCGGGGCTGGAGCTACAGATGCTAACTTTCTAATGTGCCCGGGAGTGCTCAGTGCTCAACCCCCTGCTCTGCCCCAGGTCCTGCCCCCATTCCCCTCCCCAACAGCCTGCCATGCCCTCGCTCTCCTCCCTCCCCACCAGAGCCTCCTGTGCACCATGTAACAGCTGATCACTGCGGGCGGGAGGTGTGGGGAGGGATTGGGAGGCACTGACTGGCGGGGCTGCCAGCGGGCAGGAGGAGCTGCAGGTTGAAGTATAGGGAGCTGATGAAGGGCTGCTAACATATTACTGTGGCTCTTTGGCAATGTACTTTGGTAAATTCTGGCTTCTTCACTGGCTCAGGTTGGTCGCCCCTACCTTAGCACTTATACGCTGCTTCACATTTTCAATTGCAACATTAAGTAATCCTCACAACAGCCCTGAGAGGCAAGTATCACCATCCTCATTTTAAAGACAAGGAACCAGAAGCATAGAAAAGTTCAGTGATTTGACCAGTGAGTCAGTGAACGAGTCAGCATTGGAATTCAGAGAGGAAGAATTGTCCAGTGCTTAGGGCACTTACGGGACCCGTGTTCAATTCCCTATTCCTCCACAGCTTTCCCATGTGACCTTAGGCAAGTCTCTGTGCCTCAGCCTTCCCTTTGTAAAATGAAGATAACAGCACTTCCCTACCTCGCTGGGTGTTGTGAGGATAAACACATTAAAGACTGTGAGACACTAAGGACATGGCTACATTTGAAACTTCAAAGCGCTGTCACAGGAACGCTCCAGTGGCAGTGCTTTGAAGTGCTAGTGTGGGAACACTGGGAAACAGCTCTCCCTGTGCTCCTGGTAATCCACCTTCATGAGGGGATTAGCTCAGAGAGCTGGTAGTGCAGCTCCCAGCACTTGGAGCCTGTCTACACTAGCACTTTAAAGAGCTCGGACTTGCTGCGTCACCCCCCTGAGCCCACAAGTTAGAATGCTATAAAATGTCAGTGTAGCCAAACCCCAAAATGGTGGGGGCCATAAAAGTATCTAAAATAGGTAGATAGATAGGTTTCCCATGTTTATCCCTTCAGATCACAGTACCTGAAAACAGCTATTGGTTTAACATTGCGCCAGTACAGAAGAGTACTATCTCTTCATAGCCAATGGATGATCTTTGCCTATTTGTCATACACCAGCATATCCAGGACAGAAGGAAAGTTTGGAAAATTTCAATTTCATATGATTTTCTTGTTATGTCGCCCTTGAAGAAAGGACCATGCAATTCATTTCCACTTGCTACTGGCTTCACTGGTGCTTACAGACACAGCTCTGTTCCTAAGCAAAAACCAGATCTAGCTCATTGTGAGAAAAAGAAGAGGTAAAGCAGATTTTAAAATGTTGGTTGACAGGAAAGAACGCAGCACAGAATATTAAGAACAAATAAAGCAGCTTTTCGGTCAGGCTGAGTGCAGGTAGGCATACATTTCATACAGTATGCCATACACTTTTTAATTTCCTGGGTCAATGTTCCTAGCAGCATACCGACAGGTTATTTTTGTTATTCTTGGAGCATTTTATCACACTGCTGGATATCACTATGAAACTCCATCGGCTATGTTAGCAATTAGATAGGGAACAGCAGCAATGAGGATGGATAAACAGCAAAGGGTGAGAAGCAAAACTAACTAATGTGCATATAAATCTTCAATGGATAGAATCGCGTACTCCTGAAAACCTACATCTCCTTCTCTCCTTGAAGAAGTTAAACAAAAGGGACAGATAGAAGGGACAGACAGATTGTGCCAGACAATAATATGGCTTTCAGCAGAGGAACACAAGACGTCTAGAGCAATGGAGGTGTCAGAGAAGTAATTTTATAGCTGAGGACGCTAAAGCACAGACAGGTGAAGAGCCCTTCCCAAAGTGAAGCGTGAGCTGGTGGCAGAAGCCCTTACACCCAGTCCTAGAAAGAGTCTTCCCACATATTTGCGCATCCAACATGTGTTACACACAACATTTTGACTGAACTGCCCCAGATTTCAAAACCTCATTATATGGCATCTTCACAACGCGTGCAAACCTCACTATAGTGTGAGGAGGCATTGACATCGAGCTGATGAGAAATATTTGTATTGAGAGAAATCAAACCACCAGGCCACATCAGTACCTCGGTGCATGACACTATCGCCATATCCATGTAGAAAAAAACCTTAACCTCGTCTCTTCTCAGCAGGGAAGGAAGAACACAATATCACTTTTCTGAGGAGGCGCTCAGAAACTATGGTGAGGGGTGCCAAAATAGGAACTGAGCGAGATAGTTCCTTATCACACTCCATGACGTCAAAAGTAGTATACAAAGCCCCTTGGTGTCACCACAGGATGAACAATCCCAGGCACATCGTATTAAGAAAGCATAGTGAGGTGTCATCACTTGTGTCCTCATTACCATGTGATGCAATGATGCCCCACCTTACGTGCTACTGGAGAGAAGGTTGTACTTCCCCCATGGACCCTAGGGTATCCCTGTCCTACACTTCAGCCTCTGACCCTTCAACTCCCACAGCCTCTCCACATCACACTTCTGCTCCAGTCCCATTATCCTCCATCCATATCTGCCCCAGTCCCACTGTCCTTCGTCCCCATCAGTCTTGGTCCTGTTGCTGGTCCCAGTGTCCCCCTCCCCATGTGCCTTAGTCCTTCTACCCCATCCCCATCTCCTCCTGTCTCAGTTCCACTGTCCCCCAACCCCATCTGCCCCAACCCTGCTGCCCCCGGTCCTGACCCCACTGCCCCTCCCATCTTCCCCCGGTCCCGGTCCCACTGCCCCATCTGACCTGGCCCCGGTCCCACTGCCCGCCCCCATCTCCCTCGGTCCCGGCCCATCTTCCAGCCGTTCCCACCGATTCCCTGGGTCCTGTTCCCGCGCTCACCAGCTCCCCCTCTGTGGCCGCCTCGCTGGTCGCTAGGGACATGGCGCGAGCGGAGCTCAGCGAGCGGCCGGATCACGGGAGCGGGCTCAGCAGGTGCATGTCACCAGGCGGGACGGGGGACAGGCAGCCCGAAGGGCAAAGTCCGGCGGCCCCGGCCTGGATCGAGCCCCCTCCCCTCAGAACTTCCGGGATTCCGAGTCCATGGCAACCAGCCGCGGTAGCCGCGCTAATACCCGGATGAAGAGGAAATGGGACGCCCGGGCCGAGAATCTCTGCGCCCGGCGTTTGGGGAAGCGGCTTCCTCCCGCGGCTGGGACAACCAAGTGTTTGCTCGGAGTTGGGAAAACACAGGGCGGGAGAGCCCCACTGATGGGGTTACTTAGGCGAGGGACAGACAGACACCCACACAAGGACCCCACGCACAGTGTCTAGCCCGGCAATCAACATGAAGAACCATCTGGGCCCTCCCCAATAGGGCCATGGTCAGACTCTGATCCCCCTGGGGGGCTGGTTCTCAGAGCAGAGCCCCCTGTACTCAAGGCCAGGTACAGATGGCACCTGCGGGTCCTCATGCAGTCTGGCCATGGCACAAAGTCTGGTCTTTTTCTTAAAGCCCCAAGTCCAGATGGCAAAGGATTAAATATGAATCTCAGCCCCCGCACCAACTCCCTGTGTGGCCTTGGACAAGTCAGTCAGCTGCTCTGTGTCCTTTCTCCCTCTGTAAAATGGAGTTAATACCTCACTCCTGTGTGTGTGAAACCTAATTCATTAATGTTTGTAAGGTGCTTTCAGATCCTCTAATGGAAGGCACCAGAGAAGTGAAAAGTATTATTGGTATCCTGGTTTCTATTTTTCACCATCATATATTTTCTTTCAAGGGCCGCATCTTGCTGCAATTGACACACAGATGACTGTGTCTACACTCCAAAATTTCCCAGTTACTATCTACAGCCAGTCCTACCACTGAAAGTGCTAGTGTAGACTGCACTCTTTCAGCTACCAATGTGCATTTTTCCACTTTGTTGTCTAACCCTACCCAGAGAAGTTCCAAGTGACCTTGTGGTAAAAAAACCCAACACTGTTACTCATTTATGCCAGTGCTCTTATAGTCCATACCAATGGTGGAGCTGAACTAGCAGTAGCAACAGTGGGAAAATTTTGGGGGAAAGGGTTATTGTAGACATACCCATATGTATCTTTAATTTGCCAAGGCCCAAACACTGGACCTGTTGTGGGGCAACAGCAATGACAAGGGACACAAGAAAGCAAACTTTGCTGCATTTAAACTACTACAACATTTAAAATACACTTGTGTGACTAGTTTCCAGATTCCACATTTCTGATGCATGGGGATAGTGTTCTCTCTCATCATGAGAAATAGCTGAGAGGCATGATCCCACACAATGCACTCAATATGGGGCTCTATCTCATTTATTAAAGTAAGAATAATACAGTGAAAACCAGAAAACACTAAACCCAATAAAAAGAGCAGTAATACTTACATGATGTCATTAAAAATCATATTGGGATGACAGACACCAAAGGGGCTTTTTAGGTATTTACGTGGAGCAACAGTGCCATCAAGTGGTCCTTCAGAAATCCCCAGAGGTTCTCAGGGTCTTCCTTTCAGAGAAACAGACAGACTTCAGATCAAATGGTAACTATCCTTCCAGTTCTCCTCTCACAGATTTCAAAGTGGGAGCTATGTTAGTCTGCATCAGTAAAAATAATGAGGCATTCCTGTGGCACCTTAGAGAGCCAGCCTTACCATTTTTGGGTAGGCCTGTAGTTTTCCATACCCCAAATATAACTGCCTCCTGTCCACCGGGGCCAGCCTGATGATTTGGAGAGGTGGGATTAATGAGATGATTCTTTGAGATACACCCCCAAATGTAACTGATTTCTCCCCCATAAAGAAGTGTATATCTTTAGGTCCCCTCTACCTCTGGAGCTTCCTGCTGTATACCTGGAGTTTAATAGTTTGTGAAGAACACTATGTATAGTGGCCAACAAGTAGGCCTGGGCTAGACACAGTTTTTGAAGAGATTTAACTATTTCAGTTAGAAGTGCGATAGTCTAACAATATAGTTAAATAGATACAATCCATGGGGCTTGTCTTCACTAGAGCCGGGAGAGATCGATCTTATGGCGATCGATTTATCGCGTCTTGTCAGGACGTGATAAATCGATCGCCAACGCTGCCCCCATCGACTCCCTAACTCCAGTTTGCCAAAAGGCGCAAGCTGGAGTCAACGGGGGAGCGCGCCACCACCCGCTGCCGCCGTGAGGACGGCAGGTAAGTCGGCTGTAGATACGCCGATTTCAGCTACGTTATTAACGTAGCTGAAATTGTGTATCTACAGTCGATCCCCCGCGTTAGTGAGGATCAGCCCATGGTATGGACACAGTTATATCAGTATAAACTGCCTCACACCAGTTTGGCTTATATCCTTCTGGGATATGCCTACAGTCCCTACTAGGGCTCATCTTGACTAGGAACACCAGGGGAAGAACTTGCCTCATCTCCTCTAGGATTTTACCTTGTGATAACTGTAGATAGCTCTTGCAATAGAACTCCCCCCACACCTTTTATTCAGTGAAGCCAAAGCGGCAGCGTACAGGCACTCTGACATTGATTTAAACCTGACAGGGCCACATAGCTTGCGGCTACTGATGCAAATTGCTATGATCCCTCTCAGACCAGTAAAGCGTGTCCACACGTGGGTCTATCTCTGCACCACTTTACCTAATACCAGTGCATGGTTGTGCGCAGAAATGCCCTCCCCGTGCAATGTAATGCAGAGCAGAGCAGTGCAGAGCCGTGCAGCCCCCTGTTGTCAGTATAACTTTACCCCAGACACTCCCCAGCAGTCTCCCACGGCCCCGCCCCTTGGCTATTCCGCTTCTGCGCTGTTTTACGACAGTAGAAGTGAGGCGTGGTTGGCGGCCGGTCTGAAGCGGAGGAGCCAACGCTGTCAGTGGTGAGGCGCCTATCGCGGCCCCGTCCCCCGCGGATAGAGAGCCCGGCGCCGCGGGCCGCTCCTGCAGCGGGCGCTCCCCATCTCCGGTCCCGCTGTTGCAAGGGGGAGGGCGGCTGGAGCGGGGCCCGGGTTCACCCACCCCGGGGCCGCGTGGTTCGCTGCGAGCCCCCCGCTGAGTCGGCGGGCTGGTGTTCGCCGCCCCCTAGATGTGGAGGGAGCCCTGGGGGGGCAGGCTTTCCTCTGCCCCGTGCCTGGGGCGAGGGAGCGGGGCAGGGAGCCTGCGGATCAGCTGTGGGTGACTGAGCAGCTCAGCCCCCTCACTGAGAGCTGAAAGGGTCTGGGGCCCGCGTCCTCAGTGGTATTTACCTGGGATCCCTTTGAGGATCTGGGCCTGTATCCTTACATGACCCTGGCTCCTGAAAGAGTGACAGGTTCCAGAGTGGTAGCTGTGTTCGTCTGTATCAGTAAAAACAACAAGGAGTCCTTGTGGCACCTTAGAGACTAACACATTTATTTGGGCATAAGACTAGCCCACTTTAATTGAATTGTCTTGACCCCCCCCCCCATTTCGTAAGGCAGCTCCCATCTTTTCATTTACTGCTAGATCTATCTTCTACTGTATTTTCCACTCCAGGCATCTGACGAAGTGGGTTTTAGCCCACAAAAGCTTATGCCCAAATAATTTGTTAGTCTATAAGGTGCCAAAAGTACTCCTTGTCATTTTTGCTCCTGAAATAATGTAAGTTAACTAGAAAGCATGATTTAATGTTTGTAAACCACTTTGAGGCTGAAAGCAGCAGAATAAATGCTGCTTGTTACCAGATTCAGTTGCAGGCTTTCAGATGGAAAGCGCTGTCTCTCTTTGATTCACAGTGAGTTGTGTATACCTTGTACCTCCCTACTTGACTTTCAGTGTTGCTTTGTTATGTATTTCCACTGAGTCTGTTTCTCACATTCTTTTACCAGAAGAAAACCAGACACACTATGGACAGGGAGTGTTCTCAGCTCCTGCCTTCTGTTTGTGCAGTTCTAGCAGACTCAAGGCAACTTGTTGCAGATGACACCTTTCTAGAGAAATTTCTGGACTGGTTTAAGACTCTGACTGAAACAGGTAATTTTGGCTCTCTGGATTTGGCCTATGCCTCTTAGCAGCCAGAGGAATCATCACATATGTGTTTAAGGAGAATTAATATTGCACATACCACTTGATTGTATCTGTGGGTTTTAAATAAAATGGTAGGTTGTCTGAAGATGATGGAAGCTTCCCTCAATTTGGAGGGTGCAGTCTCTTCTCATTACAGTATGAAAGTGTCCACACACAAGCTTTACAAGTGAAGTTTTGTTTCACTCCTTGTAAGGGGCTGAGATTCTTGATCTAATAACATATTAATTAAGGTCTGTAAAAGGGCTGGTGCTTTAAATAGTTCTGAATCCTTGTTCAACTGACAGCTAAGTGGGTACACTTCACTCTTGTTGGCTTTTAGGTGACTCTGCTAGAATTGTAATACAAAATAAAGAGATGTCCTAGAAATGATAGTTGTTGCACCACTTCCAATGGATGTTTCTTCCCCAGAATCTAGCCTGCTGCTGTTACAGGAGAATCCATGCTTGACAGAGCTCATCACTTGTGTGCTGAAACTGACGGATACAAGTTCTAGCACTCTTTCCTTTATCCTGAGATTAACAGGGATATTCGCAGCCTCTGAAAGCTGCTTCCAGTATTTACAGGTAAGTTAAGGCTTATGCGACTAATCATGTCCACTGCTCAGCTTTTGACAACCTCGCCTGAATAAAATACAACCATACTTATGTAGGGTTATTTTCTAGTAAGAACATTCCAGTGTTGAAGTCATTCAAGCATTGATTCCTGTTGCACACTCTATGGGATTGTCAGAGTAGACAGAAAGCAGTAAAAGTTGCTTCTTGCTCATCCCTGCATGCAACAGAACATAGCTATCAAATGCTTGGGAGAGGAGAAGAGAAATGACACGTCTCATCTGCAGAACTGAATATAGACTCACTGCTTATATGGCTGTCTCACATTTGTTAATCTCTTTTGAGGCATGTGACATTATGTAAACTGTTTTCAAAGAGTTGTATGTGCATGCTCCTATGAAGGTACTATCTTCAGTGGGTTTTAACTTTGCATTTCTTGAATTCTGGTTATATACCATCATTCAAACGTAATCAGTTAATTTACGTGGCTTAGTGTCAGAACTCTGCTTTACAATGTGCTACCAAAACACGTTTATAAAAATTACACATGATCTTTTAGCACAAAGTATTGCATCCCCTGTGAGCTCACTATTTTATTTTTATCCATCATGGTGAGGTCCAAATAACTCACTGAAAGGTGGTGGTTTTCTACAGACCAATGATCATGACTTATTTACAGTCAATATAGGCAAACGGAAGACAGCCCCAACCAGTAATATATTTATGGGCTGCCTCAAAAGAACTAATTTTCCAAGGCTGAGAGAAATTGAGCAAAATTGACTGGGAGGAAAATGTAGACAGAAAAATGTGAATGAAAACTGGGAACTCTTTTTAACAAAAGTTTAAGATAGCCAGAAAACCATGATTCCTTGTTCAAGAGAGGACAACTTTGGCTATAAACCCATTATATATGCTGCTTCAGTGGTGAAGTAGAGGCAGCAGTTAGAAATAAAAAGGCAATATATTAAAAAAGAGGAAATAGTAATCAATATAAAATTAAAAGTTAAGGAATGTAGGAAATTGATAAGAGAAGCTAAAGATTTTAGAGGACACTCAATGGCTGGCAGGTCTAAAAACAATGAGTATATATAAAATAAGTATGTATTTAAGTATATTAGGAACAAACGACATCCAAGCAATGGTATAAGCCATTTCTAGATGAGATGGTAAAATTTTTAATGATGCACAAAAACAGAAGTGTTCAATAAATATCTGTTCGATATTTGGAAAGAAGCAGCATTATGTACTCGTATCACATGAAGAACTTTCCAGTTCATTAGCAACCGAGGAGGATGTTAGACAATATCTATGAGGCATACACAATTTTAAATCTGCAGACTTACATAACTTGCCTGCAGAGTCCTAAAAGTGTTGATTGAGCAGATCTGTGACATGTTGGTATTGATTTCATAAAACTGGGAATAGTGGGGAAATCCAAAAGATTGGAAGAGTGCTAATCTTAAAAAAAGACAAGTGGGATGACCTGGATAGTGCTAGGCCAGTTAAGCTGACATGAATTCCAGGCAAAATAATGGAAAAGCTAATAATAGAATTCAGTTGATTAAAAATCAAGTTAGGAATATAACTTGTGTAAGTCAACCTGCTTTTATGGAAAACAGGTCTTGTTAAATCTGATTTAATTCTTCTGCAACTAAAAGTCTGGTTGATAATAACTGTGTAGATGTAATATACTTTTTTTTTAAAAAAAAAAAAAGCTTAGATTTTAAAGCATTTGACTTCTACGACATGAATTGTTTACAAAATTAGCACTATACCATATAAAAGGATTTACTGGCTGACAGATCTCAAAAAGTAGTTTTCAATGGGGGTATCATCAAATGTGAGTGTTTCTAGAAGGGTCCCACAGGGGTCTGTGTTAGATCTGATACGGGTAAATGCTTTCAGTGATCTGGAAGTAAATTATAAAAAAGTGCTGGTCAAACTTAAAGGTGAGAAAGAGGTGGAGTGGTAAATAACAGTGAGGACAGAACAGTCATACAGAGTGATCTGGATCACTTGGTAACCTGGCTCATTCATTCAAACAAAATGCATTTGACTTTATTAAAACCCAGAGTTATACATCTAGGGACAAGGAATGCAAGCCATATCTACAGAATGGGGAGGGGGGCTGTATCTTGGAAAGCAGGGACTCTGAAAAGAATTTAGGGCTCAATGAACTAGCAACTGAACATGAGCTACCAGTGTGATGCTGTGACAAAAGAACTAATGTGGTCCATGGCTGTACAAATAGGGGAGTAGGGAGGTAGTTTTACCCCTCTATACAATCTTAGTGAGACCAATATTAGAATACTATATCCAGTCTTGATGTCCACATTTAAAAAAAAAAAAGTGGTTTAAAAATTAGAGGGCACAGAGAGAACTGCAAAAATTATTCAAAGAACAGCAGAAAATGCTTTACAGGTAGAGACTGAAAGAGTTCAATCTGTATAGTTTATCAAAAAAGACTGAGGATGACTTGATTACATTATTTAAGTACCATCATGGGAAGAAAGAACTGTGTACTAGAGGGCTCTTTAATTTAGCAGAGAAATGCACAAGAACCAGTGGATGGAAACTGAAGCCAGACGGATTAAATTAGAAATTAGGAAGTAATGAATTCTCAATCTCTTGATGTCTTCAGATCAAAACTGGGTGTCTTTCTAGCAGATATGCTTTAGCCAGATGCAAGTTATTGGGCTTAATACAGGGGTAACTGTATGAAATTTAGTGGGCTGTGATATACAAGAGGTCAGACTAACCAAGCTCCAGGATGCTTTTCTCAAATTGGGTGCATTATGGAAGGAGGAAAATAAACCACTTAAAGCCATGGTATATACCAGTATCTCTCCTTCAATCTACAGTAAATTAAGTGATCTAAACACGTATTGGGCATTGGGTTAATTTGTGAAAACTTTTTCAGGCCTGGTCTACACTCGGGAGGGAGGAGGGTGATCTACCCAAGTTATGCAACTTTAGCTACATGAATAATGTAGCTGAAGTCAATTGTACTTAGATCTACTCACTGTGGTGTCTTCACTGCAGTGAGCCAACAGCTGACGCTCCCCCGTCAACTCTGCCTGCGCCTCTCACTCTGGTGGAGTACCGGAGTTGATGGGAGAGCACTGTGGTCGATTTATCTAGACTAAATGCAATAAATCGACCCCTGCTGGATTGATCACTGCCCGTCAATCCTGCGGGTAATGTAGACAAGTCATTAGAGAACACATGCTTCAGACAAAGCAACCAGTACCTGCCAAATCAATCAGCAAACATTAATACATTAAACCAGACTTACAAACCCACTAAACCATAGGAATTCTGGCTTAATGCAGTCACCACTTTCTTGTCTCTGCCATATGATATGCTTCAAATAATACCACACAGTAGTAGTAATTTATGTAGTGTTTTTCATCTTTAAAGTGCCTTGTAGTTTGTGGCCTCCTTACAGCAGTGGTTGGATAATAGTACCTCCCCGGAAGGATCCTTTTAATTTAAATTGCAATAATGGAACATAGTTTTTCCTGTGGGTAGGATAGGGTGGGGACCCAGAAGTCTCAGTGTGCCTCAGATATGAGGGAAATATGGTTTTTAAATTCCCTTGTTTTGTATGGTGGTATCTGAATTTAGAGTAGAGTATGCTCTAAAGTCAGATAGACGCCTACAGGGAAGAGAACACCTGGCTAAGAAACAACCTTATGGTGCTGTCATAGCCTTAGAATTTTTCGTAGTGTTCTAAAAGTCTCATTCAAATGATTAACATTTCTCTCACTCCTGGGTTAAGCATGTGACAAGGGTTTTCCCTAGATATGCACAGCACCTTTTATTAAGTGTTTTAATTAGGTAGGGTTCCACTGCGGTAGCTATTATGAAATTGATTTACTCAGCTAACTTACGAACCCCCAAAACTCTGCGTGCTGCGTATTTCACTTGTGTTCTCTCCTCTTGACTCAGCAGAGGGAGCTGTTGATCAATCTCTTTGGAGAGGTGGGGCCTCTCAGCAGTGCTCTGTGGGAAGAGGCATCTGTGCGAAGCGGCTGGGTCCAGGGCGTGCACAGCATGGTGCAGCATCAGAGTGCCCTCCATTTTTTGTGCAACGGTGGTGAGCACTGTTTCTTGCCAGTATTCTTTCTCTTCTGAAATCCTTAAGTGGGCCTTCGGTATTGTAACCTGTCACCTAAGTGTTAAATGAGCAGAATCGTCATTGTTTTACTTTGAGGAAAATAAAATGAGGAAACAATGACAGACGGGACTTAAAGCAATACAATTAACTTTTACAACAGCTTATTTTTGTTAAACATACATATGTATTAAGGTTCTCAACATATAAAAAAAAAATAGCATCCATTTTGGAGGGAGGAAAAACACACTCATCCAATAGGCAAAGTAAAAATACTGTAGTACATTAGAAAGCCACCAAAATTCTTATTTGCAGTCTATTAGGAATAGTTCAGGATTATTACACTCTAGGGAAATTAACCCAGACCTCATTCCCACACACTTTTAATTGGGTTTGTAGGTTTTATTCAATGTGAACAGCCCTATTTGTGTTTTATATTCAAGTATTCCATGAGTCTTAATAATTAATGGCTAGTAACTTAACAGTTTTTATTAGATACCTAGTTAACTTATACAGAGCATCTTAACTCCGATCAAACAGCCTCCTCCAGTTGTCAGCTCCCACACCCTGAAGAGTCTATTCATTCTCTTTAAGCCACAGTAACCCATCCTGAATGACATAAGTTTGGCTGGTATAAGTGGTAGTGGGCCCAGCACTATGTTGGCGGGAGATCATAAGCTGCCTATCCCAGCCCCTGTAATCTTATAGTTGGGAAAATAGAAAGTATACAATGCCAGCCATTGTCATTTTTATTTCCCTCTATGATGAATAGACTTTTCTCAGTCTGTTCATATGTAATATTAAGTTTTTGTTTGCATTTTAAATTTACCTTTTAATTTGTGAGAGATACTCAGTAGTAAGATGACATGATTGGATTGCAATGTACTCTCCAGGTGACAACAAAACTCTGATT
Source organism: Dermatemys mawii (assembly GCA_007922305.1). Lineage (NCBI taxonomy): Eukaryota > Metazoa > Chordata > Testudines > Dermatemydidae > Dermatemys > Dermatemys mawii. The sequence goes on along the minus strand of ML677381.1, from coordinate 9,655,446 downwards.
TCTTTGAGTGTCATGGCTTTGTTGTTGTTGTTTCCTCTCTCTCTCTCAACATAGGAGCCATAGATGTGATCTTCACTCTGCAGGGAGACTCCAGCCTGTTTGTGGCTTCAGCTGCCAATCAGCTTTTAGTGCACATGCTCACCTTCTCTCTACAGTCATTCCAGACTAAACTTGTAAATGTAAAGGACTATAATTGGCCAATATGTGCTCAAAAGCTTATAGTGCTCATTGAAACGTCGCTTAAATCCAACTCTGCCTCTCGTATCAAGCAATCCTTGAAGCTGCTAACTAGTGTGTTTGGATGCTGTCATGATCTGTGGACTGAAGTACTTTGGTCACAGCTATCAGAGCCAATTGTATATCTCTTGGAGGAGAAGCTGGACCACGCCTGGCACTCACTGGTGGACCTTTTCCTTAGCATGGCAAGGTAAAGACCTCTTTGGAACTTGGATTCATTCAATACCGTCCAAAATGTTACAAGAAATGTGGTTGTCTTTTCTAAAGTGTGTAAACAAAAATATGTTAACACTTTCAGGTCTCCTGTGTTTAGCTGCCCTGAATGTAGCCTGTGGACATCAGTAATGTATGCTCTGGAGCACTTGAACCCAGCTCAAGTTGGTCGTTTGGCAATGGGAGTATTGAAACTTCAGGAATGGTACGAATTGTTGGTATCAAACTTTAAAAAGCTTTCTTACGTTCTTGAAATATTATTCTTCAAGTCTTTTAATAAGTTGTCAAGTCCCTTTCTGATGGCCAGTGTTCTTCTGTATGAAGAAGGAAACTTTGTGGTGCAACTCATTGCCAATGTAAGGTTGACACAGAAAAGTGTCTAAGAGCTTCAGATGCTGATGGTTTGACAGACTAGTTCCAAACACCAGGAACAGGAGAAACAAATGCCTGTACATGCTCTCAGATCCCATCTACAATCAGCCAGCCTCTAGGGTCAGAATGGCAAACTTTTCTTTTGCTCTCTAGTGCCAAAGTTAGTGTTAAGAGTAGGCATTATCTCGAGTGCAAGTCAAACAACACTTCTTCCATTTGCTTCCCCCTCACATATGCCGTCTAATAGAAGTATACTCACTTCTTGACAGTAGAAATCACCATCATTACTCTAGGGACTTGTACCTAAACCAGCAATGTAAGGAGCAATTAATTTAGTTTATTGTAAATAGGAGAGAATTACTGGAAGCACGTGATCCAGTGTTGCAGATTAAGTAATGCCTACATTCTGAGTATATGATATTGTTTCGATGGGAAGGTGGTCACCCAGGATTCCGTCCCTTTTCGGTCCCCTTTTCTTGGAAAACTTCACACCAAAACCAGTCAGCTCTAGTGCAGTGACATTGCTTGAAAACCACAAGGACCTTTCTCCTTCCTCTGCTGGCTTAGCGCAGGAAGCTCTGGGACAGAGCCTGAATCCCCACTTTTACTCTCCCACCAACCCCAGCCTGATTTAAGGCTGAAAGAATCTACTCATGTGAATTGTTAATTAACTAATCAGAATTTGGTGGCAGACACTCAGGGAGAATGAAGTGTTGTCTATTCACTGCTGCTTCTTCCTTTGAAGCCCACAGGCAGTAAGGATCCAAGCTCTGAGTGTTCTTCTTCAACCAATGGACTGTGTTCTGAAAGCAGCCTCCCAACCCTTGGAATACCCAGGTATAATAGACAACAAGTGAAGGATAAACAACCAATCTGCCTATAAAAGGACAAGACTGTATCCAGAAGGAATGGGAGTATAAGTTGCATCTTTAATGAGTAGTGGGGAAGTGAACAACTGAAGTAATGACTGTTGTGTAAGAGTGAGACTAAAGGCAAGAAGCAGTGTGTGTAATATAGCTGCCAGTGTGTATAGTATCCTGCTGAGAGAGGGATCGTATTTTTCATTGAAGGATGGCACTAAATCCATTCCTTCCTTTACTTAAAACTCTGTTGCCTTCTCTACTTCAAACCCATTGCTGTCTTCTACTAACCTCAGTTTTCTCCTCCTTTTCATTTCCAGGTCTGCTGAACAGGTCTGTGAACGATTCTGCTACCGTTGAAACTCTTCTATCCTGCAGATCCTCTTGTGCTAGTCTCCTGTGTCAGACATTGGCTCATCTGGAGGAGTTGCAATACCAGGTAGTGGTCTGGGGAGAGGAATGGGTTACTTGAAAGATTTCATTAAGATTAGGGCCTATTGTGAAAATCTGTAACCAAAACAGAACATGGAGAAAGGTTGGCAGTGGGGACTTTCCAATGGTGCCACATCTAGTTAAAGAAGAAATCTGCTACCCTCTTCTACTATCTTGCTTCTACCTCACTCGCAGAACAGGCATATTTAAGCTGTAAAAGAAGGCTGCACTTGGCTTATGCATCACAACCGTAACAGTAGATTTGAAGCTACTGTCCACCAGATGTCAGTGATGGCAGAGAGATGATCATCTTTCCCCCACCCATACCAAGTTTGCCATCTAGCACTGCAGAAATTTCTATTCATAAGTTTCCTTTCAGACTCTGACATCTCATCTATTGTAAACCTTGTTAAACTGCTTTCTCTAGTACTAATAGTAACCCTTTCTCATTTGTGCAATAGCTTTTGGGGATGTGGGAGGAAACCTGTTCATAACTATTAGACTTGTGATACCACGTTAGAATGAAATAGGTTTTTGCCCATCCTCTCCAACTTCTCTTGTAATATAAAAATACGTATAGTACATATACAAACATATGCATGAGGTATTTGCTAGAAACTTATCTGCCTTCTCTCTCAGATCTACTTGCCAGTGGATTTGCCCTATATACCTTTGCTACAGTCTGTAGTGACAATATTGCAATTCTGTATTGGCCTTGCGACTCCAGCATCCTGTCTGGGAAACAAGATCAGTAGAATCCTGATTGGTTGCTTCAGAGTTCAGCGGTCAGCACTTGACATCCTGGGAGCGCTCTCTCATGGGGAAAGTGAGTGTTTTCCATGTTTTATGCTATTTCTGAAACTTGTAGCCATTCTGGATTTATAGCAGTGCAGTGTCCTGTATCCATTTCCTCTCTCAGCCTCTGGATCTGGTTCCACCGCTTTGAGGTATAAGAACAATACAGTTCCCAATTTTGTTCACTTCTGGGCTTCTGAGCCCATTCATCAGCTTCACCAATGAATCTTCATTACTGTTGGTAAGTTAAAGCAATTAGTGATGAAAGCAGTTTTTATAGTAGGCCATTTCTCTTCTCCCCTGCTTTCAGATACAATGTATTTTGCTGTTTAGTGGAATTACACTTGCTTTCCCCCCTACAAGTAGTGCTAGAATAAATATATTGTTATTTAAAGAGTTGATTAGTCTTTTTTTATTAGTATTGATTGTTGGCTTTCACTTTTCCTGTGTTTCAGGCCACAGTGTATTCATGGGAAGTGTATCTGACATTCTCCTTGCATACCTGAAGAGTCCAGATACCAGTCCTACTGTAAGTACAGAAAAATCACAAGGGATAGTCTACTAAAACAGTAATTCTAGTCTCATCAGGATGTGGTTCTGAGAAACCGTTTGACACCAGAAACAACTGTACTGGAACATCTTAAGAGGCCCCTGTCTCAGCTTTGACTCACAGAGGAAGCGTCTCCAGAAATTTGATTAAACCAGCAGCCTAGTTCTTGATAACAAAGAATGCTGGGTTGTTATCCCTAGAAGTTTCGCTGCAATTGAAAAGATTAAGCAAATGTTATCCAGTGTAAATGCAAAAAAAAAAGCTCCTCGTGAAGTAAATATTAGAAGGGCAGCCTCCCTCTGATTGCTGTAGCCCTATGTTGTTGTTGTTCTAGGTTCTGAAGAAGTTATTTCAAGCAATACTCAGATGGCTGGTGAGTTTGTCAGAAGCACCTGGCTCCGAGGATCACTGGCAACAGACGGAGCAGTTTCTCCGAGGTAAGGAAACTGTTGGTGCAAAGTCAAACTAATCACAAAGTATTACAGCAGTAATGGGCAGTAGTTCCGGTAGGGAAGTAGCTTGTATAGAACTGCTAGTCTGCCTGTCTTACACAACCCCTTTATTAGGTGCACATATACTTACATATAACACAACTATTGGAGCAGTGTCCAATAAGATGTGCTAGGGATCTCTGAAGGAAGTATGCAACAGCAGTAAAAGATGTTGCATATGATGATTTAAAGGATGCTAATGTTTGCTTGCCATGTGCAGATCTGTTTCTGGTGCTGCAGAAGCGTTTGTGCAGCCCTTGCTGGGAAGTACGGGACTCCGCCCTGGAATTTCTCACCCTCCTGGCTAAGCATCTGAGAGGTAAGTGCAGAGAAAGTAACATTTTAGATTTGAGGCTTATCACCATATTTAAAAAAAAACAACAAAAAACAATAAAAAACCCTTAGCCTGCAAACTTACCTACTTTCAAAAACCAACAAACCCACCACACCCAACACTTTTGAGTGACCTAAGCCATGAGCAACCCTGACAAGTCAGCCAGTAAGTTTATCCTACTGTGCTCCAAGTGCTAAGCCCTGCTGAAGTTCCAGACCTCTAGCAGTCAGACAATGAGATATGCAGGGAGACAGTTCATACCTGTTAAAGGCAAATAATTTTGTCCCCCTCCTCCACCAGTGTCTCGAAGTGGAATGGATAAGGTTTCACCGAGCAGGCAGTGGGGCAGGATTTGGGGGGCTTGCACAAGAGTACACACCTGCCTGGTGCAGAACCCAACTCTGCAGGGGCTTTCTGCCTGCTGCAGTTTCTCCCTCCATTCCCCGCTGACACAGCAGAGGCCCAGCTCTGAGACCAGGATAGTTAACCCCACAAGCTCAGTTCCTGTTTGATGGCAGAGAGGTTCCCCAGACCAAAGTGGAACTCTCCAGTGCACAGCCCAGCTACTTGTCCCAGCACACAGCCTCTGGCTTTGGGCCTGGAGCAGCTGACACCTGTTTCATGGGACCTGCGGACCCCTCACTGGCACTATCAGTTATTCAGTGTGTGTTGGGTAGCTTCTTTAAAACCATCAGAGCTAGACATTCATTTTTAAATAGAAGCCTAAATTCAGCAAGCTGAGAGTAAATACCCACTTGCCAGGGAGAGGTTCATTTGCATGCACACCAATGGCAACTAGATTTTCCGAGCTCTAACAGTTGAGAGGGTGAGTGCGGGCTGGGGTATGACTGGAATTCAACAAGCCTGTGGTGGTGCTTCTGTGCTCTCATCAGCAATTGTCTGGTCTCCACAGTAGCTCAACTCATCCTGTAGGCAGCAGGCATCCTGGTAAGATGTGAGGGACTGTTTGCATTGGAAGCAGTTTGGCTGGATAGATGAATAAAGCCTTTCTTTGGACTGCTATATATTTACAGAGAAGGAAGGGTTCAGGCAAGTTCTCTTCTCTTCGGAGGTGCCCAAGCTCACAGAGGATCTTCTTGAGGATCCAGAGAGTTACGTGCGAGCAAGTGCTGTGACAGCCATGGGACAACTATCCTTTCTCACCCATCTGATCTCAAAGGTGCCTGGTGTAGAAAATGGAAATGGCAAAGAGGTAAGGGAGGGGAAAGATAACCCTTGGTAAACCCACAGCAGAATCTAGAATTTCCCATGAGCAAACAGGAGATTTTGTAGCCATTAACTAAGATGCTGAAGCACTAGAGAGAAACTGGAGTGTTTTGAACTCCTTAGCCAAGAGTTTCCATTTATTTAAACATGTTCCCTCCCTGTTTTCTCATTCTTAGAAAAGCATTGTAGCACAACTTCAAGAAATCTTATCAACAGACTCAGAGGGCTTCCCTAGAAGAGCTGTGATCAGGGTCTTCACTGACTGGCTGAGAGAAGGCCACACAGATGTACTGAAAGACACTGAGCAGTTTGTCTCCAGCGTGCTCCAAGCTGTGAACCATGACTTAGACTGGGAAGTCAAAGCTGGTGGCTTGGAACTAGCTGAAGTTTTCTCTGCCCAGACGCTTGGACAGCTTCGCCTTGCTGCATGCCCATATGCTGCTGTCTTATCCTCTGCCACCCGCTCCACTCATCTGAGTGAATCTCTGCAGATATTCTGCCGGGTGAAACTGTTTGAGTTCTTGTTTGGTGCTTTGTGCGACTGTGACAGGCCAGTGGCTCAGAAAGCCTGTGATATCCTCATTGCCTTGAAAGCTGAATTCTGTAATAAGAGCAGCCTGAAGGAGGGAATGAGTGCAGGCTTGTCTACAGAAACGTGTGGCATTGCTTGGTTAGAAGAGACTCTGAGGAGATGGAGTTCTTGTGCTGAGCCCTGTCCCAGAGGTGATGCTGATGAGGCTGGCTCCCAAGACCCAAACGGTGTGCTGCTGGTTTTGAGAACAGTGGACTTAGAAGGGCTGCACAAGTCTCTGAACAGAAGTAGTGACCACATTGAGAAGAGCCCTCAGTCCCTCTTGCAGGACATCCTGGCCACTGTGGGGACCTTGGAGGAGAATGAAGCTGACTGCTACTGAAGTCAGTGGCAGGTTCTTGCTCAGAGAGGAACCAATTCCAAACAGGTATCTGGCTGCAGGAGATGTTATTTGCTATCCAAGAGTAGAAACCAGGCCTTGCAACAGGGGAAACTGTTACAGAAAGGCCCAGGAGGAGGATTCCGTCTTGGACTGGTCTGAACAGTGAGGATGACAGCCTGGCTAGATGTCAAACAGGTTAGACAGTCGTTAGTGGCATGTTGTCCTTGCTAGCAGTGGCCCAGAATGCAAGGAATTTAAATGAGAGAGTATTTAAAAGGTGCAGCCAGGAAACTATAATACAATGTATTTTAACAAGTGATCATTAAATACAGGCTTCATGTGAATTCAGGCTGTACGCTGTAGTCACTGCCCAAAGCTTTTTTTTTTTTTAAAAAAAAAAGTTCAAAAAAGCATCTTTCATTTTAATATACCCTCACAAAGCCATAGAGAAAATTCTCTCTCCCCCGCCCACTCCCTCAGATATTTTTTAAACTGATTTAAAATGGTGTAAACAAGATAAAGAAATTGATAAACCCTTTTTTAGAGCCTGGTTGGTTAAACTTGCTGAAAGCTGGTTCAAGTATCGGTTGTAAAAGGGATCTATCCACTGTTGCTTTGTCTACACGCTAAAAATCAGAGTTCTCTGCTATAGCGAAGGACCTAGAGCCAGAGAATGTTTAGGGAAGAGTCATGACATCAGTGTTTTGACTGTTTCCTGTAACTATGGCAGGAGATCAATTAAAAATTACATTGATAAATTGTTTTAAGTTCTTCCTGCAGAGGTTCCTAGGGAGAAGGTGAGATGCTAAGTGCAATACACTTGCATTTCAGTGACGCTGGGGGCAACTGCAGTTTCTAAGCCTTCCGAGTGCTCTAGTCCCCATTTCAGAAAAGCTGGAATAACTCCCAGTGGGAGAAGGCGGTTTTGGCAGCTGGATCTTTTTGATAAAATGGCAGTGTCAGACTTCGGTCTGTCTCTTCCAAGTCAACAAACCTCCTTAATTAGAAATCTAGCAGCCATTCCCAAAGTGGCAGAGCTGCTTTCTGAGGACAATTTGACAGCTTTTAGAAAGCAGCTTGCGGGAGACTTGTAGTTTACAACTTCAGCAGCCCAAGAAGGGACACTGTATTAAAAACTCTCCTCTGTAGTGAAATAGCCCAGCCCTGGCAACAGTGTCAAACTGTACCTATGCCCCTGAGCACTGAGGTGAAACTCTACCATGCCTGGTCGGCAAGGGAAGAACACACCATTCATTTTAGGCTATTGGAGAACGCTGACGCTCTCATCCAACTGCAGTGTCACAGGAGGAGAGGGTCTCCATTCAAGAACCATCTCATTCATTCCCTTCTGCCAACAGCTGTGCTAACCAGTGAGGCAGCAGCCCGAAGTCTGTCTTTTGGAACAGCTCACTGGCAGCAATGCAGGGAGGTTAGGCATAGGTTTGAATACTTAACTGCAGACACTGGAAGTTTGCAACATATCCTTTAATGAATTCAGATAATAAGCTTATCTGCCACAGTGCCCACAGCTTTCTACATACGAGCTCCAGCTCTCTTACGGCAACTGGAAGGAGCAGCCTTTGATGATGATATACAAACCTGCCTGGCCTTGGGCTGTATCTGACTGAAGAAAGGAAAAGTATAAAAGTAAGACTAACATGGCCATATCCTTACTCTGCCTGGCACTTGCAGAAGCTGGGAGGGTTAGTGAAGAAGAGTCTGGCTAATTTAAGAAAGCATGGATTGTTTTACTTAAGGGCTGCATCCCTGATTGCTGGATGAATTGTTATCCAACGCTACCACCACACACTGCGCAGATCATTATCTGACCTGTTTAAAGGGGAAGAGAGCAGGCTTATTAGATCACTTTAGTGACACTTTTTAGGTAATGCCTTTCATTAAAGGAGTCCAAACTACCCAAAGACAGACAAGTATAATTGCCACCTTTTACAGGTGGGGAAGGTTAAGTACTAGAACTCAGGTCTCCTGCCTCCTAGGCCACTGGACTCTACCTGCTTTGCCTCCTAAGTGTGTCACCTTTAACTAGAAGTGATGATTATACAAGCAGTCAGGGGCTCGACCGTAGTAGTCTGAAGCCACCTTACACAATGCATGATCTATATGCCACCAGAGAAAGAGAGAGACAGTTTGGAGTGATGGACAGGGAGGGCTACTTCCATCAACAGTGGGAAGTAGCATCTCATTCATCTTTCTGTCTACAGGTGGAGGTGACAGGATGATTAATTTTGGAACTTTCCTAAACAGTATTGTACTGAAAAGCTTTCAAACTTCAGCAATTTAACTAAAAACAATGCTGACTTTTGTACAGTTTCCAGTTCTTCTGATCTTTCTGATTTGCCCTCGTTTACTGGTCCTTGCACTTGTTTGTTCACTGTACTAAGTTCTTCAAGACTTGCATTAGTGCTGGGAGACTGGAATGATGTATCCAACAAGAGGGGGAAAGTGCTGAGCTGAGTGGCATGAAAATTAGCAGCATGACAGCTAAGTGGCAGGGGGGTAGAAAGATCAAGGGAGGGGAAAAGCGGCAAAGAAAACCCTGCTTTCCCTGCTGTAGGAAAATCAGCTAGTGCTTAGGGATGTTACAAATCTTGTTTAAACCAAAACCTTAGCTTCCTGACTTGTAAATGAACACCATGACACAGCTGGCAACTAGCGCATTCCCCAAGGTCCCAGGTGCTTGTAAGGACAGAGAGCCAGCTCAGTTCTGGCACAGCAGCCTTACCCACTGGGCTCCCCCCCGCCCCCTACACACGTGTGTGGGTTTTTTTAGAGTTAAGTAGAATGTTTTCTTACTTGAAAAGTAAAGCCTGGTTCACATCATGTCTCTCTCCAGAATAGCATATCCTTGACTTGTTCCAGCCCCCTGAGAAGTTCTGCCTTTACTGTTGAAAAAGTGCCAACGAAAGTCCAACAAGCGAATTTAAAATAAATGAGCCTCCTACGCTGGTCATCTAGTGCTGTCCTATAAGGAGAGAGATCAGGCCCCATGGCCTGATCTGCCTCCTGGCAATGGTTTACCCTTCCCCTGTACAGTGACATCTCTCCAGGACATTCTGATCTCTTGGTGACTCAGTGAGGAGTCAGCACTGGAAGCCCCAACCCTTCTTACAAGGCTGCCAATGTATCAAGCAGATTAAAGACCAGGAACTACTCTTGTCCTGCAGCAAGAGCATCATCCCAATCCCTGAATATAGTCTGCCATTGTGTTGAGCATTTAAGCAGTTTGCCTATGTTGTCCTTCACTCCTGAGCACCAGTGATCCTAGCACCTCCTGATGTGGGCTTTTCCCCAGAAACTGCCTTGCTAAGCTCATAACAGACCCCTAAACTCTCAACCCCAATGCAGAGAGCAGGGTTCTGCTCAGGTAGAATCCTCAGCAAGGTCTACAGAGCACAAACCCTGCCTGTTCAGAAAGCTACATACTGAACACACCACCACAACGTTGCAGTTTTTGCTATGTAGCACTTCACTTTCCAGTTTGGGGTAGTTGTGTACATCCACAATACTGACAGCAACTGCCATCATTCATGCTGAGCGAGAGAGGGAAGGGATTTGGTGGGTATGTGAACAGGAACATGTGCTCATCAGCATTCAGAACACGTTATGGTGGAAGAAATCCAGCAATGCCCACACTGCTTCGTTTTGGGGGGGGCTATGGTGGAAGCTCTGTAGCTTTTATAACTTGGAACATTAGGTGCTGCCATAGGGAGACACTTTCATATACATGATACAGCCCATAAGCAAAATTCCCCATGGCCCTCAACTGTTAATCTGAGTAATAACTTTAGGCTATGGCCTGCTGTAGCCACATTTAGAGTATCAAAGATGCCTCAGAGCAGTTAGAATGAAGCTTATTTCACAGGAACTTTTTCTAAACACTTGCAGTGTAAGTCCTATTGCATGATCAATGAGGGGATGTGAAATTCTGTGGGTTACTTCTTTAGTCAACAAATTTCAACAGAGCGTGAGGGAAAGATTTGTCCCTTTAATGGCTCATGCACAGCCACCAACAGAACACAAGAAAAAGCAAGCATTTCTGGCTACAAGCAGGTCTGCATGGAGGGGTTCCTGTCTGCAGAGATGAAGCTGTTGCAGAGTAGGACTTGGAAGGCTCTGTTAGATCTGTATTTCTTAGCATGCAAAGCCACTGTTTGCAAAGAGTGAGTGACAAAGGCCACAACAAAGGTGTTACTACTGATTTCCCCCTGTTTAAATTGTAATGTGATTTTTCATAGTGAAACTGCTGAAACAGTTTCCTTCCCCTAAGTGGGTGGCTTTTAAAAAGTAATTCTGTCACGCATGCCTATAGAAATGTACATTCTTCACCAGAGATCTTTTTGTATTACATATACAAGACACTTTCAAACTGACATGACATTTTCCTTTAAAAGCTATGAGTTAATGGAACAACGGAACAACCGTATTCATTTATGCCCTGCATTTCACCAGTGAATACAATTGTTATAACTGGGTGGAGAATGTTTTCTGGATTCTAAATAGCAAATTAAAACCCATCAGTGTGTTCTACAGCTTTAAAATGCATAATGAGGAGCAAATAAGGACTTGCCCACACATAAGTTGTATCACTTTTTAACTATACCAGTATGGTTAGAGCAGTACAATCTACTTCCCCCCACCTTCCCCAGTGTGGATGCAGTGACCCTGGTTGCAATGCTGCTAGAATAGCTTATGCCCATACAGGAAGGGCATAAGCTATACTGGTAGAAAATATACTTCGATACCATTTAACTGCATCCACACTGGGGGTTGGACAACAATTTCTGTAAAAAAAATAATAAAATCCCTAACCAACAATTGTACCAACATAAACCCAGTATGTAGACCAGGCCTAAGAGAGTTCAAAGGAACACTTATCACAACTATAGCACAGTGTTGTGATTAGAACCCAAACTTTAGATAAGATCCTAGCATCTAGCTTCACATCAGGAAATGTATCTACATCTGTGCCGCTGTGAGCTTGTAAGTGTAGACATGGTCTCAGCCCTCCAGCTGAGTCACACACAGTCTATACGTGAAATAAAAACGTCTTCCGCTCCGATGGGGGTCTATCCCAGTATCCCTCAGTTGGCCTTTCTTTCCTGTAGCCCTGCCTGGGCTCAGGCCCTTAATTAGTTAGCAATCTTTAAAATGGCCTTGGCCCTGGTATTGAGCCGTATGCCAGGGCTCCCTCCTTAGAGACAACATTCTCACCTTCTCTGGGCCCAACTCTCTGCTGAGCAACTAAAAGAGTTCAGTTCCCTTTACAGTGTGCATCAAAGTACAGGCCACTTTTCTAGTGGTTATGGGGCAGGATGGACCCAGACCCACTCTCAACTCCAGATTCAAGGCCAAGTACCCTAAAGAAAGCAGCTGTCTGCTGTGTCCCTTTAACTAAGCTTCCCCAGCTGCTATGATTCCCTGGGCCACTTCTCCGTGGCTTCAGCATGTTCTTCACCCTTATCTCAGGGTCTTGTCCTAGTTGAGTTCCTGCCGTCAGCCCAGAGCTCCTCACTCCTGACAGTCTCTGCCAACACTGTTCTGTCTGATGTCCTGTAGCTCCCTCAACCACACACCATCCACATTCTTCTAGCTCCAGCAAGAAAAAAAGAACTGATCTCATTCTGGCCCTACAGCTCTTCTTATACTAGCCTGCTGGGCTCTGATTGGCTGTGTTCCACACAGTCACTCTAGGCAGCTTGGAAGACCCTCTCCACTGCCCTTTTCTGAGGTGGGTTGTGGCAGGGCTACCAGGCCTCCAGCCAGGGGACCTCAGGGCCTGGTCCACCCCGCCACAATCTCACAGTCCCAGGCAGTCTCATTTCTTCCACTTTCAGAAGGGAGGCTCCCAGCTGACTCCCAGGCTATACTGAGACCAGAGTGAAAGAATTGAATAAAGAGACAGGGCATATCTAGAGTAGGAAAATAGATCACATGATCACAATCAGACACATTTTTAAACATGACTCACCCTAACAAGATTTTACCTGGGACTTCACACCTCGTTAAGTTAAAATGCATTAGCCAACACAACCCATTTTCCTTGTCTAAGCATGTCCCTCCACTAGGATAATCATAATGAAGGTGCAATTTAGTGATGGAATCCATTATTGTCTAATATAAACCCCTTCCATGAGAGTGAGGTGCAGATTACAATTCTTGTTATATTCTAATAAAAAGCTGCATTTTAAAAAAACAGCTATGGTTGCTAAGTGACAGCATTTGTACAAACTTATCATTCACTAACCCAAGCTCTTAAAACCAAGGAAATGAATCGCTACAACCTTCACAAAACCAAACATGGCCCACACATAATGAAACACATTCTTAGCAAGCACAAAGGAATGCGTATTTCATCATAACCCAACATCCTTAAACCATGGCTATTCTTTAAGGTGGTTGAGCTGTGAAAGAAAAAAAATAAAACACAACCAAAGCAGATCGATAGCTCCCATTGAAATCAGTGGCTGTAGGTTTGGGCTCCAAGGTCTCCACAGGACAAGCTGTTAATTTCATTTCATTTCATTTCATCCTATTTTCTAGCCAAAATAGCTGGTGTGTCAATTTTCAAGATGAGCTGACAACATGGCAAGTTTAGTAGCTTCGAGCCAATGCTGAGCAAGAGACCAAAAAAAAAAAAGTCAACATTTCAAATAGGGGTTTTGCTTGTCTGTCTTCAGTTACTTGCAGCTCAAGGTCAATTGAGCTTGGTGGCCAGGGTCAATTTGGCAATTTCCAGGCCAAGCCAGAGAGATAAGGGGGCTCTAAAATAGAGCTTTACAATAGCTCGTGGTTGCAGTCTCACCCTGGGAGAGATTACCCACAGCTTTCTATACAAACTATATTTCACAAGGAAGATTCCTGCAATATTCATGACCTATGATAAATATTCCAGTCATCTCCTGGACTTACAGGAGCTTTGGGGGACTCATGCTGGTTTGCTCCATTCATCCCAATTCCCTGAGAGTCTCCTAGAGGCCCAATATCCTCCCAGTCAATGCTAATAAAGTGATGCATCTAAAATTCTAAAGATGATTTCTAAGCCAAGGGATAATTGTGCTCGACAGGGTCTGATCCAGCTCGGAGTCTTTTCAGTGACTGTCAGAAATTGGATCTGACTCTTAGGCCTGGGCTACACTGTGGTGGGGTGGGGGTGTTCAAACTAAGATATGCAACTTCAGCTACGCTATTCGCGTAACTGAAGTCGAAGCATCTTAATTTGATTTACCTGGCCGTCCTCATGGCAGCAAGTCGACCGCAGCGGCTCCCCTGTCGACTCCACTTACTCCTCCTGCCGAGATGGAGTACAGGCATCAATTTGGGGATTGATTTATCGCGTCTAGATGTGACACGATAAATCGATCCCTGATACATTATATATATGTATACTATATATAGTATAGACTTACCCTTAGCAAACAACTTCTCTTCATTGTTTTTTTTTCCAAAATGCCACCAGTGAGCCTCCTAACCCACATCTAGGGTGTGTGAGGAAAAGAGGAAGACAGGACATGAGCGAATTCTTTTCACCAGAGAATCAATCCCTTTGTGTTTCTTGCAGTCCAATACATATCATTTTACGCACACACAAATCACAGGCACTTTACACAAATGTCAAACACCTTTGAAGCCTTGGCCTAGTTTGGCAGTAGCATTTTCTTGGGATAAATAGCAAATCCCACCAAAGAGAACGGCAATTTAATGTCTCTGTCTCAGGAAGTCATCTTAGCCCTGGTCTACACTGGGGTGGAAAGGAGAAAATCAACCTAACATACGCGAATAGCGTAGCTGAAGTCGATGTATGCAGGTCGACTCACCGCGGCATCTTCACGGCGCTGAGTCGACTGCTGCTGCTCCCCCATCGATTCCGCCTGCACCTCTCGCCACGGTGAAGTTCCGGAGTCCACAGGCGAGCGCTCCAGGATCGACTTATCACGTCTAGACGAGACGCGATAAATTGATCCCTGAAAGATTGATCACTGCCCGCCGATCGGGCAGGTAGTGTAGACCTGGCCTTAGTATTAGACAACAAGGTCTAGTGGATAGTGCACTAACCTAGCATGCAGGAGACCCAATTTCTATTTCCGACTGTGCCACTGACCTGCTGGAGCAAGTCATTTTACCTCTCTGTGCTTGTTTCCAATCACACCCTTTATCTGTCTTGCTTATTTCAATTGTCAGCCTTTCGGGATAAGGATTGTCTCTTATCATGCACTTGTACTGTGACTGGCAGAGTGAGAAAGGGGTCTGTAGGTGCTATCACAATGCTGCTGAGTTCTCAAAGGCTATCAGATTCTGCAGGCTGTAATTTGGGATGAATGCTTTAGTGAAACTTGCATTGGTATAGACTTGGGAGACCTGTGTAGGAATGCAAATTCCCTAAGAAAAAGAGCAAGTGTGGTTCTGACTGGGAGATACCACCTTTCTGAGTTTAATGCCCCTAAAGCTAGGATAACCAGAGAGCAAGTGTGAAAAATTGGGACGGGGTGGGAGGTAATAGGAGTCTATACAAGAAAAAGACCCAAAAATCGGGACTGTCCCTATAAAATTGGGACATCTGGTCACCCTACGTAAAGCAGAGATGTATACATGAGAATTACAGAAGAGGATAAAAATCAGAGTACACACAGAGCTCACTCATCCTGGGGATTATGTAACTTCACAACCTCACAGAAAAACCTTGCATGGCTGATGCAGCAGCCTTGCTGGAAGCAAAGATAAGGCAGCTGAATCTGTCCACATCCAATAATCAGTTGGACAAATAGGAAGTGGCAAAGAAAAGGCAGCTAGAAGTTAAGGGAAATGAGAAACTTACAAACAGACATGCAGAAATCTGCATACATGCAAGCCGGCTGCACACGTACACAAATCCATGTGTACAATACTCACACTGGTACTGGATAGATACTGCAGCTAGGCGTTCAAGCCAAGATGAACATGTTCATCTGTCAAAATGCATCTTTGCGAGTGGAATACACTGGCCTAGTGCATGTGAACGTTTCCACCAACGGGCTGATTCCAGTGTTGATAACAGCCTCCTATTCTCACAACCCTAAAGACATTGTATGTGGAGCCAGGCTTCATTGTATATGGCTACAGAGATGCATGCACATGACCACAAACCCCATGTCAACATGGTAAATACTTTTAATCTTCTTCCCCTACCAGTAAAATGAGGTACCCTTCTACATCCCATCCAGAAAGGCAACATGCCATGGTACATTCCCCATTCCCCAAATCACTTCTCGCCACTCAAGAAGAAAATAAGAATGCCACTTACTGCATGGCGCATATCAAAGCTCTCTGTAACAGAGGCATCTATGTTCCACAACACATGCCGGCTAATGCTTTGGGGCAGGTTGTACCTACAGGCATCTGGCTTGACCTCACATCAATAGCAAATGGAACCAGCTCAAAAATATGGCATGTTGTCCTTCTGCCTGAGGAAATCCCATATGCTAAAATGTGGCTGCCCTACACTCATAACCTTGTGTAGCACAGGCAGGAGGGCATCCTGTTCTAATCATCACTACATATCTTGCAGCATCACACAACCAGGAAGTCTTGGATCCAATTGCTCCAATCAGGGTGACCAGACAGCAAATGTGAAAAATCGGGACAGGGTAGGGGTAAAAGGAACCTATATAAGAAAAAGACCCCAAAATCGGGACTGTCCCTATAAAATCGGGACATTTGGTCACCCTAGCTCCGATTCCCAACTACACAGACCCGGGCCCAGCTGGAATTAGCCCTTTCTGCATTTCTAGATTGGGACTGTCTTCTCCTTTGTTTATTACTAGATCAAAGATGTGTCTCCATGGAAACATCTTCACTCCTACAGTTTCAGTACTGTGGCTTGAGATCCTGCTTATTGTTTTCAGTTCTGTTTTTAAACTGGAGCCTTGAGATTAGCTATATCAGCATTCACTTCTCTGCATAAATGATTTGATTAGAAATAACAGATCATGTGAGCAGCAAACATCCGTGAGTGTGTTATTAGTAAGCGTGCATCTATGACAGACTGGAGCAGGGCCAAAATTCAAGTGTGCGTGCGTTCCTACAGGTGTTCGTATACTTGTGGGTCTCCCTTCTGATCTGCACAGGTGTACATACATAAGAGAATGGGAATGTGTGGGTGATCATGAAGGCCCATGTAAGTTTTGAAGCTCGAGACATTTTGCATTTGGCTTTAGCTGGAAGGCTGTAATTGTTCTTGTTGCATCTGCACCTCAGCATGCATCTACCACCTCTTGACGGGATTACTGTACCTTAAAACCACTGGGAAGCTTCAGGCTGCACAGATTTGCAGGTACCCACCTACTCACTGAAGCATATTACATCCGTGCTCCCAGAGCTGTTTCCTGCCCATGTAATTCAAAGCGGTGGTGGATGGATAAAGCCATAAATAGTTTGGGTATGGGATCTAGGAGACAGCCTGTCTTTCTCGGTTTTGTCCCCCATAGCTGAGATCTAGTTGGGCACTTGACAGGTCCCAGGTTTGTCCACTGAGAAGATGAGACAGTGGAGGTGCCTTCTGCTCTGTAGTTGTCCCCACGTATGGTCTGGCAGGCCTTGGAGGAAGTGGGTTGTGAAGGGAGGAGTGCAGGCAGATGGCAATGCTATTGCTGAATAAGGCCGGAGATGGTAACAGACACAACAGGCAGCAAAATAAAGAATACGGTGCATTAAATCCTGAGCTGCCGGGAGAAGGGACAGCCATCGATGTGCACGTTTGTGAGGCTATGTATGTGCTAAAGCTTGGGATGATATTAACCCTTCTTGCATCAGAAGCTGCATCCACGAATTCTGTACTAAGGCAGCCCAGGCACACGTCAAGGCCAGTGACCGTTTCCCTTTCTTCCCCGTGAAGCCCCAGCTGTCATGACTTGCAGATCTGTAAGGTGACCAGATGTCCCTATTTTGTAGGGACAGTCCCGATATTTGGGGCATTTTCTTCCATATCTGCCTATTATCCCCCACTCCCTGTCCTGATTTTTCACACTTGTCTGGTCACTCTACAGACCAGAGCCAGCTCAGGGAAATCAGCCCTGGGGTTCAGTCAGACTCCAGTTACTTTGGCTGAGCCATGCCTGAAACCAAAAGGAGATTTTTAATTTGGTTTATATTTCTGAGATCTCCATAAAATGAAGGCCCAGATGGAAGAAAATTCCATTCAGTGTTGAGACCCACATTTTAAAATGCATGTCAGGAGATGAGCAAAATTGGTAGGAGGCATCAAGTGATTTAACTGGCTGATAAGAATGCCAAGCCATGCCTAATCAATCCAGTTCACTACTGAACTAGATAATGCTCCCAACACTGCTGCGGGGATGCTGCTCCCACTGAAGCCTGTGGGAGCCTTACGATTGCCTCCACTGGGCATAGAAGCAGGCCCTTAATTACCAACACAAATACATTTTTATGATCACATTAAGAAATTCCAGAATAAAAACCGTGCTGTGTCAAATTGGGCTGCCAACACACAGCCTTATCCCGGGGCGCAGGCAGAATACACTAGACACGAATGAATGCCACAAAAGCTGCATCCCGCTGTGTCTTATGGCTTAATTATGAAACAGAAAGCACAAAAATGGAGGGATCGGTTGAGCTAATCAGTGTTACGGGTACTCTGACTGTGATAACAAGAGTTACAGTCAATGGAGGCCAGCCACATACATTTTAAAAGCACAGTATTTTGTATTCACATGTTCTGTATTAATTCAATCTGGTTGCAATGATTGCACGTGCACATTATGCACAACACCACACCAAGCACATCACCACTGTCATTGAGCTAAATGTCAACCAAGGTGTATGTTAATCTTAAGGAAAAACAGCCTCACTTACATCAGGCCACAAGTGAGGTCAAAACAGTAAAGACATTAACTCAGACTGAAAGTGCAACAGGCCAAGGGTCTGATCCTCCACTCTTGCACCTTGTATGGTCATTCATATCTGCATGGAGTGCACAAAGAATATCAAATGCTACACTGTGCAAGTGATTGGAGGATTTTGGTTCAGTAGCATCTTACCCCTCCTTTGCACAGGTTAAATAACCACACAAGCAGCAAAGCATCAGGCACTAGAATTCTCCTGCATGTAATCAGTTCTCCAAACACCTGTGCAGTATAATAGCTAGAACTCCTTATATTCCTCAGTGTGTGTGTGTATATATCATATATATATATAGTATGTATATATAGCTCAAACAGCTCTCCTCAGCTCCTCCATTATCTCACCTCAAAACCAATTCTTATTTCACAGTTAGCTTTTCATCAGGGTTCATTTCTCAGTCACAAGCCTCTATTTTTAAACTGAAATTCTTCCATGAAGGGTATTTTGTTTCACTCGACAATTTCCTGTAATAAACTTCTGTTTCCACCTGAGTTGGAGAAAAACTCTTAAAAGGAAGCTTAGAGCAGGGACATTGTTGGGGGAGAACCCATCTGCTTGCACCATATACACACCAGTTAGTTGTACTATCTGAATTCCATGCTCTCACTTAGTCGGGACCTTATTGTTTTATCAAGGGATGCCATCAGTGAGACATTCTCAGAGTTAAATGTTACAGTGTTGGTTATCAGTTGATACTATATCGGGGTGGGCCTATGTACTTGCAACAGCTCAGCTCTGTGTTCAAGTCCAAGTGCTGTGCGTAACAACAAGAACTTTCCACCCAGACTCTCTTAAAAGGCACAGTCCCCAATACCACAGGATACTCATAATAGTGCCCAAGCTGTAAGATTCCATTTTCGCCTCCTAGAAATCCTAAACATTACCCATCCCCGCACCCATAAAACTGAATGTCTTATTAAGGGATTGGTACTAGGATACAGGATCACCTCAAGGAGAGCAATCAGACCCAAAATATCAACCTCTTAGAACACAACATCTTGTGAGGAGCTTGGATACTAGGCTAATGCCAGGATTTAAGAATCTAGGCAAGATTGGGTGAGATTTTGAATGGTACCTCTCCAGAGGTACAGCCCAGGGTGTAGCAGAGAAAGCAAAGATGGCTTTAAGCCTCCTGGGGGCCTCTTGAATTCTGAGCCTGGCTAGAGGCATATTTATTCCCCAGCATAAATAAGAGCAGCAGCACAGGCTACTCTAACTTACAGTAGCTTCCCACAGCTGCCTACAGGCCATTCCACCAACCCTGCAGGAGAAAAGTGATCTCTAGCCACACATCCTCTTGCTCTACATTTCAGGCTGCACAGCAGATCAGGACAGGCTTTTTCTCTCTCTCTCTCACACACCCACACCTTGCAGCAGGTGATAATCAAAGAGAACAGATAGATTTGCAAGAGACAGTTCCACACATCAGCAATCCTCAGAGAGGCACTTGGCTTTGTAGATCTGTGGTGCACACTAGCTCCAGGACACCTGCATTTTCAATCTAATTCGCTAATTGGCGGAAGGGAAAAAGCCATTTATCCCCAGGTGGGAGATTAGCCAAGGCTTACAAATGAAATTCCCTCTTGGATTGCGTGAGTCCTGGCCCCTCTCCGGCAGCGCAGAGTTGCAAATGTGCACATCCACACCACAGCCAACATGGGCTCTTTATACTTGCTGTGTCCATTACAGAAATGAAAACCAGAAAATTAAATATCCCTAAGAACGAACATACTGGGTCAGAACAATGGTCCATCTAGCCCAGTATCCTGCCTTCCAATGCCCCAGAAGGAATAAACAAAACAGGGCAATTTCAAGCAATCCATCCCCTGTTGTCCAATCCCAATTGAAAGGTGAGGGACACCTGGAACACGGGGTTATGTCCCTGGCCATCTCGGCTAATAGCCATTGATGGACCTATTCTCCAGGAACTTATCTAAATTTTTTGAACCAAGTTATGGTTTTGGCCTTCACAACATCTCCGACGAGTCCCACAAGCTGATTGTGTGTCGAGTGAAGTAGTATTTCCTTTTGTTTGTTTTTAACCTCTTGCCTATTAATTTAATCAGATGAACCTTAGTTCTTGTGATGGGATAAACAACAGGTCCCTATTCGCTTTCTCCACTTCATCATTTTATAGACCTCTACCATATTTCCCCTTAGTCATCTCTTTTCTAGGCTGAGCAGTCCTACTCTTTTTAAATCTCCCCTCCCATGGAAGCTATACTATGCCCCTAATCATTTTTATTGCCCTTCTCTGACCTTTTCCCAGTTCTAATACATCTTTTCTAAACGGAACAACCAGAACTGCATGCAAAATTCAAGATGTGGGCATACCATGGATTTACATAGCAACATTATGATTTTTCTGTTTTATCATCTCTCCCTTTCCTAATGGTTCCGAAGATTGTTAGCTTTTCTGACCGCCACTGCACACTGAGTGGATGTTTTCAGAGAACTATCCACAACGACTCCACGATCTCTTTTTTGAGCAGTAACCTGGATCAGGGCCCCATTGTGCTAGACACTAATGCACACAGCAAGAGCTTATTGTTCAAATAGACAAGAAGCGGGGAAACAAAAGCACAGAGAAGAAGGGATTTGCCCAAGATCACACACAGCAGGTAAGCGGGGAACTGGGAAGGTCTCCTGATTCCCAAGTCAGTGTCCCATCCACTAGGTCACGCCACCTCTGCTAACGAGGGTCAATTGAGGGGTACCATTCTAAGCAGTGTTTGTTACCTTTTAATGTTTGTCAAGGTTGTTTAACTGCTGGTGGTGTGACAAGGCTCTGTCCTTGCTCAGTAGGTCCCACGCTTCCTGAGGGATCTCACTAGCCTCAGAGGCCTACCATGACCCATGACGTAACCCTTCTCTCAAGAGAGGCAAGGGTCATAGCCTACTGAGCCATTTTCATCATAAGCCAGCAAGGGAGGTGAGGAGAAGCAACCCTCACTCACAGTTTATCATCTGCCAGGCTCAGTGATTAATTGAGGATGTGAGGGTGAGAACCCAGGCCCACCCTCTACTCCAAGCTTCAGCCCAGGGACTCTAATAGTAGCAGCTATGGTAGCTGACGTTTTGGAAGTAGGATATGTACAATTCCCTGG
Organism: Dermatemys mawii; assembly: GCA_007922305.1. Classification (NCBI taxonomy): domain Eukaryota; kingdom Metazoa; phylum Chordata; order Testudines; family Dermatemydidae; genus Dermatemys; species Dermatemys mawii. The sequence goes on along the minus strand of ML677381.1, from coordinate 9,634,001 downwards.
GCCACTTCCCCACAGCAGCTCCCACTTCCTCAGTTTCTACTTCACTGTTACCTCATGGCCTCCTTCCGTGTGTCTGATATGGTTTGTACTGCTTCATTCCTTCTACAACTCCTGACACCCACACCCAACTGACTAACTGGGAGGCTTTTAACTAGTTTCACCCAGCTCCTAATTGGCTTCAGGTGCTCCAAACAACCTAGCTATCTTCCCTGAATTCTGGAAAGATCTTAATTGGTCCCAGGTGTCTTGATTGACCTGGAACAGCAGCCATTTACTTATCCTGGTAACAGGTATTTGTTTAGCCTGGGGCTAATATATCCATCTCCAATTTCTTTTCTATAGCCATCTGGTCTTGCCCCAGCTCAGTGGTTACAGTGAACCTAACAGAAGGGTAGTCCTCCAGACAGCCACCATTGTACTTTAGAACTTCATGCCAGGGGAATTTCTCCTCAGAAACAAGTGATCTCAAGGACTTTAATGAAAAGTCTAAGATCTTCACCTGATGTTTTCTATTGACCTGGAGCAAATTTACATTTCTTCTACCTTTCCCAAGTCCATATGCTGGTCCTACTCTTTGTGGTGTTTAAGAATGCCAGGGGGAAAAGATTGTACCTGTTGGGTGGCCAGATCTTCAGCTGCTGTAAGAATCATGTACCACCCACATTAATTATCTCCCAGACTCAGACTCCCAAAATTTCTGGTGGTAGCTTTAATGTGCTCCTGGATTCATGCTCCCTACACATTGGCCTAACAGAAAACACTGATACAGCTGGCTACGGCAGCTGACACACTGGCATCTCACTTCCACCTTGTGATTATCATCACAATTTTACAATGAGCTCAAACATCTCTGGGCACAGTGTCAGTGACTGGTTTAATAAGTAAGGATCAAGTACACTTGGAATCAAAAGAGGAAAAGAGTGGATTAGGTGCACTGTCTGACAATATCCACTCTGAAGGGAAATAGCTGCTGTTCCGGTTAATCACTGCCCTGCAGTTAACTAGGTACCTCTGATAAGCTATACTTTCTGCTGAATCAGGTACCACTGCCAGGAATTAAATTGAGTTTTTTAGTTTCTATTAAATCAAAGAAGGCAAGTCACGGACAAATTCTCCTGGATTACATTCACCATGGAGTATGAGCTGACCAGCAACTGATGAGCTGTAGCATTGGAATGGCACCTAATCTCTGGTGGTTTGTAATAATCCTGCTTCCATCTGAGAAAGGAATAATTTACGTACTGTCTGCCCTGCATTTCAAAATCCGCTGTAGGGAGTCTCAGGCAGGGGCACTTGGGCACTAAACAGACCTGGGCACTAAACAGCGCTAAAAATAGCTGTTTGTAGTGGTTCGGGTCAGGCTGGAGCTCAGAATCTGGGCCATCCCAGCCTAGAGCTCTTACTTGAAAGCCTCCTCCCTGAGGCTAACAGGAGAGATTGCTTTCCCCACACTGTTCCACCAAACCTCTCCCCCCATCATCTGGGCTGAGACCAACTAGGGCACTGCTCTTCCACTGGGCAAGGGATCCTGGCATGTCCTGGAATGTCCAGCAACCAGCCCTTCCCGGGATTTGTAATTGCCCCTCCCTTACTGTGTCCTTTGAGAAGTAAAAGTGATCAAAGCAACCCCCCGCCCCAGCCTGATGGACACGCTCTTCTGACGCACCCCAGATCTGAGCCAGAAGGAACTCCCGAGAATCCCCATGGCAGAGCCTATACACTGAGACCAGGCCGTCTAAACGGCACCCCTTAAAACCCGCAGCCGCGCCGGCTACATAGACCCTGCTCTCCAACCGGCTGTCCTGGGACCCGGCCCGGCAGACACGTGCTCCGGGAACCCGAACTGCAAGAGGGAGACATTCGCCCCGCCACCCCCTTTGGGGACCCCCTGAGCGCTGGTGCCCTGGGGCGCTTCTTGGCCGGCGAACCGACCCGTTTCCTCCCAGTGAAGGCGCAGATCCCCCCCGCGCCGCCCCGCCCGGAGCACCACCTCTCCACGGACCCCCCACCCCTCCCAGAACAGACGTCACGAATCCCGGAGCCTCCCCGATTCGCATCCCAGCTCCACTCACCCAGCGCGTCTCTCGCCTCCGCGCCCGCCCAGCCGCTGCTGACAAGGCGCCGAGCGCTGCTTCTCCAGGTCAGTCCCGCTCCTGCCCGGCGGCGCCCCGGCCCGTTCGCCACCCGGGATCCCGCTGCGCTGCGGCTGCCGCCGGGGCTGCCGCCGGGGCGGGGGACGCTCCTGGGGGGTGGGAGAGAAGGTGTCGCGGAGGTCGGCGGGGAAATGCAGCGAAGGGGAGCACGTGTCGGGGTGCAAAGGAGCGAGCTCCAGCCCCTCCTGGGGACAGGGGAGAGCGGGAGCCCTCTGCTCTCCCCCACACTCCGTCTCCTCCTGGGGCCGGCAGGAGGGGCCGAGCCCCCTTGTGGTGGTGGCGGGGGGGATGCAGCCGGCAAGGGAGGCCCGGGCAGCCCCTGCAGCTAGGACAACCAGACAGCAAATGTGAACCATCGGGACGGGGGGGGGGGGTAATTGAAGCCTATATAAGAAAAAGACCCCAAAATCGGCTTGTCCCTATACAATGGGGACATCTGGTCCCCCTACCTGCAGCGCTGCCGGGCTGAGCTCCGGGCTCCCCGGGAAGGAATGTTCAGGGAACAGCTGGTCGGGGAGGCGGGGTTAGGAGCCTGGTGTAGCCCAGGCGCCCTGCTCTGGTACCTTGGCCCCAGACCGGCCAGGAGCTGCTGCAGGGGAGGTGCTCCCAGGGTCTGGCTGCTGGCACGGGGGTGGGGTAGCACTAGTGCTTCATTTGTGCCAGAGTTGACGCCCGGCCCCTCTAATCTTGGCAGTTCATAGCCTGGGCACCGGCCTTGCTGCACCGATTATGAGTATAAAAGAATTGCTGGAGCCCCAGCAACCCCTCTTTCCTTACAAGTTAAACATTGGGCAGAATATGCCAGCCTGTGGGGCAGAGGCATGGAGGCTGTACCCGGGAGGATCCCTAAGCCCCAGCAGGGATCAAAGCAAATGCCAGCTCCTTGCCTGTAAGCCGCCTGCTCAACGTGACCGGGCTGATGGGAAACCATTCCCTTTGGTGCCAGGGGACAGGGTTGAGTGTAGTGTAGCTATAGCCCAGATCCGGGCCAGATCTGGGGGCTGTGTTCTAGGAGAACAAGAGGCTTGTTAGCCTCTTCCAGGTTAGAAGCTTCCCCCTGCAATAACATTAACACAACATTTATTAGCCTCTCCTGAGAAGTACAGGAGCTGAATGTTGGAGGAGACAGGCAGAATTGGTGCATTGTCCGTCCAGGTCCCATGGACTGAACCAAGCAGGAAGTCAGCATGAGCCCAGAGGCTCCAGCTGTTGTCAGACCAAGGCTCTGCTTTTACATTGTCAGTTTATTTAATAATCCTTTGAAGATGTGCCTTATGAACTATGCTTAAGGGATTTTATGCAAGACAATGCAGTCCAGTGCTTTGAGCACCAGGCTAGCTGAGATCCAGCAACAGCTGAGGCAAGTTGCTGTGCCTCAGTTTCCCAATTTGCAAAACAGTAAAATAACTCAGCTTGGTGCAATAACGAAGGAAGAGTTAATGTTTGTAAAATGCTTTGGGCATCAGTGCAATGCATCTCTAGTTAAATAAAAATGAAATGTTGCCATAACAGCTGTCAAGGGGATAAGTCAGCACACAGACATGTATGTGTTAAACCATGATGATAAGACTGCAATTTTATTTAAACTTTTAAAACATTCAGGAAGCTATTAGGGTCCACCTGTAGATGCATTAGGTCTATCTACACCTCTGTAGGGAATGACTAAGGTGCCTTGAGCGGTGAATGATTTGCACTTGGGTAAATCTCCAGTAAGATTTTTTCTACTGAAAGGTTCTGTTAGATGCACACCCTGCTTGTATGCACACTTGGTTGCTCAGTTAGCAGTTGCATGTGAAACACAGGCATAATGTGCGATGGGACAGGGGGAAGGGGGAAATTGCTCTTGTCCCATGACTTTTCATAGGTCTATATGCTCCAGTCCCCACTGGCTGATTTTACAGGATATAATATCCATAGCATTCTATACATTGACAACGTTGCCCCTCTCCTAGTTTTTCTGCAATGAGCCCCTGCTATGAAGTAGCCAGCAGTATTTCCTATAGGAACGAGGAAGGGAGAATGCAGCCATGCCACCTCATACACACACACACACACACGGTAGCATTTTCAAAAGTCCATTAAGTGACTTAAGCACTGTTGAAGGTGTTACCCATACACATTAAAATGAGCACTGGAAGAAATAGCCTCTTAAAACCTGAATGAAATGATCTACTCATTAGTTCTTTTGATGACCATTCGGTCCAACACAATATAAAATACTAACAGTGACAAAAGTTCCCCCTTTCATTCATTCTACCTGCTGGAGCATTGTGAGGCTGTAATTAATGTTTGTAAAGTATTTTGAGCTCATCAGCCAGCAGGTGCTATAGAAAGAGGGCAAAGAATTATTATAACACGATCCATCGGGAAACACAATATATAAAACCCTTGAGAGAGAAGAAGGAAGTTAGGGTAATGGATCTGCTTAATACATAGTAATACCTGAACAAGTCCCTGTTGGAATCCACCCTTTTCAATAAATAAAACAAAAGCAAGTGGTTCCCCTTTAAAATGTTCACTAGACCTTATCTGCATCTTTAGGCATTTAAATACGATTACAAATCTAGCCCTTAATCCTGCAAACCTTTACTCACGAGTCATCTCTTTGACTTCAACGCACCTAGCAGCAGGAGGATGCTTCAGTAAGAGCTTGGAGGATTCCCTTCCCCCTGCAATAATAAAACAGACCAATCACAGCTCCACAGGTAGATTGTATTACCTGTATTAGCAGTAATGCATATCTATGCATGGGAAACCCCTCAGCCACAGAATGATGCATGCCAGGGAGACTAAGTGAAGCATCTGTTTCAAAGTGACAAACGTCGGTAATGTCTCCTCCAGGAAAATAAGTCTGAGCAGAATCAGGTGGTAACTATGGGGACAGCACTCTAATCTGCCTTTATGGCATGAAGCACTCAATGCCCTGCACCTTCTGTAGCCGTTTACTCCAGTGCAAAGTCAGTGTCAAAAGGTCACAGTCCTGACTGAGTGGTGCTTTCCATTGATACAGTAATAATGAGTTGGGCCCTGGTGCATTTTATTTTCTCCTTGAGCAGAGGAGCCTGATCTTGCAAGGTGCTGAGCACGCTCAATTTCCTCCGAAGCCAGTGAGAGTAGCAGGTCATCACCACCCTCAGGACTGAACCCAGCAAAAAAGTTTGTACTCCTGTGACCTCAACAGCTGGGCCCGCTCCTTGCAGGATGCATCAGCCTAAGCATGGGAGTATATGTAGGCAAGTATCATTGGAGCCAGGGGAATGCGAACTTTGTTTGCATGAGGGTTAAAGACCCTGGCTTCTCTTAGTGCCCTTCCTTCCTCTTACAGACCTTGACTCTCCTGTATATCAAGAGCTCAGCCTCTTAGTCAAAAAGCCTTTTGAATACATGTCAACAAACACATTCAGAATATTGCCTTCGGCCTTGCATCTCCCTTTGTACTGGAAATAAGAGGATGATCTGAAAGCAGCAGTAGCAGTTATTGCAGATCTCGGGAAGGGAGCTACTGAGTGATTAGAGCATTTGCCGATAATTAGCTAATGTTCTTTATATGCACTCTGGGCTTTTCATTTAGGTTGACAGGCTATGAATTTTCTGCACTAGGACTGCTATTTACAGTAGAGCACCTCATTTAATCAAATTAATCAGTTTTAACAGACTCAGCTAGTTTCCCTCAGACATTCAAAGTGCTTTGTTACATTAGTCTCTAAACTCTTCGCAGAAATTCAGAAGTGAAGAAACAAAATCCAAAAGATTTCTTCTCAATCTGAAATGCAGAGGTTTTTATGGAAGTGAGTAGAATGATGCATAAGAGAAACAGCTTAGATCAGGCATGGGCAAACATTTTGGCCTGAGGGCCACATCAGGGCTGCAAAATTGTATGGAGGGCCAGGTAGGGAAAGCTGTGCCTCCCCAAATAGCCTGGCCCCAACCTCTATCTGACCCCCTCCCACTTCCCGCCTCTGACTGCCCCCCTCAGAACTCCTCACCCATCCCATCCCCCCGCTCCTTGTTCGCTGACCATCCCCCCCAGAGACCCTAATCACTCCCCCGGGACCCCACCCCTATCTAAGCCCCGCTGCTCCTTGTCCCCTGACCTCCCCCGGCTTTCTGTTCCCTGACTATGCCCCGGGACTCACTGCCCCCTTATCCAACCTGCCTGCCCAGCCCCTGTCCCCTTACCATGCCGCTCAGAGCAGCATGTCTGCCAATCACATGGTCCGCCAGAGCTAGACTCAGCCCCGCTCCCTTACCATGCCACTCAGAGTGGCAGGAGCTAGCCCCACCAGAACCAGCCACATCACTGCAGCGCTGTCCAGGAGCACTGGCCCAGAGCACCAGTGGCACGGTACGCTGAGGCTGCGAAGGAGGGGAGACATCAGGGAAGAGGCCGGGGGCAGCCTCCCCATCCAGGAACTCAGGGGCTAGGCAGGAAGGTCCCATGGGTCAGCTGTGGTCCGTGGGCTGTAGTTTGCCTACCACTGGCTTAGATGGTGGTCTTTAAAATTACCTAAGGCCAGGTTTGAGCTATATCATGCAAAAGGGCTGAGAAAAATCTCATGGGATTTTGGGCATTTTTTCTCCCATCAGACTAACACTACATATCATCTGTTCATCCAAGGCCCAATCCTGTCTCTTCTCAGTACTTGTGCTGTTTTATTCTACATATGTTCTCAATTATGCTAGTACTGTCACCTCCCAAACAGATCTATCCTAGGGAGCAAAGTCAATACATTGAGAATAATTTACAGAATTAGAACAAGAATAATTCATAAGTAATTGTCAATTACAGGGAATAATTTATAGGTAGCTGATTTACAAAAAGAATAATTTATGAGCAGCTGAATTGCATGTAGAACCATTTATGGATAACTGTCAGCTCTGAAGGGAATATACTGACTATACCCGACAGAGATGAAGCTGTATTTTTAGGAAGCATTCCTGGGGAAAATATCAACCATTAGAATAAAGTTCAAGTCACAAACGCCCCAGTAAATGTAGTTGTATAATATATACAACATAGTGTGAAGTTTCAAGGTACCAGCAAAAGCCACCCGCACACAACAAACAGCTAATGTTCTTCTCAGAAGGTCCCAGTTTATAGCATATGCTCATCTAGATAGCAATACCTGGGCTGGAGGCTTACAGCTCGTCTTTACAGATCCCATAAGACTTCTTCCGTGCGCCAAGCCTTTGCTGGTCTGGAGCATGAGAGATGAAAAGCCAAAGCCTTTGGTTCTAAGTGTGTGTATATCTCTAGGCAACCGTCAATCCACAGGATCACGGTGTGCACATCAGAGGTCTAGTTAGGTGCCTGATGAATCTGCTTATAGCTGACCAGCCCAAATTGAGAGTGACAGTTTGTTACAAGTTTCACGGATCCATGGGTTATGTGAGTTGGAGACCAAGATTACAGCACACTGCTTTTTTTTTTTTTTTCTTATTTGGCTTCCATCCTATGGCAGAAAGCCACTTCATGTTGAGCTGCACCATCCAGATGTTCCCTCCAGATTGGATGGGATTCTGCACACTCCTCCCAGCTTTCTACATTGATGTTGAACGACATATCATATCATCTTTGCACATATCGTGGTATCACCATACAGGGAGACTCTGCTTTCTAGGGCCGCCACGAATCTCTGTACAAAATGTTCTTGAGGGATACATTTTCCTGTTCTCCCAACATGATCAAACCATTGCAACCTCCTCTTCTTCCAAGTGTGTCAGTGCTGCATGCTCCAACACCTCTGTGCTTGGTATTTTGTCTTTTCACTTTATATTTTTAGTTTCTTGCGCAGGCATCTCATATGGCACTGTTCAGTCTCCTGACGTGCCTAGCATATGTCGTCCATAGAGAGCAGGGATGACAGCATGCAAGACTTGTAGAGTCCCATCACCACTTGGGGCAATAGTTTGCAGCCAGTGGGCTGTTTTCCCAAAAGATCTGCTCTAGGAATTATTTTAGGGAAGTTCTATGGCCTGTGTTATACAGGAAGTCAGACTAGATGATCACAATGGTCTCTTCTGCCCATGGAATCTCTGGATCCATCCCTTGGCTGATCCAGAGAGCTGGGCACAAACAGTGTTGTAGATGGTTTCTGAATGTACAGCTTTGATTGGAGTAGGCCCCCACCACCTCCCTCAGTATTACTGCGCCCTCTGCAATCCAAGGCTGTTGGAATTGGAGGCTTGCAGACACAAAGGGATACTGCTCATCCCTTTCTCGCTCGGGAGCTCTCCTTTTCGGCCTCCAAACGGAGTCATTGTTAATGCTTGTTTACACACATTGGTCTTTCCAAAGGTGACTTGTTTAGTTGTAAAACATCTAAGACATACAGAAAAGTATATAAGTTGTATATAAAATTTGGAAAATGGTATTTATTAACAATTAATTAATTATTGTTAGCTCTACCCTATAGGTCACTGATTATCACTCTTACTCCACAGAAATGTGGCTGCAGGTGCCATTATCCAGCTGTACACTTGGAGGTGGCATTGCATTTGCAAGGGTCAGTTTCCTGGTGCAGCCTCCATGGCTGGGATGCTGTATTCCCCGTGCTGCAGGCACACAGCAGGCTCACCTCCTTTTACCATCATGCCAAGATGTTTATCATGATCTTGTCTCCTGCATTTCAGAGACACAAGGTTTGGAAAACTGAGCTGCATGTGTGTTCTGCTGGTTTCCACTCCACAGACAGGCTGTTGGCATCTGTCCCCAACATTCCATTGTTTCACAGCGGCCAAGGAAATGCTTCTCTTTTCTGTTTGACCATTTTCATTCTGTTGTGTCCAGCCAACTGGACAGCTCCTTAAACCAAGGACTCAAGAGGAAGACTCCTGACTGTTAGCTACGTTGACCATTTGCACTGCAAGGCCCAGAGTCATTTCCGAGCATGCCCTGGGCTCAGTGTAAATCTGGGATGGATAGTCTTGGACAGCACTCCTCCCCCCACCCCGCCCAAGTTCATAGGCTGAGATGTAGTCGTAGGCTAAGCCTAAATTGCAGTGGGAGTTGGTTGCCTAACTCCTATGGCTCCCCCGAAAATCACAACCACAGGCCTTGTCTACACTGGAGGGGATAGAGGGGGGAAGAGGGAGTCAATCTAAGTTGCGCAACTTCAGCTACATGAATAACGTAGCCAAAGTCAATGTACTTAGATCTAACTACAGCGGGGTCTTCACTGCGGTAGGTCAACTGCTGACACTCCCCCATTGACCCCACCTATGCGTCTCATTCCAGTGCGGAAGAGCGCTCAGCGGTCAGTTTATCACTTCTTCACTAGATGTGATAATCAACCCCTCCCTCCCCCAGATCAGTTGCTCTGGAAGTAATAGACATGCCCCACAGTGACAAACCTGGAAATAACATGTAGTACCCTGGGATTATCATGCCTTTCAGCCTCAGGCTTTGATTTGCAGGGTGTTTACCTCCTTGTAATGCTTATTACATTGCACGAAGGTGCTCTGACATTACAGAGCTGGGGCCCTATAAATATCTAGCTAGATGGCGATGGATAAAGCATATGAATGCTTTACTGTTAGTGTAAAAAACTGCTTGAGGAAGATATTGGCAACGGTGTCTCAGTGAGAACCCAGGAACTAGACTATACGTTCTTGCATGCCATGATCCACTGGTTCATTATCTATTTACATATAAATAGACACAGAGTACATCAGCACAAAGGGAAATTACTCCAAGCCAGCAGCACCACAGAACTTTGAGCACCCAGTGATATCTCACAGCTGAAATTGTTAGGCAGATTTACCCAAGTGCAAAACCCCAGGTCCCTTGTGAGGCTAAATGCTGAGGATTTGATTCACTTTCCCCACTTTCCCCTGTCAGCCATGTTGCAGTGCAGACACACACAGGAATTCAGCTTTGGGCCCCGAGCTCTGAAGGATGCACTCATCTCTACCAACCCTGCCCTCCAGGAGCTCTATGCGAAAGCCTTCTCCAGTGCAGAGAAACTTTTCCTCTCCGAAGCATACAATCCCCAGAGGACACTCTTCTGTACTCTGTTGATCAGGACTGCCTTCGACTGGCTCCTAAGCCATCCTGATGCCCCTGAGGACTTCGAGAGCTTTTATCACTCCATGACGACGAAGAAGCAGAGTTTCTGCCAGAAGCACATATACCTGCAGCCTATAGGTAATGCCGGCCAAGCGCCAGCACATCTTTGATATAGGACACCTTTAAAGAAACAGGAGTTTGTTTTTTAAACATCGTCAACCTCCATTGTTACCTCAGCCTTGTCTGTCCAAGGACTGCACCTGCAGCTGGCTAATGCCACAGCAAAGCCCTTTTTTGGGCAACCTTTAGATTTGGGTAACCTGCGATTGAGCACGCACCTTAGTGAGCACACACCTTGTGCCTTTGATCCACAGTAAGAAGCCATTGTTGACAAATGGAGATCGGGTCCCAGCCTGAGGGCATTACGTGCCCTTGGGAGTGGTTTCTCCATGAATAACTGGAAAGAAATACATACAAAATGGTGAACTAAAAAAAGGTGGTCCCACAGGGCTAAGCTCTCTGCAGGGCCGGCTCTAGCATTTTTGCTGTCCCAAGCGAAAAAGAGGGGTGGCCAGATTGTGCTGCCCCAAGAATGGCCAGAACGCCGCCCCTTAGAATGTGCCGCCCTTTGCATGTGCTTCTTTGTCTGGTGCCTGGAGCCAGCCCTGACTCTCTGCCCCCACATGACTTCCCAGACGCCCCACATAGAGTTAAACTTCTTTCAGTGGCCTGCCCTGTAAATGACTAGACAGAGATACTCCCCACAGCACCAAATCCCCTAAGGAGCCTGTCCCTGAATGACTGGCTCCAGAGAGACCTGGCAACCACCCGGAAAGACCCTTGCAGAGCTAACCCCTTACCATACCTTTGACTAGCCCCAGAGAAATCCCTGAAGACATTTTGACCTGCCCCTGTGACAAGTAACTGACATTAGTGCTTCTGCTCTTAGATCTCATTGAAGAGCCTGCCGGGATCCTGCTGCTGGATTCCCTCAGAAGCTACCTAGAGTCTTTCTTCTTGGGCCTTCGCGTCAAGTGCCTTCCTTCTGTTCCCATCTCCTCCATCCACTGCTGCTATCGACAGAGCCAAGATCCAGACAGAGCACAGCTCCACACAGGTAAGGAGGGAGAAGAGTGGAGCCAACAGATAAGTGCAGCTGGTGCGCTGGCTCATGACAGTCTCTCGGCCCACATCCGCTCCCTTAGGAAATGCCTGTGATATCACTTCTCTGCCTACACAGGGAGGAAGGGAGGAAGGGAAAAGGGAGAAATCCTGTTTCCATGGAAAACCCAGCTTTTGGGGCTGGAAACCACAACAATAACTAACCAAGAGGGCAGTTCTCATCGTACTTTTACCCCTAGGTTTTTAATCTTTAAAGTCAGTTTTGCAAGGTAAAAGCTGTTGCTCCCCTTCCCTCAGTGTGTACAACATGCTTTTAAGATTTCATTCTATTTGACTGTTTTATGTTATTCCCTCTTTTGTTGCCTAAAGCCAAATTAAATGAATGCCTGGGTGGGTTAATGCACTAGCCTTTCACAGGAGGAAATCTGAGCTCAAATATCAGTTAGGTCTGAGGTGAAATGGGTTTGTTGCTTACCAGGCTAGTGTTGCGTGACCGTTCGTCGACAATGCAAGACTGCCATGCTGCTTGGTACAGCTGACAGCGCGTGCTCCGGAAAGGCCCAGTGCTGGAACGGTAGGGCTGCTGCAGGTCAGGACTGAGGTGCCCACAGGGAAATTCTGTGCTCTGACCCATCCTTCCTTTCCTTTATGTGGCTTGGCAGAGGATTCGTGCATTGTGTCTTTGTCCTTAGAATTCTCTCTTGGCTTTATTCCGTGCTGCAGCAGCATCTCCAGGGAAGCCAGGTCTAATAGTGCCGAGAGGAGAGGGAATGGGTGATAAAGAGCAAGGAAGAGGACCATCCCCTTCATCCTGAATATTGAGTTCAGCACCTCCGCCAGCTTGTGGCTTGGATGCCAGGTTCCATCCCAGTGGCAGTAGAAATAGGGGTTCTGGCATTGCCCTCTGGGCAGACTGGATTTTTACCTTCTCTCTTCCATTTATCCAGATGGGATCCTGACCTTCCTGAAGAACAACAAGCCTCGGGATGCCCTGTGCGTACTTGGACTCACTCTCTTGGACCTGTACCCCTGTGAGACCTGGAGCTTCACCTTTGGCAAATTTCTGCCAGGACAAGGTGCAAGTGACGTCCCGTATTCTTCCCACGTGGGGAATGAACGAGAAAGCGCTTTACCTTAAACCACTGCTTGGGAGGCAGAGTAACCAGGTCCTTCCCCACAATTTTAATCAACATAGGATTGTGTTGGTAGGAAACAGGATTTCCCAATGTAAAGCATGGGAGCTCAGGGCTCAAAGCCACCAAGAGTCTGTTGGTCCAGGCAAGGAAGGCTGACTAGCTACAAACTGTCAAGTATCAGAGGGGTAGCCATGTTAGTCTGGATCTGTAAAAGCAACAAAGAGTCCTGTGCACCTTATAGACTAACAGACGTATTGGAGCATAAGCTTTCATGGGTGAATACCCACTTCATCAGATGCATCACGTATTCACCCACGAAAACTTATACTCCAGTACGTCTGTTAGTCTATAAGGTGCCACAGGACTCTGTGTAGCTCTAGCTACAGGCTGGTGATTAAACAGTAATAAGTCACCAGGACCAGCTGGTAGTCACCCAAGAGTTCTGAAGGAACTCAAATGTGAAATTGCAGGAGTATTAACTGTTGTCTGTAACCTATCATTTAAATCAGCTTCTGTACCAAATCACTGGAAGATAGCTAATGTGATGCCAATTTTTAAAAAGGGCTCCAGCAGTGACCCTGGCAATGACAGGCCGGTAAGCCTGACTTCAGTACTGGGCAAACTGGTTGAAAGAACAAAAAAATCATCAGACACATAGATGAACATAATTTCTTGCGGAATAGGCAACATGTTTTTTGTAAAGGGAAATCATGCCTCACCAATCTACTAGAATTCTTTGAGGGTGGGGGGAGTCAACAAGCATGTGGACAAGGGGGATCCAGTGAACATATGTATTTAGGTTTTCAGAAAGCCTTTGCCAAGGTCCCTCACCAAAAGCTCTTAATCAAAGTAAGCAGTCATGGGATAAGAGGGACGGTTCTCGCATGGATTACTAACTGGTTAAAAAATAGAAAATTAAGGGTAGGAATAAATGCTTGTTTTTCAGAATGGAGAGAGGTAAATAGTGGTGTCCTCCAGGGGTCTGTACTGGGCCCAGTCCAAGTCAACATCTTCATAAATGATCTGGAAAAAGGGGTAAACAGGGAGGTGGCAAAATTTGCAGACAATACAAAACTACTCAAGATAGTTAAGTCCCAGGCAGACTGCGAAGAGCTGCAAAAGGATCTCTCAAAACTGGTTGACTGGGCAACAAAATGGCAGATGAAATTCAGTGTTGATAAATGCAAAGTAATGCACATTGGAAAACATAATCCCAACTATACATATAAAATGATGGGGTCTAAATTAGCTGTTAAAACTCACGAAAGAGATAGAGTAATTGTGGATAGTTCTTTGAAAACATCCACTCAATATGCAGCAGGAGTCAAAAAGCAAACAGATTGTTCAGAATAATTATGAATATGGGATAGATAAGATAGAAAATATATTGCCTCAATATAAATCCATGGTACACCCACTTCTTGAATACTGCGTGCAGATGTGGTCGCCCCATCTCAAAAAAGATGTATTGGAATTGGAAAAGGTTCAGAAAAAGGCAACAAAAATAATTGGGGGTATGGAATGGCTGCCATATGAGGAGAGATTTATAAGATGACTAAGGGGGGATATGATAGAGGTCTACAAAATCATGACTCGTGTGGAGAAAGTTAATAAGGAAGTGTTTATTCCTTCTCATAACAAGAACTTGGGCCTACCAAATGAAATGAATTGGCAGCAGGTTTAAAACAAATGAAGTATTTTTTCCATACAGTGCACAGTCAACCTTTGGAACTCCTTGTCAGAGGATGTTCTGAAGGCCAAGACTATAAGAGAACTCGATAAATTCATGGAGGCTAGGTCCATCAATGGCTATTAGCCAGGATGGGCAGGGATGGTGTCCCTAAACTCTGTTTGCCAGAAGCGAGGAATGGCAACAGGGGATGGATCACTTGATGATTCCCTCTGGGGCGTCTGGCATTGGCCGCTGTCAGTAGATAGGATACTGGGCTAGATGGACCTTTGGTCTGACCCAGTATGGCCATTCTTATGCTCTTAAGCCTTTAGGGGAGCGCATGCCCCCACATTCAGTGCAGTGGAGGGTGAAGGGGATATATTGGATGAAGCTAAGGCAGTTTCCCATCATGGGGCCCAAGGCTAGAGGCAGATGCTGGAGGCTGACATTATACTAAAAGGACCCGTCTCACTTTTATTTTCCTCTTTTTGTAGAAGTGGGTGTCTGCAGCTTTGCCAGGTTTTCTAGCAATTTCCCCCAGCCAGGCTGCACCACCTTAAATCCAGCGACTGGGCAAGAGGAGCTGCGCGAGGTCACTGAGAAGGCCCGAGACCAGCCGTTGTCATTCAGTGTGCTGGAGATGGTTCAGTGTTGCAAGGTGCGGTTAGCAACCTACACGGAAGCCAATGTCCTGCAATGTGGGGTTTGTGGGCCAGCCACCTGAAGGAGGAGTGACACCCACCTAGGAAAAGCCATTGAAAGTTCCAGCAGTGGGTCTGCACTCACCTCACCCTTGACATCTTCAAAGCACTGCTTGACCATTTCCCACAATACCCCTGAGAGGGGAGTCTAGTGGTTAGAGCAGGAGCTCGGACTCCTGGGTTGTAGCCTCGGCTCTGGCAGGGAATTGGGATCTATTGTCTCCATTTTACAGACCGGGAAACTGCAGAATGGAGAGGTCACGGGATTTGCCTTACATGACACTGCGAGTGTGTGGCAGATCTGGGATTAGGAACCAAGTTGTCTTTGGCTCCCAGGCTCACGTTCAAGACACTAGACTAGAGGTGGGCAAACCAGGGCCTGTGGGTCACATCCGGCCCGCGGGATCGTCCTCCCCGGCCCTTCAGCTCCCAGCTGGGGAGGCTATCTCCCTTCCCCGGCAGCCTCAGCACGCCTTGCTGCCAATGCTCTGGGCGGTGGGGCTGCGAGCTGCTGCCTGGCAGCGCAGCTGTGAGAACAGCCGGCCTGCCCCGGTACTCTAGACTGTGCGGCGGTGTGGTTGACTCCAGCCGGGCGGCACGGCTGCCAGTCCTGGTGCTCTGAGCGACATGTAAGGGGGCGAGGAGTGGGGAGGGGTTAGGTGAGGGGCAAGAGGCTCAGGGGGACCGCCAGGGGATAAGGGGGCAGTTAGACAGGCGTGGGAGTCCTGTGGGGCCCATCAGGGGGCGGGGGTGTGGATAGGGGTCAGGACTGTCACAGAACAGGGAGCAGGGGGGTTGGATGGGTTGGGAGCTCTGAGGGGGGCAGTCAGCAGGTGGGAAGTGGGAGGGGTAGATAAGGGGGGGGGGGCCAGGCTGCTTGGGGAGACACCGCCTTCCCTACCTGGTCCTCCATACAGTTTTGGAACCCAGATGTGGCCTTCAGGCCAAAAGGTTTGCCCACTCCTGAACTAGGCCATGCTGCCCGGCAAGCACTAGGTGGCTGAATGGATAATACCTTCTCTATCCCTGAGTCGTCGTCCGTAGTCTCTTCCCAGGCAGTGTAGCAGAGTTGTGTACAGGTAGTGGTGATGGATACAGGAGGCAAGCTCCCTCCAGTGACTGGTGTCCATAGCAGAGGAAAACCTGGTGCTAATCCCTGCCAGACCTTCCTGTGCAAGCTCATCAAAAAACCTGAGAAAAGTTTGCACATATAATTTATATGCAAATGTGCTTCTAATCCCCATAGACATCAACATTTCTGTGTTCCCTCCGGGACATCTCCTGTCCTCTCTCCCCAGCTGCCCCTTCTGGTCTGCAGTATTTCCTCACAGGCCTGGCCCCTGAGCAGTAGTAGCTGAAATCATGAAATTTCACACAGTGGTGTAATTATAGGGGTCCTGACCCCAAAAAGGAGTTGGGGGGGTTGTATGGGGGAGGGGTTGTGGTACTGCTACCCTGACTTCTGTGCTGCTGCTGGCAGTGGTGCTGCCTTCAGAGCTGGGAACTGGAGAGCAGTAGCTCTGAAGGAAGCTGCAGAAGTAAGGGTGGCAATACTGCAACCCCTCCTAAAATAACCTTGTCCCTCTGCGATTCCCTTTTGGGTCAGGACCCCCAATTTGAGAAACACTGATCTTCCCTGTGAAATCTGTACAGTATGGGGTAAAAGCACACAAAAGACCAGATTTCACAGTCCCTGACGTGTTTTTCATGGCTGTGAATTTGGTAGTGCCCTACCTATGCCTACGTGCCACCTAAAGGGTCTTCTTTCAGTTCCTTACTAAAACATCATCCAAACTTTCCCTTCTCAGCCCATGCATGGACATTGCCTCTAGGAATAGTCTGGGATTCAGGGTACTGAGTCCCCCTCTCTGTGTCAGGGTTGGAGTGCAGTAGTGGAAAAGTCTGACGCACGTCCATGATTGAACCAACATGGAGCTTGGATTCCATTTTCACCTCCCAGAGCGAGGAAGGGTTGAGAAAGAGGTGGTTAGGGGGGAAAGTTTGGTTTGTTTGTTTTTAACAACAAAGCGACTTTGCTTTTCTGAAAGGTTACGTGTCATGAGATCTGCCGCCTCATTGGCTTGGGGAACTGCAGATGGCTACAGTGCATCATGCAGGGCGTGCTGAGTTTGGACGAAGCATTGCTGCGGCCCCTGGAGCCCTGCCCAGTTTGCCTCAGGAAGCTGCAATTCGTTGTGGGCTTCAAACTCATCGAGCGCTACAGGGTGAGACACGACCGCTGCGTGCTCTCGGGGCAAAGCAAGACGTTCTACAGCCAGGTAGCCCATCTGTGAATCACAGCCTCTGGCCACCAGGTTAAAGCAAGGTCCGGGCTTAGAAATACACAGAGCTCTCTCCTAGCATTTGGCACAAGTTACCAAGATATTTAACACAAGATCCAAAATAGAGAGGGTGGATATTCCCTACACATTCACTGTGACTAATGCTTAGCACTTTAAACAATCTCCAGAGCTCTTTGCAAACAATATTACACCACCACCTGAGGACAAAACTATTCTCCCCGTTTTACTAACGAGGAAATGGAGGCTAGTGACACAAGCAATGTCAGAACTGTGGTTAGCGTGTGGAAGTTCCTGGGTCCCAGTCCTCTGCTCAGACAGTGCTGTGACACATGATTTTCTGGAAACGCTAATAGCACAACTAGCTTTAGACACTACCACTTCCCCTTAATGCTGGAAGGAGCATCTCCCTCCAACATCTAAAGAGCTGGACTCTAGCCATAGGACAGGCGTATGACAAAGCATCAAAATAAGCAAGCCTACAATTCATGCTAAATGCCCTAGCTTCTACATGATTTTAATAGTTCCATAACACATGCATCATCTTCAGAGACTGGATTTTTTCAGGCTTGCCTATTTTAAACTTCCGTGCACTATATTGTCACCTTGTATAAAGGTAGCTGTGCAGTTCCAGGAAGTTTTCTAGGTCCCCCCTCCCCCAAGTTCTTACTCATTCGGCTTGTAAGCCAGAAACATTCACACAGAAGGACGTCAAAATGTTTGGAGGAGAACATACTTCCTGGTTGTGCTGGCAGTCACTGAGGCCTGGTCTACATGGGGGTGGGGTGGTTGATCTAAGATGCGGAACTTCAGCTACGTGAATAGTGTAGCTGAAGTCAAAGCATCTTAGGTCGACTTACCTGGGCATCCTCATGGCGGTGAAGCGACCGCTGCCGCTCCCCCGTCAAATCCACTTCCGCCTCTTGCGGCAGGGGAGTTCTGAAGTTGACGGGGAGCGTACTCTGAGATCGATTTATTGCGTCTACACTAGATGCGGTAAATTGATCCTTGAAAGATCAATCACTACCCGCCAATCTGGCGGGTAGTGTAGACGTACTCTTAGATGGTGAGGCTAGAACTAGTGCTCTTCATCTAGATCTTGGGCCATCTGCTCTACATCCAATACAGGGCAGGCCTCAGATCCAGCCCCTCTGGGCTGCTGTTAACACAAGCCAGAGCAACAATGGCAGCAAAAGCGTCCTCTGCAAGGCAGCTCTCTTTCCATCAGAGAAACACTATCTGAATTAAATGCTTCCATAACTGGTTTCCCGCCACACCTGTTTCATTGCAGTAAATACTGTAATTAGCTCAGCTTCCCCACAGGGAAAGAAACCCTGAGAAAGAGGAGCCAACTCACTCCTCCCCCCACCACCAAAATGTCACAACTGCCTCCAAGGACAATAAAGAAGGAGCTTGAGTAGACTATATGCAGGGCTGTGATAGTCTCCGTAAGGGACTTATAAGGCCTGCATCAATGCAGTATCTAAAGTGCCTAGAAAGACAGGTTAAATAGCTAACTTGACAGCAGAGGACACTGAGCATATGGAGGCAAAATCCAGACAGAAAGCAAAGTTTCTTGCAAAGCATAATCTGAGAGGCCATATCACAGCTATCCAACACCATGCATTTGGAATCCGCTCTACCTTTCATTATGGCTTCTTCCAGTTGAGGAACCAATCTCCCTACATTGCACAACAGCCAGATCCAAAGCAACACGTATGGCTCATGCCTGGCACAAAGCTATGCCTTCCCCATATCAGATAATGCTGCCAAGGCCAGAAACTGCAGCAGGGGCACGGGCAGTTGGTGGAGGTAGGCAATCTCTCTTTAAGAGGAAGAATTCTTTGCAATTGAGTTGCGTTTGTCCTCCAATAGGCTCTGTTTTGACATCAGCAGGGTCTGTTTCATCTTGACAAATTTAGAGCAAAAAAAATCCAGGCTGCATTTACGTTACACAAAGTTCCTTGGTTCCCTTACAGAGAAACAGGCTGTTCTGTGTGGCGAGCTCTCTCCCCTGCAATGTTTCCCTTCAAGGCACTAGTATAGAAGAGCAACTGGACAGTAACTCCGGGTACCCCTACACTATGAAAACACCCCGGGGCAGCGAACCTCAGAAGCTCCTGAGTCTACAGATTCAGGCTTGTGCAATGACCCTAAAAATGTCCATGTAGCTGTTCCCACTCCTGCTGGAGCTTGAGCTCTGAAACTCAGGGTGGGGATCAGTTTCAGAGAACCGAGCAGGAATGTCTGTGCTGCTATTTTTAGTGCCATAGCGGGAGCCTGTAGCCCTGGCCTCAGAGACTCATTGCCGCAGGCTTTTGAGTGTAGCCATACCCTAAGGGCTTGCCTTCAAAGCAGCGTAAGCTGGAGCTCAGGCGAGATGGAGTGAGAGCAGTCACACCGCAAAACACTCAAGCAGCTCAGAGAATCTGCAGCCCCAGTGCGTTGCAGCCCCAGTGCGTTAGCAGCCTGATGGGCCAGCTAGTTCAAGCTAGAGGTGTGTGTGCAAACAGGAGCTGGGTCGGGGCAGCGCTCGAGTTACAGTTCGAGCTAACACTGCAGCGAGGATGGGTCCTAACTTCCTGCTCAGCCAGCCCCAGCCCTTGGGAAGAGAATTGGTTCCTAAGGCCATGGTTACACTGGCACTTTATAGCGCTATAAAGCCCCCACGAGCGCTATAACCTACTCCCCGTCCACGCTGGCAAGGCACGTAGAGCGCTATAACTGCTGAGTTATAGCGCTATTATTAATCCACCTCCGCATGGGGAATAAGGGCTGTAGCGCAGCTGCTGTAGCGCTACAGCAAGAATGTGGACACCCACTGCGCTACAAGTAATCTCTGGAGATGCCTAGAGCCATTTAAGGCAATTGACGTCTCTTCCCTTTGTTTTGAACTCGGCTGGAGGAATGGGGAAGTACCTCTTTAGAGTTTCTTTCTTAACTCGGCAGATAAGCAATGCAAATGTTTAAGGAGGGAGCCTGTGTGAAAACAAAGCCTTCTGTGAATGGAGGCTCACTGACAGGCTTTCAGAAAAACGGAAAAACCCACTGTCTCTCTCCCTCCGCATACACACAACGCGTCCCCCCTCACCCTCCTCGTTTAAAAAGCACATTGCACCCAGCTGAATGCTGGGATACCTGCCCTAATGCGCTGCTCTTAATGCCGCATTAAGTGCCCCAAATGTGGCCATGCTATACCGCAGGAGCATCTGAGTGTGGACATACAATAGCGCTATACATATTACTGTATAAGGGGACCGCTATAACCTATAGTGCTATAATCTTGTAAGTGTAACCATACCCTAAGGCCCATTAATGATGCTCAGACTGGGCTCTGTGGAATTCATTCCTGCACTGGCTGATGTAAATCTCTGGCTCACTATGAAAGATATTTTTCCTTTTTTCCTTCAGAATGCAGCAAATGGCAGCTCATTGCATATGATTACACCCCAGCAGTCCCTTAGTCAGAGACTTTATTCTCTGCCCTCTGCAAATTGCTCAGTTCCAGTTTTCTCACCTATAGACATCACCAGGCCAAACTGCTCCTGCCTAGCCTACTGTGCACTGATGGAGATGCCACCGATGCGGGCAAGGACACCGTGACCCTGTACTAAAATCTGAGCAGCACTGTCCCCTGGTAATGTCAAAAAGTGGACTTCAAAGCAGTGGTCAAGTGCACGCTGGCAGGCTCTGTCCCAGCTGCCTTCCCATGGCCATGGATTTCACAAGCTTCTGCAGACAAGAGAAGTGTGTCTCGCATGCCCCCATTTGGTTAAGCAGCAGAACCGAAAAATGAAGCTAAAACCACAAACCCTTAAATAGCTTGTGTAAAATGCACCACAGAGTCTGGAAGATGGAAAAGGATTCTCCCCCACCCCCATTACAGGGATTTCAGGGACAGCTCTTCCCACTTCTTGACTTGAAATAAACAAGACCTTAGAGCTGGCTGAATTTTTCTTTAAATGGTTTGGCAACACCCCGCATTTTGTAACTTCATGTCAGTTGCACCTAATCAAAATGTTTCACTGACATTTTTGAAATTCAAAGTTATTTTTGGTTCTAAATGACTGAGTTTTGAATTTGATATAAAAATCAAAAAGGTTTTAACACAATCAAAATCCAAAGTAAATGTTTTGATTTTTGTCAAAACAAAATGTCTGTCAGTCAGTCAATCTGAAGTTAATTGTTTCCCCTACTTTTTGGTTTGCCAAAATTTTAGTTTTCAGGTAGACCCAAAACGTTTCCCCCCTGGAATTACCTGCAAACAGAAAAATCCCTTATTCACACATCTGTACCCAACATCTCTGTCGATGTCCTGGCTTCAGCTAGCTTTTTACTTGGATACACGTTTTCCTCCCGCAGGTGGTTGTAGACTGAGCGGCAGTTCTGATTATTCTGAGTTTCATTGAAGTCTTAGGAATTTAAAGAGCCATGATAAAATCTGGGATGTAGCTGCAGCTTTCAGACAGCATCACTGCTCCCCCCTCCCCTCTGCAGACTCAGATGCCTGTGGGTGGTCAGGGGTGTGTGCACAGCTCGCTTTAACTGTATAGTAGAGTTCATAGCAAGGCAGAAAGAAAATCTTCCCCATAGCCAAGAAAAAACGTAAAGGGATCTCAACTGTTTAGATGCATCCCTGTACACATAGGCGCTGGAATTAGGGGTACTGCTGCAACCCCTGGATGCTTCTGTCACTGGCCTGGGGGAAGAAAGCAATTATAGAAGGGGGAAGGGGAAATGGAAAGTTCTGGGAAAAGGGACCTTTGCAAATACCAATAGGCCTGGAGACTTAGCCAGAGTGCAACACTGACGCCCTCTGCTGGACCGAACACAGCACCATCCTTACTAGGAGTAGAAAGCACAGAACGCACACAATTCATACCTTTTAACTACCTCCCCCATGCTACCATTTTCTCACTGCTATCACTGTATTTGCTGGAGGAAGTCTATAGCTCTGCAGAGATACCAGCTGGGGAGTAACAGAAAACAGAGATAAGATACATCAGTATGTGAGAAGATAGGAGTGGGAGTGGGAATGCTAAGGAACAAAAAGAATCAACATGTATGCCAGCTAAATAGACAAGACAACCTAATTTTATCAGTTGGCAACTGTCAAGTGCTATGATTAATTCCCAAAAGCCTAAGGAAAAAGTGTGCCAGAAGCAAGCAGCTGTTTGACATATTATAACATGAAAAATCTGAGATTTCCTTTTAAAATATTACTATTAATTCTTTCCTAGAGCCCAGCCTTTCCTTATAAGTATTTCAAGTGAAGCGATGAAGAGTTGCTGGAGACTGAAAATGCATGCTAAATAGGAATGAATATGTTCGTGAAACAAGACTCCTCAGCTTTGCCTCAGGAGCATTTATATTCATGTAACCTAACCTCCAGACGGCACTTGTTTGTTTGTTGCTTTTACACAGATCACATGGCGCACAGATTCTTGAGGGGAAGGGGGTAACACCAAGGGAGTACACAGCTACTTCTCTGCCATCATCTGTAAGGCATTCACGTGTAGTTTAGTCCCAGTCTTTTCTAGCAGCAGTCACTGCAAGGAATGGTGCAGAACCACAGGCTGTGAAAGCATTTTTAAGTATCCCAGGCCCAGCCTCTCCCAAACAGGAGTCATCATTGAATGATATTTGGAATGCTAGCAGTGTTATTCTACTCTTGCTACTGTATGGTCCAGATTTTAAAGAGTGCCTAGTAATTTGGGATGTCTCAGTTTCGGGATGCCCAACTTGAAATGCCTTAAAAGGGGCCCAATTTTCAGAGGGTGGGTGTTCAGTACCTTCTAGAAATCACACGCCTTACAAAAACCCCACACTTGAGGGACCTGAGATTACTTGGCATTTTTGGAAATCTTGGCCAACTTTATTGTTGCACTAAGTTGCTCTAACATGAAAACTTTTTCCCTCCCACCACAGAAGCTCTATGCTTGGACACAAACTGTTTCATCTACCTGGCCTAGTCAAGAGTCAGACCTGTCAACATCGGAGGACATCCTGCCATTCAGCTCGGACTCTGGGATGTGTTGCGAGAATGACTCTGAGCCTTTAACTTCACTCTCTGAGCCACTGACACCAGACACTTGCAGCCAAGCCTTCTCCATCGGGCAGGAGCTGGAGCACGACCAGCAGTTTGTTTCTCCGGCTGACGCACACAACCGGAAGCAGCTGGGCAGGACCACCAAGTCCACAGATATCATTAAAGATTATGAACTATGGCTGGAAACATGCATCGCTGCCCTGGAGAAGAACGTCTCTGACGAGGAACTGGCTCAAGTGGACAAAACTGTGGATGCCCTGGCTAAGTGGGAAATGTTTACAGGGCAGCTGCCCACCATGAGGAAGGATCTGCCCTTCCCCAGAGACAATCCAGGGTTAAGGAAAGTCCTTGGAGACAAATTCTCCTCCTTGAGGAGGAAACTAAATTCTAGAAAACTGTCCAAAGCGGAACCTTCCCCTCATCACTGGAGCTGGGAAGAAAACTAGCACTTGGCTTAACTTGCCCTTCCGCAGTCCTTGCTCCTTTCTGGGCTAGGAAAGCAAGCTCAGCGCATCATTTTGATTTAAATTTGGTTACAGGATTGCCATGCATTTGATCGTTCTCACCAGAAGTTACTGGCTAGCCTAGAAGGAAACAGGAACTTCCTGCTGGAATGAAAAAGGTTTCTTTTTCTGAGGTTCCGAATGTGGAATTTGTTTCAATCATTCAGGCGCTTTAAGAGCTTATATACATGGGAAAGTCACACCAGTTTAACCCAAGATGTGAATCCAAACATGTGCAAAGCCACGTGTGAAAGCTCGTGTTTTGGTATAAAAATGGCATAGTTCAGTTTGGCTTAAGTTGGCTGGGAACTAGTTTAGGTTAAATCAAAACAAGAGAGTGTCCACATAGGAATATGTACCAGCTTAACTAAAACTCCTTTAAAAATGGATGCAAGTTAAACCATGCCAACTTTCCAATGTAGACATGGCCTCAGGCTACTGAGCATTTGAGCTCTAGGCATGGAAACTGTGTCTTCATTGTGTTTTATACCAAAAGTCTATGTCCAGCCATGTCCCTGGCCCACACGTTGCAGATTGCACCAAGCACAGGCGCAGTGCTGAGGCTTTCTAAATAAAGCCCTGTGGAGTCCCGGTGAAGAGCAGACACCTGGTCTAGGGGAGGCAGAGGGGAACAGGCACCAGGGGTATAGCAAACAAGCAAGCAGTAAGAACCCTTTCTGCTTACGCAACATAATCAGTGGTGTGAGCTTCAAGGGAACTATTGGCTCCCCTCCCATTTTAGCCGCAGCAGCTGAAAAAGCTGCCATCCCTTCCTTTCCCCAAGATCCATAAGTCTCTGCTGCACAGGCGTGGGTGCCTCCACAGAGAGAAAGCTGCAGCAGAGCCCTCCTTTCCGTTGCTACTACATGCAGTAACTTTTCGGTTATTTATAGCTCGGTGCTCGAGAGGCCGACAGTTTTCCAAGCTCTGTAATAGTGAGAGACGCATGTGCTGGCGGAGGCTAACTCTCCCCATTATAATCTCACTCAGAATTCCAACGCTGATAATACACTCATCAACTCGCAGCTTAATGGTCAGAGTTCAGATTGTTCTGATCTAAAAATACCTTTAATTCCCAACTGTCCAAAGCAGAAAGTAAAACTGAGTCCATTACATTCAGTGTGTGTGTAGGGGGGGGGAGGTGTTTGGGTTTTAATGAGAACACTAAGCATGTCCCCTGCCCGCCCCCTACAATGTGAGATTGAGAAGGCCACACGTGGATTTCATTGCGGAAGGGTAGAGAAGGAAGGTAGGGGTTCAGGGGAAGACGCCCTGAGGAAAACTTGGGGACTGCTAATGCAGGTGATTGCAGGAGAAACTCTGCAGTGACCTCCATGAAGCTCACTTAAAGAAAAATGTATAAAAAAATTAAAACCAGCATGATTCCTACAAAGAACAATGGGGGTTCTGACTTCTAAAAGACTAATGATGCCAATTACTGGAAAGGCACTTTTTCCAGTCTGCACATCTGGAATCCATGTTATGTGAACACTGCTGCTGCCACCTGCTGGATGTCTAAATACTAAGGACATTTTAAAAAAATCACTCCAGACAAGCAGAAACTTTACAACAAATCATACTTGAACAATAGGTCCATCCACTAACTTGGTCTAGTGTTTCTTAAATACATTGACTATTTTTAACAAGATTTTATTCCGTTTTTTGCCTCTTTACTACAGGATCAAGCAAGAGCCAAGTGATAAGGCTAAATTTAAGACAGTTTCCAGAGAGTGGGAGGGGGGAGTGGGAGGGGGGTGTCGTGGAGGCAGCTCTTAGCTCTGACAATTGCAAAGGGAATACAGAAGAGGAGTGGCTAACCTGAAGTGCAGAGATATGGAAGTCTCCCTTGCGGACAATGACAAAAACAGAGGGAATGATGGCTGTTCTCACTCACTATTTAGGAGAAGTCAAAAACAGGGAGGGGGAAGAAATCTTGGGGGGTGAAGGGTCTGATTGACTTTAGATATTTTTGCTTATGCAGTTATGAGTTATGGCAACAGTATCCCTGCTTTCATGGAAGAGTTTAGACCTTTGGGCTTCATGCTGCACAACCACAGAAATGTTTGCAATAGTATAACCACTGATCTAGCAACCACTCACCAGTTCAGAGAATCTAGGATCACTCCAGGTAAAGACGAAGGGAGCTCTGGAACTCAGAGTTTCACACATTGATAGACAGCTGAAGAGGATCCAGGGCCATAACGTAACTTCAGGGAGATCGATGTAAAGCCAACGCTGCTCTGCTGAGCCCTCAAGCCGTTGTACAGAGAGAGTCTGTACAATACAGATCAACAGACTTTTGTTCATGCAGAAGCACCACATTCCTTTGCAGCAGACAGATGTCCAGTGAAGTCCTCTTCATCAGAGCACAATGGTAGACAGTCTTTCATTCCCATTGAGAGAATTTCCAGTTAATAGAGACTACTTTTATTGTAATGCTGCTAAGCAGAGCGCGCTGTGAAGCCCAGGAGTTCAGAAATGGTCACTGGTCAGACTCCTGGGTAGTCTATGTGCCTGGGGACATCGAGAGAGACACCCAGCAGTAGCCAATGTACGCAAAAACGGGGCTTTGATGCTGAAGGTGCAGATCAGTAATGCTTAGCGCACTCACTGAGCATGTTTGGATTACCAAGGTAAGCAAGTATCATTACCCACTGAGCAGAGATGGAAAAACCAAGGCACAGCCCGGCAAAGTGACTGGCCAAAAGTTCTGCAGAAAGTCAATTTCAGAGCTAAGGCACAAAGATACCATTTTTGCCTTTTCTGTTTGTCACAGCTGTGGATGGATGGAAAAGGGGAGTCCGCTGGTAAAGACACAGGTTACAGCTATTAGCTGTAGATGGCACAAGGCACAAGAAAAGGGGATTTGGATTTTGGTTTTGGTTTTAGGAGGTTAATTTGAAGGATCCATAATCAGCAAGAGGTAGAGGAGCACTTGACACACACGCTAAGCCAAGAAAATTAGTTGCAACCCACTAGTGGGGTCACAGAGTGTGACAAATGGGTCAAAGACATACAGAGCTCCATTGTACTGTACATAATGGGTAGGAGAGCCTGGGTCTTTTGTACTAGATACAGTACTTCAGACCTCAACTGGGGAGCCTCTGCATGGGGAAGCAGCATGAAGGGTACAAAGCTTCATGACAGATGCAGCGTTCATTGATTATTTTGGGAACACCCACCATTGTATTAGGCTATTGTAAGTGAAAGCACACCACCACTGCACTAGGTTGACTTGCATTATAACTAAGGCAGAGCACTTCTATGGGTCTAAGGAGCTCCCCAGGATTCCAGGGAGACCATTTACAATGGGCCGTGGGCTAATGAAGGGAGCAAGGAGAGGGAGATTGGCTATCAGAGAAGTTTGAACTGCCCGAGAGCAGAACTTTGCTTCTGTGAGGTTAAGCAGTTCCCTTTCATTGCTGCCCAGCTCCTAAGTTCTGCAGGGCTCTTCTGCAGCTTAGGTAAAGCAATCAAGCCACTTCCTCCACTCCTGTGGTCCACACCAACGTTCTCTCTAATTTTTGACAGGCCATGTGCACAAAAAATTTCTTCTGTGCAAATTTTTGACAGGCCCCGTGTGCAAAACATTTCTTCTGTGCAAATTTTTGTGCATGCGGTGTTTCACCATGTGCACGGGGTTTAGGATCTGTGTGCGTGTGCACACGTGTACAGCTTAGAGGGAAACTCAGCAAACGCAGGATACGGTACTTATTAGATAAGCTGTAGCACAGACTTGAACCAAAAGGAACTCCATCTCTCCATGCTGATTCTGTGCTTGACTCCAACATCATCATGTACACTTATCTGACATCATAGCAGATAAGCCAATACAAGATTAATCACTTGTGCGAAAGGATGCATTCTGCCATCAGCAAAAATCCAGTCAGTTCTGCTACATGACACAATGCTAGTGCTCTGAGATTTCAGTGGGGTGACTGGCTGCAGTAAAACTGCCTATGAAACAAACAGTGATAGGTTCCCCCAATGACACCATCACCTGGATTTTGACATTATGTGCCACTGACGGTTTGTCTGTTATGGGATCTTTATCTAGGTCCCTTAACCACCATTGCTGGATCTGGATTTCAAACAATGGATGTGTCATGAAAAAATTGAAGTTGACTGCCTCCTTATAGGAAAATCACTCCATAGCAAAATCTCACTGGGTCTTTGGTGGTACAGAAGCATCAGCACACTCAGACCATAGACTAGATGTCGTTCAGCTCTCACTGCAGACATGCACCAACAGTATGATCTCCAGCATCTTATCCATGGATCCTTCTAAAGCTGTGAAATACACACATGCCATTGAAGATCACATATGTAATCTTGGTCCCATCTAGGATGGGCTTAATGGAATGAGTAGCAGCAGCAACCTCAAGTGCTTACCTGCGCATTACTCTGACCAAGATCTAAACATCTGAGCTTGAATGCTTCGTCGTAACACCTATGTCTTTGTTCAAGCTCTTGAACTGAACTGATATTGAGAAGCACTGAACACGCACAACTCCCACTAGGCTAAATGGGAGATGAAGATATTCAGGGCATCAGGGGAAACAAAATTCAAGCCAATTCATATACCCAAAAGCAATACCTAACCCAGAGCACCCAATGCTTACAGTTAACAAAACAGCCAACACTCTCATTAAAGTGAGTCAAATTGTGTTTGTATTGCCCTACTCAAATGAGATTGACAATGTAGTGTTAATCTACAATTAAGAATTGTGATAGAAATTTCAGTTATACAATAAAGCAATACTCACATAGTTTCCCCCCTTTACATATGTGAAAATATAAAAGATGAAAGGTTGAAGGGATTGTGAAGAGCTGGAGCTCAAAGCTTGGTAGAATTAGCTGGTGTTAAGATTGCAATACTGTAAGAAGAGGCCAATGAGGTAGATTATTAAAATTGTCCTAAGGTCAGTAGTTCTAGCTGGTGATAAAGAGTGAGTGAGGCTGACAAGGGAGGAACTGGTGCATGCACACAGAGAGACACAGACACACACAGGTCATACTGCTATTATTAGATACTACACAGCTGAAGAGAAATTATTTCTAACAGGTGGTGTCAACTGAACCAGCTTAAAAATCTTCCCTGGCTGAGCTTGAAATACATAAGCATAAGTGGTTCTAGCTGTACTCCCATCAAACTTTAATATTTACAGCAGTACTGAAATTCTACAGGATGAATCTGAATTTTAACAGAGTTCTAAACAGGGTAACAGTTCATCAGCATTTCCTCCATATGTCATACTAAAGGTTCAATTCTTTGACAGGCTCAGGAGCAGCAATTCAGAGCAGAGTACAGGTTATGGGTAGGGCTGTCAAGCAATAAAAAAAATCATGATTAATCGCATGATTAAAAAATTATTTGTGATTAATCATGCTGTTAAACAATAGAATACTATTAATAAATATTTTGGATGTTTTCCACATTTTCAAATGTATTGATTTCAATTACAACGCCAAATACAAAGTTTACAGTACTTACTTTATATTTATTATAAATATCTGCACTGTAAAAATACAAAATATTTTATTCACTTAATAAAAGTACCATTGTGCACTTTCTTTATCATGAAAGTTGAACTTACAAATGTAGAATTATGTACAAAAAGTAACCGCATTCAAAAAGAAAACAATGCAAAATTTTAGAGCCTACAAGTCCACTCAGTCCTACTTCTTGTTCAGCCAATCGCTCAAACAAGTTTGTTTACATTTGCAGGAGATAATGCTGCCCGGTTCTGGTTTACAATGACACCTGACAGTGAGAAGAGATGTTCACATGACATTTTTGTAGCCGGAATTGCAAGATATTTATGTGCCAGATGCAATAAAGATTCATATGTCTCTTCATGTTTCAACCACCAATCCAGGAGACATGTATCCATGCTGACGATGGGTTCTGCTCGATAATGATCCAAAGCAGTACAGACTGACGCATGTTCATTTTCATCATCAGGAGTCAGATGCCACCAGCAGAAGGATGATTTTTTTTTTGGTGGTTTGGGCTGTGTAGTTTCTGCATTGGAGTGTTGCTCTTTTAAGACTTCTGAAAGCATGCTACACATCACATCCCAATCAGATTTTGGAAGGCCCTTCAGGTTCTTAAATTTTGGGTGTCATTGTAAACCAGAAGCACGCAGCATTATCTCCTACAAATGTAAACAAACTTGTTTGTCTGAGCGATTGGCTGAACAAGAAGTAGGACTGAGTGGACTTGTAGACTAAAATTTTGCATTGTTTTCTTTTTGAATGCAGTTATTTTTGTACATAATTCTACATTTGTAAGTTGCACTTTCACAATAAACAGATTCCACTACAGTACTTGTATGAGGTGAACTGAAAAATACTATTTCTTTTATAATTTTTACTGTGCAAATATTTGTAATAATATTAGGTGAGTACTGTACACTTTGTATTTTGTGTTAATTGAAATCAATATATTTGAAAATGTAGAATATCCAAAATATTTAATAAATTTCAGTTGGGATTCTACTGTTCAACAGTGCGATTAAAACTGTGATTAATCGATTAATTTTTTTAATCACAATTCATTTGAGTTAATTGCATGAGTTAAGTGCAATTCATTGACAGTCAGTTATGGGACAAGTGCTCTTGCACCAAGTTTTTGTTGTATGACAGCCCTGGTCTCATTTTTATTAATTTCTTAGAATCATAGAAACATAGGGCTGAAAGAACCTAGAGAAGACATCAAGTCCAGACCCCTGTGCTGAGGCAGGGCCATGTAAACCTGTTAGGGATGGTCTAGATTTGTGTCCAACCTGTTCTTAAAAAAATGAGGAGATTCCACAACCTCCCTCAGAAGCCTATTCCAGAGCTTAACGTCCCGTACAGTTAGAAATTTTTTCCTAATATCTAATCTAAATGTATTACTTCTGGTCCTACCTTCAGTGGGCACGGAGAACATTGATCATTGTCCTCTCAGGTCCCGCTATGGGTTTTGTTTTGTTTTTAATTTTTTTTACTAAACAGATCTTGTTTTTAAAACCATTCTTCACAGATCAGGCTTTCTAAACCTTTAATGATTTGTGTTGCTCTCTCTGGACTCCTTCCAATTTGTCCACATCTTTCTTAAAGTGTAGTGCCCAGAACTGGACACAGTGCTCCAGCTGAGGTTTCACCAGAGCTGAGTGGAACAATTTCCTCTTGCGTCTTACATACTGTACTCTGAATACCCCTGAGAATATTAGTCTTTCACAGTTGCATCACATTGATTCATATTCGTTATCCACTGTAACTCCAGATCCTTTTTGGCAGCACTATCATCTAGCCAGCTATTTTCCCATTTTATATTTGGGAATTTGATTTTTCCTTAAGTGAAATACTTTGCGTGTGTCATCACTGACTTTCAATTTGTTGAATTCAGACCAATTCTCCAATTTGTCAAGGTTGTTTTGAATTCTAATTACGTCCTCCAGAATGCTTGCAGCAATACCTCCCAGCTTGGTGTCACCTGCGAATTTTATAAGCACACTCTCCACTCCATTACCCAATCATTATCCAAAACTAGTACCAGATGCAGGACCCCACTAGTTTCACCCTCCCAGTTTGACACCACTGATAATTTCTTGGAATATTGCTGTCTAGATGAATTTACTATAAGGTGGGTGCACAACTGTTTGAAAAGCATTTCCCTCATTTGGTTATGAGAATGTCATGGGGGTCCACGCCAAAAGCCTTTCTCAAATCAATATAATCACATCTATCTCCACCACACATCCACTAGGCCAGCAACCGTGTCAAAGAAGGAAGTTAGGTTGTCGTGATTTCTTCTGGGCAAATCCATGCTGGCTATTCCTTATAAAACCATTATCCTCCAGGTGCCTACAAACTCATTGTTTAATCATTTGTTCCAGTATCCTTTCTGGTATAAAACTTCAGTCATCCTGTAAGTCCCCAAGCCCTCTGTGTTCCCCTTTTTAAGGGCAGGTAGTGTTTGGCCTTCTTCAATCTTCTAGGATTTCACCCGCATCCTCCATGAGTTCTTGAAGATAACTGCTAACAGTTTCAAGACTGCTTCAGTTAAGTTCCTGTATTATCATAGTAAGCGTGTGAACAAGGTTAAAATATCACCACAAATCAGGCCTTGTACTGAAAGATCCAACACTCCATAAAGAACAGTATAACAAGTCAAGTTTTAATATTTATAAAATTCATATATACAAAACAGTAAACTAATTCACCAAAACTATAAAATACACTTTTTACACATCACAATGTAATTTTATCTAGTACACAGTTTTCATAAGTTGAGACTATCACAGCAAACAGGCTGCTTGTATGGTGGATGCTGTTTTGGTTCTATAAAGACACTTAAAATGAGCAATGCCTTTTTCAACTCAACTTATTGTAGTTCGTCACCATCTTTAAAAAGTTATTTGAATTGTTAGAAATTAAGGCTAAACTCAGGCCTTTCCTGCCCAATGCAGCAAACTGGTCTAAAAACAGTTGCATGATATTGCATAGTATGTGTGCTCCAATACCTAGGCACCATCCGGTGTTACAGCAGAGAAGGCTTTTAAAATCGATTTCCAAGATACAGGATTGTGTCACAAAATTAACTAGTGTTTTGTCATTTCAAAGGCTATGATTTTCGCACTGGTATTTTTATTAAAAGTCACAGATAGGATGCAGGTGATAAACAATACATCATGCTGAAGCCCAAGTAGGGCTGAAGCCAAAGAACTCTGAGACCTGTGTTAAAAATCACAGAATCTGTGACCTGTGTGACACGAAATCATAATCATTTCATTTGTATGTGATTCAAAATTAAATAAAAAAAAATCAGACAGCTTGTTTAAGAGAACACCACACTTGGCTAATTTTTAAGCATAGGGTTTGAGACACGTTGTGTGCAGTCAGTCATTAATGAAAAGGTATATTAGCTGTTCTATTCTACTGGGCAAATTCAAACAACAGAACCGGCTTAGCTGGAAAAATGCACTTTATCCAACAGACTAATGTCTATGAACTGAAACACGACTTCCAAAACAGACTTTACCACAGGGCCTTTAAATCCTGTGGATTGTTGAAAGATCATTTACTCACTATTGTGCCAAGCATGGGAGCTTAACACATGTCTGTGTGGAGCTGTACTGTAAGAGCAGCAGCTGGTTTTGAACAAGATGCCCTCATGTCTCAAAGAAACCTGAAGCAATCAGACCCCTTTAAAGCAGTTGTCTCTGCATACTCCTAACATTTTAATATCTCAAAGCAAGGTTAACTAGTTCTTAAACTGGGGGAAGGCATGCTGACTGACAAGAGGCTTGCATGTGACAAGTTAGGAAAGACTGAGTTTATGGGACCCAGTTACAAACAGTTGGAAAAAAAAATAAAAAAAATGATGATTTATAATGGAAGTGCATGCAGCTATAGCCATGCTAATGTGCTGGTAGAATACACAGCCAAATAGCTTTCCTGGAGTCAGTTATCAAAGAATACTCATTCACTACTGATGGCATTTTGTTTCAATATATAGAAAGTATTTAAGCAGAAGTATTTGGGATCTATTTAGAAACTAGATCGCCGCTCTCCCTTCCTCCCTCCCAACAATACTCATTGGCTGTTCACCAGAAAGTCCATCTTGGAGGACATCAGTGCAGCTCTTTCGACTGTGCTTATTTCCAAGTCAACCAGATGAATCATGGACACGCGCCAAGAGCTAGACTGTAGAGGTTTACAGAGTACAGAAAGGCAGCCACAGAACTGCCAGCACTGGAGCCATCCCGTGTCTCCCTCCTCTCCCCATGGAAAGGCAAGCATGTCGACACAGAGACAGAAACCTAGACACTGCTTTTAAAGATACCATTAAAAAGAAACACAGACTTACAAAGAGCCAAGCAATTCGGACTCAAGACTAAACTGACTCTCACAGAGGCACCACCTCATTAGTTAACAGAGAATCAGCCTCAGTTCTGGATATCCTAGCTGCCCGTCATCCCCATTTGTGTTAAACAATTTAGTGTCACTGTTTAAAAAACAAAAAGTGAATTGAGTGCTCACTTAAAAAAAAAAAAAAAAAAAATCTGATTTACAGCACCAAGTGGGGGATCCCTCCAACCCCAGCCACAAGAAATACTCAACACTGACAGCAGCAACACAAGCCCAGGGGCAGGTGCCGCATAGTCCTGTCAACATACCTCGCTCTTCGGCTGGACCATCCAGAAGTGAGAGTGGGGAGGACTCCATGCTTATTCAATTTAAGACCAGTATGATTAAGCCAATCTTAAAGATCTGTCCTAGGAATACGTCTTCCAAGAAGCAGCCATGGTGGACACTGTTAGATAAGAATTCACTTACCAAAGAGTACAATTGCTTTAGAGGAGCTGCTGAAGTCTCTCTCTATCCACCAACTTTTATTGTGTTACAGAGTAAGGGAGAAGGGATACACGGATGTAAACAGTTGGGCTTACAGGAGGAGTGCTATCTGACCACCACCCCAGGCTCGTTTAATATGGGAGGGAGTGATCAGGTCTCAGGCTTACCACCTTACTACTCCACTTTGTTTAATGCATACTGGACAACTCATGGGGAAGAGACTAATACTAGCTTGCAAAAATAGGTACTACCTTCATCATGGGAGATCAGTATTTGATTTATAGCAAGTTGCACTTAAACAACCACATTAGTTGGTGTAGTTTTTATTGCCCTAGGATCGCATACAGCCAGTTGCTTGACAGAACCAATACCTGTTTTGATGCGAACGTCTGTTGATAACCATCAAACATCATGCAGGTCTCAAGGCTCATTCCGTTTGAAAGCTGGAATCCTGGTAGGTGTCTAAAGGGCCGCCCTAAACATCGGAAGGAAGTTTTCTGCATGCAATGTCCTTCAAAGTTGTTAAGAAAAGAATCAAGACCCCACCACGGATCATCTCTGCTCACAAAAGGCAACTATATGGAAAATGCAAAGCATAATGCAAGTTTTATTACAGCAATAAAACAGGGGTGGGAACCGTTCTCTAGGCTGCTAAACAATTAAGTTCAGCTGTCTCATGGGATTTTCATTATCAAATGCAAGAGGTGCATATCAAGTGAGGAGCATTTACATTTTACCTTTTGTCAAAGCAACAAGAGCTAGTTTTGTTGTGGGCATAGCCTGGAATTACAGAATAGAATAGTGCCACTGCCCTGCTCATTGGTGCAAACAGAAAGGCCATACTGATACAAATGTTATCAAGTGGAGGCAAAGTGCTGTCCCCTGGCAAGTTTAGGGCACAAGTGGAAATAGACAAACTAAGGTCCATGTTCAAGGACAGAAAAAATGTGTGGCACAAAAGGGTTGCTAATCCCTTCAACGGCTCAGTCTCCATGCTACAATTTCTTTGACCAGGAAAATTCCTTACAGGATACCCTTGTGCTTCTGTCCATTCACCAGGACTGTTCAGTATCAAGTGGCTTATAAATGGGGAAGCAGAACATTAGCTTAGAAGCAATTCTGTAGCACCTATTTCTTAGGGAGGTCGAGCTCAGGTGCATGGTTAGATTTTGAGGGCATGGGAACAGTTGCTCAAAAGCATAATTTCTTGCTAGTCAGTTAATTAAGCAGCCTCAGCCTAGAAGTATGACAACTAGAGTCAGCCAAGATATTTTAAAGGAAGAAATAAAAATGATTTGTCCAGAATAAGGCTTGCAGAGATTCAAGACTTCCCCCACTTTAAAGAACTTTGGATCGCAGGTTTGGGAAAAACCTGAGCAGTGAAGCCCAGAGGACATGGGCTTCACATAAACAATAATAAAACACACCCATTATAAATCTTTACAGAGCACTACAGAACCAGCACTGAATTGAAAGACTATCACAGAAGTGGGGAAGGGAAGAAACCCATACAAGACAAGCTGGACAGACTCAATTAAATCCTGATTACTCTAGGTACCACCTCATAACATCCGTAAAGCCTTGACACACAATCCTGGGTGGAAAAGAGAAATCAGTGTTGTAGATGGACTAGAGGGATGGATTTCATACTATCCCAGACTCCCCTTCAGCTGCTGTCACAGCTTCAGTACAGTGAAATTTTAGTTTTTGGCTCAATAAGCGCCTCCCACACTGTTTAAACGATAGCTCCTTCCATACCAAAATCTCTGAGCTACACAAATGCTCTCGCTCTGTCTGAACTTAAGCCAGCAAATTTCTTAACCTTTAGTTAGCTTTGAAAAGTCTGCAGAAATGCTAGCTGTTGGAAGCTCCTTCAGGCATGTTAGCAACACAGTTCTAGGTTTGACAGCACAATTTTAAACATTTAATTTACTATAAAGTTGGCAAGCTCAGACAGTCTACTCTGCTGTATTACATGGAATAAGATTCAGATGTATGACGACAATGGAAACTAGAAATTTTCTAAAGAATTGTCATTTAAAATAGAGCAGCTATTAATCAACTCCATTAAATCTTTGTCACCACAATATCTTGTGTTCCCCCTACATCTCAAGAATATTGTTCAATGGGTAGTTAAACTACACGTTTAATAGATAACTGCTATTTATCGACAATTATAATGTACAATTTTAATGATAAAATTGTTTAAGCCCAATTCACTTGGTAATTCTAGAGCAGTTACTGCCTTGTAAGTAGCTAATTCAAAGAGCAACTTATTGGTTAGCTACTTTCAGGGAAAGGCATCTACCTGAATAAGTCTTCAAAACTTTGGAACAAGACACCAACATGATTTTCAAAACAGGCTCCCATCTGCCACTTTTATAAAACAGAGTAGATCACATTAAACATGGTGCATTTCCTCTCTCTCCTTGCTGGAGACAAAACACACGGCGGACCCTTGTCAGCGACCTGCACGTGACAAATCAGGGACAGCGAGTTTTTTTTTTTTAAAGCATATGTTCAAGGCCTCCACCTGATTGTAGTCCTGCCTGTGACTCATTTCCTGACTAGTCAGTTGAACAATAACTTATGAAGTTTATAAAAAAAAAGAGCTGTCCCTCCCAGCTGCATTTACCAGCAAACAGTCTCCAGGATGCCACTCAAAAAACACAATCATCAGTGGTTTCTTGCAAAACAATTGAGCAGACTATCAAGTCTGGCTAAAGATTGTTGCCAATACTGGGTAGTACCTTCTGAATTCTACATTAGTAATTACTAGTACCACAGATGACTAGCTTTATTGTACTGTTTTTACATAGGTAAATCCAGCAGGGCATGTTTTTAAAAATGCGTCCTAGCCAGGTAAATGTATTTACTACTTTAGAATGAGTGTGTCTTTGCAACAGGGAATCCTGCTGGACTGAGGGTATTTTGATTTTCTAGTGGAAACTTTCAATAAAGTTTCACACTATGACTGGACAATGCATGTTATAACTACACCTGAAAGATATGTATTCACCTAACACAGCAGATAGCTAGTGTCTCCAAACTACTCTTCTTAGATGTTTAATCATGCACCGAACAAAAAGAAACAGGTCTACTCAAACCTGTTTGAAACTAGATTAAGTATTGTACTAAACTAGTGCGTTTGAATCCTTGAAAGCAGTCAGTAATATGGCATAGTGTTAACTTACATCAAAGTGTCTCATTTTGCATTAAAGTAGTTAAGCACACTGTACTCCAGACTAATTTTTGTTTGTCCTTATGGTCAGAAGAGTGACTAAATCACATTTTCCGTTTACAAATTCAGAGCTATATTGATTACTTTTGACAAAAAAGACAAGTTTGCTATTTTGTACCGCTCTTTGCATTGCAGAATTAACACAGCTATAGAATACTGACCTGAATTGTTTTCTAGATCCCCCATCAAAACTGTTAACCAACAGTAAAGTCTTGATGGTTGGATGATAATGCTTGAGCAAGAAAGCTTCTTAAGTTACAGAGCTTTAGTAGAATATATACAGCTTGCAGTGAGTAAAACATGAGCTATATTCTTAGCTCTGGCTAAGAGGTGCAAAGCCCCATTCTGACTTGTGCACAAAAACAACAACTCTGCATTTCCTCAGTCGCAGAGCTACTGTGTGAAGGGATGGTCCCAGACCAAAGAAAGGCTGCTCTTACACCTAATGGCCCCAAGACGACCAAAACAGTACCTGAGGATTGATGCAGTCTGGGGACATCACGGTCATGCATGTCCTCACCTTCCTCCTGGGGCTCTAAGAGGCCAACTTTATGGTACAAAGCAGTCACAACTTGCCAGAACTGGTGGTTTTACTATTACAGAAAAATGAAACTTAAGAGTTGTCGATGTTAAACATGGAAAAGCATAATGCTACCTCTCAGGGTACATCTTTAACAGTGAAGTTGCTTTGAGAACATCATATTTATTAGCTCAGTTTAAAAAAAATAAAAAAATCAATAAGGTGACCAAGAGTACATGACCTTAAATGTGCATTAAAAAGAAGAGTAGTTTCAGGCTCCAATATTGCAGTTAAAACTACAGTAGACTTCATATGTAAAACTGAGGCACCTTTTCAATAATACCCGGTTCTAAAAAAGGAATGTTTTCTCAAGAGTTAAATGGGCAGAACATTATTCCAAATAGAACACTCAGTAAAATAATGAAGTACACAAAGAATCAACTGGGAAGTTAGGCAGTTTGAGTTGACCTGCTATAGCTCTAAAGCCTTCTGTTGAGTAGAAACAACTGCAAAGTCTAAATAAAATATTTGAATGCTTAAATAATGAAGAGTAAACACCTTTAGATCTCATTTAACCAAATAAAGAGGCAAGCTCAGAAGAAATACATTCCACTAGACCCTTAAGCCACTATTTGTAACACCTCATATTGAAGCATTTACCTTTCCAAATGCAATTACCATAATTGAATCCTCATCTGTAACAATGCGGAACATTCAAGACAGGATGACTTGATATTTTCCTTTTTATATTAAAAAAAATCACTAAACATTAAAAAAAGTAAAATTGGTCCCTGCGAGTAAGACTTTTCTAATAGGCAATTAACTACTGTTGACATTTGAGAAGTAGTGGAAGTATAATTTTAAAATAAATAGATTTTTCTGTCTGCAGCTTCTTACTGGTTTACTTCATGAAACATTTTATATGCATTATATATAACTAGAATAAAACCACATCCTTTTCACTCCTGAAGCCAGCACAAAGAAAGCTACAAGGGCAGCAGATTTCTGCATTAGGAAGCTGCGTATACCACACACACAGAGACTTGAACTTCTGCAAGCCACAAAAGGAAGGATTCTAGATTTTATCCAAGTTAAACACATGAAAAGTCCACACTCTTTTTAGACCAGCACTTCTCTTGGGATTAAATGCTGAAGTGTTCCTTTTTTGACATGTCATTACAGTTTCAAAGGGGACAAGAAATACACAGATTCTACTGACTTGGTCTAGTTAGAGAAAGCCCTTCTGATTTTTTTTTTTTTTTAAATAAAATCAAACTATGGTACCAACTGCACAGTAAACATTTGCGTTTGAAAGTTCTCTGGGAAGAAGAAAAAAGACACTACATCATTGAAATAAAGGTATATCTTAAATCTTGTTTATGTGCCTCATTGTAGTAGTTAAGGTTGGAATTATCTGTACACAAACAAGGCACCTGATAGTTAACTATGTAAGTTTAGAGAGCTAGAAAGTCAACATTTCACATCAAGATTATTCACAGCCTCTTGCAATTTCACACATGTACACCATCTCCTGAAATGGGCCACTAATTTTGACAGTTTACTCATACTATATATAAATTAATATACGCTAAAGATCCCATTAAGAAATAGATTAAA
Organism: Dermatemys mawii; assembly: GCA_007922305.1. Lineage (NCBI taxonomy): Eukaryota > Metazoa > Chordata > Testudines > Dermatemydidae > Dermatemys > Dermatemys mawii. Next base: position 9,594,635 of record ML677381.1, on the reverse strand, counting down.
AATGGGCTAGTTTACAGCAGGGTCCGGCTGTCCAAATGTATCAGTGCAGCTATAAAATTGGGATCTCAGGAGTGCTGGCTCTTCTTGTGTAAGAAGTGTAAGGTCAGCGGTTAGGAACTAATATCAAACAGCTGCTCTACCACCAAAAATTTTGCTAAACAGTTTAATCAGCTTCCACACATTTGGAGACAGATAAAGCCCTTTTATATGAGAGAGAGGAGCTTTACAAATACTGCCAACTGCAGGTGTGAGAACAGCGATGAATTTCCATAAATGACACCTCACTAGAGCACCCACGATGGGCAGATATGCAGTCAGATGTTCTAGTATGTGCCTCAAGCTGTATTACCGTGGAAGTCAGTTTCCCATGATGTAAGACACTGTACATGTAGTGCAAAACAAAATCTTGTCCACATCAGCCAGGCCTTAATTTTCTCCTCCATTTGACTTCGGAGTGGCAGGACAGAGGACTCATATAGCCTGGTGGGTTTCATTTATAGTTCTACTGCATTTCATTTATAGTCCTAGACTTGCGTGCCTCAAGAGACTGATGCAAGACCTTCAGACAAGAGTTGTGCATCCACGCTGATAAGTGGATTTCAGATCCTTGGCAAACACTGCACATGCAAGCAAGATCTGATTACATATTTAAAGATTACATGTGGAACTGTGATTAATATATTGCCATTTATTCTCTAGTACAACTACCAACCTCATTATAATTTACATTAGTTTGACTGGTTAACTCAGCACCTCCAAACTACAGAGAAAGGGAGTCTGGACAGTTTCTGTCCTTGCAAAACAACAGTTTTCATTAAAAAAGTCTTCCTTACATAGTTTGTCAAAGTTAGATTTTTCTAAGATAGGAAAGTGATTGTGTTATTCAACATTCCAAACTAGGTGTCAAACCCTACAATGGCCACTTTTTTCAGTAGTGTTACTCCTCCAAATGATTCAGTAGCTAACATCAATGTTTGACTCCTTCTGCCTCCATGACTGGCTAGTTTCAGCATTCCTGAGCCAAGTGAATAACATGGGTCCTAAAACCACATGCAAGAGCCATAAAGATAAAATAAAAGCTTTGACTTATAACCCCTGGGTAGATTTTAACAGGACAAGGGGTGGTAGTCTTCACTGCAACATAATATCCTTCAGATTCTCTTGAAGGATTGTGTCCTTCACTGCATGAAACACAAAGCGGATATTTTCAGTGTCTATGGCAGTTGTGAAATGATGGAAGAGTGGCTTACTGCGGTTCCGTCGCTTTCTGTCAAAACACTGCACCAAGTAACGCTGAACATCTTCTAGCCTGTGAGGATCACCCTTGAAGTCTGAGAAATACTTCTTAATACTGACTGTCTTTACCTTCTCTACAAGGAGATCCATTTTGTTCAGGAATAGGATGATGGAAACATTAAAGAAGAGCTTGTTATTGACTATTGTCTCAAAGATGTTCATTGACTCCACCAGTCTGTTTGTGCGTCTGTCTTCCATGAGAACCTGGTCATATTCACTGGAGGAAACCATGAACAAAATAGAAGTTATCCCATCAAAGCACTGGAACCACTTCTGACGCTGAGACCTCTGTCCACCCACATCTACCATCTTGAAAGGGATTTTTTTAATGATGAAGTCATGCTCTACGATTCCCTTGGTGGCTTTTCGGGCTAACAAAATATCTTGTTTGCTGGGGAAATAATTCTGTAAGAGAAAGGAGAAGAGTGTCAAATTGTCTCAGATTTTCCTTTTAAAATATGCAACATCAGCTGGCATTTTAAAAACAAAATTTATCATATCTAAATGTAATGATAGCTACGGGAAGCTATCATGTTCCAGTTCTACGTGACATCCGAAACTGAGTGACCAAGTGAAGGACATACTATACAAGATCATAATTAATGGACTTTTCAAACAATGGATTGTATGTTGAAAGATGGAAGAACATGATGGAGCATGTGAAAGTTTATGTATAGGTCCCAGTACTTTCCTTCAAAGTTTCATTCCATATGCATATTTAAATTTAATTCTTCCTTTCCAGGTTGGAAACTACTTTACTATTAGGATATTCTTGCCCATAAAACTATTAATTTGTGTTAATGAATGCAAGTCTCCATAATGTTCCTGAAATTATCTTTTAAACTGGTTTTTAAAAAAAGCTTGATACATTTACAATAATATCTTGCAAGCTTTAGTGAGAGCATCCTTCCACAGTAGGTACGTGCTGACCACTACCACGAGTTTAATTTTGTTGTAAATACTGGCCAGTCTCACTGCCACCTATGGGAACAACAGTGAAATAGACAAAATTCTTCTGTCTTTATGCTCAGGAAGATGAGCAGCAGCACATTCCCATCTCACCTTTTCTCCCCATGTTTGCAAGAACCCAAGCTGTTTTCCCCATTACTGTGACCCTTACAGGTGGCAGTAGCTTAATGGACAATTTCTTGTAAAATTCACATTGCTGCTCAGGACAACAGCGAACAACAGATCAGCAAAGGAAGTGGATGTGGTCCAAAGACGGTGAGAGAGGAGACAGAAGAGGACAACGTGGGTTTTTGTTCATGTAACTTTTCATTGTATGCCTGTTTACGTGTCAATACAAAGGCTTAGTAAAGTGTTAATCAAGTTGCATAGGCCAATGTTTAACACATTTCAGCCCCCACCCCCCCGTTTTTTTGATTAAAATGTTTGGAACTTATGCTTACTAATTTTAAACCAGGGATATTAAAGCTTCTACAAGAATACACTTTAACTTCAACCCCTGTGGACTATAAATAGTTGCATCTCACCAGCTGGCCAATTCGATCCAGGTTATCCAGGAAGTATTTCACCGATTCACCCTGTTGAAAAAGAAAGAGATGCTTCTTAAATCTTGTTTCTAGGCTAGCAAATCAAGCAGTTTATTGAATGAAAGCCTTTTTTGCCTATTTGCTTTTCCACATACAATGAAGCTTAAACACACACACAAAATTGATGTCTGGATTGGATCCTGGTGTGTTTAGAGGTTGTAATGAGAAGAGTATTATATAGTCTACTTTGAAACAAACTGTTGGTAAGAATATTGGAGCAGCTTTAACATAACCATAAAACAATGCAGCACTTCCTGTGAAAAAATGGACCAAGGCACATTACTTAGAAAGCAATAAAGAAAGTTTATAGCAATAGGTTTCTACAATTAGTGCTCAAAATTCATACACTGAACATGAGCTGCTGCTAGAGCCAGCTCATGCTTGTCTTAATGCACTGGGTCCTCTCTTGTACGTAGAAAACAGCACAGCGGACTACATTTACTGGAAGCTAATGCATTTTTATCTTAACACTCATGGCAGAGAACGGAAGCACATCCTACACATCAGACGGCAATTTTTGAAGTACCAATAGGTTCAAGCAACCTGGGATTTGTCTGGCTTAAATTTTGACTAAGGAGACAAGCTTGGCAGAAAAATATAGGGTGGTTTTTTTATTTTTTTATTTCCTTCAAACTATGATCTCTCCTAAAGGATACAGTGGGCTTCAAAAACCACCTAACCAGATCATTTTTAAAACTGAAGTGGCTTTTTTAAAAATATATCAGACTATTGTTGATTTGGGTATGTAATATTAAGCCTCTTGGGTTGTCTCTTTTAAAAATGCATTTCTTTGCACGACCTCCAGTAAATCATTTAAAATCAATCAAATCAAATGTAATTTAAAGCTGACAAGCAGGAATACTTTATGCTCCTTTATATAGCAAAACTTTTTCCATTTAGAAGGAAGCTTCAATTTCACCCCAAAGGGAAACAGGAATCTTCTTCCTCAAACCCATCTGTTCTGGAGTACTCCACATCCTAGACTGAGAATGAAAATTAGCATCCACTCCTCCCATCACTAGTCACCATCCTTGCATCTATAAAGGTGTCTGAAATCTCCCTTCAAAGCCTATCCATTGCACTCCTCGGGAGCAATGGATGATGTGGAGATGCACTAGAGTGCTACCAGTAGACTAAACCAAGATTAAGATTGGTAGTTTGCGCTCACCAAACAGTTATATTCAGGATCAGATTTAGATTCAGATTTATTCTAGGAGCATAACCTATTATCTCCCACAAGAAAGATCTGCCTGCTTATTTGTATGAACCCCATCACCATAGTGTGCAAGATGATAAAACCAAATTCCTTTCCAGAACAAATGAAAAAGGGTACCATGTTTGGAAGAGTCACATGGAAGACTGGGGCACTCAATACTAGTTTACTACAACTCAGCACAAGCTTTCAGACTAAGAGCCCCTAGGAGTCCTTCAATGTCAACTGGTAGAGGGCCCACCATGCTATCACTCTATCACATATTCCCCTAACACACTGTTATTGTAATATCTATCTAAAAAGTGTCACGTAAGGTATTGTATAACAACTGGTGACACATGAGGTCTGAAAATCATTTTGTGATGTATATACAAGTTGTGCACAAAGAGCTGTGTGTGTGCTGGAAATATGTTCTTAAAATGTGTTTGGGAAGCAGTGCCTAAGCCCAGCCTGCCCTAAACAAAGAAATGTGTATTTAGCAGTCTGAACATCATGATTATTGGCAGAGGACAATAAAAGTATATTTATATATACGATAAAAAATGCTAACAAGAAGCATTTTAGTGAGCACACTAGGAGGCCGAGTCTGCACGCCAGGAATCCTTCCTGCCTCTCAAGACAGAGAGAATGAATTTTAGACAATATAAGGGGAGCAGAGAGACACTTTAGTAATCCAGCACTTGAGGAACAAAGGGAACAGCACTCTGATTCTGTGTAGGTGGATCCCCTGGCTTGAGATGCTGCTACCTTGGTGTAAGGCAGCAGTTCTCAAACTGAGGGTTGCGTCACGTCCCCCTCCCCCATCCCCAGGAATCACTGGCTGCTTCCAGGGGGGTTGCGAGCTCCTGGTGCCGCCGACATGCTGCCGAATTGATTCCTTCCGCATTTGGCGGACATGCCACGCATTTCACAATGGCTACCAAAAAGCTTCCGAAGCAGTTGTTTCCAGTTTCGGTGAATGCTGTGAAGTGTGCACTATGTCCGCCGAAAGGCCCCAAAAGTGGAAGGAATCAATTTGGCGGCATTTCAGCAGACATACAAGGCTCGCGCTACCAGGCTGGAAAGTTTGAGAACTGCTGGTGTAAGGAAACATCTTTTGCAAAAATTACAATGTGCTAAGATTAGTCACTAGAAAGTAGGATTTATTTTGTTTTGTCTGTAACCATACCTGCCTCTCTCTCAATTAGTATCACAAATATCTGGTCTTTTTTTCCAACAAAGCAAAACCTTATTTTTGTTTTATTACAAAATCATCTCAGTGCAGTATATTGAAGTCAAGCATGAGTCGTCAGCTACTCTAACAGGATGGTGTGCATTCTGTCTCTTTGGAGACAGCAAACCTAACAATTTCTGAGTGTCCATTGAGGTGGACTGGATACTGCTGGAGACCTCTGATGAACTTGATTCACTGACTGTTACCTCTCCACCGCCTCTACTAGTCCCCCTTCCCTCACCCCCCAGTCAAAGCAACAAAGATGAAGAATATGCCAACATGTCATCTAAAGGTTCAAGTGGTGTATCTACATCTCAACAGCCTGACACACAAATATCGCTACCTACTAGAGAAACAGGTCTCCAAAACCTAAAAGGCAGCTCCTGATGTCTGTTGGTCAAACTTTTCCCATTTAATTTCAAAAAATGAGTACTGGTGCACCTCTTCCAAAAAGGTTACAAAGAAGGAAAGCTTCTCATTGCTTCGGTTGGTACAACTAGAGGAGCTTGGTTTGCCAGACCGATCAGCAAAGCCAGTGCTGACAAACTATGTGAAAGGCCGCAAAACACCAAGACTCTGAACTGCAGCGATATGCAGCAAGCCTTATAAGTCAGTCACTGACTAAGCCAATTTTAGAAGTACTTAATGAGGCTGTTAAGAATGCTAGACTCAACATAGTTCATGTGAGCAAACATGGCTGTTGCATCATACTTTCACTTAAGCAAGAGATAACTTTGGCCTCCTGTTTGTAGTGTGAGGTAAGTGCATTGTTACTGGTTAACCCTGAAGTTGGACTCTGGTTCTGAACAAGACGAGGAAATGCTCACTATCTTTCTGCAAGAAACTCAACTGACTAGTTAAAAGCATGTAGTGCAACAGTGAAAGGGCTTGGCTACACTTGCACGTTATACCGCAATAAAGTCTCTCTGAGTGCTCTACCTTACTCCCCGTCCACAATGGCAAGGCACATAGAACGCTCCGATTCCCCGGCTGGAGAGCTCCTGGTACTCCACCTTGGCAAAAGGATTAATATCTAATGCACCTCCGCTGGAGCGCCACAGCATCAGTATGGACAAGGCATTACGTTACTGCGCTCTGATTGACCTCCGGAAACGTCCCATAATCCCCTTAAGCAAAGTGGCCTCTCTTCTCTTTGTTGCGAAATCACTCCAGGAATGCGGAAGTGCCCTTTCAAAGCTCCATTTCAGACAGTGGTTGTTATCTGCTGGAGCAAAGCAAACAATAAATGTTTGCTGTGAGTGAGAGGTGGAGTGGAAGGGATCTGAACTTACAAGATTGTCAGCATGCTCTCTCTCCCCCACAAACACATACACACACACAACACACTCCACCCCATCCCCCCGCATTTGAAAAGCATGTTACAGCCACTTGAACGCTGGGATAGCTGCTCATAATGCACCGCGCTCCAAATGCCACTGCAAGCGCCGCAAATGTGGCCATGTCAATGCACTTGCAGCTATCAGTGTGGACAGACTGGAGCACTTTTGCTAGTGTGCTCTCTGAAGGCTGGTTTAACAAAGCTGGTTTAACCTAAAGCTGCAAGTGGCTCTCTCATTGACAAGAAGGTGAGTCTCAACTGTTTGAAATGGGCTAACCTGACTACCACTACAAAAGAGATTTTTCCTTCTTGTGATAATAGCCCACTTTAATTGATTTTTCTCCTTAGAGTTGGTAAGGCAACCCACATCTTTTCTGTGTATATACATCTTCCTACTGTGTTTTCCACTCCATGCATCTGATGAAGTGGGTTTTAGCCCACACAAGCTTATGCCCAAATAAATCTGTTAGTCTCAAAGGTGCCACAAGTACTCCTCGTTCTTTTTGCTAAGGCAGACAACGTGGCTACCACTCTGAAACCTGTCACCATGCAAGTCAGAGAAAAGTGTAACCTTAATCTCTCCTATACACACTGCAGAAGCCATCTTAACTTCCTGGAAAGATAATGGAGCGAATAATTAAGCAATTTCCAAATACCTATAAGATAATAAGGGGATAAGTAACAGTCAGTATGGATTTGCTGAGAATAAATTGCTTCAAACAACCTAGTAGCTTCCTTTGACAGAGTAACAAGCCTTGTGAGTAGCAGCAGGAGGTGGTAGAGGTGGTATATTTTGACTTTGGTAAGGCTTTTGATACGGTCTCCCATGACCTTCTTATAAACCAGCTAGAGAAAGCTATTGTAAGGTGAGTGCATAACTGGTTGGAAAACCATTCCCACAGAATAGTTAACAGTAGTTCACAGTCAAACTGGAAGGCATATTGAGTGGGTACTGAAGGGCTTCATCCTGCATCTGGTTCTGTTCACGATCTTCATCAGCAATTTAGATAATGGCATAGAGAATCCACTTATAAAGTTTGTGGACAACATCAAGCTGAGAGGGGTTGCAAGTGCTTTGGAGGACAGGATTAAATGATCTGGACAAACTGGAGAAATAGTCTGAAGTAAACAGGATGAAATTCAATAAGGACAAATGTAAAGTAGTCCATTTAGGAAGGAACAATCAGTTGCAAGCATACAAAATGAGAAATGACTACCTAGGAAGGACTACTGTGGAAAGGCACCTGCCTGGGGGGAGGGGAGGGAAGAGAGGGGGCACAGTGGATCAAAAGCTAAATATGTAACAGTTGCAAAAAAAAAAAAAAAAAAAAAAAAGACACCCCGCCCCCCCAAACATTCTGGAATGTATTAGGAGTGCTGTAAACAAGACATAAGTAATTCTCCTGCTGGACTCTGCACTGATATGGCCTCAACCAGAGTATTGTACCCAGTCTTGGACACCACGTATCAGAAAAACTGTGGACAAATTGCAGAAAGTCCAGAGAACAGCAAACAAAAATGACTGGAGGCCTAGAAAACATGACCAATGAGAAAAGAACATAACAGTTTTCAAGTACATAAAAGGTTGTTACACGGAGGAAGTAGAAAAATTGTTCTTGTTAATCTCTGAGAACAGGACAAGAAGCAATGAGCTTACATTGCAGCAAACACAGTTCAGGTCAGACATAATTAGGAAGCTATTTTTCTAATTAGGGTAGTTAAGCATTGGATAAATTGCCAAGGGAGGTTGTGGAATTTGTCACTGGAAGGTTTTTAAGAGCAGGTTAGACCATCACCTGTCAGGGATAGTCTAGAAGATAATTTGAACTTAGTCCTGCCTTCAGTCCCAGGGACTGGACTAGATCTCTCTAGGTCCCTTCTACTCCTACGATTCTATGATCTACTCAACTAGTAGTAGTACAAGTTGCAGAATCTTCAAAAGACATTTTAAGTCATACATTTAATGTCTTTGTTATGTCTTTTAAACAAGAGTCCAAAGAGGCTGGAAAAAAATAGAAGATGCTCTGGGACTGATGTGCATATTAGTCCAACCAGGGAAAACCCACTGGCTTTCTCATGAGTGATCCTTGGCTGTTGTCTTAAAATTCGACATCACCACTAATGGCCTGATCTGATTTTTGCGCTATGTGTTCTGGGATAAAAGAAGTAGGAATTCATCTCTTGCTAACCCCAGTCATGACAGCTACAGATGAGTGTTCGTTTTTGTCATTGACTAAAATTTTGTGTTCCAAAAGAAGTCACCTTCTGCCTGATCTTGTGAATGAACTAGTGAGCATATCAATTCAAGGACTGGAAGTACCGGACACATGAGAAGCCATCAAAAGATTAAACAAACTGCATTCAACAAGTTCATTAACAGGGTTGTGCAAATTTATAACAAGAAACCAAGAAGGATGTAGATGTAGTTGTAGTGCTTCATAGAAGGCTCGAATAGCCAACTAATTCGTGTGATGATTTTAAAGCATAGTTAAATCTAATAAAATGCTGGTGAAACATTTTTTGGTTTTTATTATGGAGCCATACAGCCCACCTTCGCCCTCACAGACTCGTTCCTTGGCCTTCACCCTCCTGTAAATTTGAACACTTCCCCTAATTTCACTTCTTGGGGAAAGTACTGCCTGCAAGGGAAAGTTTAGACTGGCAAAAAGAACAGGAGTACTTGTGGCACCTTAGAGACTAACACATGTGTTTAAGCATAAGTTTTTGTAGGCTACAGCCCACTTCATCGGATGCACAGAATGGAAAATATAGCAGGAATGAAAATACACACACACAGAGAGAGAGAGAGAGAGAGAGAGAGAGAGAACATGAAAAGGTGGAATTTGCCATACCATTTCTAAGAGGCTATTTAATTAAGATGAGCTATTATCAGCAGGAGAAAAAAAAACTTTTGTAGTGATAATCAAGATGGCCCATATCAGACAGCTGACAAGAAGGTATGAGGATGGAGAAATAGATTCAATTTGTGTAATGACCCAGCCACACTCAGTCTCTATTCAAACCTAAGTTAATGGTATCCAATTTGCAAATTATTTCCAGTTAAGCAGATTCTCGTTGGAGTCTGTTTTGGAAGTTTTTCTGTTGTAAAATTGTCACCTTCAAGTCTGTTATTGAGTGACCAGAGATGCTGAAGTTGTTCTCCTATTGGTTTTCGCATGTTACGAATCCTGATGTCAGATTTGTGTCCATTTATTCTCTGGTGTTGAGACTGTCCGGTTTGGCCAATGTACATGGCAGAGGGGCATTGCTGGCATATGATGGCATACTGGCAAAATCTTGAAGAATTTGCTGGCAAGGCAGACAGGCTGATGTGTCAGGAGGCTGACACAGCTTAGCAAGAGAGCTTTGTTGCTGCTAAGGCAGAGGAGTAATACAGTGGCTCAGAACTCTGGGCGTCATAAGCAGGACATCACACTAATGAATGGAGACAATGGAGCTCTGACTCATTTTCCATCTTCAGGTAAAACAGGAAGAATTTCATAAGGGATCCAAGCATGCAAATAGTCACTGCTTGTAAGTGATTCTGAAGGATTTATAGATGGATGGTCGGGAGAAATTACTTTTTTCCAGGAGATATTTTCCAAACAATTGCTAAAACAAGAGCTTCTTCCTTGCAGTCATGAATTTTCAGAAGATGAGTGTAATAGCCTGCATTTTCTGGCACTCTTTTAAAAAGACTGTCTTGTCAAGGCAGCATGGGTTTGTGCAGAAGAAATCTCACAGACTCCAAGAATAAAACTGTTCCTGTACAGCATTAGTCACACGGGAGGAGTGGGAGGGGGCCCCCCAAGAGGAAAAGGTCACTGAACTAAAAGTGTATCTTTCCCCATATCCCTTGCCCTTAATGTCTCTAGATGTGGTACAGACTGAAAATGGGCTATATCTGACAACGTGTTCTTTTCTTCAATTACTTTGTACACACATCCTCCCACGCTCGGAACAGGAAACAGCTGTGTGCACGTAAACTGCTGGAATACACGAGTAAATTTACCTAATTTATTGCTTGTGCCTCCCCATAGCCCCTGCTTTATTTTGTTATACGTATGCTACAGTTTTAAAGTCAAAACAAGACTGAAGAATAGGGCAGCATATTTAACAAAGCTTTCATCAGTGATTTAGTGGAAACAGAATAATCTGTAGCCTTTTTTTAAAGTGGAGCTTTTCCAAAGCCCTATAATTAAGGAACCCAATTAATCACTTTTTAAGGGGGTTCCAAGCAATGATTTTAAGCAAAACATTCTCTGATTAATCCCAAAAAGGAGGGTGACTACACCTGAGGGTTGAAGCAGATGCAAAGAGCACAGAAAGAAATGGACAAATCTAAAGAGTTTTGAATAGTCTCCCCTAGAAAGGAATAGAAAGAAACTAAATGCTTAACACAAACTACATGATCTCCACATGGTTTCAAGGTAAGAACATAACACCTGATAGCATTTAAAATGCCCACAAAAAGCTGAGGAAGGAGACAGTTTCTATCAGAATTACTGCTCATCAGTTTGCCAGCAAAATAACTTTTTTAAAAAGTGTTTTCTGCATAACACATAACAGGACCCAACTATAAAGCTGAACTAACCCCATCAGTTTAAAACGCTGGCAATGTAAAGGTACTGAAACATACAAATGGGGGCCAACAAATGATCCAGTGTTTAGGGTACTAGCCTGACACTCAGGAGCCTGGGTACAGTTCCCTGTTTTATCAAACTTTCTGTTTAATAGGAAGTCAGCATGTCACTGAGTCTGTGCCTCAGTTTGCTATCTGTAAAATGGGGACAATAGCACTCCCCTATGTTACAGTAGTGTTATGAGAATAAATGCATTAACATTTTCAGGTGTTTCGATACTGCGGTAATTGGGGCCATATAAACACCTGAGACAGAATCAAACTTATAGGTGCCAAAGTTACAAAGTAAGCTTTTAAGCCTGAAACAGCATCTATTGTACCAAGTTATCTGCTCCCCCTATCAAGGAATTAAACTTCTCCCTCTAAGGCTATTAGCAGCGATGAAATTTAAAATACAAACAGGAAGAAGTGTTCCAAATCATTTAATCATGTATGTCAACAGTCTCAACTCCTATCATGAAGAGTTATCCATGTCAGGAAAGAGGTCTCTTCCAACATTACCTCTATCATGGATTCTCTTTAGAGATACCAATGCAAGAGAGTCTTTGGCTACGAAAGAAGGCAAGCAAGGTCTCTGAAAGCAAGAGACTAAGTCAGATATGTTGTGTGCAAAACAAAAAAAAAATCCAAATCTATATAGCTAGATATGTTTGGATGTTATACTGACTGCATTGTTGGTCTACCTGGTCTGTAACAAATTCTAACACATTACCACAGTCCAACTTCCCCATATTCTTGACTTTGTACACAGTTTAAGAAGCTAACAAACAATGGACTTCTGCTCTTTATAGCATTAAGGACATACTGGATGACAGCTCTAAATCATTAATCTATGCAAACTCTCAAATTTAATTTCACTGAGTGACTATACGCAACTTTAGAAAGAGTGTGTATGGCAGAGCCTCACTGAGTAATTGCTATGAAAAAAGCCAGAGAGGATGAATAGCTGAAGGGGGAAAGAGGTGAGAGAGAAGTGTTGCAATACAGAATATGCTCTGTACAATTTTCTTGACTCCAAGAAAAATCCCACAAACCAGAAGGACAGTAACAATTAGATTAAAATTGAGGCCATGCTAAGACAATTTACACCAAAGGTTGCAACCTTCAGAGCTCACTTTAAAAAAAAAAAAAGAAAAAAAAAAAGGAAGTTCCTAAATACTCTAGAGCAGTGGCTCTCAACCTTTCCAGACTCCTGTACCCCTTTCACGAGTCCCATTTGTCTTGCATTCCCCTAAGTTTCGTCTCACTTAAAAAAATATTTGCTTGGAAAATCAGACATAAAAATGCAAAAATGACAGCACACCTATTACTGAAAAATTGCTTATTTTCCCATTTTTATCATAAAATACTGTGTCAGGTTGAAACCCCCCCCCCTCCTGGGGCGACACATGATGTGCTGCAATCCTACTGAGCCTGCGCTTTTCACCAGACTGGATTTCCTGACCCTGTTCTTGCTGTGGTTGCCTCTTAAGCCTTCTCTAGCACACACACAGGTACGGCCAGACCTAGCTGCAGACACACTGAAATCAGCTCCATGTGGGAAGACCTAGCTAGGGGAATGGTCAGCACTCATGTGCACACCTTTGGGATAGAAGCCCAAATTAATATGGTCTTGTGCTGTATAGAAAGATCTGCACAGTGCAAGCTCACAAAAATTCACCCTCTCCCTCAACGTGGAGAGAGATATGCACAGCTTTTCCCCCAAGCCACACTAAATATGAATTGCACAAACCGGGTTTTGAAACAAACAAGAAATAAATTTATCAACTACAAAAGGTAAATTTTAAGTGATAAGGGATAGCAAACAGTAAAATACAGATTACTGAGCAAATAAAACAACACACGCAACTTAAGCTTAATTCACTAAAGAAACAGGATACGAAATGTAATTTCTCATCCTAAATGTTGTCTTAGGTAGGTTGCAGAGTTTCTGTCGCTTAGGGTTCCAGTTATTTCTCTTTACAGCCTAGATCCGTGTCTCAGTCTGGACTCAGCCCTTGCCTTTCCCTCAGCTTCCTTCCTTTCCCTTCAGGTGTTTTTAGCAATCTTCCTTCTTGCATGGGGAGACAATGGAAAAGAGTCCTGATTGACTTACTTCCCAGCCTTAAATAGAATTAACATAAGGTGAGAATCTTTTGTTTCCCAGTATGACCCCCTACTGCCTCTTAATGCAAAAACACTGAAAGCCCAAGATGGGGTTCTAGTACCAGGTGACCCGGTCCACCTAACCCTATAGTGTCAAAGCAGCAAGCCCTGTATCTTCCAAGTCTGATTTTTCTTCCTAATGGCCCATTGAGGCTGACTGCCTACTGTCTGGTAGGTGGCTCCCAAATACACACACAGTTGTAACTGTAACGTAGTCAATATTCCTAACATCAGATACAGAAATGATACATGCATGCAAATTGGATAAACACATTCAGTAGATCATAATCCTCCCAATGATCTCTCACATGACCCATTTTTCATAAAATGTATCTTAGTTATGTCATATTTATATCATAATATAATATTTATAAAATAAATCAATTGGAATATAAATATTATACTTACTTTTCAGTGTATAGTATAGCAGTATAAACAAGTCATTGTCTGTATGAAATTTTAGTGTGTATTGACTTTGCTAGTGCTTTTTATGTAGCCTGTTGTAAAACAAGGCAAATATCTAGATAAGCTGATGTAGCCCCAGAAGACCTCTGCATGTGCGCTCCTGGCTGAGAACCGCTGTTCCAGAGTTCCTAATATTTGGGTTCACGAAACAACTGAATGTGGGAAAACAGACACTGAAATCATTAGCTTACATTCTATTCAAGGTTATACTTAACTGATACCATGGTATTGAACACCTTCAACAACTAATTTTGAAAAAAATAAAATATTCTCCCTTTCCTTAACATTTATCCATAGGTATGGGATCAAAACAGTTTCCCCTGAAAACAAATGGGGCCATACGTGAAAGTTTTCCTGCATTGTTTCAGTAACACCAACTGTTTGTAAGGAAAAAGTGATCACAGACTTATGACTCTAGTTAAAATAGTTAAAAACACATTGAAGATGTGTCACCTCCTGAAATATTCCATTACTGACTTAGAATTAAAATTTTAGCATTATTCATAGTGAATAGTTAAATGCTGAACTCTTGTTTTACTCTAGCTGGCACTGTAATTGTAATCTATTGTAGTAACTGCTAGTAGCCTCCATGAATTAAATTGCATCTCTAATGGGAATATAGCAAAACCCTATGCTCCTTTTTCACTACCACATTTAGCATTAATCTGTGTTGCTCGAAAGCTTGTCTCTTTCACCAACAGAAGTTGGTCCAATAAAGATATTATCTCACCCACCTTCTCATGTGAACACAACCACCACAAACATTTAGCTTTAGGCAGTTATCATTAGTGATTGTGCAGCTCAAGATTCTTGATCTATTACAATGCTGCTACAAATCAGATAATCCTGGTGAAGAAAAATATGGAGTCAAGTCAAACTGTCCAAGTCCTGCCCTAACTCGATTTCATTTATTAAAATAAAAATCACAAGTCAGTTTTTACTTGTTTTGCATTACTAGGCAACCTTTGGTTAATGCTGATGCGTTGAACATAATTGCTTCTTAGACTAAGTCTTCCTTAACTCCTATTTTACCACACGAGAGTTATTGCAAACACTTGGATGACTCATTCCAACCCTGCAAATTTCTTCTCCCTTTGCAATGCATATCCTCTAACAGCTTTGCCAACTGGAACCAAATGAAGGAATAGGAGATGCTGTTCCCATTGTTCAGCAGCATGATGAGTCACTGCACATCTGGGAAATGCAGAAATGCAAAGAGCAGGCCTGAAATGAGCCACAAGTCCCACTGTGCAGCAACACTTCAGGTTTTACAGTTTGCTCTTTATAGATTTTGTGAAATGTAAGTTTGCAGTTCTAGAAAACAGCACAATTAGCTTAAAGGGTGATTTGCAAAAGAAAAGTTAGATGGGCCCAAGTGGCCAAACCTTTGTAGTCCTTTATGATGTAATCAAGGAGTCCGGAAACATCTCTCTCTATCGCTCCAGAAGTTTTTTAAAATGTTAACACTAAAAATTCCAGGCCAGACAAGACCTGAAGACTTTATGGTAACTGGATAAGTGCAATTACATCACACGACACTGAAAGCCAAAGAATTCATAGGGATAAGTTTAAAAGTCACTTTAAACAGTCATTTCCTTTTTTGTGAACACCTCTTTAAAACCAATGCCAAACGAACACCCCTCTCCCAAAGAATATTCCAGTAAAACCATAACACTAGATTTGACATCACTGATAGTTCTAGAGTAGGAGGCAGGCAGAAAAAAAACTTGGCAAGACATCCCACAAACTTTTCAGGCCTTCTATACACAACAAAAGTACAACCCACTTTTATAAGATCCTTTGCAGATCACCTTTAACATCCCATAAAAGCATCATACTAGAAAGATTTACTAGAGGAGAAAGATAAGTTAATACTCTTTACCACTTGAATCCTTGGCCAGAAATTCAAACTAATGCTCAGTTACTTAGATCAATTATAATGAAATATCAGAACTATCTATACTATCTAAAAATATAGGCTCATTTCAACAGCTACTTTTGAAAGACAAAGTCCTACTGAACTCTGCTCTGGACCAAGAGGACTCAAAATGGGACCCTCTGTTCTATATTTTCTTGTCCCAAGGCTCCTTTCACACAAACTTAATTTAGCCCTTCCTGATCATTCTGTCTCCATGAGGCCTAGTTGCTAAATTTAGATGAGACAATTTAAGGTAGATCGCTCAGTCTTTGCCTTGCTCAGATAAAACAATTAAGCCACAGACATACAGGAACTCCTCACTTAAAGTCGTCCCAGTTAACATTGTTTCGTTATGTTGCTGATCAATTAGGGAACACGCTTGTTTAAGTTGTGCCATGCTCCATTCTAATGTTGTTTGGCAGACGCTTGCTTTGTTCACTGCTTGCAGGAAGAATAGCCCATTGCAGCTAGTTGGTGGGGGCTTGTAACCAGGGTGGACCGGCAGCCCCCACATTAGCTCCCCGCTCACCTAAGTTTCCTGTTCAGCAGCTGCCCAGCAGGCTATCAATTGGCGGCAGTTCAGCTGTCCCTCCCCCCACTGCCATGTGCTGCTACTGCCCTCTGCCTTGGAGCTTCTCCCAGAGACTCCTCTTGCTGTGCGGGGGGAGGGGGGAAGAGGGTGGCACAAAGGGAAGGAAGAGAGGGGCTAATGCCAGGGTGCCCCCTCCCCCATGCTCCTGCACCCTGCTTACCCCATCTTCCATAGACCGCGGGGAACACAGGACGGAGGGAGCTCTCTGCTAAGTGATCTAATTAGCAAGGCAGTGTACTTAAGAGTCAGCATACTCAAAGGGGAATCTCTCTCTCACATTGACTCCTCCACCTCAACCAAGCTTCAGAATCATTATCACTGTGTAGCAGTATTAAATTTCTTTTCATAGAATCAGAGTTGGAAGGGACCTCAGGAGGTCATCTAGTCCAACCCCCTGCTCAATCCCTATTTTTGCCCCATATCCCTAAAAGCCTCCCTCAAGGATTGAACTCACAACCCAGGGTTTAGTAAGCCACTGAGCTATCCCTCCCCCCAGTATTAAATTGTTTGTTTAGAGAGAGAGAGAGAGAATCTTTTGTCTGGCAAAAAAAAACTTCCCTGGAACCTAACCCCCTCATTTACATTAATTCTTATGGGGAAATTGGATTCATGTAACATTTCGCTTCAAGTCACATTTTTCAGGAACACAACCTCAACGTTAAGTGAGGAGTTCCTGTACTTTAAGGAACCTTATAACAGTGACAGACGCCTTCAAATCATAGCAAAATATTCTCATAATCAATTCCTCCTTGAGATAGGTTGAATGACAGGGAGAGACACTCCTAGATTTCAGCAAACACTTAAGAGCTCAAGGTGGACTAGCAATACAACAATCAGAATATACTAGTGATGTTTACATCACACCTTCCATTCAGAGGGAACCTAGTGTTTTGTAAGGTATTAAGGGGAAAAAAGGAAAGAATCAGCTGTCACAGCCAACACAAATGACAAAAACTAGCACACCTCAAAAACAAGTCTGAAACTGCCTCCAAGAAGTGCATAGATTGTGTATCAGATTTCATAGTTAGCTAACATGAAGGTGAACAGAAGCTGCTCTATTAAATCGTTTGGCCTAGCCTTCCTGGGATAATCTGTTATAAGCTGTGCAGTATGTGAGGGCCCAACTTTGGGGAAAGGTGCCATTTGTGTACAGTTTGTTTAAAAAACCAGGCAGCTGAAATACTAGCATTTCATGAGGTATGAATATTCAGAAGTACATCCCACCATAATTCCCAGAAGTCTCTCTAACTGTTGAAGCTATGAAGTTGGATGTTATAAGTGAGACGTGTTATAGAATGTAGGAAGCGGCATGGGCCACAGGGACGTGCTGGCCGCTGCTTCCCAAAGCTCCCATTGGCTGGGAATGGTGAACTGGGCCCATTGGGAGCTGTGGGTGGCCGTGTAAATGTAAACAAACTGTCTGGTGGCCCACTTGCAGATTACCCTAACGGTCCACAGGTTGCCCACTACTGCTCTAGCCCTACAAGTGTGCTGCACTGTGGGAAAACTCTACTGCCCACTCTGTTTCCTAACAGGGAAGTTGCTACTGAGGGGATTTAGGTGCCCATAAGGAGCACAAATACATAAACTGCGTAATTTGCTTCTTTGGTGGCTATAGTTTGTGAAAGCTTTATACAGAACTACCATCTAATCTGAGAACTGGGCTGTGCACCTCTAGATTGAGTTACATTGGCAAGAAAATGCCCATGTGCACCTGTTCTGAGGTTAATCAGGGCATCAGTCTCCAGGGTTGTCAAACTATTAAAATGAAACTTTGCAATTCTTAATTTTTAAAATGAGGTGTTTGGGTGAAAGTGATTTTGCTTATTTGTTTTTATTTGTTTATGGCTGTTTGAAGTTTGACAGTTTCAGAGGAAAAACATACACTCCTTCCTTCCCGCCCCCACCCCTCCACAGCCCGGCTTAAGTGCAGCCTCAGGGATTGGGGTGCAGTGTGCTCCAGCACTCCCCGGGACCCCTTACTGCTGCCCTTGCCACACCCCAGGAGTCAGGGATAAGGGATCCCCAGGATGTTGTGGGGAAGTTTTGGGGCTGGCTCCTCCACAATACATGCTGCCCAGGTGTGTCTGCACATACAGGCCTGGGGGGCGGGCGAGGGGAAAAGAAGGGTGGCACAGGAGCAAGGAACACAGTGGAGTGGGATCAAACAGCTACCTTGCAAGGAGGGAGAGGGGCTACATGTTGGGGGTCATCCTCCCCAGGCCATGCTAAGCCAGAAGCTTTGCTGTTTCCCCTCTCTGCAGGGCAACCGCCTAGTCCCCACTCAGCTCTCTAGCTTTTATTCCCGGCTCCCGCTCCTCCCGGGGCTATCTGTGCAGGGTGCACCAAAATCTGGCTCTGCTCTTGTGATCAGAAAGCAGCTCTCTTTGCAAAAAGCTTCTTCTAATCAGTCTCCATCAAAAGCCTTGTAGGCTCTCTGACAACATGCTCACAGACCAGAGTTCAGATGGCAATGTGTTAACGCTGAACTGAGCTGATGTCATTTGCAAAGAGAGCTGTGCAATAGACTGCACCCAGATTGTTGGCACAAAGGACAAAGGAAGTTTCCCCAAGGAAGTCTGGGATACATCCTAAAGACTTCCAGGACTCAAGTCAAGCTAGAACTTCATGCACACAGGAAAGCACTAATGCTCAGACTGTAGGTCTCCGTTTAATAAAAGCTGGGATCCTCCAGCCTTGCAGGGTCCTGGGATCCTACATTAACACAACTGGTGCGTGGATGCAAGGGAGTTGGATTGAGCCCAGGCTCAATCCCAGGTTTACCCAAAGAGACTAGTGCCTACAAACTATAAAGACAGTGCTCAAGTGGGTAGGTCCCTTTAATAGGGAATTGGGATTGACAGCACGGTACAGCTTTTCCTACTTTCCTATTTCAGCGACCTAAAATTAATGGCCTATGCAACACTGCCTGTAGCTTAGCATCCTGCCACAATAACCCACTTAGGCTCTGAATGCTAACATACAGCCATGCCTTCAGCTGTCCTCTTGAACCACTACCCAACTTAGAGGAGAAAAATAACCAACTAACAGATGTCAGCAGAAACCCTTCGTGAGCAACAATTGTCAAGCTGCTTTCAACTGGATTTGTCATATGAACAGCACCAACCAAAGCAGAACATTTACCACTATATAGTCAGACTGGTAAAATGCCTAGGAACTATGACAAACTTTACTACCCAACATTTCATATAAAGCCATGCTCTAAATGTGGTTTGTTAAGAATGAAAATTGATGGATCTACATTAGCTATCTTCCAGGGGAAGAAGTACAGTGAAGATACTCATATATATGTTAACAGTTCACCCCAAAAGCTGCCAAAGCAACTAAATATGTATCTGAAATGTTTAAGCCCATTCTGTATCTTATTTCTCTGCTTCAGAGCATTCCAACTGCAGTCTGTGCACTGGGATTTAGTGGCACTCAGCTTTTCAAACAAATAATTAGGAGGTGGAAATTAACCATTTCTCCTCATTAAGCCATACAGCACAATAGCTGTAGCAGATCTTCCCCAATACCGTTTAGATTTCCTCCTTAACTGCCGACTGAGTTATTGGCTCCCATCCACGGCTCCAGTGCTTATCCAAGTTGCTGCTATCTGCACCCTACAAATACCAATTACAAAAAAATTCACTACTAGTTTCCAAATTCTTAAAAAAACCCCAACACACCATGTCCCCTTTCCCCTATATAAGGACAGACAGTGAAGCACTCAAGCTTCAGCACCTGCAAAATCTTAGAAATTTATAATTTGCCAGTTTGGTACAAACAGACTGTGCAAAATCCTGTTCATGCTAGACAACAACAATAGCTCTCTGCATATTCACCATGGCTGCACCTTAGCAGACTTATCTAAAAATTTCACAATAGAGTTCAACTTCAATCACTTTTTAATTTTTTAGTGTGCAGGTTAACTTTTGGGGACTTGTTTCAGATATTGGCAACAGTGACAAGTTGCAGACAAGACAAGATAGCATACCGACTATACTGAGGTGAATCATACCATGAACCATAATTAAAGTCTAGAGCAGGCCTGCACAACTCGGAAAGCAGTGAGGGCCATATTACTGCAAAAAAAAAACAACAAAAAACAGCTGCGGGCCAAAAAGCCCTGCCCTTGCCCCACCCCACCCCGCTGCTTGGCTTGCCCCACCCCTACTTACCCCCTACGGGCCGCAGAGTGAGCCCATGCGGGCCGCATGTTGTGCAGGCCTGGTCTAGAGCCATAAGTGGCTTTGACAAGAGACTATCCCCACACATATATCATCTTTTAAATGAATTCAAACTTTCCACAAAGATCCTATGAATTGGGGTTTATCCTCCATTTTACAGATGGGCAAACCAAGTAAATTAGATTACCTAGATCACAGTCTAAGAGTCAAGAAAAGAATCTGAAGTCTCATTCCTAGTAACTTGTTTTAACTGCTAAACCACATTTTATTCGCACTGGAACCCTTCCTACTAAAACAGCTCTTTCCTCAGAAGTAAAACTGGGAAGAGGTGCCAGCTTAGTGTACCGATGTCTTAACTAATTTAGTCCTGCATGGAGGCAAAAGCTACTAGTCCCAGCACAATACCAGCTGTGAACAGATTACCAACTCTTTCGTCAAACAAGAATGCAAAAGCAACCTCTTACCAAACTGAGAGGCTGGGAAGTTGGCATTGCTGCAGGAGCAGAATTAACATGTTTTAAATGTCTTAACTGTGCATCTACACACGCTCACATCTGTGTCTCAAATATAAATCTTACTGCCACATCTTGGGTTTTAATGGTAGTTTTGATAATTACAACTTTGTCAGTATTGTACTACCAAGCTACTGGTATGTTCTCTCAACCCTCACTGTAGCTTGAAGTTATGGCTGAAAATTCAGTAAATTTTCATTTTCAGTGTTCTAGGGGATGAGAAATTAAATGGCTGAATGCCTTAGATCATTGCTAGACAAATGACGTGAAGTAATTTGTTTGGACTTGTCTCCCAGAGGCCTGGGAAATCTAGACTGCCCATTAACAAACGATAACAACTGCCCCTTAACAAACGATAATAGATCCTTGTGGGTAAGTATTTACATGTAGGTTTTTGGACGTGCATCCAAAAATCATCTCCTAAAAAACTCCACTTCTACCTAAAATATGTTAAAACTCCTCTGTAAAAAAATGGATCCTCTTGCAAACACTCAAAACTTTATCTAAAGAAAGCACTTTCTGCACAATTAATATTTCATAATGCTGGTCAAAAGCTTTCAGTGAAGAGGCTTCTCTTCAGGAGATCCTAGCTGCTCCTCTTCTAAATCTTCAAGGAAACTGAGCATCCTTAAGATCCCATATTGTAATGTAGTTACCAACACTGCTATTTAAGCAAGCAGGTTAGATTTGAATTAGATCTTTTCACTAAAAGTTAACAGCAGGAGCAAGTATTGAACTGGCCAGGCTCCACAGCCGTGGATGGCCATATGTCCTGCTATAAAAGCTCCTTTTCAATAGGGGCAGGGCATAATACTAAGCACACAACCCAGTTCATCTATCTCACAGATATGCAGATTACTGACTGTCTTAAAAATGCTGCTGCCTCCAAACATGAAGCCATCTTCTTGCCTGGAGCAAACACCAACAGAATAGAATAGCTTTGCTGCTATCTCAGCTGCCACTGTCTACAAGCAGGAAATTAAAGAGATGTGTTTTATTTACAACCAGGTGAGGTGAGGATCTTGGTAGCTTCATAGAGTTCAACAAGCCATTTACGTTAAGAATTTGGAATATGCTGATGTCTTTAGGCCATGCAAATTTCAGAGTACAGGAAAAAGCCGCTGTAGTACTATTTTGTACGACACTCCCCAACTTACGCCTGCGTTCCATTCCTGAACGCCTTGCGTAACTCAAATGTTGCATAAGTTGGAAAGGTATCTTCGACCAATATGTAAAAAAAAACCCCACCTCTCTTATTTCTAGCTTATGGAACCTTTTTCGTAAGCTCAAATTTGCATAAGTCGAATTTATGTAACTTGAGGAGCATCTGTATAGTCTTTCTGCAACACGACGTACTCAACTTGAGGGAATCCTTTAGATTTAAAGGTTTAAAAACAAAACAATTCTCACTCTAAGTCATTAGTTCAGCTTCAGCCAAGTGACCAAAAATTGTTATCACCGAATTTCTTCCGTGAAATGAGTTAATGGTATCAGCCTGCAGGCAAGGGTTCAAATTGGCTTTTTGAAAGCCAGACACAAAAAAGGAGCATGGACACTCAACAGCCCTATGAAAACCTGAGCTGTTTCCCCTGCTGCCCTTCAACCAAACAGAGAGCGAGGTCTGCATAGCCATTTCCTTTCATGTGCCTGTTTTGAGTTCACTAGAAGAATTCATTCAAGGGGTTCAAGTCAGCACATCTTCCCTCATCTAAGTAACCTTAAAAAACCTAGACGAATGTTTAGGGCAGGGTGGCCATTCATTTAGAGGAGGAAACGTCATACCAGATAAAGTATCTTAATATACTGTTCCCTACTTCAGGTGTGTGAAACCGAAGAATGGTGGTTTCCCATCATTTTCTTAAAAATACACCTCCTGCATGTATGCAAAAGCAGAACCAGATTTTTACCATCTGACTCAAAGATTAACAAAATTAAGTGGTTCATATGCAGTTACAAATTAAAACAGTAAAATGTTGTTAGAATGCCGTGCTGCTTAATAATAATTATTTATCCTCCTCAAGTCATACAAAGAAAAATCTCAGATGGAGAGCATTTGTGAGAAATAGTCATTAGTCTTGAACTTGTGTACACACAAGCTATAACAGATTTAAGTAAATTGGTTTTAAACAGATAATGGTCCACACAAGAACTGTACACATTTAACTAAACTGGTATAAAAAATATATACTAGTTTTACTAGCAAAACTAGTTAGAACAAGCCTTACTTGATCCACAAGACTGCTCTGTTGAAGGGTTAACTTGAATGTTTTAAATTCATGATTCTAGGATTCTAAAATGTACTAATTCTAATGAGAGTCCCCATTGAACTGTGCATCTAGATGCATTTTCTTTAATTCCCTTTTAGAAAAAAAGATTTTCTGCTCCACTATATGTTTAGAATGACCTTTATGCAATCCTGAAACCAACATGACTTTACATTACGGGTGGGCAAACTTTTTGGCCTGGGGGCCACATCGGGATTGCAAATTGTATGGAGGGCCGGGTAGGGAAGGCTGTGCCTCTCCAAACAACCTGGTCCTACCCCCTATCCAACACCCTCCCACTTCCTGCCCCCTGATTGCCCCCCCCTCGGTATCCCCAACTCATTCAACCCCCCCTGCTCCTTGTCCTCTGACTGCCCACTCCAAAAAAACCTTGCCCTTACCCCACCCAGGACACCACGCCATAAGCCCCCCTGCTCCTTGTCCCCTGACTGCCCTGTCCCCTATCCACAGCCCCATTCCCGACTACCCCCCAGGACTCCCATACCCCATCCCCTGACACCCCCCTCCCCTGCTCACTGTCCCTGACTGCCCCCCAGGACCCTCTGCCCCTTATCCACCTCCTCTCAGTCCCGGCCCCAGCCCCCTTACCATGCACTCTCAGAGCAGCATGTCTGGCAGCCCAGCCGGAGCCAGACACACTGCCTCGCTCTCTTACAGGAGTGCGCAACCCCACCTCCCCCAGAGCGCTGCCTGTGGGCATGGCTCCGGAGGAGAGGGGACAACTGGGGAGGGGCCAAGGGGGAGACTCCCCGGCCGGGAGCTCCAGGGCCGGGCAGGACAGTCCTGCGGGCTGGATGTGGCCCGCGGGCCATAGTTTGCCCACCCCTGCTTTACACTCACTTGATGCCCATCCCTCCTCTGTACATATTCCTGCCTGCTGCCTCTTGTTAATACTATTGCTCAGAATGGAGGAAAGGTATGTACCTTAAACCAGCATAGCTGACTAGACACAACAGGCAAACCCATATTGGAGAGAAAAATTATTTGTAGTCTTTATTCTATTAATTGTAGAGGTTACTTTAAAGAGAAATATAGTATTTTCAAGTTAATGTATTCCCTCCCCCCTTCCTTGCTCACAGCAAACAGGAAAAGATGACGACAGACATCTTGTAAGTATGACAGAAGCAAAGGAATTCAGCAACACGTTAATTACTCCAAAGCTAAAATGTTATTTCTGTGTTTTGAAATCTCATCTTGCACACCACCAGATTTACCCCATGTGCAAACTGGATTTTTACTCAAGCTTGTAGGTAATTCATCTGGCTGCTTATTTCTCCGCATCCCCAAGCCTTCTGCTAACTAGCAGGTAACAAGGATTCAAAGAACAGGATTATTTTAACAACAGACAATTTCAAGTGTGAGGAGATTACATACCTAGTATGTCTGGGAGAGATGAAATTGTTTTGGACACAGTAACGCCTCATTACTGTATCCAACCTCAGCAGTGTGCCTAGCTCACCCACTCAACCTGGTACAGACCAGAGGCCTAGTCATAAGTATCCCATTAAAAGATTCCTTCCTGTTGCCCTGCCAACTCTATGAGCGAACACATTGTTTGCAATTGCTGCAAGAACCCTTTTTCTGAAGCACCGGAGGTTCTCTGTGGATTTGATCCATGAATGCCAACCCAACTTTTGATTCTAAATGACACTGACAAACAGCCAACTAAGCACAGAGAGGGAACAACTGAAAGCAGCAACTTTGCTTCAGCTAAAATAAACACACTCCAAATCTAACTCAGAGGGTGTATCCTAGACCCAGGTTAATGATTGGCGAGTAAGTCTGAATTATTCCTAATGGACAGCTGCCAAGCAAAAATGGGCAACTCCATGTACTGCTTCAGAAATTTGTGAAAGCAATTAATTGCTTTTACACAGTATCAAGAACCATGCATAATAAGGTTATGAAAGGGAACCTGATTCCATCGTTTAGGTTCCAGTTTTTAGCCATTGCATACAAAGTCAACACACTTGTATGCCTCCAGATGAAACTGCAAAGATAGATAAATTTAAGATAGAAAAGAGGGTCTTAATATAAACTGATCTCTCAACTTGGAGATCAAACCTAAATCACAGCAACAAAACTTACTAATCAGTTTCCCTTTCAAGTCGTTTCATTAGGCAAAGGGATGTGAAATAAATATCCAGGGTCAACTCTCTTCCTTATAAAATGAGAAACAGCTAACACCAGCCATGAGAGAAGTTTGAGCTTGGACCTTTCCGTGGCAGAAGGCCAGCTGGCAAATTAAATGCTTTCAAATTACTTGTAATGTGCACATCCCTGAGTATTTCACAGAATCTTATCTAGTCTACCTCTACGCCAGTGCAATCATGTTCCCCCAGTATTTTCTAATGCTCTGTTTCATCCAGTTTTTAAAGAATACCATCAATTTAAAGAAACATGGCTGAACGTTTCATTGCATTTATCATTCGTGCCTACAGTTACTATAACAAAGACTGGAGAGAAGGCTCTCTCATTTTGTAGATTTAAGGGATTCTTTAAAAAAAGAAAATTTTACTGCTTCCTTATATACTTCATTTCCCTTGTTAGTATGAGAAAAAAAAATCTGCCATAAAAAAATGCCATTGTGAAGCCAAAACCTTAGGGGTAATGCCTATTAATTTGATGAAGCCCATTAATTTGAGTTGGACATTGCACTTACATTTTCCTTTTGATAATTGCACGCTCATAGTCCTATTTATGCTCAATTGTACTATCTTAAAGAATTCATCTTCTTCAGTATTTACACTTGTTTAAAATTTGAATGGTGAAGTTTTCAAATGTGTCTAAGCCCCACTGACTGTCAGTGAGACTTAGGCACCCAAGTCACTTTTGAAAGTTTTACCCTATATATCCCTTCATCCCCATCAATTAATTACTTGGCCAACCTATACAGAGTTTCATTTTCAGTCTCTTCAGATGAAAATCCCTGTGGCATAGTGAGCTTTCAACTGTTCTTCAATCCATTTTGTGTCTATTTGATAATGATATCTACAGCTAACCACTGTCATCCTAGTAGTGTCTAACCAGTTGTAGAACACCACCGCCCTTTGCATATACAACCCAACGGGTCAGTTTCAATTACAAGAGTTGACTTGTTTTTGAAAACTGCTATCCTGCTTGCTTCTCCAGTAACTCCTCAAGTTACCAGAATTTCACCAAGTTTGCTAGCCACTATAGTCAGTACTATGAGATGTACATTACCCTGACCTGATTTTCATGTATTCTTTACTTATGCTTTGATTCGTATTAATTCTCCATTTGGCAGTGGTGGGGGAAAAGGGTGGCTTTATATTTTCCCCTCAAAAGCCTCAGGTGATTTCAAACAGACTTGTTTGGTTCCCTATTCACAATTTCTAGTTTTCTTTTTACTGCGATATCTATGCACTTCCTATAAAAATGTTGTATTCAGTTACACTGATTATAGTATTCAAGGGCTCATAGTCATTCTTCTTCCATTGCATACAACGTTCAAGACTGTTGCTTTTTTAAAAAAAGTTTCAAACACTTGCCTCCTTGAAACTTAATACTATTGATGATTTAAACCATTTCCTTAGCATGCAGAATTCAAGTAACTTGATCAAGCTCTCTTATTTTTCAGTTTCATAATGGTTTCTTCATCATGAAAGATTCAGAACTGTTCTTCTAGATTCCCTCACTCCCCTGCCCTACCACTCTACAAAATGTACACACTCAAAACCATGAAGGGAATTACTGCTAGGAAAGAAAGTACAGATCATTTAAAATTATTTCAGTTTCAGCCCATCAGGGACTAGAGCCAGTACTGCAGTAACACCTTTATGTTCAGGTAGTAAATTAATTCAGACTATGAATGCTGGAAGACCAAGCGCTTGTGAGATTAGTCCGTACACTATAGAACTGAAATAATCACTCACGCACACTACCCTGAAGTGCTATTACAAAAAGGAATTAACAGAACAATGAGCAATATTTACAAATGACATCCAATAAAAAAGCTCCTGTTTTATTTATTCTGAGACTCATTTGCTTTACACATATCAAACACAGCAAAAAAGACAGAACAAGATTGGAGAAAAGAACTTTAAGAATAGATGAAATATGAAAACAGCCCCATCTGTTTCTTTAACCAAGCTGGTTAAAGTCTTGGCAGCTCATTATTTTAAGCTAGAAATACATAGGAAAAAATACCATTAAAACTCAGTTTATTCAGTCTGAGATTTTACTGAATTATTTTCCAAGTAGAATTAAATATCATGCAAAGTGAGTGGAATGAAGAGGCTTTGGGGGTGGAGTGGGGGAGCAGACCTTCTTAGGACAAACACCACTGGTTTGTTCGGGAGTGAAGCCAAGTGAAGCACAAGTCCACCACAGTCTGAACTACAGGAATCTGCGTTGTACACAGAGGAGACATTTGAAAGGTGTCAATAAATTACTTCTCAAAGCAACATGTTTTCCACCTTCTCAAACAGAAAATCTTGCATGATGTTTCCAAGAGCTTTTTTTTTCAAAATGCTAAGTAAATAGAGTGAATTAAGTTTACTTCACATAGCCTCTTTTCTTTAAGCATAGCGGCAAACTTGTAGGAAGCAGAGAAGAGATTCTGCCCCATTTCTGCCTTTATACTAGTGAATATTCCCCAAGTTACTTTATCTTCTTTTTGGGATGTCAACTAATAGTTAGCCTTTGGAGTTTAGTATACTCCTTAGAGTACAGTGACATCTTATCAGTTCTGCTCTCTCCACTGGATTTAATCATCATCTGGACAACTTGTGACAGTGTGGAAACAGCTAACAAAATATTTTCTGCAGACAAATTATACCCACCCTCTTCACCATTTTAAAGAGAAAACCCCAACTCTCAAAAAATGATGAGATTACAAGCCATCTGTCAGGTTTCCTCTCTGTGTCCTGGAGTTGAGGCAGAGAACCTGTCTGGGACAGCTGAAGTCCAAAACCTCCTTTCTTTCGCCTAACTGAATACCATGAGGCAAGAACCCTGAATCAGTAGCTCCCATGACTCTATTCCAGAGACTTCAATTTCTCCAGTAGGCAGACTAGGGGTAGTGAAAGCAGCGATGCCTTTAAAAGTGAGAGCATCCTCACAGTACTGAGAAAGATACTACCTGAACGTTTCATTGCTGGAATACTGGTATAGAGGGGCATCGCTTGCTGAGGAAGGACAGGTGGAATAAAAAGGGAGGATCTGTTGCATTATACATCAAGAACAAATATACTTCTGTGGTCCAGAAGATGGTGAGGCAGACGATGTGGAGTCAGTTGAGAATATCTGGGTAACAACAGAAGTGGGTAAAAAAAAGACAGGTTTCTCTTTCATACACCACCAAATCAAGAAGAGGAGATGGATGAGGTATTTCTAGCACAAACAACAGAAACACCCAAAACAAAAGACCTGCTAGTAATGGGGGACTAACTACTCAATCATCTGTTGGGAAAGTAATATGACAGAACACTAACCCAGGTACCTATCCTTGTAACAAAGCTCAATGTCAACTCTGTCCTTAGACCCATTCAACTGATACCATCATAGAACCTAATCACATCAACCACACCATCAGAGGCTCATTCACCTGCAAATCTACCAATGTGATATGCGCCATCATGTGCCAGCAATGCCCCTTTGCTATGTACATTGGCCAAACTGGACAGTCTCTACGCAAAAGAATAAATGGACACAAATCTGGCATCAGGCATCATCAGGAAAAGTGTTCTCCGGCTGGTTTACGAATGCCACCATCTCATGTGGCATTCGTAAACCAGCCGGAGAACACTTCAACCTCCCTGGCCATTCTATTAAAGACTTGAAGGTGCCAATTTTAAAACAGAAAAACTTCCAAAACAGACTCCAACGAGAAGCTGAGGAACTGGAATTAATTTTCAAATTGGACACTATCAACCAAGGGCTAAACAGAGATTGTGAATGGCTTTGTCATTACACAAATTCATCTCCCTAGTTAAGTTCCCTTCAAAGGTTCTTCCACTACAAAAAGTTTTTTTCTCCGGCTGATAATGGCCCATCCAAATTAAACAGTCTCTTAGAATTGGTACAGTAATGTATAACTTTTTTTGCTTTCTGTGTATATAAATACATCTTACCTCTGTTCCATTCTATGATCTGATAAAGTGGGCTATAGCCCACGAAAGCTTATAATAAAATAAACTGGTTAGTCTCTAAAGTGCCAGAAGTATTCCTCCTCTTAAAACACAAAATAGTTCTTGAAATGAACTGAGACAACTTTTTGTTTCAGAAAGTGGAGGACGTAATCAGGAGGACAGCCATTTTAGACTCAATACTGCCCAACAGTGAGTAATTGATAGTGAATCTGGAGATGGAAAGCAATTTAGATGAAGTGATCATGAAGTGACAGATTTCATGATTCTAAGGAAAGAAAAGAGTAAAAGCAGCAGGACAGGGACAAAGGACTTCAAAAAAGCAGACTTTAATAGACAGAGCTGGCAGCTAAGGTCCCATGGGAAGAAAATTCAAGGGAAAAAGTTGCTCAGCCAGGACAGCTGGCAGTTTCTCAAGGAGACAATATTAAAGGAACAACTGCAAACTATCTCCATGTAAAGGAAAAGAAAGAACAACAAGAGGCCGATATGGCTTCACCAGGAGCTCTTTAGTGACATGAAAGTCAAAAATGAATTTTACAAAAAGTGTAAACATGGACAAATTGCTAAGGAGTACAAAAGAGTTGCACAAGCATGTAGGGACAGATCAGAAAGGCTAAGGGACACAATGGGCTATGCCTAGCAAGAGTCATAAAAGGGGATAAGAAGAGGTTCTTCAAATACATTAGGAACAAGAAAAAGATGAAGGAAAGTATCCTCTACTTAGCAGAGAAGGAGAGCTAACAACATAAAGATGGCTGATGTTTTTTTTAAAAAATACTAGAAAATGATATTAATGGAAGTGTTTGAAATACAGACAAGGTAATGGTCTCTCTCTACTTCATGCTGGTGGGGCCCCTGCTGGAATATCATGTCCATGTCTGTGTGCTACACTTTATGAAAGATGTAAACAAATTGGAGTCCAGACAAGCACCACAAAAGTGATAAAAAAAGTTTAGAAAATCTGACATATGAGGAAAAGATAAAAAAAATCGGAAATGTTTAATCTTGAGAAAATAATGGGGGAACCTGATAAGTCTTCAAATATGTTAAGGACCGTTATAAAGGGAACAGCGATGAATTGTTCTCTACGTCCACTGAAGGTAGGACAAGTAGTAACACATCAAGGCGATTTAGGTTAGATATTAGGAAAATGTTTCTAACTATAAGTGCAGTTAATAGGCTTCCAACGGAGGTTGTGTAATCCCTATCACTAGAGATTTTCAAGAACAGGTTGGACAAACACCAATCAGAGATGGTCTAGGTTTACTTGGTCCTGCAGGGGACTGGACATGATGACTTCTTGAGGTCCCTCCCAGCCCTATATTTCTAGTCTATTAACTACTACTTTCACTGCTGAAATGGGGGGAGGAAGAGGTTGGAGAAAAGGTGAGGGCTTGTCCACACCGGCACTTTATAGAGCTGCAACTTTCTCACTCAGGAGGGTGAAAAATACCCCTGAGTGCTGCAAGTTTTAAAGCTGTGAAGTGCCAGTGTAGACAGTGCACCAGCTCATGGGGGTGGTTTTTTGAAAGCACTGGAAGAGCTCTCTCGCAGTGCTCTGCCACGACTACACAAGCCACGTGCTTTAACGTTACAAGTGAAGACGTGCCCTGAGATGTGGTGGGTTATTAGAGATGAGGCTGGGTTGAATGCTGGAGTGGAGAGGGAGTTATTTCTATCATGCAGCAAAGCATACATGTTAGAGTGTAACAAAAGGGAGTGGGTTAGTGAGAATATCAGTAACAGACATTGTACAGAAAGATCAGTTTGATAGCTGGCAGGAACACAATAGATGAAACTAGGAAAATGATTAACATTTCCCTCCCACTTGCACAGTGTCTGTAAAGATTATAAACTCTTTAGGACAGGGCCTGTCTTGTGTCTGAAGCACATAGCACACTTTCAGTGCAGCCAGTCATCACTGACGTTGCCCTGACCCTTTCAAGTGTTTCAAACATCTGTTCTCATTAGAAAATAAGCATTTACAAACCAATATGCTAGTCAGTAATAAAAACAAGTATTTGCATGAGAGATCCTTGTTGTTTACGAGTTTGTTTCCATCTAACACTTATTCTTAGTTTCACGTCAGGCTAGCCATTTCAAAAAGGAGCCCAAGGGAGTTCAGTACCCAAACCTATTAAAATTCAGCGGGATTTTAACACCTAGCTCCTCTGAAAACTTCCAGCCTTAATTCAGTCAAGATTATAGCAGAATAGCTCCACTAGAGCCAAGGTTTATGTTTAAAGGCTAACTTTTACATGCTCTGAAGTTCACATGGTTATTCAGATTGCATAGAAACTTGCTATACCTCACGGAGCGGCAGGTGGGGCTAGTGATCAAAATTTGGAGTCATTTTGACCAATGGGTTCCCAAGATACAGCTTTTCTTAAAAGGCTGGAAATTCTGGATATTTTTTGTGCAGAACTAGAGATCAAACTATAACTCTGATCCTGGACAAAATGTCTTAATCGCTAAATATTTACCTCACCTAGTGCATGGCACCCACTCCTTTGGAAGAGCAAAACTGAAAACAGTATTCAAAATTAGTTTAGCTCCAGCCTAAGCCCGCGAGCCTGGGCTGCTGACCCAAACTCAAAACTGCAGGTATTTTATCACAGTGTAGATTTACCCTAAGATTCACAGGACCATGTAGCTTTGAGGGAATGTTGTGGCCATCAAATCTAAGCACCATCCAGGCACTGCAAGTGTAAATCGAACTCAGGGGAGAAATCTGAAATTAAAAAAAGTAGGTAGTTTGCTAGAATGTGCATTTATCAAAAGGTTTGCTTTTTGAATAAGAAAAAGAACAAGAGCTCTTGTGAAGGGATTAAAATTTTAGAAGCTCTAACAAGGGTCTTTGAAATGAAAGGAAGCATGAGGCTTAATTTTCAAGCCTCTGTAAGCCTGCGTAGCTCCCTCCAACAATTCAACTTGAAGAAAAGTAACCTACCACTCAACCCACTTCCTTCCCATAGCTAACAACCAACATCCAGGGCCTGAGCCTTGCCAAGTATCACTCCTCTGGCACCTACCTCCAGCTTCCCACTGACAGGGCCGGACCTAAAAATCCACATGCATGAGAGCAAGTGGCCATTGACCAGAGAACACCGATTTACCATACTAAGTGTATGGAATCAGTGTATAGATGACAAGCCCTCAACTCAAGCTTGGAACTTTTTGGAACGCAAGTGTGGGGCTCGGTAAGCACCATAGCTATGTCTTTGCGTTCTCTAACTGCAACTCCAGCCACTACTTAGTTCTGTTCGATAAGGTTAGGGTGGTGCTTGCAAAAGGCAAATCTAGATCTGTGGCCATATGGTGATGAAAGCTACTTCATTCTGTATATAGTTGATGTACAGTCAGTCTTTGAAATTTGCTCATAGATTATACTCAGTCATCCTTCAGTAGCCAAAATAGGTGTCATTCTGGAAAATATGGTACTGAAGTGTTTGAATCCATGAAACAGCAAAAGGCCATGTGATTACTAACAAGATTTGAACAATAAAGAGTAGGAATTACTGTAGCAAAAGTAACACCAGGAAGTGGTGTATCCATTTAAACATTAATCGGATTAACTGTATATAGACCCTTTGAAAGTTAACCAGAAACACAATTACTTGAATGGAATATGAGTACATTAAACAGGAAAACGCTTTTCATAAACTGGAGTAAATTCATTTCGTTTGTTTAGTAATCTGAAAGATGAAGACTAGGCAAATGAATGAATACTTATGTAACTAAGGGAACAGCGAAGGTGAACTGCTTTAAGGGAACTCATTTCACAAATCAGAGGGTCCTGCAGAACTACATCAAGGAGCACTGAAAATGCCTTGAGAACCCATGAAGTGGAAGCAGCAAAAGATAATCAACTAAAACTGCTAACAAGTTTACCAGTTAGTTCTTTGAGACTGACCTCTTCACCTTGCAGCTGGGTTTATTTGAAAGGGAAAAAAGTTAACCCCCAAACAATATAGCACTGATAAACCATATTCTCTAAGTGCCTTTAGATCCTCACGAGAGGATAAGACTAAAATGGTGAGTTTAACAGCCATATCTTTGTATATGGAGATATTACACATGTCTGGATCAAATTAGTAGTACTTCTGCTCATATTATACTCCTGGGGGAATTCTGCACTACTGTGCAACGCAGAATTTTGCAGATGATATCAATGTTTTGCACACAGAATTTCTTATTTCTCCTCCATAGAAATGGACTGGAGAGGTGTTAGCAGCCATTTCCGCTCACAAAAAGACAAGGCCAGGGGTGGGGGGAGGAAGTTGGAGGGTTTCCCAGCAGCTGCAGTTCCCAGCACATCCTGAAGGAGGGGGCCGTGTGCAGGAATCTCCATACAAGCCTGGGACCCAGCATCAGCTATTTCTCCCTCTGGATCCCTGGGGGGCAGAAGGCGTGAGTGTCTGGGCTGGGGGGAGGCCCACATCTGGCCTCTGGTTTGGGATAGGGGATGTAAGAGTCAGGGTTCAGGGTGGTCTGCGGCTAGACACTGCAGGTAGGGGACAGAGAAACAAGTGCTTGGTTGTCGGAGGCACTACTTTAACCCTCTACTCCTGGGGGAATGCATGTGTGCGTGCATGCGTCTATTATTACAGACATGCTTGCTGACAGGTATTTTGAAATAAATTACCAAAATAATCAAAACTGGTGTGATTATATAATTTTGTTGACAAATAAAATCTTTTGAATTTTAAAATATTGTGCAAAAAAAAATTTGCTTTTGAAGCAGAATTCTCCAAGGAGTAATATTACGCATGCATTAGTACCTCATGTTATCAGGCATGGAGAAATGCCAAAAACTAAGACTGAGGCAAACAGGAAAAGCAATGCCATCGCCACATTAAGCTGCAACACATCTGCATCAATGAAAAGCATAGTCAAGAGTAGATTCTTAGTGCAACTTCTTTTTAATCTTCTGATCCATTTCTGATCAGTAGCAGTTTAGGAGGATATTAGTTTTAAAAAGCAAGGCTGAAGTTTCTGCCATAAAGAAAACGCTTGAAAGAATTCAAAATAGAAGATACATATGAGTTCTGGAAACGTATTTTCCATTCCTGTCTGAGAGTTGACACTGATGTACTGTACGTGGTTGTGTGTGTTCACTGATTTTGTTCGCCACAGCCATTTTAGCAGCATTTCTGTGATCATCATCACTTCATACGAGAATGATGCAAGAACACTTTCATAATTAGTAGCCCAAATAATTCAGCTTTTCCAGGAGAAAGACTTCCTGTTGGTGTCTGATCAGCAGGCTTCTCAATGTGAAGAATTTTATTATTGTTTAAGCCTCTAACAACTGTAGTTAATCCCTATGTTGGAATCACGTGGGAGGTTTTCCACAAAGTGCTTAGGGATTTAGGCACCAACTTGTACAATTCCCATTGAATTTCAGCGCATCTACTTCCCTTAGGTACACAAATCCCATCTTAAATTTTAAGATACTTTGTTTGACCTCCAGTACAGAATACATTCCTCAAACTGGTGTCTCCATAAAAACTATTTCAACAATTTAAGAGAGTTGAAAATTAAGATTATTTTAATTACTTCCTAAACATGGACACCATACAGCTTAATCAAGAGCCAACTGGAGTGGATTTAGATCTGTGCAAACTTGAGTTTTCCTGCACACTAGAAAGCAGATTACACCAGTGGATTTTAGCTACAGTTGGGTATTGGCTCAGTGATAGGCTCAGCTGAAAGTTTCCTCCCTTGTTTCTCACAGCATATGCCAGCATTTCTTGATGGGAATGCAAAGATTAATTACAGCTGGACGAACTCTGAACAAATCTCTATGCTCAATAAAATCCTGCAAGATTTAGAGTAGGACTAATTTGTATTTTTGTCTTAAATACTTAAATTGTTACTGTAACTTGGTTTTATGCATAATAAAATTAGAGCCTTTTGCTAGGCGTAGAGAATGCAGTCTCAGGTATTAGGATCCCAAGTTAATTTTTCATTCTAAAAAAACTAAAATTACAATACGTCTGCTGAAGCATGAAAAGGAATATGCTTTGGTAAACATGAGAGACTGCAGCCACATGAAAAAGAAAGAGCAAGAACTGGCTCAGCATCTAAGCTAGAAACCTATATAAGGGTTCAGGTAATTTTGCAAGTCAAATGTCACTAGACACGAGCTGCAAATGCAAACAAATGAATCCTGGATAAGGATTGGTAATGTAGCTATGAGTAGGAAGGATTTGATGACAGGAAGTATTTTCAAAGGACAGTACAGCCATCATTATGCAAATTATGGTCACAAATTCTGAACATTGGAATTGGGATCATATTACTTTCCACCCTGAACATACCAGACTTGAAATGAATACTCACTTGCATCTGAAGAGCCAGAAGCAGAGACTCCTACAGAATTTATTTAGTGTTATAACTATGAAGCTTTTTACTTACCTCCAGGCCCATACTATTTGAACAGAACCAGACAAGTTCTAAACCCAAGCCATTTGGAAGTTACAAGCAGCAAGCATTAATAAAAATGCCTGGAATATATGTGTTTTGTGGACCTAAAATATGGTCCCTGCCCTGAAGAGTTTACAGTTTAATGAGACAGAATACAGATGAAGAATTGCAGCAGGGAGGAGCAAATTTAATACAGAAAACCAAAGCAGCCCATTGGCACAGATTCTCATTCCACATTTTATTTAAACATGAGCTATCCCCAGCAGCCTCTCTAGCCTTCCCTATGTCCATACCTGTTCCTTATTAGGAGATCATGTTTACCATACAGAAACATGTTCCTTTTACTCTTTGCCTCATCCTCCCAATTCCCATGCTGACTGCACTTCATCCAGCTGTTGCATTTTGCTATAAACCTAGACTGGAAGCTCTGGGACAAGAATGGTCTTTGTTCAAAGAACTTAGTACAGTTAGCTTTTAACCCTTAGTTGGAGTGTAATTTAAAACAGAGAAAGGACACAAACACAACCATTCTTCAACATTTTAATTTACAGATAAAATAGCCAACCAGAACATAACCCTGAAGTAGAGCAAAGGGTAGAAACATGTCACTTTGTCGCCCCTATTCCATCTACCAGAGGAGACATCACATAATTGCTCTGTTCATGGAGCAGCTTTTGTTGCAGGTGCTTTAGCTTGGGAGAAGAAACAAGCCTCCCACACGAGGGAAGGATATTGCACCAGTGTTTCATAATCTACATGGACTTCCAATTTATTTTCAATAGAAGATTATTTTTCTCTTTGAATACTTAAATGGTTTGAGTCTTACCTACCTTAGAAGCAGGGTTTCTCCTCATGATTTTCCACAGAATTATTGGTCCAGTGAAATGCTCTAGCTAAGAGTTCCTTTGTTTAAATGGTAAGGGGATATTAAGCAGAAATTTCTTAGAAGTGGCAAGGGGGTCCTCAACTTTGGAGATCACTCCCCCTCAATTCTGAGCTTGGATTTTGGTGATCTTCAAGATATGTTGCAAGGCCTGCGTAAGGTAAGGTAGTTTTCAGAGTGGTAGAGCAGGCTACTTGGGGATGCTTCTGTTGGCATTGGCCAGTTTGTTGATCTCATTTAATGGCTTTTAATCCTGTAAATGTACATAGGATTGCACACCGCAGAAGTAGAAGGCTAAAACCATGCAAACTTGGCCTAGAGCCAGTAAATTTGTATAGAACTTTGCAGTTTTGTTTGCATGGTGTCAGTCCTCAAGTTTTCAAAGAGATGCTGCAAGTACAGTATCTTAGGGGACAGGACGACATTCAAAACCAGGATTTTAAGTCTTGGTTCTGTCATTTAATTGCTGTGTTGCTTTGAGCATCTCATTTCTTCTCTGTTCAATTCTGGAGTAAAGTACCACTTCTCTCAAGGTCCACCCATAACTCCAGATTCAGCCACTTGTGATGTCACAGTAAGATTTTATTTAGCTTGTCTGGATCTTAATATGCAAGAGTGGAGGAATGGAATGTTTTGATCAGCAGTTAAATGGTTAAGTGCTCACATTTAACTTCAGCATTAATGCCTCTTCAAATGAACACGGGCAGTTTACATTATTGAAAAATTATTGTTTCACAGCTGTCTGCATACACCACTACGTCGTATTACGGCAGGTTCACATTCTTCAAATTATTTTCAGAGCTATGTGAGGGAGGGACAAATTTAAGTGAAAGTTTAGGTTCTGGAGCACAAGATGCAACCATCAGCACACAGGGCTCCCAGGAGACAGCTAACACAGAACTTTACAAATACTAGTAACTGCAAACCATCGAGGCTAGTGAGCGACAAGGATGTTTTTGGCTTGTAGCCCTGTGTTCAACCACTAGCTCATGCTGCTTACAGGAACACAATAGACTTTCATATAGATACTAAAGTGTGGTGTAAATGACGTTGTGCAAAGCTTCCCCGTGATGCCGCAATTTCACAGAAGTTTTGCAAACTTAAAAAATCCTGGGAATTTTAAAAATAGTTTTGCAATGAATACTGTGTGAAGAAAAGGTTCTCTCTGTAGCTAGCACCTTGTTTAAATTATGCTCAAGACGAAGTAATGAATAGTTTTGTTATTTCTTTTGTACATCTTTATCAGAAGCCTCCATGGACACAATTGATGGAATATGTCAGAGTAACTGGACTGAAAAGAGATCAAAGTTATAGAACAAGCAACATTTGTAGCATCTTGTGTATGTTTATGATTGAGCAGTGGCTTGGAGCAGCGGTCTACGTGTAACATTTGTTTTATGAACTATTGTACAACAGAGCTAATTTGGTACTTAAATTTCCTGAAGAGCAAATCCACAATAAGTATATAGAGTTGACATTAGATACACAAATCTTCACCATGATTGTATATTATAGTTATACTATTTCACATAGTAAGAAGAGAGCAAAATGCTATTTGAGTCATGCTCTTATGTCTAAAATGCAAAATAACTGAGGGTCTGAGACGGAGTTAGAGCTTTCAATCCATGTTTCACCTTGAGTACTGGGAGAGACAGCCACATCATGTAACATATCTAATATGCACTATATATAGTGCCTTTTCAGCAAGTAAATGAAGTGAACCCTTAGGGGAGGTAGGTGTCCCATACACACACAGGGAATATCAAAAGAACCTATAAAATAACAGTTTAAGTATTTTTCTTGAGCTTTCACTGCAAACTGCCCCCCCTTCAGGGTTTTAGATCATTTATCATAAGGAATTGCATAGTTTATCATGAGCACAGCAGGAAGTTTCCTCCTACCCCCCCACAACTCTCCATACGTGCCTCTCATGGATTGCTGCCTCATATAAAAGCTAATATTTGGTGCTCTTTCATAGGTTCCAAGGTCAGAACAGACATTGTAATCAACTAGTCTGCATTCCTGTAGAAGTCCCCCCAAATAACTCCTAGAGCATCTCTTCCCAATTTAAAACTTGCCAATAAAAAAAAATTCACCACAATCCTTGTTAAGTTAATCCAACAGTTAATTACCCTCACTTTCAAAAATTTACACCTCCTTCTCAGTCTGAATTGGTCTAGCTTCAACTTCAGCCAGATTATACCTCTCTCTGCTAGACTGAAGAGCCCATTACTAAATATTTGTTTCCTATGAAGATACTTATAGACCATAATCAAGTCACCTCTTAAACCTTGTTTGTTAAGGTAGATTCAAGGAGCTGCGTTTATTTATCAAGGTAGATTTTTCTAATCTTTAAGAGGGCTGGGGTGCTGGATAAAATTCACATTTACTCTGACTGAAACAAGAGTCTCTCTTTTTTGCTTAAGAAGTCCTATTAGGCCCATGTGTGTTAAGGACTGTATCCATTGCTATGGAGCAACACCAAGATACAGATAGCCAACTGAGCTGAGCTATGCTCACACATCAATTATTGTGTGCACCAATTTTGGGTAAGAAGTGCCCCGTTCCCTCAAGACACTAAAGTGAGCTGCAAGTGCGTGCACAGGAAATTGCTTTTGCAAGTTCTGTCACTTCTTGTTTAGGTGCAAGAGCTGTTGGATAAAAGGAGTAAACTGCTTCAATCTTACTTTCAGAGA
Organism: Dermatemys mawii; assembly: GCA_007922305.1. Classification (NCBI taxonomy): domain Eukaryota; kingdom Metazoa; phylum Chordata; order Testudines; family Dermatemydidae; genus Dermatemys; species Dermatemys mawii. Next base: position 9,555,151 of record ML677381.1, on the reverse strand, counting down.
AGTGGAGAAAGAGGGTTGAACCTATGTCATCTCATTACTGAGAAAGAGAGTTGCCATGATTCTCCCGTAACACACACAGAGTATACCCAGTGCAAAAAGAGGTGAGAGATTAAATCTACCACCATTTCTTGCATCCATTGGGCAGCCACTATTCTTGCACTGAGTTTCCATAGTATCTTTGACATAGAATGGAGCCTTCAGATGGACAGGAGGTCACCAAGTACTTAGTCTGATGGACTTGGGAACCAGTGGTGTTCTAAGAGGGTAAGTTATGGCTACAACCTAAGCCCTACAACCCTGAGATGTTGGTACATATGGAACTCCTGTTTACACAAGAGCACTTGGAATGCTTCACTTCCATGTATTAGAGACAAGCAACCAAGGATTCCATAATAACAAGCTCCCTTGTGGAAGTAGTCATGCAAATCAAGTGTTCTGTCTCCATCTGCTCACAGGGAGGAATGCAATCCAAGCATCTGAGGTAGCACAGAAGACCTCAGAGAGAACAAGTGTTATAGGGTTTCTACAGTGAAATGATAAAATGTATTCCTTCAAAAATACAGACAGAAAATACGGGATGGGGGAGGGGGGGAAGAGCAGAGAGAGTCACAAACTGATTACAAAAGAATTCTTATCCTTGTAGCTAAAAAAAATGAGGACAGTGAACTGACAATGTAACCAAATACACAATGAAGCTTTTGTCCCAAAACTACTTGCTTGCATACAAGGAACAGAGGAACTTCGGGGGAGAGGAGGAGAAGGGAGGGATGTGAAGAGAGCGAAATTGGTTGGCCTGCTTTAGAAGGACAGAGACACTGAAGCAAAGAAAATACGGCTATTGTAGAATCCACCCACTCAGTTCTAAGAGGCTCAAATACCCAGACAGGGACTTTACAGGCAGCACTTGAATGCATTGTGTATGGAACAGAAAGTGCTGATAAATGCCTAGAGGCAGCTCCTCTGGTCCAAGTGAAAGAAATTTCAGATATTAAGATATGGTCAATCCATGCATCACATTTTACTTTACTTTTTTAGTAACCAGCATTTTTTGTTGTATAGACAGTTCAAAAGCAGAATCAATACTATAGCATTGTTTGGTAGACAGGTACATTGCATAATGACTGTACAAAATGTTATTACACAGAGCTTAAGTTTAAAACAAAAGAAGTTTAGTGTTAAATTGACTGCAAGACCTCCCTGAAGATACTTTACAGCGTTAAGCAAGGTCTTCACTGCAAGCATCCCAAAGGCCTGGTTTATACACAGTTGTGCCAGTTAGGTGTTAAATGATTAAGTTAAACCGGTGCAAGAGACTGTACAGGCACTTGTTTCAGTTAAGATTAAAAATCAAGCTTATTTCAGTTTAAATCAGTAATTGGTTTAAACTAAAAAGAACTAAGGAGCAAAGTTCTTCATGGATACTTCTATTTAACCAAGTCAGTTTAAAGTCATGCCTTTAGTTAACCCAATTCAGTTTCTCATATATACAAGACCTATAAATCAACAGAGATATGTTAAATATGATTTACATCTATTTAGACCAATTTAAGTACCCACATAGGGATTTAACCAAACCAGTGCACAGGTGGACAAGATCTAAACCAGTATCTACAATATGGTGTTATAAATAAACCTTCCACTTTATAGCATTTGCTTGTTGAAAATGTGGCGTTAAACACAAAAAAGCCAGAGCACAAACTAATCCCAATCTCCATGACCGCAGCTATCAGCCTTTTGCTACATCCTAATGAGATTAGGCATTGCATGAACAGCCCTAAGAGCCAACAAGAGGTGAAGCAGAACCATTCAATTTATTAAGCAGCAAGATCATTTTTGAAAGGACTTGTTTAGCAAGGAGTCAATCTGAAAACTAGTACCTATGTCCTCAAGAACAATTCCATGCACTGTATACAATAGAACCTCAGATTTACAAACACCTCAGGAATGGAGGCTGTTTGTAACTCTGAACAAAATGTTGTGGCTGTTCTTTCAAAAATTTACAACTGAACATTGACTTAATACAGCTTTGAAACTTTACTGTGCAAAAGAAAAATGTTGCTATTCACCACCTTAATTCAAATGAAACAAACACAGCAACAGTTTCCTTATCTTGTCAATTTTTTTAAAAAAAATTAAAAGGATTTTATGTTTAACACAGTTCTGTACTGTATTTGCTCCCGGCCCCACCCAATATCTGCTGCTGCGTGATTGCATACTTCCAGTTCCAAATCAGATATGTAGTTGACCAGTCAGTTCGTAACTCAGACCTTGTTCATAATTCTAAGTTCCTACTTTACACTTATGAAGCTTTAATACAATAAACTATCATTCACATATTTAAGGCACCATTTGATTTTATCTGTGTGCCATATCATGCATTATAGTTGATAACTTTGAATTCCTGTCTTATATTATTCACAACAGTGGTTACAAGTACACCCTAATTATAGCCTGCGTCACTATAGCGTGGGTTCGCGTACAGCGTGGGCATTGCCATGGATCCCAAATTTAAATACTTAAATTGGGATCCATGGCAATGCGGTCCCCACGTTAGCACAGAACCGCAAATAGATCCCAAGCCCCGGGCTATAGCGAGGGTCCAGTGTAGTATTACAAGCAGTACAAATAATTTACAAGTAGTATTCTGCACTGCTATAGGTTACATTTATGCCTTTGTATATAAAAATAATTCCAATTAATAGTTCCGGTGCCCATAATGGTTTTGTTTCTCTTAGTATCCATAATATATATTTCTTCATAACCAATTTAAGTCATGGTTACATTAGATCAGTGGTTCCCAAACTATGGGGTGCACAGATGTGTTTATTGGAGGATACAAGAATCTGGGAGGTCAGCATTAAAGGGCTGGGAGTCTGCAGGGAGCTCTCTCAGTGGTCTTGGCTGAAGGGACAAAGCTCCCTGCCCATCTCATTCCTCCACTGCTGCAGCCACCAACCAGCTGTCAACCTCCTCTGCTAGGAAGGCCAGGGGGTGGGGGCTCTGAGAACTGCAAGCCAAAGGCTGCACACCTCAGGAGTATTGATACTTCTGCCTCACACAGCCACCAACTGACCCCAACCCTTCAGTGTGCAGAGCCCTGTCCCTTGCCTTTCTGAATAGAGAGTCTGCAGACAGGACCACACTGAAGGGCCATAATCAGGATGGAGCAGTGTCCAGAGGGCGGAGAGTGGGACAGAACTCCACAGCCCTCTTGATCCCAGCCCTTCAGCACAGCCCTGTGAATTTTCCCTCTGGGAGAAGCAAGAACAGGCAGGGAACGAGGACAAAAGAGCTGAGATCACCTGACCACTGCAGGAGCAGAACACTTTCTCAACTCTCAGAGGTGAATACCCTCCATGGACCCTCCTATTAGTACCAGGCACCCCTCCCCACACCCATGCATGGGACATGACTCTGAATGGGGGAGCTCAGCAAAAAGAGAGAATCTCTGTATTAGATGTTAGAAATACTACTGACTTCAACATAAAGGTGGAGCTCTGTTGTCTTTAGCATACATAGCTGCCTTCTGTTTGTTTAAAGCTTATAGCTGAAGTTCAAGAACGCAAAAGACGACAATTTATAATCTTGGAAAACTTCTTGTATCAAGGAACTAGTCTTTCCAATATAATACAACTTCATTGCTATTCAGTGATGTGGAGGGAGCATCTGTCCTATGTAATAGTTCTTCGCTCTGCCACCTGCCCTCCACCTCCACAATATACTTAGTCACCTTGTAATATTCAAAGGTTGTTTTTCCTGGAACAAACTTCAGCCACTTACAAGGGGTGATTTTCCAGTCCCACTATCACAGCTCAAGTGGCCATAAAGCATTTAGGTCTAATAGTCTCAGCTATTTAGGGTTAGCAAATCTAACTAAGCATTTTAAGAAGATAATTTACAGAGTTAGGTTGGCAAGCTGGACACCTGCATGAGAGACTTCAATCTGCAAATTAAAGGATGTTTAGGTATGCTGAAAACATACAAGATTAATTCACAAGTTGTTAAAATACCTAGGAAATATTTATCCTAAATACATTTCCAAGGACTATTAGTTGTGGTGCTAAGGTATATTGGCAAGGGTTTTGTTATTTGTTTTTTGGGGGTTTTTGGTTTGTTTTAAATAAAATCCTTTATGGCACTACCACACATAGTGAAATAGAATATACAGCCTTCTCTTTGAAGAATGCAAAAAACTTCCTAAACTGAGAAAGCTCTCTAGCTATTTTAAGAGAGTCACTCCTCATCTGAGAATTTTTAAGTCATGTTTCAGCAAAAGCACAATTTTTCAGTTAAAGTTAGAGACTTCTGGAAATAGGATATAATGGAAGTACTGACAATCTTAACTGTAATGGCACAAAAAGCAGAGCTCTGACAATCTGGCATGGACCCTTACTACTAAAAGACACAGCTAAACAGAAATGTTTGTTTTAATCTTGTTATAAGATATTCCATTAATTCCAGTTATTCCTTTTAGGGCCAAAAAAGGAAGAGACAGCAATGCTGTAATTCCTGCCCTTAAACTTCAAGCACATTCCATTTCAAGAACTTCACAGTTTATTTACGCAATTAGTTTTCAGAAATGTTTTTCCAGAGTCAGGCAACAATGAGAATATAAAGAATGGCATATTATGTTTTATGAAGTTATTGAAATTAAGCCAAAAACTTGACTCCTTAGAAAAAGAGCAGAGTTATAAGGCCACTTTGCCTCCTTGTACGAAAATACTAACAACATTGCAGACTTGTGTATCTGTGAGCAGAAGAGCATGGTGCAAGAGAAGACAAAGAATAATTTCTGATATAAGCAATATGTTTTAGTGCTATGCCTGGTCTAGGTAAATTATTAGTGTTAGATATTGTAATGTAATGCAACTGACAGTAACGTGTTACTTTTACATGTCAATGGCGAGGCTGTAAAAGGACTAAGATTATTTTGGACTGACTATTTTCTCCTTAACTATGACCTGGCAGCGTGTGGGTGGAAGTCTGCACAACAGTTTCCCATTCCAGACTTTAAAAGTACACAGACTAATCTCAAATCTGGAGAATTACAATCCCAACCGGATGGAAGAGAGAGGCTCTTAAACCCAGCGTTTTAAGAGGTCTCAGATCACAGCATCACCCAAAAGGGAGTCTTTGGAGTTCATTTTGTTCATTTCTTGTTCATTTTCAATTTTTGTGTTTGCTTAAATCTAAAACTCTGCACTTGACTTTGCTTCTCTCCCTGTCCGGTTAGCCTCAAACACTACAGTCGCTCAGAAGTGGGAGAGGGGGAGATGGAATGACATTTCACCTCCTGTCTGAGAAGAGAAGTAACACTGATACTGTAATACAGTAAGGGGAGGCCCCAACTTGGAATTCACTACTGATGGGCTCACCTTTGCATCTGGCAATTCTCACACAAGAAGTCACATTCTCCATCACAGAGAATTAAATTCCTTTCTTTGAACACAATGTTATTTATAGCATCAAAGGAAAACACCATTTAGAATAAAAGTCACAACATCTCTTTTCAATGGGGAAAAAAGGCATTTTATGTGAAGTTACAGAGTGAGAAACATGCAACATAATTTAATATATAAACTTAGAAGCTAAGCCGCTTAAGTGACTGGTCAGATTTTAAGTTATCATTCCACTATTTGAACCCAAATAGGTAGCCACATCTTGAGGTTAGCAACAACCAAAAAACCCCAACCAACCAAAAGAGGCTACAGTCCCTCAACAACCATCTAACTATTTGGGGCTGAGGGGAGAAAAGTGGTGGAGAAGGTAGTGGAGAATACAAGACTGGGGATAAAGGGTGGTCATCAACTGCTCCAACAGGATGTCGTATATATATTATGTTCGTTCATATCAAACACAAAAATGTTCAATATAAGAAGTTCTCTTACACTATCTACATTTTATAGTATGCATTGAGTTTTGTGCTAAACTCTAGAAGTATGTTTGTAAAGGAAAAGAGGAGAAAACCATTATTATTCTTAAGATGACATCCAAATGCTGCCTCAAGTGCAACTTGCAGATAGGAAAAAAAAAATCAAGAACCATTTGGAAAGGGATCACATTAACTTCAGAACAGTTGATCTGCAAATAGTAATAGCCTGCCATCACTGATATAGTGCAAGTTGGCAAAACTAAACAAGTATAAAAAGAGTATGCATTAATCAGTGGTCTACTATGATCAGCCCAACTGAGCAGCTTAAGTTTTTGGGGTTTTTTGTTCAATCATTTCCTGCTTTTTTTGGTTCCTCTTGTTCTTCCAGTCTATCCAGTCTTGTCCACTTATTCCTACTGAAACATACTTTTTGGGCTCCAATTACTACTCATTCCTGCTGCTATAGCACACTCAGATTTATAGAACTGCTACAGCTTGCTTGTATTATGGCCACATACCTGGTTTAGCAATCTGTTCTTAAACTGGATTCAGACTGAAAAAAAACCTGTTTACAACTCTTCAATCACCATACAGTTGGATATACTTACCAGCTGATACTCACTCCGACGGCTAAAAGCTTCCTTGATCCCAGAATCCCTCCACAGAGCGCTCAGTGCAGGTACGTACAACTGGAATGTGGCAGGCTCTATAGGCATTCCAGCTTTGTTTTCAAAAGCCATCAAAAACATTCCATGCTTCTCATTCTCAGTGTACTGCCAAGGAATCCCTAGTTTGTCCCGTGCATCAACGAGAACCTTGCAGCCCTATGGAATGATTCAGATAAAACAGAGTCAGTGATCAAAAAATAAAAGTGTAAAGGAACTCGAACTTAAAAGTATATGAAGCTTACAGTGGCACAAATCAGTAGTCCAGTGGGAAGACAATTCAGAAGGGGATCCAAAATATGCTACATTGCAAGGAGCAACAAAACAAGGAACAAACATTTTCCTTGTTTAAGCAACATAGCTGCTATATATCTGCTGGGGAATGGGGAGAAACACTTTTACAATGACATGATCAGACAGCAAAATATAAAAATAAAGACCTATATTAAATGTATACAAGAATATTTTCTGTCTAGCAACTTAAGGAACTCCCACCCCATCACTGCATTATCCAAACACCTATTGAAGCAGACACATGCCTGAAACAGTGTTAAGCGTTAACATCTCTTTCCACCTGTCCTTAGCAGTTGGATACTGACATCAGTACATGTCACATCCTATCCCTGAGAAAGTTAGACTAACTCAGCCCCACAAAAGGCAGTTCTAATGAAGATTAATTGAAAGATTTGGCAGGATTGAAGAGCCAAAATAATTTTGGTTGCACACACCTGAAAGTCCTTCAATTCAATAGTGCACTCCTATCCCTCTACCCAAATGATTTTTCCCCCTGAACTACTGGAGAGACCTGCAGGTCTATTCCACTTATTAGTCATTGCCTGAAATACACAATGTATTGTAAGAGCTACCAGAAAAGTCTGCTGGAATATGAAACTGGTTTAAAAAGGAGGAGGTGGGAGCACTGTGGAGATTATTTAATAGATGAAGTGTTTTACAAAATTTTCTTGATACAGAGCCTGATGGAATACCTTAGGAAACTGACAGTTGCCATGTAAAAAGTATCAGGAACTTACCAAAAAAATCATTGTTTGTTGGTACGTCACACATGGAGATCTGGCCATACCTCCCCTCAAAGCTTAAAAAGGAGTTATTCAGCGTAGAAGCCAAAAACTGTTTTAGAAAGGGCATACAGCATATTCTATTAAAAGTAAACTAGACTGATTTACAGACAATTCCCAATAACTCTATGTCCAAATAAAAAAAAAATGTGAAGACTCATGGGATATGTCTGTATGCTTACCACATAGCCTTAAAGGACTAATGCCATTTTGCTCAGTCATGTAGCTGGAGTTTGCATCAGAAAATATCAGTTTTAATTATTTTTAATTTTAAATTGCCATCAACATTTTTAATGGACTCCTTGGGGTGTTCATGTTGCTGTGAAATAGGGCTTTGACACTGGCAGTGTGGGCTCCAATATAATATGCCATTTTCTAGCGGACTAAGTTAAACAGCTTAGATCCTATTCTAAGTTTGCAGTGTTCAAGACACCTTTTTTCACCAAGATGGCTGTCTCCAGCCAGTTTGTAGGCAGAAATTTCAATTTCTTTGTAATGAATATTTCATATTAGCCTGTGAGTTTTCATACTGCATGGCTGGGCAAAACAGGTACAGTTTGTTCTCGAATAGCAAGCTTGCTTTTAATTTGCTACATTCACAAAATCGGCTTTTTAGTGAGTAAATTGCCACCTTCCGATTCCATTTTTCTAACAGTCAGATTTTGGGGAGCAGGGAGGGAGATTATCTAGCTCCCTAACCAAATAGTTCTTGACAATACAGAATAGACCAACTCAATCTTCATGGTTTGAAGTTTTACACAAGGTTTTTATTTCAGACTGAATGCACAAGTTTAAATTTGAAAGGTATTTTAATGGCCATAAAGCACACCCATGTTCAAGAGTTCTGTGTAGTATACATCTAGCTCTTAAAAGCAAAAGCAATTTGAATGATGGATATATCAGCTACAAGGTTTGGTTTTATATGAGTTAACTGACTCATTGGTACAACATTTGTCATCCGCTGTAAGCCAATTTTAAAATGAAACTGCTTTGTTCAGAGATCTGAGGGGGGTTGTGTTTTCTTTTAATACACACAGCACTGAAGTATTTTTTTTCCAGCAGGTTTCAGCTCAAACTTCTAGACTGAGGGTCTGAATCCTCTTGTTTATGACACTGACCAAACATTTTCTTTAACACACACACACAGTCTTGGGTTACTTAACAAGTCCGCATTTAACAGAGTACAGACATAAATGCTTCATCCACTCTAGCCCTTTAAAAAACACACAACAAAGATATTGTGTTAAAAACATTGGAGGGAACAAAGCTGAGAGACATTAAACAGTTTTGAGTGCCACAGAACATGAGCTTATAATCAAAGTACCTCAGAAATCATTACAGAGTAATGTTCTCACTAGTGTGGTTTCCCAAATATAAACAGTTAATCTTGAACGACATTCATTTTAATACAACTTAATCCTCCAGACACACAGTTCAAAGAACATGTTTTCATGATACCAAGCACAGAGTACAATTCACCATTTATATCCTTAAAAAGAGGTTCTAAAAACACGCATTTAGGATTTTGATTTATTGGACTGATCCAAAGCTGAAAAAAGCCTGTTCTCACTTCCAAATAGTTAATTCACCCCTTCACTGATATGTATCTAAATCTCTATATGAAGCTCTCACCATAACTAATAAGGAAGACAACACAATATACAAGGCTGTCTTTCAGAATTGCATAGACTCTACACATTTATTAAAACTAATCACTTACACAGAAGTACCACTCTGGGAGGAATTCAAAGTCACTATTTTTTTTTTTTCAAAACTGGTTTTGTACTGACCAGTGGAAAACTGCTATTTTTGGACTTAACATCAAGGTTGTGTTTTATTGCCTATCAATATGCAGAGCAATGTTTGGGGGTTGTTTTTGTTTTTTTAAAAAAGAGGAATGGTTATTTGGGCTATTTTCCAGGGAAACTATCCAAAATACAATCACATCAGTTGTTGCCATTTCTATCTTCCACATGTTTCTTAAGATTGGTTGCAAATATGCATGTAGCGTTCCAACCCATGCAAGCCAGCTCTGACCTTCCACCTGCTTAGGCTCCAGCTCTCCAGAACCATCTCACTCAGCCATTTACTATCTGGCTTCTCTATCTTACAATTTTAAAACAGTTTCAACCTTTACCCATCTCATTGCTTCAGCATTTCCTTAGGACTCTCTCCAATGAATGGCTAAATGATGTTACAACAGCTGCTTGCAAGATAATGGGAATTCCCATCAACATCACAACTTTAAAATTTAATTTTTTTTTAAATGTCTGATATACGTTTTATTTCCATATAATGGTCAGCTCTGATTTTCCCTGCTTCCACATATATAAAAATACCAAGGGAGTGGAGTTTACTCTCGTTAAGTTTCCCCATCTGTTGGAAAACAGCTTGACAGCTAATGTGGACATGTTTTGCAACTGTCAGCCTATCAAATGTGACCACTAAACCAGTCTTAGATTTATCCATAGATGCTTCCCAAACTGACAAATTCTGTAATCTGGGACAAGATTTTCAAGAGCGCACAAGTGATTTCAGTCTCCAAAGTCCCAATGAAAATGATACTTCAGGTGCTTTAAATTTTTTTAAATAAATAACATATATGGAATCAACATACCTTAGGTCAGGGATTTTGAAACTTGTTCAGTTTGAGACCCCTTTTCACCTTACCGCATCCGCTGCCGGCCCGTGTGTACATCTGCCAAATTGAACTGTTCCAGTTTCGGCAGCATTTCAGCTGACTCGCAGTGTTTCTGTGTGTGTCTGCTGAAAAGCGGCCGAAACCGGAAAAGTTCCGCTTAGAGGCTTTCCAGTGGAGACACTCCTGCATTCGGAGCATCGAGCATACGTCGAATGCAATGGGACCTCGCAACCCCCGTGGAATCGCCTTGCAACCCCCAGACTGAGAACCGCTGCCTTAGGTCGAGTTATCATGGAGTCTACAATGCCTGCACATCTTAGATTGAGAACCTCCTTATGTTTCAAATAAGGCATTTTCTATCTATTTTATGACTTAAGTATATTAAATCAAACGTTTTACAGGTTTGTTTGCATTACACAAATTGCACAGTCTTGTGGATATTGAGATGATATCATTGCAGCGTCTTCAAGGCAATCTAATGAAGAACTAAGAATTTCTACTGGATCCAGTTAGTCTTTCTATAAATTCATTGTTTAGTTGTGTTTCACTATTTCCATACAAAGCTTTGTGAAAGGAGCTATACCTTTAGATTTAGTCATTCATAAGGGAACGCAAGAACTCCCAATTTGTCCCCAAAAGTGTTAGTAAGGAAATGACAATTGGCATCCATCTAGTTACATAAACAGCAACCTGCTAGGAGCTTGTACTGCTATACACATATATCAGAGGAGAATTAGGAGGCATGAAGATGATTTCTAGTATCAATGCAGTGGGTCAGCATTACTGCAGAAAGTTACAATTCCCTACTTTCAAGGTCAGAAGCAAGTGAGGCACAAAGTTTGTCTTCCCAAATGTCAGGCGAAATCTCATTTATACATTTTTGTTCATTTGACTGCTATGTCTGAGAGAATGCAGATTTGCTGTACTCCAAAATACTTAAAAATAATAATAATAATAAAAAAAAGGCTGTTTACCAGATTAAAGCTCTCAAGAAAATTTTACAACTTACACTACTGAAAACCAAGTTTTAAAAATTCTTACATAACCTGGCCCTCTCAACTCAATACAAGTTCAAGATAAGGAACACAGAAATTAAACTATAAGAAATCCTCACCACTCTGGAATGCATCAAAAAGATCATATAACACTGTCCTTTGCCAAGGCAAACAGAGCGAACCCTTGTCTGTCTGTTCCAGATCTTCACTGGCTGAGCTTTCAAGAGCCCTCCTAGATGCTGATACCTCTGCCATTACCCTCAGTAATAACATTCCATTTCTTTCTTGCTATGGAGAGTTTATCCATGGTGCTATCCCTTAAAGCAGTGGTCTTCAAACTGGGGTGCGTGCACCCCCAAGGGTGTGCGAGCCCACCCCAGGGGGTGCGCCTAGCCCGCCGAACTCCAGGGCAGGCCATTTTGGTCCCACTGAAATGCCACCGTGGAAAGCGAAAACTTCCGCTTTCTGCAGCGGCATTTCAGCAGACATAACCCCCCGGAGGCCGCCAGATTTTTCCCTCCGCGGAAAGGGGCCGCGGTGGGGAAAAAGTTTGAAGACCTCTGCCTTAAAGCACTGGTTCTCAACCAGCAGTATGCATACCTCTGAGGGTACACAGACGTCTTTGAGGGTGTGAGATGTCAACTCATCTAGATATTAACCTAGTTTTATAACAGATGCCATGAAAAGCACTAGCAAAATCTGTATGAAATTTTAGTTTGTACAATGACTAGTTTATACTGCTCTATATACTATATCAGTGTTTCTCAACCGGGGGGAGGGTCACAATTTATTTAATAATTATATGGTAAAAACAAGCAAGCAAGTTTTCAAGCAAGCATAGTGTGCTGAGACTTTTGTATTTTTACGTTTCATTTTGTATGCATGTAGTTAAGTGAGATGAAAGGTGGGGTACAGAAGCCAAATCAGCCTCCTCAAAGGGGTACAGTAGTCTGTAAAGCAGGGGTCTCAAACATGCAGCCCACAGGGCTCTTGCGTGCAGCCCACTAAGCTCCCTGCACCCCCCGCCCCCGCCCCTCTGCCTATGTCCAGGCCAAGGGTGGGCAAACTACAGCCCCCTGTGGCGCCACGTGCCCTGTGCTGCTCCCTGAAGTGGCTGCGGCACATCCCTTCAGGCCGGGGAGAGGGGGAAGTAGGCAGAGGACTCCTGCATCATCTCCTTTCACACACCGCCCACGGCAGCTCCCACTGACCAGGAACAGGGAACCACAGCCAATGGGAACTTCATGGGAGGTACCTGGAGGAGCAGCAAGAGCAGCACACCCACAGAACCCTGAGCCCTGCTCCTCCCTCAGGAGTTGCAGGGACAGGGTTCCAGCTGCTTCCTGGAGCAGAGCGGCCAGCCCCGGTGCACATCACTGCCACCCCCAAGCCGCTTTAGGTAAGCGGTGCCAGGCTGGAGCTCGCACCTTGAACCCCTCCTGCATCCCAACTCTGTGCCCTGAGCCCCTTCCACACCCCTCCTGCACTCCCTGCCCTGAGCCACCTGCTGCACCCCGACCCCCTGCCGCACTCCACACCCCAACTCCCTGCCCTTAGCCCCCACACACCTCCTTCACCCCCTGCCCTGAGCCACCTGTTCCACCCTGACCCCCTGCTGCACCCCTCACCCCTATTGCACCCCATACACCAACTCCCTGCACTGAGCCCCTGCTGCACCCTGCACCTTTTTTGCACCCCCTGAGGCAGGAAGGGGGCAGCGTTGGTGTGGGGATTTTGCAGAAGGAGTTGGAATGGGGCAGGGAAGGGAAGGGAACAGGTGGGACAGGGCGGGGATTGGAGGGGGTTGTTTTGGTGGGGCCGGCAGTGCTGTGTGGGGTTGTTTCGGTGGGGCGGCACTGGGGAAGGAGGGTGTATTTCCGCAGGTCTGGGCGGCGCTGGGGCGGGGGGAGGTTGTTTCTGTGGGGTTGGGGGGTTTCGGACCAGAGCTGTTTTCTTTGGAGTAATATGGCCCTCGCCGCTTTACGAGTTGTGCAGGCCTGCACTATCATAACAAAAAACCTTTTTCTGACCAGTTCAATTGACCTACCAGGTGATTCTCTGATAAGATCAGAATTTTTTTTAAAAAATGGGGACAAGCCTAAATCTTGCAACACATTAGATAAGGAAATCTCCAGATATTAGAATACAACATGCAAACTATGAGTGCCCTAGGGGAAGACTATTTGCAGCTGTCTATGGGCTTTATTTTAAAAATCTATTGGAAATGACCAGAAAAAGGCTAACACAGAACTAGTTAAAAGTAATATCTAGTTTGATTTTCCAAGGAGGTTTTTTTTGTAAGTCACCCACTGATTACATTTCTTTAGATAATAACATTGCAAAATGTTTATTTTTAAAAACTAATTAATTTATTTGGCAGAAAGTTTAAAAATCTTTTTCCTGTTTTGAGATAACAATTGATGTGTTTTAGTGAAGAGACACCTTTCACATGAAAAGTTAATTCTTAGTTGTAACAAAGGAAAAAACCATAGTGTTTAAGACAATTGTGTAAAGGCTTTCATTATCCTAAAAGATCACATACTTTGCTGAAGACAGCCCTACAGATAGACTGTGATATTAAAGGTGAGGAAAGCAGAGGTAAGTACTACAAAAAAAAAAATAAAGCATTTTTGGCAACCACCAGCTCACGTCCATGAAGTCAGCATGGACAAGGAAAGAACCAAATGACTCAAGTACCACCAACCTGATGGTTCTACTCAAGCACCTAAGTCTACTAATATGAAATATTATCCAGAATTCTGCATAAATGAAATTACTGAAGTTTGCTCTATCTGACCTAGGAATGGTCTTAAGGAGCCACTTCAAATGTATTTCAGTTCCGCTGTAATTAGCAATATGATTCATTTCCCTACTTTACAATGGATGGGCAACAGAATGTAAGCAAGTTACATGTGAAGCAGTAACCTTTTCCAGGCTTTTAGCCATTTAAAAAAAAAAAAAAGTTGTCCAACCTCACACAAAAAAACAGTAGATGGCCAATAGTTTACACTACACCATTTAAGATAGTATATTCTACATTTAGGAACCACTGTGACAAATGAATGCAGTTCTGCCAACTCTTGTGATTTCATCGTGACTCTAGCCATGTTTTTTTTAAAAAAACCCATCCTGAAAACATGGTGAAGAAAGGTTGAACAAGTTTTCACTCATTCAAAATGGCCACCATCTCCTATTGCTGTCAATGGGGCTGAAGCCAGCAAGATGGCTGTCATTTCATTACCACATGCAGATTGACTGTAATGAATCTGACACATCCTGCTGTTTCCAATGAGACTGAAGTCATACCCATGTACAAAATGGCTGCAACTCTATGGTTCAATGGCCTAGACAGGACAAAGGGACTGAAAGCAGCAGAGACACAGCGCAAGGTAGACAAGGAGAATGAAGAAGACCAGGAGGCAAATTAAGGGGCTGCAGGGGTATGGAGTGTGGAAATGAGTGGATCAGGGTCTGGAGGCGCGTGGGAGGACTACCTATCTCTGGCAGAGAAGTGGGAGAGAGGAGGGAAGTGTGCCTTCTTACAAAAGACTAAACCAATTCCATAGTCTGTACTGTAATATCACGAATATGACTACATTTTTATATCTGTAACTCATCAACCCTAAATGTAATAAAAGTTTATTTATGAGTGTGAATCATGATGCATAAGTCAGTGGTTCTCAAACTACTTACCATCCAGCTCTTCTTTTATCAAAGGGAATCAACTAGGAGGGGAGAACAACAGGAAATGGATGGCAGTTCCCTTATCTTAAGGGTGAGGATAAGTGGCTGCTCAGGTGGAGACTCCAGGGAGAGGTATGCATTTTAGGAGTGACTTTTCAACCTACTACCACCATAAACGCATTTACAGAGAGCAGTTAAAAGGTCAAGACAGACTAAAAAACATGATGTTTTTATAATCTCATTATTGACAATACTGTGACTGTCAGCATCATCATCATTCCATGTAATATTGTAGCCATGTTAGTCCCAGGATATCAGACAAGTTGAGTAAACTAATCTCTTTTACTGGACCAGGGATCTCCAAACTTTATGAGATAAGGGCCATATTAGATTTTTGAAGGGGCTTCGTAGGCCAAAGCGACTGTGGAAAAAATTCAATATATGCAAATATATGCAAAATCCCTCCCCTTGCTCCTCCGGCCGCTGCCACGCCTCCCTCTTTGCTCCTCCAGCTGCTGCCGTGCCCGCCCCCTTTGCTCCTCCTGCTGCTGCCGTGGGGGCACTCACCCCACCACACATGGGGCCACTGGCAGCAGCTTGCTGAGGGGGCAAGGAGGAAAAAGGGGGCAGTGGCGGCTTCTCAGTGTGCCTGCTCAGCTGGAGGGCCAGACAAATCGAAGCTGCGGGCCGGATCCAGCCTCCGGGCCATAGTTTGGAGACCCCTGTACTGGACCAACTTCTGTTGACGAGAGAGAAGCCTTCCTTCTTACACAAAGCTGTACTTCCCCAGACTCAAAGAGAAGCTCTGTGTAAGCCTGAAAGCACCTCTCTTTCACCAACAGAAGATGGTCCCATAAAAGCTACTACCTTACCAACCTTATCTTAGCAAAATCATTCACTGAAATGCTGGACTTCACCATGAAGTGCTGTAGTTTTCAGACTAGACTCATTTTCCCCATGCTGCATTATATTGAAAACTAATAAAGTGTTTGGTAAACAGTATTTTGTAACAAATTAAGAATTTTTGATGATTTAATGTTCTGAAGTAGTTGCCTGAATTCATGAATTCACTCCTAGTTAAAAATTCACAAGCTTTTTCCATAGAACACACTAATGGAGTGTTTAAAATACAGCCACCTTATTTAATGGAGTGTGTGAATCAGAAAGGGAGAGATAATATCATTACCTTCAATTTTTATATAGCTAAAACTTAGCCAAATAGATGTTTTACTCGATTGCTATAGAAAAAGTAGTAATTTATGAGGGTAAAGTATTACAATATTCTAGAGAATCGAAGTGTTACTCAGTAAAAGAGATACACCCTAAAATGCAAGAAAGAGCTTTTAGCATTTGAGACTTACCTTACCTTCAACATGAAACTTACATCAAGTACTTTATTTGAATTGTGGAAGGATATATGTAAATACTTAATCCAATGCTATCCAGGTGAGAGCAGGGTAAACAGTAAAGATGACAACTCTTCCAGACTGCCAGCCCAAATAAAATATATGAACAAAGGAAAGTGTCATTTACTTAGTCCACAGGAACACAAACATTAAGAAACATTTGGATTAGCTGTGGAATCTCTGTACTTGTAGCAGCAGTGACGTCTGCTTGTCTGCAAACTGTGAAAAGACTTCTTGTCTCCAAATTAATCCAATGAGATGGAGAGATGCAGAACAAAAACTTCTTGCTGCAAATGAAGCTTGCAACTAGAGTTCAAGGTAGAGTGACCACTGAACCCAGAGGTGCAGATTGGCACAAACCCTTTGAGAACTTTCAGAATTATCCATTTAATTTGGATCTTTACAGATTAAGTGCTATGAATTTATGACTGTCCTCTAGTGCGTAACTGGCTAATGTATGGAACATTGCTGAAGCAGCTTCTAGTATTCTGAAACTGATGTGTTGATTCTGATCTACGAAGTGGATTGAAACCACCCCTCCCCTCGTACTATATGGCCATAGTTGCAGTTAGCAGAGGTGCACACTGTGTTGCCAACTCTCAATTGTTTTCTTTAAATCCCCAGATCCTGGAATCAAGTGAATGTGATTCTTAAGAAAAAGTAAGTTTCTAACTCTCATGGCTGTGAAAAAAGCTTCAAAGTGCGACCCCAGTGCACTCTAAAAGTTCAAAAAGCAGAAGGCAAATAAAAAGAACATCACAGCTATTATATTTTACATAATTTCACAATTTTAAAGCCAATCTCATGATTTTCTGGTAAGCCTGACTCAAATTTTGGACATGTTGAGTTGGCAATACCGTCAATATCAACGCCTCTTGATTGGACAGAGAGGGGGACTGCTGGTGGAGCCGCCTCGGCTCTAGAACAAAGTCTCTCCTTCCCCCACTCCGAGATATCCCAGGTCTGTTGACCTTTAGAGCACAATGCAAGATGTTTCTATTTGCACGGAATGACGCAAACATAAGCTTTTGAGATTAAACAGATTTGCTAAAGAGTAAAAGAGCTGTGGCTCTTCAATTCTGTCTCTGTAATTTACAGAAGGGGTGCATAGAACCTGTACAGACACTCCTTATTTATACATACAAACCTCCCCTCCCCCAGAAAACCAACAAATGAATTATCATACGCACAGGAGGTCTTTGGGTCTCAAGTTCATACTCACTATGCTAATGGCAGCAACTCCGGCCATCCTTCACGCATGTTTCAATGGCTAGAGAATCTGTTTGAACTGTAATTGGGTATACGGGTGATTTCTTCCCCTTCTGTATTCTCAAGTGGTTTTAAAAAATTAATGTGAGGCTTAAACTGGAAAATGTCAAGGTTTGTATCTTTACTCTCCAAAGACTAATCATGTTCTGTAAGATCGGTGAACTCATATGGGTTCACCAAATGCTATTCTGGATCAAGAGTGAATATTTATCAAAGAAATAAGCATCGATAGTAACTGTCAGCCATGATGTAGTCAGTTACATCAACCACTTTTCTCCTGACCCAAACAAGAAACTATCCAGATCTACTTGGGGTTGATGGAATTTGGGATTTATTACAGTAATAATGCATTGTGAAATTTATTAAGTATCTTATTGATTCTATTCCAAGTGCATTGCAAAGGGCACCCAGAAACAACTGGAAAGGGCCATTGTTGTTGAAATTTAAGTCAGGCGTAAAGGTGGCAATAATGCCGGTAGTTTTATTACAAAATGATCTATATCTTGAAGACATATCAAGAGTGTACTGAAGGCAACACTAATTCAATCATACAATGTAAGGTCTAATTAATTACAAAGCCAGCTGCACACTTCCAAGGGCTGGCATAGCTCTATTACAACACTTATCTGCTGAATTTTCTTTAATTACCAAGTCAGCTTCAATGTAAGAAAATTCAGTAGATAAGATTATTGTAATAGAGACACATCAGCCCTTTGAGATGTGCAGCTGCCTCACAAACTTTGAGTCTGTTTCAGACAAACCTCTGATCAAGCACAAAACTTTCCGCTTGTGCAGCCATAACGAGAGTGCATATCTGTATAGCACCCTGGAACTTTGTCCGCAACTTAAGTTATCAATTGGAGTTCCTAGCAACAGTTTCTCTGGAGTCCCTTCCTACTCAAATATGAATTTTTCAGTCATCCTCAAATAGTTAAGGTTGTGGACTGAAAAAAAATCACTCAGTGCGACTTACAGCTTGAATTGGTTTAGTTTAATCCATTTCAATATGAACACTAAATTGAAACGCCCTTTTAACACTTAAAATTACCTGCTAATGCTGAAGCAATACCTGTGCCAGCATGTTTGATTAATTCAAACAGAAATCTATGCTTTTTTTAAGGCTGAATTTAATTGTTTTCTCATGCAGTGAAGCCTGGTTCCTTTCCATTTTTGTGGTGCTCTATTTTAATAGTCAAAAACAAATAGAAAATAGCAACAAACATACACAAGGAACATCAGAGTTATGACTCACCAGGTCACAGTACAGCCAGAAGTCCCTAAACCTTAATTAATTGTAGTGAGAGGGAGCAAGAATGGGAGAGTTTGAAGAGTAATTATTCGACACTCAGATGGGAACTCCAACAAACATGTTTACAGAATAGCAGCAGCCATTCACCAGATCTGAAACTTGCAACATGTAAAGACTTCCTCAATCTCTCCATACATTTGAGATTCTTCTTTAAAAAACACACCACAGCAGTTACTCCTGTACTATCCATTTTGCACTTCCAGGTGGGTGTGCTGAAGTAATGGAATCTGTGTACTCAAAGCAGAACATTAACACTACTGCTTTTCACTTCAATCATCAAAAAGTTTCAAAGTTACTTTGAAACTTAGCCTTGATTAACAAGCAAAACCCTAGTTAACCAGTGATTATTTACTTTAAACCAAAGCAAGACTAACATATTTGAAGATTGCCCCACAATGCCAGAAAAAGCTAGCAAGGCTCTGAACCATCACCTGTACTATATGGAAAAGTAAATTTTGGATCACAGGTTTACTTATTTCAGCATTTTGTTTTTAAACCATGACCTCCCAAAAGGAGAATTCTAAGAACCATGCATTCATGCTTAATTTGCAACAAGATACAGGAAAAATAAGAGGCTGTGAAGTCAGAAAGGAAGAAGTGGGAGTTTTACTACTAAAGGAAACAAACCAGTTGATATCAGAGTCAATATGACAAACTATCTGCACCAATTCATGCCATTTTCTTTAATCCACATAAAATGATCAAGTACTACTGCAAGAGGCACTTTAGAAAGAACACAATGCAAACCATCAGGAGGGCATAATTTATTCTCTTTCAGAAAGAAATGTAATCATACTGGGGAATAAAAGGTACCCATTTAATCCAAGATATTTACACTACATTTCTAGCAGAGACCTCAGAACTCTAGAAGCTTTAACAGAACTGCTCTTTGATAATGCTGACAAGTAATGTGGAAAAAGGAGCTAAAATGCAGTTCATCTGTCAGCAGAACTCATATTTTACAATGTTAAAAATGCTTAAATACTGGAGCACAAGACCATTTGTTTCATTTCACTTAATACACATTAAACATTTCATGCTTGCAATATTGTTTAGATGATCTAGGTATTTCCATTTAGAGTTAATGGATGGTTACATTCGTTTGAAACAGTGTTTCCTCTAATTTTTTATATCTGTGTGTGGAATTAATTTTATGTGCACCAATATGGAAGTGATATGTGACACATCACCTTCATATTGGTGCAAATAACAAAATTCAGGGGGTGGGGCTAAGGGGTTTGAAATATGGAAGGGGCAGAGCTTCCAGAGTTGAAGCAGAGGGGTGGGTGTGGGGGGTGAGGGCTTTGGAGTGGAGCCAGGGATGAGGGGTGCAGGAGGGGGCTCAAGGCTCAGACTTTAAGGTCAGAAGGGACCATTATGATAGTCTAGTCTGACCTCCTGCACAATGCAGGCCACAGAATCTCACCCACCCACTCCTGTAATAAAGCCCTAACCTATGTCTGAGCTATTGAAGTCCTCAAATCATGGCTTAAAGACTCCAAGATGCAGAGAATCCTCCAGCAAGTGACCTGTGCCCCATGCTGCAGAGGAAGGTGACCATCCCCTCTCCCCAGGGCCTCTGCCAATCTACCCTGGAGGAAAATTCCTTCCCGACCCCAAATATAGCGATCAGCTACACCCTGAGCATGTGGGCAAGACTCACCAGTCAGATACCCATGAAAGAATTCTTTGTAATAACTCAGACCCCACCCCATCTAACATCCCATCATGGGCCGCGGGGCATATTTACTGCTAATAGTCAAAGATCAATTAATTGCCAAAACTAGGCTATCCCATCATACCATCCCGTCCATAAACTTATCAAGCTTAATCTTGAAGCCAGATACCTCTTTTGCCCCCACTGCTTCCCTTGGAAGGCTATTCCAGAATTTCCTCTGATAATTAGAAACCTTCATCTAATTTCAAGTCTAAAACTTCCTGATGGCCAGTTTGTAACCATTTGTTCTTGTGTCCACATTGGTACTGAGCTTAAATAATTCCTCTCCCTCCGTGGTATTTATCCCTCTGATATATTTAGAAAGAGCATTCATATCTCCCCTCACCCTTCGTTTGGTTAGGCTAAACAAGCCAAGCTCTTTTGAGTCTCCTTTCATAAGACACTACGAACTCAGACAGACAGATACTGTCCACTTGTCTAGGAGAGTGACAAGATAAAATTATAACAACCAGGGTTTCTCATACAGCTCTGTCCCACTTCTTTTCCTACCCACAAACACTCCACAGCTCTTTACCATCATTTTAACTTAGTTTAAGGTAATATAAAAATAAACAAACTAATCCAAGATTCATACTACTCACTTTTGGGATATACTTGAAACCTACAGATACTCTTCTTTTCTCTCCCTCCCACCCCATTCTGGAATACTAGGGGAAGAGAGAGAGAAGCAAATTGTCAAGCTACGGATTTTGTGGCCTGAGCTCTCCTTGTGCATTGTATGTGCCCACTTCTTCCTGCTACGGTGGAATGTAAAGCCAACCCACAGCACTTGCTACTATAGGGAGCCCCTTTTTTCCCCTCCCTTTCCTCTCTCACCCACTTTCAGTCACTTGCCTCATGTTTTTGTAGTGCTTCTTAAATGCAATTCAGCCAGTGGAATTAAGCTACAAATAGTATTCCCATTCAGTTTGGATGGAAGCCGAAGCTTCTGAAGGAGTTCTAGAGTTCCATTCTATGCATCCGGTGAAGTGGGCTATAGCCCATGAAAGCTTATGCTGAAATAAACTGGTTAGTCTCTAAGGTGCTACAAAGTCTTCCTCGTCTTATTCAGACTGCAAGAGTCATTTCTTCGACTTGTGCTTAAAGAGAGCGCTTTTATAAAAAGTTTATCCTTGGAAGCACATCTTAAGACATGGAAGCAATTTTCCTTATCTCAGATGGTACACTGGCCCCTTCCTTGATTTTTGCAGGAAATCCCATAGCAACTACAAGTTTCCTCACAAGTATGGGTCCATGCAGAAGTGAGGAAAGACCTAAACAGATACCTTTGAAGGAACAAGATCATTTTTTAAAATGTAGGAAGGGACCCATCCTCAGAGTGGAACAAGGCCACTTGGTAGCCCTGCATTTGTATGGAGAATATGGGAAATAGCCCCTGCATACACCATGTATCTATTTTTCTGTGCACAAGGGCTCCTTGTATTCCCATGGCAACCAGCTTTTATGCACCTGCAGGATTGTCCTAAAACAGTGGTTCTCTATCATGAATCTGGGGTCCCCTGGGGGGGGGGGGCACAAGCAGGTTTCAGGGGATCCACCAAGCAGGACTGGTATTAAATTCGCTAGGGCCCACGGCAGAAAGGTGAAGTCCCACCATGGGGACCGCAGCTCGGGATGCTGAACCCTCCCGCCTGGGGCTGAAGCCTGAGCAACTTAGCTTTGTGTTGACCCCTACGGTGCGAGGTCCCAAGCAATTGCCCTCCTTGATACCCCCTAACACAAGCCCGGACTTTTATATGCAGAAAACAGTTATGGCACAGCTGGGCCATAGACTTTTTATAGCATGTTGGGAAAGGCCTCAGAAAGAAAAAGGTTCTGAAAGATGACCACCATCTAGTTATTATGCAGAACACCTAAGGCCCCCAGGCAGAAGATGTGGGCAGTCAGTTTCGCCAAGTTGTCTACACCAGGGGTAGGCAACCTATTGCACGTGTGCCGAAGGTGGCACTTGAGCTGATTTTCAGCAGCACTCACACTGACTGGGTCCTGGCCACCTGTCCGGGGGACTCTGCATTTTAATTTTAAATGACACTACTTAAACATTTTAAAAACCTTATTTACTTTATATACAATAGTTTAGTTATATATTATAGACTTATAAAAAGACCTTCTAAAAACGTTAACATGTATTACTAGCACGTGAAACCTTAAATTAAAGTGAATAAATTAAGATTTGGCACCTCAATTCTGAAAGATAGCCGACCCCCGGTCTACACCTTGAGGATGTTCTTGTACACCATGGCCCTGAACTCCAGCAACCATTCTATCCTCTCACCAGGAAGTCATCATGCCATGAGCCCTAGAGTGCTGGGGTCTCCACAATACTGATGGGAGCACTGGCTGAAGGCCCATTCTCTCCCACGGTGTCCCAATGGGAGAGCTCTGAATCTTGAGGCTATCATGCATAATGTCTTCAACAGGCCCTGGGACAATCCCCTAGATACATCCCCAGAGATCTTTGGTGTTAAGATCCCCAATATTCTCTTTAAAACGTTCCCCAAATTATAGCTTTTAACTCCTATAATTTATGTACACCAATACAGGGGACCTCCCCCTCATCGTCAGGGTTATCCTCTAGAAAAGGATCCTTAACACCCACTCCTCAGGGTGGAGATCATCTCCCTCTCACCTGCCTTCTTCCAAAATATGGGGGTCCCCAACTCCTCTAAGGGCGTTCACATCATGGTTTCCCAGAACAGAAGCCACACCTACACCTTCTTCTCCCGTGGGTCTTAGAAGTCTCTCCCTCCATGGGTGTCTGGGCCCTTTGAGAACATCCTCCTGGATGATAATCCAGAAACCCTTGTACTCTAACTCACTTTTAGGCGACCGTCATTCATGGCACAGAACCACCGTAACCCCAAGGACTGTGACTGTTGCCAGATGGCGGCCCAGAACTCCATCAGCCCAGGAACTCTTTGTCCTGCATGGGGGGCCCCCTCTAACCTGGTCCCCACCCGCTTGGGGGCTGTTCTCAGGGCGGCCCGAACTCCAGCTGCCGTTACACCCCGTTCTCGGTGGCAGGGTCAACCCCCAACCCCGGGCTCCAGCGGCCCCTCTGCCCCAGCGCGGGGCTCGCCCGTACCTTGACCATGTTCTCGTAGATGATGGCCCGGAACTCCAGCAGCGCCTTCTGGTCGAACTCGCGGCCGTGGATGATCCGCATCTGCTTGAGGAACGTGGACTTGCCGCTCTCGCCGGCGCCCAGCAGCAGGATCTTGACCAGGCGGCGCACGGCGCGCCGCTCCCGGGCCAGCATCGCGTCGATCTCCCGGCTCCGCCGCCGCGCCTCCCGCTCCGAGTCCCGGCTCCGCTCCTTGCCCTCCCGCCGCGGCTCCCCGCGGCTGGCGGCTTCGGCCGGCAGCAGGCAGCGGCTCAGGGTCCGCACCACCCCGGACATGGCGGCTGGGGAAGGGGACGGGATCGGCGCTCACAGCTCCGGGGTCCCCACCAGCGCCCCTACCTCCGGGCGGCGGCCAGCTAGACGCTCGGAGCAGCCGCAGCTGGGGGGCTAAGGGCCGGGACCGCCCATTCCCCCGCGCAGCGCGGCGCGGCGGGGCGGGGGGACGCTGCGAATGGGAGGGGTGTGGCCCAGGGAGCCGCTGGCTTGGAGGCGAGGGAGAGCCGGCGAGGCGCGGCGCGGAGGCCCTGACTGGGGCGGGGCTGCGGCCGCGTCGCCCCTCAGCTCGTGGGGGCGGGGCGCGGTTCAGGAGCCTGAGGAGAACGGGACACGGCCACGAGAGCGCCACCCACTCGCAGCCCCGCGGGGGTCTCCGAGTTACCAGCCCGGCTGACACCTACAGAGCGCCGGCCGTGAGGGGTGGGGGCGAGGGCGGGACTTCACTCCGCCCACCCTACGCCTCATTGGGCGACCGAGTGTCAATCGACGTAGCCCGAGATCCGACTGGACAGGCCGCACTAAGGGAGAGTGGGCGGGGAGGGAGGCAGGAGGAGGAGCAAAGGGGAGGAGATCCGACGGCGGGGGAGGAGAAGAGGAGGAGCTCCAAGAGAGGAGGCGTGGTAAAGGGCAGAAGCACCAATAAGAGAGGAGAGATTGGGACAAAGGGGTGGAGTCCCTAAGGAGGCGGAGCTAAGGGCAGGAGGGGGGAGGAGTTGGCCCTGGGATGGGCGGGAAAAGGGCGGAGGTGTCAGGGGAGGGAAAAGAAGGCTGGTGTTACCCTGTTTCAGTTTGTGGGTTTCATAGATGTTCTCATCATTATTGGGCTTTTTAAACTCAGTGGCGGTGGGAACAAACTAGTGCTAAAAAATCCCAACCCCGATATGTCACTTCTCTCTCCCTGATTCCTTAGCAGGGGGTGTTGGCTGAGAGCTGGCATTACCACCAGTGTTTGAAATGAAATTGTATCAGAGGTGTAGTTAAGACTGCAGTAGAAACTCCCCTTACAAAGACTATTAAGAAAACAGTGTCAGGATTGGTGTATTGAAAGCCACTGGCGAGCTTCTCATTACTGGAACTACACAAGGCTTGTTCCTATACAGAGCAAGTGAGGAGTATTGCTAACATATGCACAAGGTATTAAGTGATGAGCTAAGAGGAACTGGACAGTGCATTAGGTCCTGATTTAGCAGTCTCTGAAGTCAATGAACAAATTCCTATTGTCTTTAATATAAGCAGGATCAGTCTGTTAATGAGAGGAGGGCTGCATCACTGCCAAGTCAAAATGTTGTAATCATTACAGACAGCAAATCTTCAGTGCAATTTTTAATAGACCCATCTCTAAACTGCCTCCTAGAATCAAAAGAGGGTTCCTGAAACAGCAAATTTGACAAAGTGACCTACCCATCAGGAAAAGATAATGCTGCAAAATGTATGTGTACAATTGTCTGATGATAAAACATTCTGCAAAGTCTAGAGCAGCAGATGCTCATGTACTTTTTAAATTATTTCTTGGGCTACTCCTCAGGCCCTAATAAAGGAAGAAATTCAGATTGAAACAGCATGATTGTGACTTTCATGTAATACCAGTTGAAATACAAAAGTGCTGTAAGACAGACACTCTAAAATAGAGTTCAGGTTAGGAGTACAGAGTAGTAACAATGGGTAAAAAACAAATTATAGTCACATTATAGTTCTCTCCAAAACCATGCATTACCAACCCAAGAAATGCAGAGTTAAGGTTATACTTAAAAGAAATTCAAACATGTTAATGCACAGAAATACAGAAATGCACAGGGAAAGCACCCAATGAATGTTAAGTGCCCCGTATTGACATCGGGCAAATAACCGTACAATTATGAATAAGGCCTTTTAGTGTAGGTCATCCCAGCTTAGAGGAAACAGAGTTTCTTCATTTTTTTTCTCTTCACAGTGCCACTGCAGAACCAGGTTAATGTTATTTGTTTGCTTTAACTATGAATTTCCATACCCATGTTAAAACAAAACAAATTGTAATTGGCAGTTAAAACCCTAGCAATCACTAACAAAATAAAACTCAGTCTCCAAAAATTTCCCCTCTTTCAGAACCATCAGCCTTTATCAAGCACCCTCCTCCACCCAAAATGAGAGCAGAGAAATAGAAGTGCCATGATGATCAGCACATTATTTTAGACGAAGGGAGGAGTAGATTCCAAAACAGAGAGCCTCTCTAAAGAATGCTCCCCTGGGCCCCACTCTTTCAAATCAAGGGGTTACAACTCAAACATTTCCTCTGATAGCACCTGTGGCAGCATAGAACAAAGGGAAAAGCTGTCTCCCAAGTAGGCAGGTCCCAACCTGTTTGGAGTTGAGTTTTATAGGTCAAGACCAACAATTTAAATTCCTGTGGAGATCAGTAATCAGCAAATGGAGATCATGGAGCACTGGTGTCATATTCTCCCAAAAACAAGCAGACTCCAGTTTAAGTTTCCAAATTGACTTCAGAGGTAATTGGATGTACAGCACACTGCAGTAATCCAGTGCTGAGGTGACAAAGGCATGGATTATAGCAGCAAGAACTACATCTGAACAAAACTTTCAGTCTCCTGGCCAAGCACTGGCAGAAAACGCCTGGAACTGCTGCTTGTGATTGCCTGACAACAGTGGGGGATCCAATACCCTCTGGCTGCAAACTCATTCAAACAATAAGTAGCCACACACACCCCAATTCAAGACAGAGAGAGACATCTCCACATCTTGTGGCTTCTTCGCCCCCCAATCCCCCTCTCAGTTATTGAATTCACAGATGTACAGGGAACAATTGAAAACCAGCTCATCCTCACAGGAAGTGTACAGACTGAACATTAACCACACATGATGCTGTTGTCATTACTCCAAAACAAACCCTTTTAGTCTTAGTAAGTGCAGTGACTTAGGTACCGCAAGAATCAGGAGCAGCAGAGCATAGCAGTTTGTCACAAACTGTCCTCTACTCACTATTGAAGGACCTAATTTGAGGGGTTTGTCTTCCAGAACCTTTCCTCTTTATAGGGGTTGAGATGCAGCATTGGGCCAATTGCCAAGGGCTGGACACCTCTAATATATTACATGTACTTCACCAATTCAGCCACCAGATGTCACCATTGTCCCACAAAGAAATAAGATAAAAGAGTAGGATGGGGTAGGGGGAATCCTATGGCCCTTCAGAGCAGCTGAGCACTCAGGTGTCACTCCAGCTGACGTTATGAGCTGTGCAGGTGCCCAGCACTTGTGAAAATCAGGCCCAAAGTGACTATGAAGCAAGCAACCTGGTACTTTCTTATTAGCTCCAGAACCCTCCTTTAGTATAACACCAACACCACTTCCTCTCTGCACTCCAGTCTGCTTCGGGGGTTCAGAGAGTTCAGACAAGTACCAAGCTTAATTTCCCTACAGACTATAGTCCCAGATGAATTGCTCAGCAAACAAACCAGCAGCCAGAGAGCCTCAGCTCCCATTAGATCCCATTGGATCTACATTAACAATGCTCACTTGTGCGTTGAAGTGGCTTGGCCATTCATCCTTCCCATCCAGCAGAAGGAAAAGGTCCCTCCTCCCTTAGCACTGTGGCTGTTCATCCAATCATCCCTAAGCTATTCTCACTGCAGTACAGAATGAAGTTTGATCACCTCTGCAAAGCTGCTACAATACCGCTTCTGTTGTTACGTTGAGAGGGTGGGAAAGAACCTCCCTATGGCTGGGCAGAGCTAATGTAAGCCACCTAGTGATGTCTTTGCTAATTCTGTGTGTGTGTGCAGCATCATTAACTGTGTGAGCACCCCAAAAAAACAGCTTGTAAGCAACATACTGTGCTCAGTCTGCCACTACTCCTCAAACACACCACACTCCCCATTTCCTTGACCCCTGCCTATCTCCCCATCCCATGACTCCCAACCATCCCTCTCCCCCATTCTTCCCTTGAGGAGACTTCAAAACCACAACTAGTTGCATGAGTAATTAAATACAATGTAGTGACCATAATACTGAGTCTTGTCTATCAATTTCATTCTCTCACTCCCTCTTTATGTTCCTCCACCTCCCAGTTTCATCCTTTCTTTATCTCTATTCCATTTCCCCTTGTTCCTTTTCTATTTGTTTTTTTAAATTATTATTCTTTGTGTCTTTTTCATCCTCCTTCACAGGTGAAGAGCTCTCTGACAAGTTGAGCATATTTCTTATCTGCCTGTCTCTCAGTTGCTGGTACTGTAAGAAGAAAAAATAGACTAAAAGAGGAGAAATAGGGGCAAGGTGGAGTAACAGTGTCTCCAGTTCTGAACAAAAAAGATGGTTCTTGGAAAGCTGTTGGGTGATGTAGCAGGGTGACTTGCCCCTTTAGGGTTGGTGCCTGGTGCCAGCCAACCCGAAATACTGAAGGAACTGCTCCAGTCCATCTGTGCTGTGCATGAATGGGGCCTGATGGAGGACAGCTGATTCCCCTATAAAAGAACATAAGAACGGCCATATTGGATCAGACCAATTGTCCATCTAGTTCAGTATCCTGTTTTATGACAGTGACCAATGCCAGAGACTCCAAAGGGAATGAACAGGACAGGACAATCATCTAGTGATCCATCCCTTGTCATCCAATCCCACCATCTGGCAGCCAGAGTCCTTGGGACTCCCAGAGCATGGGGTTGCATCCCTGACCATCTTGACAAATAACCATTGAAGGACCTACCCTCCATGAACCTATCTAGTTCTTTTTTTAATCCAGTTATAAATTTGGCCTTCACAACATCTCCTGGCAACGAGTTCCGCAGGTTGACTGTGCGCTGTGTGAAGAAGTATTTCCTTGCATTTGTTTTAAACCTTCTGCCTATTAAGGCAGCAGGAAGCTGTGCATAGACGGTAGAGAGGACGGGAAGACTCTTGCAGTGAAGACCCTGAAACCAAGGGAAGTTGCCCCACCCAAGAGAACTGGAAGTAGGCTGCTAAGTTAGGAGGAACACCCTGCTACCAGAGCCTGAAGGCTGAGGTCCATCCAGGTAAAATCTGAACATTAATGAACTAAGACTCTGTGCTTGGAAGGAGGACTTGGAGATCCCTATCAAAGGAAGTGTTGGGGTGGGGAGGGGGGAGATAATGAACTAGGAATGTGGCTTGGATGGCCAATGTGAGTAAAGACCAAATAAATTGGATCCCACAAAGGGAATGGGCTAATTACCTTTTGAACTGTGCTGTTGATTTATTGCTGCAGAATGACCTCTGGTCATGAGTGGGTGCTAGGAGGCAGGTGACCCACTACAGAGGGAATGCTGTGGATTGGAGGTTGGGAGCTCAGTTGAATGAGGAAGAAGGTAGTAAGCTTGAACCCCCAACAGTCCTTTTTTACTCTTCCAAGTTGACCCACTGCACATAGGAGGCTCAGAAGAGGACACAAGTCCCATGGAGAGCACAGGCACAAGGTAAGTGAAATGAGGAAGAGTGGTGCTGTGGTCCTGCCTACCTCCAAAGCATCTACCAAGTGAGCCAGACACAGAGGGGGCAAGTTCTGCAATTCTTGAAAGAAGGCAAAGCTGCCACTTCTGGCTAAGCCAGAATTCCTCATGGGGGACTCCATGGATAGCATAGCCCCTCCACACCCATTCTGTCCTCTAGTGTTACAGAATTATCTGGAGGCTCCATTGTCCTATTGCATCCGGTCAGGAGAACGAAGTGGCACCATCACTTCAGTTAAGAGCTTCGTGAACAGAATCAAAATTAGTAAGTGCTACTTTCATCACACACTGGGCACTTACCCATGCTGGGGACACTGATTAGCAAGAACATGACATTGCGATCACAGTTGTACCTGCTGGGTGCCAGCATTACCAAAGATGCCACTCAGAGCTGCTGTAGAAGACATGTTGAAACGGATCAACAAACCAAGTGACAGCCAGTGTCTTAAACTTCTCACCCAGGTGACTATCCTGTGGTGCTATAGAACTGGGAATCTTGAGAGGAGGAAATGGCAAAGTATGTAGTAATGTAATCCCTATTGATAAATCACCTGAATTGTTCTCTCTGACCAGTGGGTTAGGCAACCAAAGTGAGTCGGATAACCAGGCTACTGTTCCTTCAGGGCAAAAGCAGTCTTGGTTTCTCTGAGCTTAGTTAAAGACACCATAGAATTGCTTACTATACATTTAGATGGCAAAGGTGAGATTTGAAGGAGATTTATGATCTGAGCTCCCTTTGCTTCTCTTACATTGTGGTGATTGTGACTATTACTGCCCAGATGAAGAGGTGTTCAGTTTCCAGGTACACTTCAAACACTGAACTAATCTGGTGGATTTGTAATGTTAAAAGGCCAGGCTCCTGTTCCGGTTGCTGTGTTGCCAGTGGTTTTATGTGAATCTCTTGACAGCCTTCTCCCTGTTTATTCTTGAGAGCTGAACAAAAAGAAAATGGTCAGACACAAATTAAACAATGAAATTTATGGGGAGGAATCAGAAAAAAGTTGTTTAAATAGACAGAATGCTTTCTAGAGATCTCAACAATGGGTCCAGAGGCTCCCAGTATGGTATTTAGGCTTCTGGTACTGGAATCTTGGCTACGTAGTCTCCACATGTCTGATCATCCCTGCCACAACTGGCTTTTTTCTTTCAGAGCCCGATTCTTCAAAGTGCTAGTACCTGTAATCCCCAATGAAATCAATGTAAACTGATGTCATTCAGCATCCCCAGGATATGACTCTTAGGCCTGGTCTGCAGTAGGAGCGGGGGCGGGGGGTGGGTATCGACCTAAGATACACAACTTCAGCTACGTGAATAGTGTATCTTAGGTCAACTTACCTGGCCATCCACACTTCACAAATTATGAATTTGGCTCCCTGCTTGTGCCTTTTCTCCTTTTCACTTTATGTCCCCCCACAGTGGAGCCTGGGAATATTCCAACCCCTGTCCCACACAATGGGCGGTAATCTGAGATCTGAAGTTTCCCAAGATGTAATGGACTCCAGGTTTGTAATTAAGGGCTTCATTGAGCTGTTGAGGGCAGGGGAAGAGACATTTGAAACAGGACTGGACAAAGCACAAGAGAACAAGCAACAATCCTGCATTGGCCACAGTGGACTGGATGGCCAGATGTTCCATAGCACATTCCATCTCTGTGTGATTTCAGTACTGTGTTTAGTTATTCCTTCTTGCCCCTTTCTTTTGTTAAATTCACAAACACAGTCAGTTCTTGCTCTGTGTAATTTATTCCCAGCATGCATTATACTGCGGATGGCACACCCACCACTAACCAGTGCAGGAGCTTGAAACAGGCCTGGAGGGACAAAGCAAGTCTGTTTCTTTTATAAAATTTGCAGCAGAGGGGTTTTTTTCTGTGTGTTCTTTGTAGCACTCATTTTTTGTCCCCTAGGCGATGAAATAAGAATAAAAGAAATATGTAAGTTGTGGCTCTTTACCCAATTAATCTTCATTCGCAGACTACTTGGCAGCAGCCTGTTCTTTCTCTGCCGCGCCAGCCACTGTCACTCAATGAACTAGTTAATTTTCAAAACACGAAACCTCCTATTAGTCTCCAAATTATTAGTAGTTGAAAGACGCTGATATTTTTTAATCTAACTTGTGGCTTTCCCATAGACAGTCTACAACATGGTGCATATTGTGTACCCTAGCAAGTGTCCTGACGAGTATAAGGGTAGGCCTCAAGTGCTCACAAGACCTCGGTTCTGAGTATAGAGATATCTTGAGAGCATACAGGGAGTGGGACTTGTGGTTCTAAGTGCAGGACTGTGTCTTGAAAGTGCAGGGACTGAACTGCCAAGTTGTGCCGGGACGATGTGTTGTCATCAGAGTACACAGGCCTTTGGGGTCCAAGCAATGGGGCCTCTCTGAATGTGTTTAAGTCCTGAGAAAACAGAGGGACTAGTTCTGAAGTTCTGCCTGGGAGAATGGCTCTTGAAATCACACAGGGACTGGAATCTGAGAATGGACCTATGTTCTGGGAAAGCACAAAGAGTGGGTTTGTGGCTTCTGAGCATGGGAGGTGCAGCCCTAAGTAGTCCTGTTGGTTCACACTTGTCTGTGGGACATCTATATTGTAAAACCAACCACTCAGTAATAACATGAGAAATGAGGAGAAAAACAACAAACTCAAGCCAGGGAAAACGGAGCTCCTCGAGAAAGGAACTCACCACAATCACTGCTAAACTATGCCTATTTTTCTTCTGCAGTGTTTTTAAAATGACTTATTTAGTAAAGCAGAGCCAAATATCTCTATGGGTAACATAGAGCTCCCCAGACCAGTAGGAAATTAGCATGGTTTATTATAATTATGTGCATGACCTGCTGGTGAAGCTCAAATATAAAGGGGAAAAACAGATGTTCTCTTTGGTTATTGTCTCAGGTTCAAAGAAGGGATCTGTTAGTTACAAAAAAGAAGCCTGTTGCTAACTGTAAAAAGGTTACAATGATGTCATTTTTATTAATCTATTGCACAACTGTCCAGTAACCTGAATCTTGGAGTTGACCCTCACAAATGCAGGGTCACTCACCTGCTTCTTAACACCTACACTTTAGGAAGAATGAAACACTGTCCCTAGTGTTTGCACGAGGTCATTGATGGGCTGGTATGTTGGAGGTCCAGCCTTGGTGGGGAGATCATTATTCTGCTCACTCTGCTTGGATTTGTTTCAGAGAATAGACGGAGCAACTGGAGCATGAAGTTTGGTGGTATTTGAGTTGCTACTGAGCGAGGCCCTCTCTGAGGAGAATCTCAGCTCTTTTACAAGGAACTCCTGGCTCCTCTCCTCTAGTTTATGGTGTGGAATCTGCCCAGGTAATTTTATATTGAAAATTGCAGGTGGACAACTTTCTCTTTCTACTTTTACACACTATTTTAAGGGTCTAAAAACAGTGGTACTTACAGTAAGTGCTTGCCACTTGAAAGAACATGCCACTGCCAGACTGTATGCATGTGTCCATGCACAGGGGTAAACCTCATGTTTCACTTCATAGATGTGCACCTAACATAGATTTAAAATGCTAGCCCACAGGGCTTGAGAGTCTCTTTGGTCCTGTGACATGTTTATTCATTGTCCCCTGGATGAGGTGATTACCAGCCTCCTCTAGTCTTTTGCATAGGTTCCTGTGGAAAGGGGATGCTTATTAACAGAGAAGTATATTTCCAGAACAAAAGTGCAATACGTAGAGATTCCTCCAAGTACTGACTTGGCATAATGTTGCTTAGCTGGTGAACAGTTAGGAGGTCACAGACAATCGCATGCACACAGACAAGAGACTACCAGCTAATGTAGAACTTACTGGTCTCTGATTTACTGATGGTGATGAGGGGACTGAGGAATTCAAAGAAACGGTAGTGAATGCTGCAGAACCTGGCCAGCAGGAAGGCAGAGGAGAACTGCCAGAAAGCTAACCAGAGGAGTGATCACTAAGATGATATGTTTGAGTCCACACAGAAGAGATTAAGTATCTTGTCCCCTTAATGCAGACAGGGATAAATAAATCAAGCTTTACTGCAAGCAGGGCAGCAGGGAGTTAGTTAATAATGAAAAAACATATTTCAATTCACAAAGGAAAAAAAATGAGTGAGAAAGTAAACTGGAATACACAGAATGCAGTTTGAAGAGCACCTGGGGAACAGAGACTGGGAATCTGGCAAGCAGCCTCAAGCTACTTATTCTACAACAGGGATCTGCAGCCCCTGTGGATTCACAAACCAGGTGCTGTGTGATTTAGCCAGCTGAGTTAAGAACAGAAGCCTCGTAGCAAAGTGGTATTGCTCTGCATTGCCACATAGAAGCTTAAGCTTTTTATGTCCTGTCCCGCTCTTGGTCTCACCAGCAGCAAACCTGGTGGAAAATGGCCGGGTTGTACAGACAAACCGGGTTCTGTTGTAAACTAACAAGATTTTAAAAATAAAAAGCTGCAAATAAAGATTCAATTTAAACTTGGGGATGAACTCTCTCCGCTAAATCCTGACAGATGCTGAGCGCAAGGCTCTGACTTCAATGGCTAGATTGCACAGAAGCTGATCTCTGGGTTTTACCCACAGGGCAGAATGTGGCTGGTTTCGCTACCAAAACAAACAGACAAACTAAGAGAATTGATAACTCAGTGTGCACCACGTAGTGGTAGTGTTAGAGGGGCAGCTGCAGGTCAGAGTTTGGTGGTGAAGCACCTCCCCTGAGACACTCAAGAATGAAAACTAATTGATGAGTTGTCACTGGACTTATGCTGACTTATGTCAGCTGAACATCTGGCCTTGGGTTTACATAAATCTGCCCAGTGGTACAGGAGCACAATGCATGGGCAAATAGTCTTCTGGATGAAATCTAACCTGACTAGCCAAGGGTCTATGGTTATACCACCCTCTAGTGTCTGGCCCACAAGGAGACTAAGGATAGTCCCTAATGCTAGTGACAGCTAATTGATGGCGGTTATCTTTTACCTCAGTGGCTCTCAACCTTTCCAGACTGCTACACACCTTT
The DNA here is from genome assembly GCA_007922305.1 of Dermatemys mawii. Taxonomy (NCBI): domain Eukaryota; kingdom Metazoa; phylum Chordata; order Testudines; family Dermatemydidae; genus Dermatemys; species Dermatemys mawii. Next base: position 9,520,643 of record ML677381.1, on the reverse strand, counting down.
CAAGAGTCTGATCTGTCTTGTCTACCCCCAAGTTTCACCTCACTTTAAAACTCCTTGCTTACAAAATCAGCCATAAAAATACAAAAATGTTTCAGCCCCACTATTACTGAAAAATTGCTGACTTTCTCATTTTTACCATATAATTATAAAATAAATCAATTGGAATAGTTCCAGTGTATAGTATATAGAGCAGTATAAACAAGTCATTGTCTCTATAAAATTTTAGTTTGTGCCTACTTCGCTAGTGCTTTTTATGTAGCCTGTTGTAAAACTAGGCAATATCTAGATGAGCTGATGTACCCCCTGGAAAACCTCTGCATACCCCCAGGAGTACATGTACCCCTGGTTGAGAACCACTGGTTTACCTCAAGTGATAAGAACCTGTTCTTTGGGAGCAGAAGATTGTGAGTACTTGGCCCTGGGCAGCGTGCACGCAGGTCACTGCTGTGTCTCTGTGTAGTACTGTGTCACCAGCCAGTGGCACATGAGCATGAGAGAACAGGTCTAGGTTTTCCTCCCCATCCATTATTACAGGAGCACAGCTGTGTGGCAGCAGAGCAAGAGCATAACTGTGGGTGGAATGGTGCAAGAGGGAAGTGAGAGTCCCGCAGCTTGCAGCAACTAACTCCTGACTCTTTATTTAGGGCTCTTATTTGTGTTTCAAGTCACTTTGCTTGCAGCATTGTGCGGCCAACTCCTTGATTCCAAAAGCATTTCAGCCTCTGACCGTGAAGCAGAACAATGCACTGTTCCTGTTAAACAGCCCCCTCCCACCCCCGCTGTTGTCAGAATGCAGGGATTCGATGCAGAATAATGCAGTCCCTGCTCAAACCTCCAACTTTAACTCAGTCTCTGGACATTGCTGCTCAGGAGTGCTGGAACAGTTTGTATAGTGGGGGTGCTGAGAGCCACTGAACCAAACTGTAAACCCTGTCTATGATGGAAGCAACGTCAAGCCTGGGGCAGTGGTAGCCCTTCCAGCACCCCTAGTTCCACCACCTATATTGCGGCTGCCATAATTTTGAGAAGAAAGTGCAGCTCAGGCGGTTTGAGCACAAGAGCTGGTGAGTCCAACTGAATTACAGGTCTGGGATCCCCCTGCACAGCACTGTTAGTGAGGCTAGCCAGGGACCGACTTGAATGAAACTGAGATATCAGTTATAACCGAGGTGGGAAAAGGAACAGGTGACACAGAGGGGTTTTGGGTGTGGGTGGAAGGGCTGGATAGAGCAAAGAACCCAGAATAACCCAAACCAAAGTGCCTCTGACAGGAGGGAGCAAGTTGACAGCCTCTTTGATGAATCTGGAATGTTTGAACAAATGGCTGCAATGCAGTGAGGATCCAAGGAAATCATTCCATGTAAGGGTCAGATGACAGAGACAAGGCACATGACACAGGTTAAAGAGAGAGGTATTTGCTTTTGACTCTCCACAGACTGTTTATAATATTTTCAGTACAATCGGCTGCACTGAGATTTTCTGGGCCTTTGCAAAAGAGACATAAGACCCTTTGGGGACATGCGAGGTAGATATCATGTGTAAGAGCTGCAGCTAAACACTGCCTCTATCACTGTGAAAATGTCTGGAGAAATATGACGGTGCTCAGGAGAAGGAGAGGGGCTCAAAAGTCTCCAAAGCCATCTGTAGTGAGGCGATGTGGTTCCCCGCTGCCTCGGAGAGAGACGAGCCCCAGCTAATGTCTCTACGCCATCATAGTCCATCATTCTGGAATCCAATCGCCAGAATATCATGAATAGATAGTATTGACATCCTCGTTGGATAATCATGTTCAGCTTGCTTTATGACTATCCAGTTTTAGCATGAAATGAATATTTACTGGCAACCAAAAAAAAAAAAGTTAAATATCAGTCGAAACAGGGTGAGGTACAGTTTTGTGGAGTTCCCAGTCTTGGAACATCCCCTCCATTAGTTCAATATTCTTTGTAATAACCACACTAGGGAATACAGCTGGGCTCACAGTCAGACCCCGGGTGATCAGGGACAGGGAAATGTGGAGTGCATACCAGAGACATGGAGATGAGAAGATCTAGGGAGCAGTAAAGCATTCGTTTATAGCCAGGAAGACATGATGGATAATGAAGAGGAATTTTCAGTGGTGGTTACAGCAGAGGCTATCTAACTTGGGGCTTACAGCAGGATGCCTGCAGCTCAGGGATGATTAGAGTGATATGGGACACACAGCAGAGAGGATGAGACTTGGGGCTGGCAGCAGGGGGCACAGGAATCAGACAGAGTTCAGAAGAGGCGGCGAAAAGTGCCTGGCTTCTTGGCTTTACGTACATTTTTACAGAAAGTAAATCAATATTGCCTCACTCCAGTGCACTTGTATCGTATGGCTGGGTGTTACAGGGTGATCAGGGTTTGAGCATGTCTCATCTGAACTGGAAACAGCTTAACCCAAAGAGATATTTTTTCTGTAAAATGTATGAAGTGTTCTATTACCCCATCACCTCTTGGCATGACCCAGTATTTTATCCTACATTGCAGGAGTTAGGAGGGAGAAAAATCACATCCTATGACTAAAATGGGAATTCACTGTCGTTCTAAAAGGGCATTTTAAAAGGATGTTATTGCAACGGGGGCATTAAAATGGGATTTAATATGCAATAGCTGGAAATCAAAGATAAGGGGGGGTTTCTATGAGACAGAGCATTATAAAAGTAAACGCTTAAAATTGGGGCTTTGACCCCTTAGATTTGTCACATCATTAGTTCACATACATATGCACTCCTGTATGCACATGCCTGCATGCCCATTGCTTCTGAAAACTGAAGCTAATCCCTTTCACCACTAGAGGAAGATAGAATTCTTTTAAAAAGCCAGTAACGTCTTTTGTTGGCATAAATGAACCAAAGAAAGAAAGGAGAGGAAAAATTTTGAAAACCTTTGCAGCTGATTCTGATCCAAGCCAACTGCAGTACATCCTGGGCCCTAATAACAATAATAATAAAATATGAATGAATCAGTGCCAGATTTACAAAGATATTTAATGCTTTGACTGATACTGCTCAACTGAATCTTATCCAGACTTTTGTTCTTGGTCCTAGTTAAATCCATCACTAATGTCTATGTACCTCACCTCCTCCCATCACTCACAAGGCTGTGCTTATAAAAAACACCTTTACAATATCAACTCCTCAAACGCTTGTTTCCTAACCCTGTGTGTGCGTCTACACGTGTAACCCAGTATTGGCTTGATCGATGGGATCATCTGAGCTTCCACTGGCTGTGGCCTGGTGGCAATTTGTGCAATCACTCAACCACACCCCTTGCTGCTCCAGAAAACTGGTGAGAAAACAATTATTTGGTGTAGCCCAAGGACCTCAGCTACAAGAATTGAAGGGACCATCATAAAAACTCAGTCATCCCACTCAGATGCTATGGGACAGCAGACCACTATATGCATGTGGTATTGAGAGGTAGCTAGGGCAGTCCAACTCAGCAGCTCCAACTTCAAAAAACAAAGGCTTCTGCCAGGGGAGCTAAAGGAGTTATCTGTTAGGTGAGCAAGTAGAGGAAGAATGGTTATATCTGATCAGTTCTACCACACTCTATCAGAAGGTAGTGATGACACACTCCTTCCTCTTCCCCAATCAGTACAAAACAGCATCTGAACAAGATAAAGCACGTGATAAGAAAGAAATTCCTGTCTGAAGGAGACTCACATTTCCAGTAACAGTGAAGAACCACCCATGGAAACTTCCAACGCGGCTGACTAGTTGTGGTTTCTGTTATGAAATTTATTAATGAAAGAGTGCTAAGGGCCTTTGTCACCTGGCAGCTGCCCCCTCACTCCTGACCTGGGCTAATTATAAAATACAAGTAGAAAAACAACTTTCTCTCTCTCACATCTATTTTCATCACCTCCCTCCACAACTGCCTTTCACACCCATGACTGCAACTAACCTTGGGCTTCCTGTTGTATTCCTTGAATAAAGCAATTGCAGAATAAGTGCAACCACAGGCTCAGATGATCTCAGAAAATCCCTAGTATGAAATCCTGGTCTCCAGTAAAAACAATGGGAGTTTTGCCATTGACTTCAGTATGACCTGGATTTCACCCCTACTATTGGGGACCCTAGGTTCACCACTACTTTATTCATGGGGTTGAGATGTCTATTGAGGGCCATTTGTAAGTCCTGTTGCAGCCTCCATTCTCCCTTTATGGATGCAAATGTCAACTTTCACGAGAACCTTTGACTGGCCACTTGACATCACCACCAGCTCCAGTCTTTTAGATGCATCCTGCTCTGATAGTCTAGGCAACAAGGAGGAAATCTGCAAAATTTGCTCCAGTCTGGTTTGGAGTTTAAAGTCAAATTGCCACGAATGGTGATTTGGGAGATTAATGGGAGGAAGAAAACCGAGTGTATTTCATCACCAGCATAGCCTCCATTCTTTCCACTGCAAGACAAAAGCCTCACCATGAAGCTGCCAAACCATCCTTGCCCATAGCCAAATGTAACCATAAAAGTCCTACAAATCTCAGTTTATCCCCCCACCTCCACCTGCTGCAACGCTGGCCAATAGAGAGGACCTGTTAGAAATAACATCTTGAGCTCTGGTTTTCAGAGCACCCATGATGCTCACTGATTTCAGCAGGATTTGTGGACTCGGCAGCTCTGAAAATCAGGACTTCCATATGTTTCAGGAGGACTCCATTTCTATAACAACTCCACTATTCTTTCTGTGCCTTAGTAGAGAAGATGTTGACCCCTGGCCACTGGAGAACTAGTTGTTCTTACTGTCATAGTAGGAACAGCAGGTGTTAAAAAGAGGAATTACAATAGGTACCCACCACACATTACAGTTCAATCTCTTTTGAGGCACACAAAGTAAATAATAGTAATAAACTATGATGGGAAAATCAATCAGTACAAACGAAGCGCCATCCATGCTGGATTCCAGCCTTTTCTATCTCACTGTTAGTGCTTTGATTAATGACCAGCAATCTGATAATGAGGAGAGCAACTCAGCACCAGGATATAGAGAAGCAGCAGTGCTACAATGGCAGAGTTCAGACTAAACAGCATGAGGTTGTCTTTAGAAAAAGGCTCATTTATTCCAGGCTTCTAGAGAGAAAAAGATCATTAGCACAGGAGGGCAGGTGCATTCCAGGGCAGAGCTCACTGGGAGTGATGCCCATGGGACCCACTTGGTTTTCAGTTATGTGTTCTACCTGACTATTTAGAGGCACATTTTGATCCCTTACTCCCCCTAAATAGAACTGTGCTCCACTAGCAGTCCCATGGAGGGATGTGGGTACAGAATCTGGCCCTTACTACTGTATTTAATCATAAATGTACATTGGGATGAAGAACTCAGGCTACGTCAGTGAAGGGACTCAGCTTAATTCCTTCTGGGCCACGTTTAAGACCAGCTTGACTGAGGTGCAAATCAACAGAGTTATGTCCACTTACACCAGGCATGAATTGGGCTCTTTGCTAATCTATCTTTCACCTTATTTTGCTTAACTGTGAATTATTCTTCACTTTTTACAGCTTGGTTTCATTTTCTTCCGTCCTGAACGTTCTGGTCTTCTCCGAGCACAGTGCTGGGATTTGGTCCTTGTATGTTCTGGTCTTCTCTGCGCACTGTGCTGGGACTTACGCCTTGTACAGTCTGGGCCTCTTTAAGTGTCACACCAGGAATTGGCTCCCTGCATGTGTTGGCCCTTTCTGAATGCCACCCCAGGATGGGAGCCTTGTGAGTTCTGTCTCTACATGGGCCCTGATGGGACATAAGTGCTCTTCCATGGGCATTTCCTCACTGTTTTGCTAGAGCCATAATAAATGACATTGCTGCGGGCTGTGCTGGTGAGTCCTTTTTGTTTCTCCAGACCCCTTTGTTGGCAAAATGAACAGGCTTGTAGAGCACTTCTCGCCTGAGAGCACAGGGAGCAGTGTTCTTTAGTGAGGTACTTATAAGAGGAATATTTATGGTGACTTTAGCTCAGAGAGGAAGGGACGTTCTCCAGGAGATCAGAGGTACCTGCCCATTCCCATCAAGAAATGCTTCTAGAGTCTTCTTGTCAGCCCTGCAGTTAATAACAAGAGAAGCTAACGGGAGACGGTGCAAGACAGATGCCATCCTTGCCCTAGATTGTGATCTGAATTCTTCCACTCTCTTGTTCTGCATTTTCCCTTCTCTCCGCCTTCTCCTGAAGTTGCTTACCACCGTGGAGATTGAAATAGCAACTTCATGTGACGCAGGACACCCCCGACCAAAGCTGACAGGTTCTGGTGCAGAAAAGGAGAAGCTAATTCTTTTAGCCCTTTAATCTGGGGCCGTGCCCTGTGATGAACTGCGTAGGCTGAACGAAGCCCACACATCCTTTCTGATAACCTCCAACCTGTTGGCTGCAATTTACATACTAGTTGATTCTGGTGCTGCAGTTACTTTGCTAGCTGACTTGTCCTGTCTTGTTATTCCCCCCAGGCCTGATCTGCAGCCTAGCATTTTCTCTATGAAACCACCTCTCCATCTCTCATGAGGTCTGTAGTTTGGAATGAAATCAATACTGCTGTTTGTTGCTAAATTGACAAACGGCTTTTGATGGTAATATCAGATGAAGCAGCCGGGTTGGTATAAATATTTACACTCAAAAGAGTTTTTCTATCACCCACCATCTGTTTTGAAAGGGTCTTTTTTCCCTCCAGTGGCTAATGGCACATTTAACCCCCGAGAGTCTGCTTGTGATCTGAACATCAGAGGGTTGCTGCAGTGGAGGATCTGAAAAAGACGGCGGGGGAGGGAGAGTGAGTGTGTGAAACAAGACTCACGCAGGAGCTTCCTGTTGTTCTAAACTTGGCTTACTGGTAAGGTTTTCAAGTCCAACTAGAAACCTCATCTGATAGGCCAGCTGCCACTCAAATGCTAGATGGGAGTGTCAGAATCGGCCTGTGTGTTCATTCAGAGCTTTGAGCCTATTTTAATGTATCACTCTATAAATCTATGTGACTCAGCATTGCCCTGTGGCTAGGCCATGAGTCTAGCAGTCAAGAGACCTGGGCTCTATTCGTGGCACTGCCACTGACCTGTTATTTGACCTTGGGCAAGTCCCTTCACTTCTCTGTACCTCTGTTTTCCCCGTCTCTACAATGCAGATAACAATACCTTCTTTTACAGATGGAAATCCTAAAAGCCAAATGTTATTGTTCATCTTGGAGACTCAGGGTGGGGGGTCTGGGGCCAGAAGAGATTTCCCCAGAAAGACTCGGGGGACAGTCTCTGAGAACAGAGGAAAGTATCACTTGGAAAGGTCAAGGATGATCCCTGAAGGCTACCAGTATCTCTGCAGAGAGATTGAGTGCTAGCTCCAGAAGCATAAGAAAAGTCTGTGTGCCTTGCAAGATTCTATGAGCAGCAGCATTGCAATGGCTGAATTAGATGATCTGTCCAGGAAAGGGACAGACAGAATGGCCACGCTGGTTCCATCAGGTATTGTGTGGGGAGCTACAGAGCTCTGCCAATCGAACAACTACTATTCCAGACTGAGACGTCTCAACCAGATACTCTGTTAACATGTGGCTAAATAACCTGATTTGTTTCCCTTGTTGCACAAATTACATTGGGATTCAAGTCTCCCAGACTGAAAGACTGTTGCATTGACCCACAGTAGATTTCCCCACCCACCTTCCCGCCTTTCCTTGTGTGGATAAATCAGATAAAGCCAGTTCTCTTCTGGGACTATTGTTGTTCATTACTCCTCCTCCATTTTAATCATTTGGTGCCGCAGATGCCGCACAGGACAGCTCTACAGTGAAGGACCTTAGGGCAATACAAGTGCACTGCAGGCCCTGAATAGATGCATTTATAGATTGGCGTGCCCACAAGAACTTTGACAACCGGATAATGGGAAAAACAAAAGAACCTGTAAGAGAAGAACGAAGCATTTAATGGCTGGTAGTTTTCTTGTACATTTTAATTTTGTTCAGTGGGTAGAACAATAGAAAACAGAACAACAGTGCTACGTTAAAACAGAAATTGCCGTGCTGCACCTTGTCTTACAGGACCAGTAACAAGACTGTTCTGATGTGTGTGTGCAGGTAACTCACCTTCTGATTTACAGGAGGACTAGATGTACAGAGCAGACCCATCGGGGCAATAATCACTGAATAGAAATTGCAAGTGATTTGGGTTCTAGGGTTATTATTTCTCAGAACTGCAAGTCTCTTAGCACACTCAACAGGGGGAGTAGTGAACCAGCCACAAATGCAATCAGTAGGTCTAACAGTATGGCTAGATTAAATCCTAGTGCTCCCGCTCATTCAACATTAAACACAGATGCAAAATCCTAGATTGTTACTGTTGCAGAAGCCCTAAACCCCTGGCTGTGCCTTGCCTCCCCAGAGTCATCATGAGATGGAGTAATTACTGCTGCTTAAAAGCCCAATTTTATATAGCCATTTGGCATGTCCTAATCCTCCTGAGAGCACTGGGTTTACACGCAAATTCTGAATCCCACAGCAGTGAATTCAGTCTGCCTGATTTCAGCACCTGGTCACTGATATAGTCCTCCAACCTCAGGCATGAAAATAGTTCAGCATAAACTAACACAAATATGTAAGTGATGTACAGACATTTCTATAATAACTGCAGCTGACCTCCATCTAAACTTTGTAGGGAGGAGTCTGCTTTGTGCACGCTCTCTCCCTGGCAAATTGTGCTACCACTGCTGTCTGCTACTGCAGAACAATTGACAGGTTAGCCTCCAGCCAGCATACTGATGCAAAAGAAAATCAAATACTGTGTAGTAAAGTTCGCATGAAATTCTTACATGCAACAATTCCCCACTGTGCTGTCCTGTATGATACTGACTTATATAATACAGCATAATTTAAGAGTTGGGCAAAGAAGAATTGAAAGTTGTATTTAGTTTGCTCTTCTTTATTATTATAAACGCTGCCCCACATCTGATGACTATAAACCACTATTAATGTTACTTTAAAGCTATATAAATAAACTTTAATTCTCCACCCATGACTTACTTTACAAAAAATATAGTAAACAAAGCTTGTTTTACTAGAGCTGGGTGGGAGCTAGAATTTCTGTGTGTGGAAAAATCCATTATTTTTGAGATATGTTTTTGTACTAAACTGGAGAAAAACATAGAATTTCAAAATTTCCTGTGAAATTACATTTTTGAAAATTTTTGATTTGGGTTAATTGAAACATTTCATTTCGATTTCAACTAAAAAAATTGAGCATAACATTTTCAAAACAAAAAAATGAAAACATTCCATTCTGAAAATGTCAAAATGGAATGTTTTAACATTATCAAAAGGCTTCATTTTGATTTAATGACATTTAATCAAAATGATCTTCCCTGTGTGGAATGGTTCGATTTTCATGTAACACACTTTTTGATGGAAAAACATACCACTGGAAAATTTTCGACCAGCTCTTATTGCAATTACTTAAGGGTCAAGAAATAGATTTTCCAACAGTTCATTTTTTAAAAAGACTTCTATTTCCTGGTTCCGTAAAGTGTTCTTAGAGAATAAATAGCTCATCAACTGACAAGGCAATTACCTTGGATGTTAGAAATCTCACCTTTTCAATTTAAGATTTTGAAGAAAGTTGAGATATTTTCCAGCCTCCAATTACAAACCTTTAGAAGCTTGTATTTTAAGAGTTTGATGAAAACTTTGCTTACATACTATAGGTCTATACAAATCAGATGCATCTTCCATAGCGATAGGCCTGAGCCAAACCTCCAGATTCAAACTCTAAATTCCATTTTGAATGCGGTATTGCAGTTTGAACATTTCTTTAGTGGATTTCCTTATTGATATTATTTACTTGCATCATGTAGCACCTAGAAGCTAGAAGTATGGGACCAGGACCCCATTGTGCTAGGTGATGTACAAATGAAGAACAAAGAGACACTCCTTGAGCTAAAAAACAAACACCCTGAAATTTGGGACAGCTTGGATTCTAATCTGGATTTCAAACCCTCAAACCCAGGAGAGTTCAGACTGGGATTTTTTGCCCATCTTTATTCTACAATAAATTAAACCAATTTCCAGTTAGTTGTCTGGTGGGCAATTTGCTTAGTTATTGCTTCTAATCCCTTACAAATGCTGAATAAATGTTGTCTGCTACCCAAGGATTATTAGCAGATTGGCTGTGCTCAGAATAAAGTCTGGGTGACTGAGGGAGGTGGGATTGGTAATTTAAAAAGATACATCGCAAATAAGAATGAGTCAAAAACCTGGAACTGAGCCCAAGCTCCAAATGTGGATCTCAAATCTATTTCTGGAGCAGGCAGAATCTGAACACAAATGATGAACACCCTCAAATTTGGGAAGAAAACTCATTCACATTTCAAGCCTGCATGTTTGCCTATATATAGATACCAGAGGTTAGTTCACCTCTGAGAAGTGACACTCGGATCAGAGAAGTGACACTCGGATCAGGATCCAGACTTTAATGACGCTATGCCAATGTACACCAGTTGTGGCTCTGCCCTGTGAGTTCACATCTGGGAATCGCCGGGAATAAAGCTTCCAGCCCATCTCCAATAATTCAGCCTGGAAAAATGGATGAGGGTTACACATTCAATACAGGTTGCCAGACACCTGTGTAAAGGAACTGGGCATAGGAGAACCAGGAGCTTTGCCTGTTGACCTAGGGATGACTCCACTAGTTCACACTAGCAGACACTCACGATTCCTTACAGTATCAACGGCTTTGGAAATTACAGTAGGCGCATTAAGGTGCCAGGAGACTGCATCTCTTCCATGGAGTCGCTCCTTTTACAAAAAAGAATTAGTTCCATCATCTCATCCAACCTCAGTCTCTATTGCCACCTTCCCATAGTCTCTGCATAAAGATGGCTCAACACTAAGACTTATGGTCTCAGGACATTACAAATACTGTACCTGGAGAACACCACTCTGACACATAGCCCTCCTAAATGATATTGCCTTCAGCTCTTGTACATGACCTCTAGAGAATCATAAAATGTGCTGAATACACTAGTTGGTTGTTACCCCTGCCACAGAATGACTGCATGTCATTGCATATGTATACTATAATCTGTAAAGAACATTGGGATTACAAACTACTAGTAGTGGTATTATCTCTCTATTCCCCTACATTGCAGAAGAGGGCAGATTCCCAGCATATGGAGTGGGACAGACAACTAACTATTCTCAGAGAAATACTTGCTATGAACAGCTTTTCAAACATGAATGATGTGATGGGCACAGTAGCAGGGAATGAGAGGGAAAATAGACAATGATTTCTATAAGGTACTATAAGAAAAAATAAATAAAGAACACCACTGCATGTGTAGGCACAGTCTGGCAAGCTGACCAGGACAAAAAAAAGTACATCATCATGGAGAGGGACCCAGCACACATGAGCACCAGAGACACCTCCCAAGGAAAATGCAGTCACTCATCTAGCAACTGAGACAGTGCCAGCTGTTTTGCTTGGGCTCTGTGTGCCTTTTTATTACCAGCTGCTGCATGTTGGCCTGAAGCACTGAAACCAGGGACTTTGGATGAGCACAGGAGCAACGACAACTTTCATTGTAGAATTCATCTAAGCAGGGAGGTGAAGGGGGAGGCATGGATGACTCAAGGGAAAAGGGATACACAGCCACAGGTCGCTGTTTCGTTTATTCCAGGTCAGTAGTGGTGCACATCATTATTATTGGAAGGCTGCTGTGAAAATTAATTTAGTGGTTTCAATCCAGTGCCTAGTGTACAGGTGTAACATTTTCAAAAATGACAAAGGAGCTTACGTCCCACTGACTGTCAACAGAAGGCAGTGTTTAGAAAATGGGGCCTATGCTCCTAAGCAGTTAAGACACTTGAAATTTTTACCCCAGCTGTCTACAGCTGAGTGCGATGCTCATTGGCTTCCATTCTGGCAATCGTGACAGAGGCCAAGGACTGAATGGGTCATCATGAAAAATGAACTTCCCGCAGAGGAAGAACTTCCCCGATCATCCTCTAAAAAATGGCCCCTCCCATTCAGAGCAGGCATGTTGACAGATGGCAGTGCTGGGAAAACATGTCGGTCTCTGGGATAAATGCAGACACCCAGTTTCCAGGCATGTTAGTCCTGCATCCTCCTTCAGCACCAAAATTCATCTTCTTCTTTCTTGCCACCTCCCTATTGGGAGTCAGTGACTTTTATAGCCTTTTTCCAAAACTCATGATTGTATGCCCAGCTGTATGAAGATTGGTCTCTCCAGGGTCTACAGATATTTGGTCTATGTACCGAGTCTTTGTTCTCCCCTTTTGTCCTCTTCTGTTTACAATCATCGCAAGAGCCATCCTACCAATATAGCTCTCAGGTCTCCATACCGACATAACCTAGCCTTCTTCAACTCGTCTTCAGTTGCGGCAACCCACATTAGGCCTCTTACAACCTCATTACATTTCCTATCATGGTACAGCCAACCATGGAAAATCTCAACCTCTTCATTTCCATGGTGGAGAGCATACTGATTTCCTTTCCTGTGGCTGGCCAAGTCTCTGTTCTGTAGATTAAGATGGGCTGAGTTATAGCTTTATACACTCTACTTTTTAACTATATTGGCATCTTTTTGTCACAGAGAGCTGGAGTCAGCTCCCATCGTTTTGCACCAAGCAGCTTTAGTACTAAAATGTGCTTTTGAAATTAAAGATTGAAGTAGTGGGACTAGTAAAATAACAGTAACAGCAATAAACTAAGTGAAGTGTGGGCAGATTTGGAAAGGTTTGATTTGCCACTGGGGAGCTGGGAGTTTGCTTTGTTGAGGGTGCCATGACTAGGAAGGCTGCTGCAAATTGCTAAACAGAACTGAGGTTTAAAGATAAAGGGAAGATTGTCATTTTCATTAATGCCAGGAACAATGGGTATTTTCTTTCCCTCCAATATGACTGCACATGCATGTACACAGAGGGCTGAGTAGCTGCTGAGGGTATTAGTTGCAGTGTTTCTGTTGCTACTGGGCACCCTGCAGCTTCTTTAATGGAACATAGCTTCTCATTTTGGACTGGGCGTGGGGTACTCCATAGGTTCCACGTCCTTCAGCCTGACCCTCATCCTTTATCTCCCTATAGATTTCACTACTCTGGTCACGTCAGGAGATTAAATGAGGTCCATCTTTGTACATAATAAATTACCTCAAGCTCCCTCTCGAGATCTTTGGCCTTCTCATGTGTTAAACAGCTGCCGACTTTGAATGGGGGATCCGGCGCTATGCTGGTAGTAGTGTTTTCATCCATGTCCTAGCCACCTAGCATCTGTGACACTCACTGTTAAACACACGGCTCTGATTCCATTCGACATACAAATCCTGCCAGCAGCAAGAGTCCCCAGCCAGCAAAGACGAAACAGGAGTGGCCTTCACTGCATCGGAGAATTCTGAAAGCCCCAACTCCATTTTACTGTGTCCTTTCATTGCCACTGAGCTTCATTTTATTTGCTGCTATTTTTATAGCTGATCTTCGTCTACCCAGATGGTTTTACGCTGCTCTTCTGCAATCTTCTCCTTGATTATTCGGATGAGATCCTCAATACTGCTCCACATGTCTGCCTCTAGAGGAGCATAAAGGCATGGTAGTGCCTCAAGTTCTTTCTCCTTCTGGCGACACACACGGAGGAACTCCTCCTCAGTCTCTGGCTTTGGCAACAGCTTCCTGCATCAGATGACCAAGCCAAAAATAAGCAAAATAGGTTTATGTTTAAAGTGTATCCCTACAATCTCCCTCTCTCCCAGCCACTGTTCCCTCTAAGCTGTGCGCGTGTGCGCACGCACACAGATCCTAAGCCCTGTGCACACGGCGAAGCACTGCGTGCACAAAAAAATCAGAGCCAGGCCAAAATATCAGTTATGGGCGAACAAATTTGAACTCTGCTTCAGCATAGAAGAAATTTTTTGCGCATGCAGCCTGTCAAAAATTAGAGGGAACATTGCTCCCAGCAAGAGTTGATGTAAAGAAGGGCGTAGGAGAGCTAGAACATCACAGCTACTCCGGTCACATCCGCTCCCACCAAAACTGACATGGGGAACAATGAAGGAGTGCTTATTGTAGGGAAATTATCGCTACTTCAGACCCAATCTTTCCCAGCAGGAATCAGTGCAGGGAATGGCACAGGAGTGCTAAGTATGGGAGAATGCATAAATATTCCAGTCCAGTGCCATCCTCACGCAACAACATTGCCATCAGGAGTGGTGACAGAGTGCTGGATTTGGGGCAACTCATAGCTACTCCAGTGGTCATATTTCCAGGGAGGAGCAGGAGGAGTCATGGGAGGAAATAGTGCCATTCTGAAGTACTAGATTACCTAGATTAGCAAGAAGAAGCTCTCCCTACTCCTCTCTCTAAATGATACAGTCACTGGACTGTAGTGTTATTCAGTGACAAAGACAGAATAGCAAATGTTCAAAAGATTTGATATGTTACCTGAACCTCTTGATGTTTTTCTCTGAGACTCTGATAAAGAGAATAATGGGATATATCTTGGCTTTGATTAAATCCTTTGTGCAGCTTATTCCAGCTTCCAGCAGACAATGCTTATTCTAAAAACATAAAGTCATAACAGGATCATGAGGGAACATCCACAGCACTAATATCTTGTGATACTGACAGACATATCTCAACAGGGTCATGTGAATTGTTCTTCATTTATCAGACCTGATATAAAACCTTTAAATCAAATGTACATTTTAGGTCCAAACTCCTCCCATGAATTCACAGCTAGCCAATCAGATAAAAGCTAATTTTAGTACTCAGTATGAGAGCTCTCCTTTTGCAAAGGTTTAAAAATGAGTGACTTGATCTAAAGATAACATACAAGCTAAAATACTATAAATAAAAAATAAAGTCATACATATATTATATATTCACATGCACAGCTGTGGACTTTGTTCAGAGAGAACATATACTGTAATTACTTGTGAAAAACAATCCACTACTCACTTTAATCCTTTTTTTCTCCACTGTGTAATAAATACACTATATCTGAAGCTATCTCTGTGTCTTTGACAATGTTATCTTTATACTGCATATCATTGTCTCTCTCTGTGTCCCAGTCTATCCTTATCCTTGTCTAGGTCCCTGTCTCTCTCTCTTTTGCATTTGCACACAGACAAAACAAAAAGGGGACTGACTAGGGAAGAGTGGATAGGAAATGAAAGGGTATTTCACGATATCAAGGTAAGCCATCATAGAGAGAGAGCGCGAATGTAAAAGGATATGGCTAAGGATCAAAAAGAAAGGAAAAATAACTGCACAAAGCTAAAGCTATTTGGGGAAAGATAAATAGAAATCTGGGAACAGGATGAGAAAGGGAGAAAAAAGAAGTTACTCTGAAAACATAAGCCCTTAAAGTGGCAGTTAACTGACCACTTTGCTTATGAAAAGCAACCCACTGTGTAGACAGACTCACAGACAGCCTAAATACTGGCGACATTCTACTCCCCTCACCTTGGCAGTGACGGCCTCAATATTGGCAGGTACAATGCACTCATAGGTGTTTGGATTCTTCTCTCTGGAAAAGATGATAGACTCTGTCCTTTGCTTCCTTAGGAACTCTTCCTTTGTTACAATATCTGGAGAGGAAGGGGGGTGAAAGCAAGGTTAGTAGGTTCACATAACATATAGACCTAGGAAACCGTCCAGCAGAAATTCAGACAGGACTCTCTGGTGGTACAGTGAATGAAGACCAAGAATCTTCCTGAATGCTGGTCTCATTTCATTCATTTAATTAAACTGAAGCTTTAGCTCAGTACCTCAAATATGGCCTGCACCAGTGAATTTCTGAGCAATCACCACAACACGATCTAGGCACCAAATGGCAACAATATGATGCAGTAAAAACTCTACCAATACCTAAAATCAAAGAGCAATTATGTTCCACAGCATGCAAGCCTGCAATATGACACAGCAGCTGAGAAAGCATTTCACACAGTAACATGTTACTATATTAACCACATTATTATTGATGTTGCCAAGGGGTCCAAGCCCCGTTGTACTAGGTTTTGGACAATCACATAACAGAAAGATGATCCCTTCTGCGAAGAGCTTACCCAGCTCTTGTACTCATACTAAATAAACAAATCCCAACCAAGCTCTACAGCATTGTACAGAGCCTGGGACTCTGAAAATCAATCTGACTGGCAACAGACCAATTTCACTGACCAAGGTGCATGAAATGCAGAATAGTAAACAAACCATACAAATTGCAAAGAGTAAATTAGACTCTTAAAATTACTGTATTTTTATTAGTCTAAGTTGTTCATAATAACACAGACCAAGGTACTGGGATTTTAGAACAGATGGTTTTTAACTGAAGAGTCTCTCTTCATGAGGTAGTTGTGATGATCTGGGGAATCTGTTTGTATAATTTAGTATTTTTGTGTGGGATTATGAATTCTTTGTCTGTAACTTTACCAAACTGCAAACTCCATTTTGAATTTGGGGTCTTGTTACCTTCTCTGTGACCTCTTTACCTCTGTGTTGGACTGAAATTCACATGGGTATTGATACAGAGTTGACAACAGCGGGTCATTAACTCAGATGGTCTTCTATTCAAATATAAACACCCTAGACAACCGACATTCCCAACCAGGAAAACTGGTTTGCCAGGGGAGAGATCAACTGGCAATGAAGTCACCTGACAAGGGTCTGGGATCATCAGAACAGGCTGTTGAGGAGTCACTTGTCTGAAGGACTGAATAGCTCACAGGGAGACACGCAGAAAGCATGGGCAGGAGAGGTGAAGAGGATGGCCTGGCCAGCCAAAGTTGGCATGGGTGAGTAGGGAGAGAAGGCTCCATGTTTCAGAACACAAATCATGCACTGCAACAGAAGGATGCTGGATGCCCTCAAAGGGCTCTGACTCCAGCCCACAGAATACTCCAGAATGGTGGAGAAACTAAGGCAGTGCAATGCGCATAGGGTTTATTATTTGTGTCTAGGGCTGTGTCTCATGCTATTAAGAAAGAGCAATAATGTGTTAGAATCCTGTGTGACGTCTGCATGTGCTATGTGTTACACCTCACCACATGCCCCCAAGAGGAAACCCAGAAGCCTCAAAACTTCAGGCGGAGTTCTGAAAGAGAGTGTGTTTAAGCTATGGCAGGAGTCCGAGGGTGCGTTTTGATTAGTTGCTGTGGGGTTGTTGCAACTTAAGCTGTTGCATCCCCACTGTATTACTCAGAAACACTTGAGCTTCAGCCCAAGACCCCCGTAATGGGCTAGCTAGCCCAAGCCTACAGCACCAATTCAAGCTAGAGATTTGTGTGTGCGGATGGGAATTGAGTTAGTGGTCACAGTCAAGTTATAACCCGAGGTAACTGTGCTGTGAAGATAAATCTGAAGGCCCAGCACTAGTTCTACAGATTGGGCTGTGCAGTCTAAGCTCTCAGGAGGGGGATGCTAGATTAATATCTGTACTCTGAAAGTGTGTAAGGGATCCTAAGCCAGAGGAGTGACTGTACTCTGTTCATAGTCTGCAGGCATGAAACACAAGGGATTCAGTGCCTGGATCCTCATAGCTGTCTGGTGAATGGAACAGAAGTGGCGCTTAATTGGAGCTGTGAAGTAGTATCCCAGAGCAATCCTAGTATAGGATACTGCTTTGAATGGTAAACAGTTCACAAGAAAAGAGTTTCATTCAGAAACCCGGTCTTTGGAGAAGATCAAATGCAAGATCTTCATGCTCAGGACCGGAAAGAAACCTACCATTGGTTGGAAGGAAGATTGTCATCATTATAGCAACAGCTAGACACGAGCTGATCTGAATGTCACATAACCTAGAGTTAAACACATTAGTACCGACAAAGAACACTCACAGCATGCCAGTCCCTGGAGTGTATTATGGCAATTAAAGAACTTAAACATCTACAACATTCTCCGAATGCAAATGGATGGACATCATACCAAATGGACTGAAGGTGAAAAATCCACTGCTATCTACACACTGCACAGACCACAGTGAGAGATTATGCTATACACTGTCAAAGAAACTGAGGAACCACCTGACCAGCATCCTGTACAGCAAACAGGAAAACATCACAAAAGAGCTTTCCAACCTGGAGACCTTCATAAACAACCAACTTTCCACACAAACGGACTTTACTATCCCAAACATCTCTGTTAGTCTATAAGGTGCTATAAGACTCTTTGTCACTTTTGCAGATTCAGATTAACACGGCTACCCTCTGATAGTTGACATGTACAACGTTCACCAACACAGCTCCTCAGGACTATTTATGATGGATATCTCAGACACGCTCAGAATGTTCTTACAAATTGTCACATTGCAGCAATCCAGAGCTCTGCCATTTGGTGACATGGCAGCAGGAGTCCCCAGCAGCTGGCATGTATGTGCCTATTGCAAAAAGGCTTGCTAAATTTAGCATGTACTGCAGTCTTTTACACAATTACCTGGCTTGCATATGTTGAATTCCAAGGCACCTCCAGAATTGAGAAGCTTCTGCACCAAGGTCTTTGCAAGCATAGTGGGAGTAAAGAGGACTGGGCGCCTGCGGTCACAGTGGATTGGTCGCACCAAACTATAGGGGATCAGACTTAGGCTCTTGTTGATTTCACTTTCTGAATCCAAATCTGAGTAAAGAGAAGACAGTTTACAATCTAGTTTGTTCTTCACCAGTACTGGGAGAAGGACGTAGAAGAATCACATACATTAGAGAAGGGAATTGCATGTTTGGTCATTTTATCAGTCCCTCCACCCAGAGCAGTACTGCCCCCTACAGTATATTCTCCAGTGCAATGTCCAGTCTAGTTTTAAATGACTCAAGCAATAGGCCCCTCGCCATTTTCCTTCGGAGACTATTTCACAGCTAAACAGACCACTCAGTTAGACATTTTTCTTGATTAACAGCTTAAATTTTCCTTTGCTCAACTCTAATTCACTACTTGGAAGAAGAACAGTAGAGAACCTAGGAACAGTAGTCAACAAAATAGGAAGTTTCAGTCCAGTGGATTTGTTTTCAAGGGCTCTCTTCTCCCTGCCTCTCCAGAAAAATCCCAGGATTGAGTCACATGCGGAAGAACATAAAAATTAGAGATGGAAAAGGCCTATGACCCGATTGTGCCCTGCCTTCCCCTCGTGTCGTCATTTCACTTAGGTCAAGTGGGTGTAAAATACTGTCGTGCTGTTATGTCCTTACCTTCCAGTTTATCAGGCAACAGCTTCATTGCTTCAGAAGAGGTCCGGGCCAGACTGGAGGAACAGCCAGTGACAATGCGGACCCGCTCATTGCTGTTCATGCGTTTGTATTTGTTTTCAGACCTGCTAACAAACTGAAAGAGCACACAAAGAGGCCTGACCTTCATCCATTCTGTGGAATTATATTCTTTATTTTTCCACATATTTGTTTGCTCCATGTCCCTTTCCACTATCTACCAGATTTGAATTACCTCTGTGTCTATCAAAAACAAGGCTACGGGTTCACCAACCCTTCCCCAGAGCTTCTGGCTGAATTCCAGGGCTATTTTAAACAACGTAGATCTGACCTTCAACTTTTGTTATTCCCTTGTGGGATTTTTTTCCCTCTTGTTCTCTGTACTTATGAGTCATGTTCTACTTCTTTCTCAAAACCCTCTGGCATCAACAGAGTTACTACAGATGGACTCACTGGGGAGTAGTATGCCCACTATGAATGTCAGCACAGCAATTCCACAGATTTTACCCGTTTCTGTATCCTTGCCTTATTGCAACCCCCAACATTTAGCTTGTCAGCACTCAGCATTTTTTTCCTACAGCAGAATTTAACACCTAACACAATGCTTCTTTCATACACCATCCACCCAAATATTCACTCCCCTACCTTCCCAACCACGCCCTTGGGGATTTTTGTTAATAATGTGCTCTTCCGTCTAGCAGAGAAAGGCATAACATGGTCCAATGGCTGGAAGCTGAAGCTAGATAAATTTAGACTAGAAATAAGGTGCAAATGTTGAAGTGAGATTAATTAACTGTTGGAACAATTTACCAAGGGTCATGGTGGATTCTCCATCACTGACAATTTTTAAATCAAGATTGGATGGTTTTCTACAAGATCTGTTCTAGGAATTGCCTGGGGGAAGTTCAGTGACCTGTTTTATACAGGAGTTCACACTAGATAATCACAGTGGTCTCTTCTGACTTTGGAACCTATGAATTATACCATTCACCAACCCATTCTCCATCCTCTCCATGATATCTGCCCCTGTAATTAAAAAACTATTCTCTTCTGGGTTTTCATTCTCCTAAGTACCAAGAGAGTTAGTCTGGCCAAAACAATTTATTGTCATGCTTCAGATGAGGTCCATTTCAGCCCTTCAGGGCAGGGCTGTATAATATATCCAGATTATATTAATAACGGAGATGAGAGTATTAAAAGCTAAAGTTCCCGCATGATAGGGATAGTTAGAAAGTATAAATCAATCAGATTTCTCATCTGTTAAAGTTCTGTGTGGCAATCAAAAGCACTTGTACAATGTCTCCAGAATGGGAAGTTAGACTTTGAGAGAACATGATACCTGAGAATCTCACAAAGAGATGTCGGACTCAAAGCTCCTAGTGAAAATCATGCTCTGATGTTTTGTAGAGGAGAATTTTAACTTTATTACCTGTAAAATCTGTCCCAAAAGGAAGCTTGCACGGGAGAGACGAGGGCTGGCTTTGGGGTCATTCTGTGGTTCCTCTGGCTGCAGTGTATTCTGGTAAGAATTGTATAGGAAAAGATCAATTTCAGTAAATCGCAGGATCCAAAAAATAAAACAGGCCTTGAGCAGCCATTTGGCTATTTACAGTTAAGGAGATAGTGACTCCTTAGCATTCATACTCATTACAAAGTTAAGGGGTCTTCTGTGCAAACTACAGACCTAGCATGGCCTAGGCTGAGAAACTTTGCTCCTGTTACTACTTCCCTGCATGCCTCTCTTGAGAGGAAGCTCTGTGATCGTGTCTACACTAGAGATCTGACCAGAGGCCACCTGTGCAGTAACTAGTTTGCTGTGGGATGGCAGGCTATTTGCATCCAGTAATGCTTTTATGCCAGTGATTGCCATCTACCCTGACACTTGATCAGTGGAAACTGGAGGACCATCTGGTGCTTTGCCTTGTTTGAAGTCTAATCCAAATGGTGATTGTAGCATCTCTGCATTACTGGAAGCATTATGTGTGGTCCCAAAGTATGTTAAAGGAGTGCTAGGTGCACACATGGTGGCTAATACAGCAGGAAACTAATGTATTAATGTACATAATAGGAACTCTTGGGGCTAAAGGGATAGACTCAACCCAGTATCACTGTGGGTAGGGGAAAAAGTCTGGAGACCTGATGCACAGAAGATACGGTAATCCCACTTCTCTCACAGAATATACTTCTGGAGGAGACAGATTGTTTGGACCTGGAACAAAGAGAACTCTAGAGGTTAGATGTTTGTTCAAGACAGGAGAGAAGGAATTCTGATTATTAGCTCTAAGGACACAGCTTCTTCCCCATGTAGGATTGAGGGGATGGACCTTGGGAAGGTTAGAGGTGTGGAAGACTTAGAGACTAGAGAGCAGGCAGAGTGGATATTAAACATGTGGCGACTTCTCCCTGTCAGCCTCAGGAGTTAAAAGTACACTGGAACTAGCCCCTGAGCAGGGAACACTGTGGGTAAAAGGAATGGAGACACAAGACAGTTACCCACCGGGTAGACCAAAGGAAGCTTACAGAGAGTGATTTAAAACAGGAATGTAATGTAAAGATGAAGTAGTGAGCAAGGTAGAGTGCTGGAGCAATTGGTGTGGAAAGACCCTGGCTGTAGACACCTACCCGAAGCGCTCGAAGAGTATTGGATGAACTTTCTGTCTCATCCCTGCTGCCTCTGTGCATCAACCGCTGTAGCTTCACCAGAAAGAGCTGCTGGGCTCTGCAAGAAACAGTGGACATGTGGATCAAGAAGACGCACTTGAGACCATCTTGAGGAAGAGTGGATGCAATGGTCAGTGTTTGGGAAAAGACTAAAGAGAAACGCAATGGGGAGTGGATGAATCACACAGTAAAGACATGGAAAAAAATAGTCAGCAGGACTGTGGTACACAGCTATGGAAAAAGGGGTCTCCATTGTACATCTTCCTATCCTGCTCTCTGAGAAACCCACAGTCTCCTAGTAAATCTGGGGTCTCCCTGTCAAAATCCTTTTGCTCACCTTGCAACCAAACACCCGTCCTGACCAACAACTCTGAGAGTTACACCTCCCCCTGTTACAGCAGGTACTGATTTATACAACAGTGCTCATATAGTGGCTGCTCATGGTCCTATTTCAACCTGCATTATGCTCACCTGCTGTAGCTGGGGATGGTCCCTGTTTCCAGGTTCCTGTCAGTGAACGGGTCAACTCTGGCACACAGCCACTCACACTTCCCCTGGTACATGGTGTCAAGAATATGCACAATCTCATCACACTTCACCGACAGGGAGCAGCAGTCCAGCTGGCTAGAGATGTTCAGATTCAGGCGGATGTAAAATGAGTCCCCTGACGTGATCAATCCTTCATCCAGTTCTGTCAGCAGTTTCCTGTAACCTGCAGCAACAAAGGAAGGAGCCAGGCATAGTCAATCCGTGGCAAGTGCTACTGTATTCCTAGCTTTCAAGGAGTAGGCGCCGTTGTAGTAGAAGTTCACTGCACTGAAATCCTAGTTGAAATTGGCAGGGCACTTCTGAGAGGAAACGTATACTGTTAAAGTGCTAGTTGGAATGGTCTGGGAGCAGATCATGCTGCATGTATCACAGTCCATAAGAGATTCCTGTTGTAAGGATACATTTAGGCAATGTCATTTCTGGTAAGTTTTATACAAATCATCCATAATACAGTGAACTTCCCAACAAAAACACAGGCTGAAAAGCTTAAGCTGCATCCTGCAAGTATAATATGAGTTCCACCAGGTAGTCTAATGGCAGGCTATTTGTTTTATTAACAGCTGTAACTGGCACTCCCACAATCTGTAACATGCTTTATCTGCAGCCAAGTGGTGCTCAAAAACCTGTGATATTCTTTTCTACTTAAACATCAAAGGAAAATCAAAGAAATCATTTCCAGCATGATCTGTACAACTGAATTCCCCTGACCAGATAAAGAAGGGGCCAACATAGCTACACAAGTAAGAAATGGGTTTGGGGATGTAATTTTTAATCCAAAATACCAAATTATTACTACAAGTCATGATCATTAAAACCAAACTCTGTTCATCATGCATGCGCTTCAGCTGTTAAAGATAAAACTGCAACAGTAATAAACAAGGTAAACTCCAAAGTGTAACTGTTAAATCAGACTTTAGAGGCATAAAAGAAAATGTAGCACAGCATTCCACATCACAGGAAATAGTATACAAAAATCATCTGGCACACTGTGATTATTGTCTCCAATGACCCACCCACTAAGTTCTTCAGACTCTTGGACTCACAGAGGTATGGGCTATTTCTGCCTTCAGTTACATTGGTGTAAATCTGGAATAATTCTACAAAAACCAATGGATTTATCCCAGGTTTACACCAGTACAACTAAAAGCAGAGTTAGGCTCAGTGGATTCTGATCTAGCAGAGGACTTGCCTTAACTAGAACTCTGGCAATCGGTGATGAGCCAAACTTTAGGTCTTACCTTCATGGTTTGGTTTATACTGGAGTGTTACTGGTCCACTGCACCTCTGAATTGTCCAGTGAGCTTCTTCCTTTGTGCAGGCATCCAAGGGAACACTCTGATTTTCCCCTTTGATGCAGCCTTCCAGCTAGATGAAAGAGATACTCTTAGCTGGGAGCTCAGTGAATGAGCCAATTATGCCACCCATTACATTTTATAGTTTCTTTCTAGATTAAACAACCTGTTTGTTTTTGCTAACAATGCAATAACATTTAAATTATTTGTCTGTAGCTTCTTTTCTCTCCTCTAGAAATTCTAGAAGTTGATGAAGCTGTAACTCCATGATAATCCATGTTTCCCCAGTAGGAGTCACTACTGGGAATGGTAGGGATGATGGCTTTAGGGCAGGGGTGGGCAAACCTTTTGGCCCGAGGGCCACATCAGGGTTCCAAAATTGTATGGAGGACCAGGTGGAGAAGGCCCCACCTCCATTCAGACCCCAACCAATTCCTGCCCCTGACTGCCCCCCTCAGAATACCAAGCCCATCCTGCTCCTTGTTCCCTGAACGCCCCCTCCTAACACTCCCCAACCACCACACCGGTATCCCACCCCCTACCTACTCCCCCGCTCCCTGTCCCCTGACTGCCCTGATCCCTATCCACCTCCTCGCCTCATGACAGACCCCCCAGGACTCCCTCACCCTATCCAACTCTCCCCCCGTTCCATGTCCCCTGACCGCCCCTCCAGAGCCTCTGCCCAATCCAACCCCTCCTGCTTCCTGTCCCCTGACTGCCCCCAGGACTCCCTGCCGCTTATCTAGCCCCCCGCAGCCCTGGCCCTTGACTGCCCCTCCCAGAACCTCTGCCCCGTCCAACCCCCACCCCCCTGCTCCTTGTCCCCTGATTGTCCTCAGAACTCCCTGCCCCTTATCCAACCCCCCCACCACCTTACCATGCTGCTTACCCCCACTTCCCCCCTCTCCCGAAGCCTCTGCATGTCATATCCAGGAGCGGCCCTGGACAACACTGCAGTGGTGTGGTTCCAGCAGGGCCTGAGCTGCCACTGGGAGCGGCGTGGTAAGGGAGCGGGGCTGCAAGCTCAGGTGGGCCGTGTGGCAGGAGCTCACCCCCCTGCTCTCCAACCATGCCACTGCAGCGCTGTCCAGGGCCGCTCCTGGATGCAGGGCTGAAGCTCCGGGAGTGTGAGGAAGGCGGGGGAGGGGTGACAGCATGGGAGGGACTGGGGGTAGCCTCCCCAGCCGGGAGCTCGGGTGAGGAGGGGGAGGCTGGGCAAAATTAGCTTGCGGGCCAGATGGGGCCTGTGGGCTGTAGTTTGCCCACCCCTGCTTTACGGTAAGCCAGCAGCTATTCCTTTCCCAGCTTCTCCTAGCAAGAGCAGCAATAGGGAAGAATGTAGGGATGCTGGTGGTAGGGGGAAGCACATAGTATGTCCAGTTCCTGCAAAAGTCATAGCAGTGAATGGTGCAGAAGCCGTAGGGCTGAACAAGACACAGAGCTACCACAAAGACAGTAGCAGACGTGGCTACCAGGTTTAACAGTTTTAAGCATAACAGCTCATAGACTCATAGACATTAATGTGAGAAGAGACTATCATGATCATCTAGTCTGACTTCCTGCACATTGCAGGCTGCAGAACTTCACCCACCCACTCCTGTCATAGACCCCTAACCTCTGGCTGAGTTACTGAAGTCCTAAAATCACGGGTTTAAAGACTTCAAGTTACAGAGAATTAACCATTTACACCAGTTTAAACCTGCAAGTGACTTGTGCTCCATGCTGCAGAAAGTGGCAACCACCCCCATCCCCCTGCCCAGGATCTTTGCCAATCTGACCTGGAGGAACATTTATTCCTGACCCCAAATATAGTGATCACTTAGACCCTGAGCATGTGAGCAAGACCCACCAAGCGGATACCTGTGAAAGAATTCTCTGTAGTAACTCAGAGTCCTCTCCGTCTAGTATCTCATCTCCAGCCATTGGGGATTTTTGCTACTGGCAGTTGCAGAGGGACCACATGCCATTGTAGACAGTCCCATTATACCATTCCCTCCGTAAACTTATCAAGCTCAGCCTTGAAGCCAGTTAGGATTTTTGCCCCCACTGCATCCCTTGGAAGACTGTTCCACAACTTCACTCCTCTTATGGTTAGAAACCACCTAATTTCACACCTAAACTTGTTGATGGACAGTTTATATCCATTTGTTCTTGTGTCCACATTGGTGCCAACTTAAATAATTCCTTTCCCTTCCTGTTATTTATCCCTCTGATGTATTCATAGAGAGCAATCAGCCTTCTTTTGGTTAGGCTAAATAAGCCAAGCTCTTTGAGTCTCTTCTCATAAGGTAGGTTTTCCATTCCTCGGATCCTCCTACTAAACCCTTCTCTGCACCTGTTCCAGTTTGAATTCATCTTTCTTAAACATGGAATATCCAGTCTGACATTCTATACCTTGGGGGAGCGTCCTGTAAACCCCCATATTCCTCATTTTATATGATTGTTATCTTACATATAAAGCATGCCTTGTAAGGTATCAGGTGAAAGGTTATGATCTGCTGAAAGGCTTGTCTCTATCCATATATGTTTATCATTAATGCATATGAAGTTATGAGAATTGTGTTGTATAGCTGTCAGTAAAACATGCTGTAAACTGGGGAATCAGCCAGATAGTAGCTCCCCAGAGGCAATAGCAAACCAACGCCTGGGTGGAACGTCAAACAGCCCATCAACAGCCATTGTCCAGAAAGGGAACTACAATTCAATGACGCACCTGCATGAGCCACACCAGGGGAACTGCTCAACCTTGCTTAGAAACTCAGTAATGCCCACCACACAGGCCTGGACTTGTGTGTTCCCCAAGCACATGAGACTGAGGGTATAAAACAGACCAGAGCAGGTCCATGCTTCACCTTTCTCCTGTTCCCACCTATGCTGCAAGCAACCAAGACACTCAGAAGAAGACTGAACACTCCAAGAGAGGAGACTGGCCAAGATTTAAGGGAATGTCTGTATAGTAAGGATTGCAATATCCAGTGGGGTCAGAAAAACTGCTTAGTCTAGTTTTTGCCCAGTCTAATAGGGTTGAGAGTTTAAACTGTGTGCTTATATTTTGTTTCTTTTGGTAACTAACTCCGACTTTTTGCCTGTCACTTACTGACACTTAAAATCTATCTTTTGTAGTCAATACATTTATTTAACTGTTATTTTTACCAGTGAGTTTGCCTGAAGTGTGTGGTAAATTTGCTCAGGTTTTCTATAAAGGCTGGTGTATCTCCACTTGTCATTGATAAAGTGGCGAACCAATTAATAAATGTGCACTGCTCATTTTAAGCAGTGCAAGATGGTATATTCCTGCGGTACAGTGCTGGGTGCTGTGGGGATTTGACTCTGGTGCCTTTCTCTGTGAGATTCATGAGTGGCTCTGGGAGCATTCATGCAATCTAGCTAGGTATCAGGTCTCGACATGCAGTTGTGCTTAGTGATAACGGCCCCTGGCGGGGTTTGCTGCTTGTCACTAGCATGGCATTGTGAGAGACAACCCAGGCTGGAGAGAGTTCAGGGGGAACAGCGGTCCCGCAGTCCCAGGCTGCACCCCAGGGATCCTGTCACATCCAGAATTGCACACAGTATTCCAGATGAGGTTTTACCAGTGCCTTGTGTAACAGTACTAACACTCCCTTGTCTCTACTGGACATACCTTGCCTGATACATCCTAGGCCAGCATTTTTCATGGCTGCATCACATTGACAGCACATAGTCATCCTGTGATCAACCAATACACCCAGATCTTTCTCCTCCTCTGTCTCTTCCAACTGAAAAGTCCCCAGTTTATAGAAAAAATTCTTGTTGCTAGTCCCTAAACTCATGATCTTGTACTTTGCACTATTAAATTGCATCCCATTTCTATTACCCCAGTTTACAAGGTCATCAGATATCCTTGAAAAATATTCCAGTCTTCCTTTGTATTGGCTATACCTCCCAAATTGGTACCATCTGCAAATTTTATTAGCACACTCTCACTTGTGTCAAGATCAGTAATAAAACTGTTAAGTAAGATTGGTCCCAAGGCCAATCCCTGAGGAACTCCACTAGTAACCTCCCTTCAGCCTGACAGTATGGCATGTTGTAGTCTTTCCTTTAACCAGTTCCTTATCCACCTTTCAACTCTCATATTAATCCTCATCTTCTCTGATTTACCTAATAATTTTCCATGTGGAACTGTATCAAATACTATACTGAAATCCAGATAGATTAGATCTACTGCATTTCTTTCATCTTAAAAATCAGTTATCTTCTCAAAGAAGGAGATCAGGTTGGTATGGTAAGATCTACCTTTTGTAAAACAATGTTGTATTTTATCCTGATTCTTGTTCACCTCTATATCCTAAACTACTTTCTCTTTCAAAATTTGTTCCAAGACCTTGCATACAATTGAGGTCAAAGTAACAGGCCTGTAGTTTCCTGGATTACTTCCTGATGCTTTAAAAAAATAGGAACTATATTAGCTATTCCTTTCTCCATTGTTGGGTCCATTCTTACTTGATTTTCCATCCTCCTAATGTTAAGAATCAGACATGGAGATTACATGAGCATCTCTCAATCATCTCCCTCCGAGTTCCTACTTTAAAGCTCTTTTAATGAGTTGTGCCAACCTCCATCCCAGAAATCTATTTTCCTTCCTACACAGGTGGAGTCCATCCCATTGGAACTGTCTTCTGTCCACAAATGCCTCTCGATGGTCAAACATCCCAAAGTCCTCCTTATAGCACCACTGCCTGAGCCATCTGTTGATCATCATAACTTTGTTTCGCTTTCGCTCTAGGGACAGGCAGAATCCCTCTGAACATCACATAAGCCTCCGTTTCCTTATATGTTCCAGTGAGAATCTAGCTGTGTCATTTGTTCCCACATGAAGGATAATCAGTGGATTCTTTCCTGCTTCCATTAGGATCTTCTTCAGCTTCAGGTCCACATCCCATATCTTAGCTTCTGGAAGACAGCACACCCTTCTGTTCTCTGGTTCAGCTCTGGTAACAGGCCTGCCTGTTCTTAGTAGGGAGTCCCCAGTCATGTAGACCTGCCTTTTCCTGATGATGATGTGATTCTCCGGCCTTTCTCCTTTTCTTTTTGGCTGTGAATCCTCTTGTCTTCTATTCTCTCTTCTGCAAGTCATCCTGTGTCCTCCTGGGGTTCTGAACTCTGGCTATCTCCATTGACTCTTCCCCTCTTCTTGTAGGACTAGCCACTCTTCTCTTCTTCCTTGCCCTCCCTCTTTCATTTACAGCCTGCTGTGCCCCTTCTTCATTTTCCAACCTGTTCCTGAGCTCTATTTCTCCTTCACCAACCAATCTTTTCCTCGGCCTGGTTCTTGTAGTTGCATGCTTCTGCTGACCATTCTCCTCACCCAGCTTGCATCTGCAAGACTTGACTTTTCCCTTCAGTCTCCTCTTGCCTTTGCTTCGTCTGCTCGAATCCTCCTCAAAACTCAACCATAATTTCCACCTCCACCTCCATCTCCATGCCTGGAATCTTCTCTTCCATCTGCTCTATCAAGTGGAACTTCATAGAGATAAAGCTTTTTTCAGGTGCCCGCTGTAGTATCATGTATATCCCACAGCTTCCACACCCAGTTATCTTCATTGTCTCTTCAACGGATTCGGTCACTGCCACTGCTGCCTCTGTACCTGCCATAGCTTTCCCACCTAAATTCCTGTCAAGGGAAAAACAAAGACCCAAAGACCCAAAAAAACAACAGATCAAAATCAGAAGACCCCCCATCCCTACCCTCAAACACCCCTTACAAATTCCCACTCAAACTCCCATTCAAGCTCTGTTTGCTGCACCTGTGCTGCTGGCTGGCTGACTGGCTGCCTAATCAGGGCTCTGTTTCTCTCACAGCACGTTGCCTCTTACCAGCCTCTACAAACTGAACAAGAGAAAACAAACAAACAAGCAAACATACAAGACAGAGGTGACAGGGAAAGCTGACAGCCATTTCTGTATTCGTCTTTTCCAAGGGGTATCACTATAAGGAAGGGTGTAAAAGGAGGGAGAAGTCACTCCTGTCCCAGCTTCTTCCAGAGGAGTCATTGTAAGCTGTAATTGTGCAGGTGTCTGGGAAGCCCACAAATACTCCCCAACTTCCAGACTCGCTCAGCAGGATTCCTGATTGGATCTAAAGATGTAGGAGTATTGTCTGCAGAGACTTTCATGTTTTGTCATTACTAGAGAATTAAAACAAGAAGAAAGAAACAAAGGGAATTAGTACAATGAGTATATGCTGTTTGTTGTTTGTTTAATGCTCACCAGAAGCAGCTGATGTCCCTCCCGGAGGCCTGCTTTCTCTGCTAGGGATCCCAGCTTGACAGAACTGATGAAGCTTCCTTTGTCATTCCCCCCTAGCAGAGTGATTTCTGAGTAGAGGCTGTCTCCGTTCAGTGTGATGCGCTGGATAGTGTGGCAAGAGTTCTTAATGCGACCAACAGATGTCACAGAAGGACGGAAAGGTCTGTGTTCATGAAAACAAACAAACAGCTTAGAGAATGCAGTTCTCAGCTTCTCTCAGCTAGTCTGGGACCAAAATAGAAACTCTCCACTTAGGATAAATGTGGGGAGGGAGCGGGGCATACAAATAAGCTTTCTACATTTATCAAGCACTAGGATCTAATGACCCCCTGAGAAATCTGTCCTCTCTGCTACAATACTACATAAGTTATACTAGAGAGCAGCATCTGGGCACCTCCTAAATGCTGAAACAAGACTGAACAGTGTCTGATGTATAATGACACAGCATCTAGCAACCAGCAGCAGTGAGACAGCAAGGTCACTAGGATGAAGCTGCTTTCTTCAGATCATTTGCTCCCCCTGATTTTTCTGAGATAGTTATGATAGTCAATCACAGCCTCAGTTTGCAGGATAAATGGCCCCAACGTAACATGTTATGTTGCTGCACTGTGACATGAGGACGTAAGGAAGAGAACTATCCATGCAACAGTGTGATATCACTGTGTCATACGATATCCTATCCTCTGATATTCATGGAGTGATCTAATATCTTGTATTTAGAGATGGCAACTCTGCCCTGGTAGCCTCTCTACCCCCAGATCAGCTTTGGGCAGATAAACCAGCATCCCCAAAATACCTTTCCAGAGAGAACTTCCTAAAAATGGAGCTGACGTGCTCAAGGTCATAGGCTTCTATGCCTTCAGATTGGTGAGAGGAAGAGGAAGAGTGCACTGAGGGAGCTCCATGCGAGTATCTGTCATGACTGTCATCTGAAAAAGGACACAAAATCAGAAGGAATTCCCGATGCCAGGAGGAAATAGAGACTGGGGAAAGGTACAGGCATAGCCAATCCCAAGGCAAGCCTGAGGTGGGGGGGATGGGGAGATTATTTTGATTCAGAGCAGGGAATGGGATCCACCAGCCCTGGAGGCAGGAATGAGAATCCCCTTCATCCAAAGTCTATCTGGTCACTCTCAGATTCATATTTCTGTCATGCTGTCTATTAAGCGAGGAACAGTCACCTAGTCCTTACCAGCCAAGTGCCCTCTCTCTTCTCCAAATCCAATCCCTTCCTAAGACCTTCAAGCAATAGCTCCTCCCTCCTTCTCATCACTAATCACCACCTTGCCTGTCCTCTGCTGAAGCACGAACCTGGGCTTTTTCTTGTGCTTTTGTGTTCCATCTTATTCAGATAGTTAAATCTGCAGGACAGAGGATGCTTTGATATATATAAGGCGCCTTGTAAATTAGCAGCCTCACAGAAATGGCTTTCCATAAATGCTCTGGGACCACTGGAATAGTGAACGAATGATGGAATGTAATAATCCCTTTGAGAAATTCTTTACAAACATTAACTAACAGCCCCAGCAGCCCAAGAAGAAAAGTATCATTATCAAGGATAGACTGAAATACAGAGGGGTTCAAGGACATGCCCAAAGATCACACATCCATCCTGGACCAGAGCCAGGATTAGAACTCAGGAATGCTTGGTTCCTAGTCCTTTGCTTAGTCTACACTATCTCTTTCTCCAACAGCCAGAATCTATTCACCATTCTCTATAGCAACTCCTGCTGGGAAAGGCTGGGCTCAGATAGCCAGAGAGCTGCTCCACAGTCATTGCCCCTACATCACTTCTCATTGTGATTCCCACTAAAAGAGGTTTGGACTAAACAAGCTGCAGCTCCCTCTACAGCCAGCGCTCCAACACCATTTTCTAAAATACAAGGTTCAATGGTCAGTTGTTTCCTTTTCAGCACTGAATGTCCCTTTGGGTCATGACAATCTGCGGATTTGGCAGAACCCAGCACAGAGCTTCAGTCTCAGAAGGCCTGTCTACTGGGGTCTACTCCATATGAAAAAACGAAAGTCTTGTGTGAACTGATTTGGTCTTAATTGTTACGTTTTCCAAAAGGTGTGAGGATGGGAGTCCTTTATATCCCTGCTGAGGTTCTACCTGGGTTAATGGAGGTCAGTGAATGTCCTATCCCAGTTCTGCCTGTGATAATGGAAAGCCAGTGCATATCACACATCCTCCTTCCACCAACCCTACGTAACGCCAACAGACCCCGGGAGCTAAATGCATGAGCCTCTACAGCATGAGCTAAAAGCCACAAGGCTGTTAGCTAAGGCTGTAGCAGACTCATTAATCTCTCTCTAAGTGGTCTCAGTGCCGTTAGATGGGACAGAACCCCTCACCCAGGAGGTGTTACACCTTTATGTGATCACAGGGGCTGGTGGATAGTATTTGAGCCTGGTGAATTAAAGAACCATGATCATGGCTCATAGCTAAGGTTACGGATGGGTAACCTCCCCTTACTTACCATCTAGTTCCAAAGTATCATAGCAAAAGCTGTCATTGTCCTCCTCAGGCAGGCTGGAATTAAAAAACAAAGTGAGAGACACTTTCACTTTTCAAAATTCAGCAGGTATCAGTAGGCTCTGACAGAGAAAGCTCTGTGATGGAGGAAGGTGTTGGAGGTAGCAGGTGAAACAGCAGGACAGCACCAACAGACTAAGCTTTACAGACACATGTGGCACAGGGAAGACGCAGGAAGGCTGCATAGGAAACATTATCTAGAGAGGCCTGTGGAGGAGAGAGACGGGTGGGAAGCAGCAGGAAGTTTCAGAAGGAAGAAGAGTTAACAGAGAGGTAATGAAGGTTCTGACAGGTGGAAGGAAACTGTGGTCTCTGGTGTCCTGAACTGGTTGATCTGCACTTACTATTTCAGTTCTTCTTTTGAACACTTTGATTCAGTGCATACATAATACCTGCTTTAGACTGCAATGTGCTTTATTCCACACTGGGTCCAAAATGTAAGGGAAGGGCTTCAAATAGAGCAATAAAAATGATTTATTTTGGCTATACCTTTGAAGTGCACTTGCAGTATTATAACAGCTGCACGGGTCTTTCTGAGGGACCTTTGACAATGGAATGTCTGGTGAAATCAGAGGAACGTCTGGGTGTACCCGGCTATGAGCAGAACCTCCCACTCCACAACCATCCTCCCAGTCCAAACCCCTTTGAAATCAGTCAGATACATCACTTCAATGGAAGTTGGATCAGGCTCCACGACCAAATACTAGCCACTTCAGGTCTTGCTGTCATCTTTACTAAAAGTAAATATAAGGGGCCAGACTGTGATTCCCTTACAGTTAATGAACAGCACCTTCCTCCCCAGTAGGTGACTTCCGAGGGACTTCTTGAGGAGGGAGTAAGATGCTGCTCATCCTGAAGAAGATCAGCCAAGATTAAAAACAACGCAGCTTCCGTTTCTGGGGATGATTCTGACTTGCAGCCTCGCTGCTGGAAAAAACACAGGCCCAGCACACGGTTGTATCAGTCACTCCGAGACCTGGCAAACTGATACCAGCATCGGGCTATTTAGGGCATTGCATTAGTTGCCTTTTTGGTGATAGGCTTTCCTTATTAGACAGAAGGAAAAGGAGAGGACAGGAAAGAGAAGAAATAAGGTGGGGGAAGGAAAAGTGTCACACCCAGCTTGTATTTGGCATTAGCCAGAGCCAGTGGAGATGGTGATGTCATCTGGTCCCTCTCCATTGGCCCAGTTAGGATGTCTTTCAGGATCAGATGACAAAGGTCAGGGGTCCCAGGAGATGGTGTGGGAGGTAGCTTTATAATGAGGCTTGCTCCTTCCCTATCTCCTGTTTTTTAATCAGCTAGCTTTATGGTAGCTAGCTTACCCTGCC
This sequence comes from Dermatemys mawii, assembly GCA_007922305.1. Classification (NCBI taxonomy): domain Eukaryota; kingdom Metazoa; phylum Chordata; order Testudines; family Dermatemydidae; genus Dermatemys; species Dermatemys mawii. The sequence continues at coordinate 9,486,806 of ML677381.1, read as the reverse complement.
ACTCCCAAACTCTCTTAAGGACCCCAAAAGGGAATGATGGGCGGAATAGCCCATCCTCTCATTATTCTGTCCACCAATTAGGTCTAATTTCCAAAACATCAACTTTGGTTCATTAATTTCCAGTCTCACACTTCTGTTGTTTACCAGGCATGATCTTAATAGTCCTTGAATTATATTAGTAGGCCCTTTTGTTTAGACTAATTCGGTCTGTCTCCCTATTGCATCTTTTCACCCCAACACTTGTTGTTATAGGTTATTGTGACATTTTATGAACTTTCATTCACCTTTCACCATTGAACTCACAATTAAGGTAAATTTGTAGGCTCAGTGATTACAACTGTGTCCAGTCAACTGAGTGATTCAATTGGTTAAATATCAAGAGTAGCTTGGTTATGGCAAATGCTGAAATTAAGGCTGCAAATTGATTTAAATGATAACCCCTCATTCTCACCTTTGAGGCTGACATTTTCTCCACTTGATCCAAAGTGAAAGGTGAATTTTTGCAGAAAGTTTGGGGAAAATCAATTCAACTCTTTTTAAATTATGTGATCCTGCAGGGGGGAAATAAACCCAACCATTTCCCCCCGCTATAATAAATTGCCTCAGTTCATTTTCACATAAATAACTCAAAAACAGCTGAACTGTGAAACCTGAAACTTGACATGTAAGTAATTTTTTTTTTTGAGTATGTCCATGAAATGAACAAGTTTGACAAAAGCTTGGCAGGCTAATCACAAAGTTGTGAGCTATCGAAAAATTATTTCTCAGCATGCTCCAGGGACATTTGTGAAGATTTTTAACTCGGGTGAAAAAGGCTACACCTCTATTCTGTTGGACACGATGCACATCTGTCTTGCCGGAGAGAAACAGGATGTGCTGCTGGGACAGCTTCCATGAAGGAAATGTGAGTCAGTTTCTCTCTCTCACACACATACACACATCCCCCTCCAAAAGCAAGCAAACAAACAAGAAAACACCCCAGGGCCTTAACATCTGGAACTGGTGACCATCCTGGGTCCAAAGGTTTGCAAACATGGCAGCTATCATGATTTTAAGATGGCATTATAGTTTCTACCGCACTCTGCAAATGTTAAGTTTGCATCTGAAAAAACTAAGACCAATTTTCAAAAATGGCCACTGATTGTGGGTGTGCAGGTTGAAATATGCTGGTTCTGATTTTAACAGGCACTGAACCCTCTGCTCCTAGTGACTTCAAATGCACAAGGGCTCTGCTCCTCTGAAAACTAGACCCAAGCTGTCTCAGTGGCCCAAATGTCTATCTTTTTCACATGCTGACACACAGCCAACACTTTGTACAGAGATGGGCTGCTCTTTCCTCTTAGCTCAACCATGCTGAAAACTGTCTCAAAGAGATGTGAACTCTGCTTCCTCTTCCACCCCATTTACTTCAATGAGGTGTGAACTTCAGAACCTCTTTGGGACCATTTATGTGTTACTGTTATCAAAGCACTGGCAATTGCCTATTCTCTCCCCTTTGCCTTTATAAAAACAGCTGTCACATGCAACCCTCTAGCCCCCACAACAGCACAACTTAAAGACTGCATAGTTAAATCAAAAAGAGTCAGGAAATGTGAAAAATTAAGTACCTACAGCAACATGTTGTACATTTTACAGTAAGCATATAATGAAACTACCAAAAATATAAAACACTAGATTTTAAGAAGAAAAATAGAACTAAAAATGCTACAGATGTGCAATGTACCAAAGTTAACATTTCAGTGTGAAGCTTAATTTCTGTATTTCTTGCTTTTTAAAATTCCCACTGATTTTAGGAGTGCTGGATGAGTTGGGATTACCAGTTAACATTAAGAAATGGATTGCAATGACTATTTTAGTAGCCAGAAGAGTTATTTTGAGAAAATGGAAATCTGCAATTCCTCTCTCATACACAGACTGGCTTAGTGAGCTCTCTGCTACTGCATTAATGGAAAAAATGACTGTCTAATAGAAATGCTTGGAAAAAATTTGGTCACACATGAAACTTTTGCATATGTTAGCAGTTCAGTACATATTAATCCCCAATACTCACAGGTTATGTTCTCACTTATTTATCTAGATAGTCATTTAAAAATTGATGCCCTGCAAGTCCTCTATGGGTTCAGATTTGTGTATGTTTATTTCTTCCACGTTTAACAAATAATGAACATTGAATTGTGTTATTTATATGGTATTTCAATGTTGCGCATGCATTTATATATGTTTTGTTTCATTAGATGTATATATAAAATAATAAAAATAAAGTTTAAAAAAATTTACACCGTGTGTCCTGAACACCAGTGTTTTGCATTTCCTAATAAAAGACCAATATTTGGTGAGACAATAATAATAGCAGTTGGGGTGCTACAATCCAATACGAACACATATCAAGATCAGATCCCAGGACTTCTGCTTTCTTTTTTTGTTTAAAGGAAGTCTGAATTTAAACTGCACACCAGCAGGATGTAAGCTGTGAAGTATCTGTACTATTTGTTATGTATATGATGCAGGTTTCTGTGTGTTTGATTATGATGGAGGTCCTTCCTATGGAGTTTAATTAAAGGAACCAAGAAAGACCAGTAAAACAATGACAGATAATAGTTTGTTGGGGAATACCCCCTAACTGGCTCCATCCACACTGGAATGGATTACTCTTCCCAAGGTTAAAGCCTGGGATCACGGAGGACCCAACCCTCAAAGATCTTAGAAAAGGGTCGGAGGGTTGTGGGAGCCAGGACAGGCTGCTCACAGTGTGTCAGTGAAAAGCTATCAGGCTGGCAAACACAGCAGAAACTGCAGCATGGTCAGTCTGTTTCCCCCTGCCAGAGATGGAGAGAGCTGGGCTGAGGGGAATTTACAAAGGTGTAATGATAGCCATACATAGGCAGGCCATTCATCTGATTTTAGACCAGACAGTTCTGCTTTTCTAAATCTTAAACCAGACAGTTTAAGATCTTCAAAGATCTGCTTTTCTAAATCTTAAACCAGACAGTTCTGCTTTCCTAAATCTTCGTCCCCTGCCCATGCCATTCTCAGAATTACCAGAATGTCCACTACTCCAGAAACATGTGAGTGGCCATCCTATCCATGTGTGCAGGGAATTTTTATTTTTTTAACCCTGGGTTCTATGTACTTTTCACCTTTGAAGAATGAATAAAGAAAGCTTTGTTCTGAAGATGCTGTTTCTGTATCACTGCAAACATATGCTTGTCATAGGCTCCCCAAGGGAAATTCGTACTACGACCAAAACCAAGCTGGGCCTGTGTCATTAACACGCTAGGGAGCCATGCATCCAGTCTGAGTCTGGTTGGACCATGGGGTTCCACCCAGAATGAGATGTGGCAAGCCAGGCCAGTCACCTGAGGGGTGCGCTTGGGAAGGACTAAAAGGGGTAGGAGGCACAGTTAGTTCTATAGCCTTAACAGCATTTTCTACCCGTCTTCCACCAATACAGCTACTCACCTGCAATGAGGAGCGTCTTCTTTGCAACGTCGGACTATTGAGTCATTTCCTGGAGGTTCTGGAGTGGTGGACATGATACTGTGGTTGCGGTTTCTCAGGGTTTGCTTTTATTTTAAAAAGAAAGAAAGAAAATCCATGCTAAGTGTCATATCCATTTCTCACTTTAAAAGTGATCAGTGTTTTGGCCAGTCTCCATGTAATACAGACTAGGACACAAACATTCCATGGTCACAGAGTCCCATACACATCTGTATGTTCCAACTGTTCTGTGTGTGAGTGTGCATTGTGTATAGACATGATATGGTCTTATGTGGCAATGCAAGTGGCTGATTCACTACAGAGTTTTAGCTTTACCCTTGTTAAGTGGGACATATGGAAAAAGACATATGGAAAAAGAAGGAAAAATACATGTCTGCTCATTCTAAATGAACCAATAACACCAGTTCATAAACTATTCTAAACTGCACTGTAATCAAGACAGTGTAATTTGTCAGTGTATCTGACTAATAGTCCCTAGAGTATCCCTATAAAGGCAGCTGGGCTTATTATGAGTGGCAGAGGGTCCCCCTCTGGCAAGTCTAGGCTATAGTTTTTAATTTCCTGGGGGCAGCATTTCTTACAGTGCTCGGGCAAGGTGTTTTGTTCTTCATCAAGTCTTTTACTAACACTTTGAAAGATCATTCTCTCTAACAACACCTACTGTGCCAGTGCTCATATAGTGTATAATGGCATGTCTACCTTGGGAGATTATGGGGCTACTGCAGAAATGGATTGGTTAGTGCATGCAGAAATTACCACCTGCTAGCTGCACCCCTTCTCTGACCCACTGTTGCTTATAGACATGAAGGTCATGAGAAACTCCAACAGAATTTCAAATGTTCCACTAAAATCAATTACAAAGCAGCCTTTGAAGAAATGCTTCCACTTCCTACATTAAGTGTTAAATGGAGAGATGAGATACCGGAAGCCTGTAAAGTCCTGTTGGAGTATCTTTAAATAAACATAAGCCAGTTTCGTGATTTTGGGAAAGGTTAATAACATGGTTCTAATAAAATGCTGGATTAGGGAACTGGTGACAGGGCCCTGAGTTTGACTGCAGCTGGGCTGCTAGTGCAGAGCAAGTGCTGGGTTGTGGGAGCTCTGAATCATATTATAGGGAAGGTCACCGACGAACAAGGGGCACCCGAAGGCTCCTTACAATTTTGCCAACTTCACAGCTGCTGACTGAGTTATTGATGGAAACAGGATTGGAGGAACTGGTATCTGTGCGGCTGCTGCTGGCGTCGGCCCCATCTTCATCCTGGGCTCTGACTGCTGTGCTCACAAATGACAGAGACAAAGGCAAAGGCAGAGAGGGAGAGATATTTATATTCGATCCGCTTCAGTATAAACTCTTCCTCACATTCCCAACAACATGGAGGATTTCCCACCCATTCGGGCTTATCTTCTGTCTGCCCCTTTGTTTTCTTTACTAAATGGGAGATTGAGGCAGCTCTCCTTTGCCTTCTGATTCTATCACCCTTTCCTCCCTACCCTGTTGGGGGATGCACTAAAGCAGGAATGTGCACACTTCTGGGGAGTGCCCTGCACCTCATTCAACCCCATCTTTAAAACACATTTCTCCTATGAGGTTCATGAACATTAATCCACCAATTGAAGAAATGTCTTATTTATATAAAAACTTAAAATGGTCATCCGTTCCATGGGTGGAGATTAATCCATCTGCTCCTTTAACATACTATGTGTCTGAACTCTACTGACTGTCTGCTTAACATGTAGGCTCCATGGAGCAGTGACCACGTCTTTCTCTACCTTTTGTACAGCGCTGAGCACATACATTATCTATGTACAGATAATGCCCATCCTCCCTGCTGAAACCATTTCTTCTTGTTAAGTGTCTGTTAGTTCAATGCAGGGCACTAGGAAAATTCAGACAGCCAAGATGCACATGGTAATTTGGTGAGATTGCAGTTAACTGATGGATATGTAAAAATTAATGCCAGCAGTTAAAATGAGTTAAAAATGGACTTCAGCTTGCCAACAGATAAGGGGACTGTTTAGATGTCCCAGTAGATTAGGGGCCCTCCCTACTCAAAGAGTCCATCAATATTCAGAAACAGAAGAATGGTATGATCAACTTTAAAGTAGGTCTAATTTTGTCCCTTTTAAAATTATAATCATACAGAAGATGCCAATTAAAAGTAGCTAGAAAGCTGAGACTGTCTAGGGACAGGATAAAGGAGTCTATAGAGTGACCATGGATGGAAAGAATGATCGGACAGGCTCTCGTTAATTTGAAATGATGATTAACATCATTTAGTGCAAAAGAAGACTGCTGCTTAGGTCTCCCAGGTTTAGTGCTGAGTTCACCCTTTTGGCATGCTTATTAGAACAAACTGACACAGATGGACTAGATGAGACAGACTGAGACAGGCAACAGGGACACTGGTGCTCTCTCTGACCTTGAAAATCTGATGCTTTGCTTGTATTGATGGGGGATTTAGCTCGTGGTAGCTGAAAGAAAGAAGACGGAAATCAAGCCAAACTCAGGGTATGTGTCATATTCACTATAAAACAGACACCTCCCTTCCTTCCCCTTTGTCACACTGCAGAGCCTATGTGCTCTCATCAAACAGGGCCTGGAGAAGAGTTATTTAAACACCAAATGCACTGTAGTTCCCATATTCTGCAGCAGGAATGACAAAAGATGAAGCGGGTCTCTTGTGGCTAGTTTCAACAGGCCGCTCATACAAGAAGCCTCCTTTCGGCAGATAAAAGGCAAAAATGGACCTCTACTGCTCTTGGCAATAAAGACAGCCGGGCCCCCGGAAGGTTAGGGAAGGCAGAGAGAATTCAGATGAGGACACAGAGAAACAGCAGCTCAGACATTCTATACCAATCTTAGATGGTAGGTTTTTACAATTCATGAATACAGTGGCAACCGCAGTCAGCCCAGTAGTCAGGGAAGTCAAGGACCTCATTCATGCTGCCGTTATATTTGAATGAGTAGGACATGCTTCATGTAATTCTGAATTAGCTAGATAATTTTGCTCCACAGTTTGTTCATTTCTTCCGATGGTTCCTTCCAGACGATGCCAGCTTTTCCATCAGTGCTGCATTTTTCATCAGCCATTTCACAAGTGCTGGGCTTTGGGCATTAAACCAATTTTCAAGACGTACTTTTTTCACTACTATTTAGGGGGCAAGGATCCATTTTATTGAAGCCACAGTGAGAATATAAATGAGCAGCAGGAGTACAAAGAGCACAGAGGAGGAGGAAAAGGAGGCAGCAATTGTCCCACAAAACCTGATTGTTTTCCTCCCCACAAAGCATGACTGTATCTCCTCCACAACCCATCTGAACTACTCTAGTTCTGGCCTCAGATTGGGACACACCTGGATTCCCTTCAGGTTCATTCTTCTCTTAAGTCGAGACTGATCAAGGAAGAAGAATTTATTGTCTTCTGCTGACTCTTCAGAGGTGGAGGAGTCATCTGCTTCCTGACCATTGGCTTTGGGGCCAGGAGCACCAAAGGTCTGGGAAATCATGGTAACCGGCAGATTCCTTGGTAAACTCTAGAGATAAAAGAGAGATTCTAGTGACCTTTTTCTGAAGGCTACTGCCAAAAGCTTAACGCCACTTCTGGTGGCCTCCCTTTAATACATCTGGCGGGGCTGCCTGTGGACCGAGTGAGGCCTCCATGCTCAGTTGTCAAGGTGTTCAGGCCACATACCTCAAGTAGTTCAGTTGCTGTCTGTTGACCAAATTGATTGTGGTTCAGGTCTCAAACTAGAGACTGAAACTAAAATTCACAGAAAGTTCTGTTCATCTTTAGCATTAGTTCATGGCCCGTTACCAGTTTACCTATTTGCAAACTTCATTAGAACTAGCTCCTCAGAAAGAGTTGTCAGGAGTTTCCTTCCCCAGTAGGCAAGCAATCCACCCCCTACACTTCCTCCTCTTCCACTTAGTGTCAAGGCTCAGCAGAAGTGAACTGCCAGTCTCTGAGAGACTATGTGGGTGACAGAGCCCAGTTCCATCCCTTAGCCCTAAAGGGCTTCTCACAGCACTGAAGCTGAATAGAAGAGAAACTTCCCTCGACTGCTTTTTCAGGGTAGCTTTACTGCTTACAGAGAGAATAAAAATAAAATCCCCTCCTCTACTTCATGCTGTAACTGAGACAGAGTCATGAAGGGAAGAGAGCACAGCTAGTTCTGCCTGGCCCTACCTGGTCATGACAGTTCTCCTTAGAGAGTCGTCGGAGTTTGCACTCCAGGTTAACAATGCAAGCCTCCTTCCGGACTGCCTCGATCCGAAGTTCATCGTTCTTCTCCTCCAGCTCCCGGATCTGCTTCCTGTACTTGTCCTTCTCAATTAGGCACTGTGAGTACTGGGTCTGTGCCTCATCTCGGGAACGAAATGCCTGCAGAGGAAAGGGAACACTGTTTCACATGTGCGCGTCACATGGGTTCCCATCTTAATTTAGATTGTGTGGTCTTTGTGACAGGGACTGTCTCTTACTGTGTGTTTGTACAGCTCCAAGCACAATGTTTGGAACCTCTGTGCACTATAGTAATACAATTAACGAAGATGATGACGGCTGACAACTCTTAGCTGGCAGCAAATGTTGCAGAGTGCTAACCAAAAACCTTGACACTAATAAGCAGCCTACTGTGTTGCCATTAAAGAGTCAGCACCCACTGGCATCTGCCACTGAACCTCAAAGAATTCCCCAATGGTTAGACTAGTAGATAACAGCAGTATTGCAAATGTCACTATCTAGCAAGTGTTTACTTTTTTAATAACAACCACTACACGTAAAAAATGCAGTGACACTTTGGGTCCAATTACCCTTAATTCCCAGAGGTGGCTTTCAACAGAAGCAGAAGAAAGAGAAGATCCAATTCCTCATTGTTACTTCCCCCTCTTCAAATGTGACGTACCTGGTCTCGCTCCTTCTCCACCTCCTCGAGCTGTATCATCACAGTGGTCATGCGGTGCTTGTACATCTCACAGTCTTTCCCCAGAGTTGAGCACTTTAATTCCAGGTCTTCTTTCTCCTCAAGATACTGCAAATGACACAGACTAATCAATACAAGCAGTACATCAAAGTAATCAGGAGGTTTACCCTGCTGCACAGAGGAGATTCCTGTTCACCTCCAGGTGCGCACTAATCTATACATTTGCTTACATAAGACATAGACACATACGGCTGGAGTGTAGCTCCGTGCTTAAAAGGCTCAGACTGCATCCGTCCAAGATTATGCAGATGGGGTCTTGTTGTAAATTATCCCCACAGCAGTGAATGTCGTCTATGTGAAAAATAATTGGTTTGAAGGAATTGCACCTGCCCTCTCTGGATGACCCTAGACAGATTCATGTGAAGAGCTCAGGATGGGAAGTGAAGACTGAATCAAATTGCTACTGCACTTCTCCATCAGCAGTCACCTGGCCATTGCAGTCAGAGATCCCTCAAAGAGATCTGATCCCACTCTTTCAGGCCTGTCTTTCTCTCACCTTGTCTCTCAGATCCTCCACATGACGGATCTCCTCCTGGAGATAAAAAATCTTGTTGACCAGCTCCTGGCGGTCCTCTAGCGCCTCCTTACGGTCATGCTCCAAGATATCCAAGATGGCTTTGTCTGAATCTGGCAAGCTACGTTTGCCGGCCTGAACGGACAAGGTTTAAAGATATAGGACAGGAGGAGAGAGAAAGAGAGAAACAGAGGGGTGGGGAGAAGAAAGAAGCAGACAGACAGTAGAAGAAAACGAAGAGAAAATGAGATTGCAGTGGGAAAATAGGAGAAGGGAGGGATATTTGTTAATGTTTTGAAAGCTGAACAAAGCCCAGCTCACTATCAGAAAGGCTGTGGAGAAGGGGTTGTTTTTATTGGATCTGCTATAATTTGATATATTTTGGATGCAATGACAATGAGCAGCCTCTCCTTTGCTTCAGGACCTGCATTCAAAACCTCTCTCTATTAATCAGCCCACACAGAGCACAGAGTTTGCCCTTTGCCAAGGAGCAGGGCCCAAGAAAACATGCAGAGGAATTTTTAAAGCATGCAGACTTTGCATGACTATGCTTAATGAATATTAAACACATGCCTAGAGTCACCAATGCCCCTGCCTAGAACTAATACTTCATTTTTTACGAGGTCTAGAAACTTTCTTTTTCCCTTTAGTGATTAAAATTAACAAGATGACTGTGGGAGAAATAAATTGCATCCAAAAATAACCACATGAACCGGGAATCAGAGACAAAAAACTTAAGCAAGAAAATGCAAATTTATTTTTAAAATACTTATACTAAGTTGGAGAGTCCACTGACATTTTGGTTACTGAATAAAATAAGTATTTCTAAAACAAGCTGGCTTTTTGTTATTTTGGGAGTGGTTTGTTTCCATTTTCAGGTAGTTACTTTTTGGTGATTATTTCATTATTTCCTTGTGCGTCATAGTAATCATCATGTTAGTTTTTTAATAGCATATGAGTCATCAGACTAGACTATATCTCTAAGTAAGCTTAGATATTATACCTTTTTTAAGATTTGAGCTTCACCTTATAGAAAACTAAGGCCTGGTCTATACTAGGACATTAAGCCGGTATAACTACATAGCTCAGGGGTGTGAAAAATCCACATCCCCCGAGCAACACCATTAAACTGACCTAATTCCCGGTGTAAACTGCGCCTTCCTGGGAGATGGAATCCCGGCATAGCATAGGTAATGTCTTCCCTGAAGCACTCTAGTGGCGTAGTGGTTTATGGGTAGGCAAGCCCTAAGATTTTTTAGGGACTGCCAGAGAGGCTCCAGTTGTGCTCTGGCATAAGAATGAATTGAGAATCTTTAAAAGGTGTCATTCTAAAAAGGAAAATCTGTTCCTGCAAGTGCAGAGCACCTGCCCATTGAAATAGATCCTGAGGTCTGGCCAAGCCCTGCTTAGCACGTCACCTGGAAAAAGAGAGCTAAAGGTGTTGTGCCCTCCTTTATGCCCTTCCCTGACCCCAAACCTGGAGCTGGCCAAGCCTGGTGAAACCTCCAGTGCAAGTTAGAGCAGTTTTCTGCAATAACCCACAAGAGGTCGTCTTGGTACCTTGTGACTTATGGAGTGCACAGAAACATTCTGACCAGGTCTCCTTTCCCCAGGTAAATCCCTTACTCCAGCGTGGGTGATGACACAGGACTGGCTATGCAGACCCTACACCAGGAGAATCTAGGGGAGACAGCTAAGGTGGTTTTGCATTGGTGAGCTGGGGCAAAACAACTCCAGCAGAACCAGGATCTGGCCGTTGATTTCATTAGGAGCTGAGAAGGCTCAGCACTTTATAGCAGACACACTGCACCTTGCAGGATCCAGCCCTGCATTTGCATCTGGCTTTACTAGGTTAAGAATTTCTTTTGCTTGCATCTGCTTTATATGGGATAATCTGTAGAAAGTTGGGGGCTGTACAACCTTTTGGTCTTTCCAAACTTTGTGACTGGGTTCATTGTAGTTTCAGGGGCACAGCTTCTCCCCACATTTCCCACCTGTATAATAGGGGTGCGTACCGATTTCAAGGCAGAGAGTAAGAGGACAGGGTGTAATTCCTCCTCTGGTTTACCTGAATGATAGATTGTAACTCTTGGATTTTGGTCTTCATGATCTCATTTTCCCGCTCCAATTCCAGAACCTGTTCCTTCTTGGGTCGGTTTTCAATGTCATTCTTCAGTTTCAGTGACTGGTTCCTCTCCAGCTTACACTCCTCCTCCATCTTATTCAATCGATGCTTCAGCTGGTCAATCTAGGACACCCCAAGAGCCAATGAAAAGCAGAGAGAGGCACAGAAAAAAAAAGATTATCCAAAATACATCAAGCCTCTGGTATATGCTTCTCTAAATACACCCTCACCTCTAGTTGAGTGCACACAAAACATGGACTTCATGCTCTTGGGTGATTAGCTCAATACATTGCTAGCATGGTATGCTGGAAGCCTTGGATAGTCCCCCATGAAACTTTAGTGCATACTGGATAACTGTCCCAATATAGTATTGATGCTGAAAAAACAATGTTTTTTCTTTCTCTATAAACTAGGAAGTGCCACCCCTCACAGGAAATCTTACACTAATACACAACATCTCAGCATAACATTTCATTATGTCTTGAGCCTTTAACCCGGAAAGGCAAAGCAAGTACGAGTTCTATACATCTTTAGCATAATTAAAAATACCACTGAGTCAATTGCCACACTTCATCCTCCACCTGTGATTTATACCCAAACCAGTCCAGAGCATCTCTTTTACCTCTAGCTGGAGGTCCCGGCTCCTCATCACAGCCATGTTCTTCTCTTCGCTCAGCTGGGCATATCTCATGGCCAGGTTGTAGTTCTCATCCTTCACTTTGACCAGCTCATCATTGTAGTTGTTCCTTTCCTCCTTCATCTTGTTGTATCTCTCCTGGAAGGTCAGCAACTCTATATTGTTCAATTTCAGCTGTTTCCTATCATCCTCCAGCTGGCGGGACTTGGCCAAGAGTTCACAGCGCTGCACATCCTTTGTCTTCACCTGCTGCTGTAGCTTAATGATTTCATTCATTAGGAAATGGGTGAGACCTTCATGTCCCTCCTCCACTGAAATGAATCAAACAGCCCATCAGCTCCAAGGTCCATTGCACTTCTCTGGAGCAGGTTAATAATGTGGGTTCTGAGATAGCACAGCTGGGGAACAAACAAATGCACACACACACACACACACACTGAAATATACAGACACAGGCACACTCACTAACAGACACACAAATACCATACATAGCCAGTACAATCAGACGTATATGCACCCCATCATATATAGAGTCACTATGCACAAACACATACATATATTCATATTCATGCAAGGACATGTTCAGAGTACACACAGCCATCATATGCAACTATACACTCGAACTCATCTACTCGTCTTCACACACATTCCAATACGCGGGCATATATACTACAATGGTGAATACACACATATCCATGCACCTGTTTTTGGACTTGGTGGAGTAGGTCAATGTACTCCCACTGGACCTGATTCTGACCTCAGTTACCCTGGTGCGAATCCAGAGTACCTCTGTTTATTTCAACAGAGCTACCCCAGACTCACACCAGTGTAACTGAGATGAGATTGTGGTCCCTAATTGCTTTCTGTGAGGCACCTTGTAATGACAACCATTCTAGAAATGGGAGGCAGGCTGGGTAGCACTCCTACTGGGGCTCCTCAGCTGCACTCCAGCAACCAGGGGTGTTGCTTTCACCAACAGGTTAGTCAATGCTAGGCCACACCAGACCAGAGAGTGAGAGGTGGGAATGAGCTACTACCCATCACTACTCCTCATGAACATTTCTCATCTGAAATAAAAAAATCAGTCTTATCTCATGTCTTGATTTCAGCCCTTATTTCCTCCGGGGCCGAGTCTACTCACCGACAATGGTAGAAAACCGCCGTGTGGGCTCCTTCCCCGTCACCAGTTTGTAGAGTTCAGGATAGTAAAACTCCAGGCTCTCTAAGAAAACTACATAGCCCCTTTGCCCCTTGGTATGAAGGATGTCCAGCAGTCGGCCTAGAGACAACCCCAAAACAGTGCAATGAGAGAGGACACAGGAGTACTGAGAACAGGATAATCAGATATTGTAACCCTGAGGCCATCCCTGGTCAGGATTTAACCGCCTCTGGCACATAAATACACTGTGGAGAAGCCAGTCTTGTCACACTGAGTGCAGCTGATCTCATGAAGCTATGCCATGTATTCTCCATGGTGGGGCGGGCTGTCACTCTGAAGAAATGGGGTAGGGAAGGTAGCATTTTGACTTGAACCTTCAAAAGACAGTGGTATTCATCACTGCCCATGCAGTACAGTACTGAAATGCCAGAAATGCAAACCTTTCCACAAAAAGTGATGCTCAAATCAAAGAGGTGCTGCTGACCAGCCCTGCTTGACAGAGATATCTGGGCACCAGGCGTGAAAAAACAGTGGTTGCTGCCTATCAAACCTTAAATGTACTGGCAAATGTAGGATGAAAGCTCAGTGAGCACCATCCTGTATAACACAGGCTTGGCTACAGTCACGATTACCAAACAGCTCTTCATTTTCCTGAACATCAGATTTTTCCCCGAAATCTAACTTACAGGGAACAGAGAGCCCTTCAGAGATTTTAATACAACGGTGGGGTCAGGTCAAACCCAACCCAGGCAATGCAGCACATAAACTAGTGCAGTCTTGGCTGTTCAGGAAAGAATTACCTGCTCGGTTAATTTTGGAGAGCAGCATATGCGAGTTGAGCACCTCATCTTCATCTTGCTCGTCGATGACTTTACACTGACGCAGGTACGGGGTCAACTTGGCTGGATTGATGTACCGGCTCAGCATGTGCCGATTGCTCTCCACATTATCCCACAGGGCTTCCTCCTCATCTTTCAGCGTCTCTAGGCAGTCATCCATTTCGGGCGCTGCTCCTTAGCAAGGGAAACAAATCAGCAAATAAATACGAAGCACACTGACTCAGGAGGGATTCAGTCCTGTTTACCATTCTGAGCTGCCCTGTCACATACGATGAACTTGGCTGCACCTCTCAGGAATGCTGCTATTGCCCTATATTAAAACTGTTTGTCCTGAAGTGCAACCTGTCTTCAGCTCATCTGAGCAGTGACAGCTTAGAGAGGTTCTAGCTAGACTCTGAACGACTGCATATTGCTCAATCGATGATTCTGCAGCCTGTTAACTCTATGGTGGTTCCTAAAAGTCAGAGGATTCCTCTTCTGAATGGTTCCTGTGCTGCAGGATGTGTAATGGAAGAAAGGGGCCTGAATTTGCAGAGTTCAGCAGCACAAAGACATGCAGTCACTAAACTATTATGAGGCATTTGCTCATCCCCCACCCCACGCAGGTTTATCTCAGCTTTACAGATGTGACAGAACAAGCATTCTTTCAGGTACATGTGCAAGGTGCGGGTACATGCGTAAGTGACCGCATCTGAATTTCCAAAAGTAGAGGTATGCACATGTAGTATGTATATCTACCTACGGTGGCTGTTTGTGAATCAGTGCACGGGCATGAACGTAAATACGTGTGCATACGGGTGTCTGTCTGTGTGTGCATGAGTGGGTTTAAATGTGTGTGACACCATCGGAGCAGGACAATGTTGTTGACTCTTGCAAATGTGGTCACATAATATTTCAGCTGTTGCTAAGCAGTCTCCTGTCAGCTTTTCTTGGTGACCAGCTCATCCGGGGAGGTTACAGGGCAGGCAACAATGGGGTGAGAAAACATGTAGCGAAGTACGTCAGCACACAGCAAAAAATCTCTCCCAGGCATCAGGTAGGAATGCTAGGTACTGTGAATCAAATCAGAGTTAGCCATTCTGGTTGGCTGGACTCACCTTGTCTTCAAGTTAACAGCAGCCTCCTATTATTATATCACAGTAGTGCCTGGGAAAGCCCAGCCCAGATTGCAGACCCACTTTACAAACACAATGGCAGAGATCGTTCCTCCCCTGAGGAGTTTACAATCTAAACAGACAGGACAGACAAAGGCTGGAGGAGATGGGGAGCTGAGAACACAGAGAGATTCAGAGACTTGCACAAGAGGCCGTCCATAAATTACATAACTCATTAGGGGTCCTTAATCTGCGCGTTTGTTCCAGTGTTACAAGGGGGTGGGAGGATCTTTTAAAAAGTCATGGAAACTGTGTTCTGTAATTAACAGACAACCCCTAAATTCACCTGGAGAAAGTCTGTGGCAAGAACTGAACCCTGCTCTCCTGACTCCCAATACAGGACTTTCAGCCCAAGACCTTCCTTCCTACTGATCTGTTTGAGAAAAGAACTTTCCATGTGCATGGCCTGCAATCAAGCATAAGTGTGAAGAATGCTGCATATAGCAGGTATATATGTAAACACCACAACACCCCCAGAAGGGGAAAGGGAAGGCGGAGACAGTCCCCCTTAAAGCTCCTTTCAGAGTGCTCAGATCAAGGATGTGGTAACCGGATAGAACTAGGAGAAGGAAGGTGCTCTTGCCCTACTGCAAGCAACCCCCCAAAGCACCCTGTCAAGCCCTGAAATCCTACCAGGGGCAAAAGGAGGCTAGGGGCTCCATCTAGGAGGTTTCCTTAAGCCAGATATTGAAGCTTTAAAAGGATGTGATCTAACAACCATGTGCTGTTCTCCAGGTCTGAGAACAGAGTTCTGCTTTTTATAAGACTTTTCTTAGTAACTGATTTAATCAGTAACTAATTAGCTCAACAGCAATAAACTATTTTCCTTGGGCCAGAAGAGTTCTCTTCAGTGTATTACAACTTTCTCAGCCTCCAGTTTCAGGGACTGCAAAACTGCCTGGCAAACACTAGGATCACTGGGCTGGAGCCAGCCTTTAGGGTCTGTGAAGCCTAGGGCTGAAAGCGCCCTCAGCTTTGCGGGAACTAGAAAGTTGATGCCTTTTCTACATGAAAAAAGATTTTTCTGAATGTGTTTTACTGCTAGAACTAATGCAGAATAACTATAGTGAAGGAGGCTGTGCACTGCTTTGTTGATGCTCTCTGTGGTCACTTGGGTGCCTTTGGCAGTTGTTACAGTGCCGCCCAAGGCCTTCCTCCCCATGCTCGGGTTTGGTGATGATCTCCTTTGCGAAAATCCAGTCCAGCTCCTCTGAGTGGGAGCATTACTGGAGGTCCCATGTTTGTCTCTTGCCAGAGCTCCTTTGTTTTGCAGCAGCACTGGCCTGTGTTCCAGCACGACCTCGTCTCCTCCGTTTCTTTCTCTTTGCATCTAGTGACTGCTGTTCAGATGGGCCAGGATGATCTGTTCTTGCCGGAAGATCCAGAACTGCCAGATGGGAGCATGAGGAAGGGCTTGGCTGCTTTATTGGTATGCGGCTCCAAGGGTGTGAACGCACCACAGGAAGGAATTGCAAAAGAATGCACTTGCCTGAGTGCCAGCATTTAAAAGAAAAGATGACAGCCATTCAAAACGACTCCAGAGCAGTAGAGGGGCACACAAGTGGGCACACAATCCAGATGTGAAGCTGTGCAGTTTCGACAGCAGTGGGAGGGCTGTCTGAAGCAAAATAGTTAATCCAAAATACAGGTGTGTCCACAGGAACCTTACACTGAAAAAGTCATTCTGGAATAGTGGTATTTCACTTTCAAAGCAGAATAATAAGTGTGGGATACTGATACTGGAGAATTAAAAGAATAAATAGCGTATGTATATGTGTGCGTGTGTAAGGTATCCCCCCCCCCCGCAAAAAACCCTAAAGTTATTCCATGCACACAAGGCCTAAGAGTATCTTAGCTTTCATTCTTTTAAAGCTAAATTTCTAGCCTTTTACCTTGAGGGGATTGACCAAATGTGGGCCAAAGCTTGGAACTAAATATCACAGAGGAACTAAAGATCACCCTTATATCTACTCAGGGCTAATCTTTTGCATCCTGAAGCCCGATGCCCCAGATCCTTTGACTTTTGATAGGTTCCCAATAAACTCACAGCTGGGCCTCAAGGGGAGCAATATAAACTCTTCTCTGCAGTTCACAACACCCCAGATTCTCTTCTAGCCTGTAGAATCAAGAACTGTTGCATTCTTTGCCAATGCTCCCTTGGGACATCACTGAGGGATTCCTCCATGAGATGATTCAAAGAGTGGAGTTCACTCAGCAACACCACTCTATTGCAGAAACATTTTCATAGGAATTTAAAAAAAAAACAACCACTTTTCATCAAGATCCCCCATACTGAGGACTACAAGAACTTCATTATTAAACAAGGATTTACTACACATGCACAAGCCATTAAAAAAAAATCCAAGAGGAGTGGTTCTCTGTCTCCATACAAGCACCTTTTGCTTCTTTCTTTACGTCTCCCACCTTTAAAGTCCAGCAAATTGACAAATATCCTTGACTCCTCTCAGAGCTGTTGTTTGGTCTATTCGAGGGGCTGTTAGTGAATAAAATACAGCATCTCTTCCCTTCAAGAGCTCAGGGTTTTGCCGTCGTGGGATTCCTTGGGTCTGATTCTGTTCTTATTTACAAGAGTGTGAGCCTGGAGTAACTCCATTCTCTTCCATAGAATTACTCCAGCTGTTCACTGGAGAAACTGAAGAGGATTCTATGACAGCACCAAATGTCTATTTAACTTACTATTTAACCTAATACTCTATAATGAATTAAATACTAGAGAGAGGCTGGAGCCTTGGTGCTTTGGTAGAAAACAGCAGAGGATAACTGAAGTCCAATGAAAACTAACAAATTCACTGCATTAGCGGCTAAGTGTTTTAAATGGAGAAGAGGCTTCCAGAAGCATACACTTCCTGCATGTCTGACGTGCATTATTCCCTACGTCTACCCTTCCTTCCTCTGACACCTTTGCAGAGAAGCTGTTTTCACTTAAAATAAAAACCAATTAAAAATGACAGATTTCAATGTCCTTGAAATGTGGAAAAATGTGTAACCATTTATTGCATCTGATCTTTATAAGCATTCTCTAGCATGTGATCCCAGCACTTCTTGAGTTGTAACCTGACACCTTCCAAGACTATTAAATACCATGGAAACACTTTGGCATCCATCATAAATCACAGGTGCAAATACACAAACTTGGGCAGACTTGCACAGTGATTTGGCCATAAAGAAATAAGACTAACCACAGCAGTTGAGGAA
Source organism: Dermatemys mawii (assembly GCA_007922305.1). NCBI lineage: Eukaryota > Metazoa > Chordata > Testudines > Dermatemydidae > Dermatemys > Dermatemys mawii. The sequence continues at coordinate 9,468,681 of ML677381.1, read as the reverse complement.
TTGCTCTCCTGCTGTTCCTTTCAGTGCTTAGTATACAAGATATTCTTTAACAGTAGGAGATCTTAATCCAATAATAACCTCCAGCTAGTCCTAACTATTTCAAAGGTCTTTGTGGATTCAAAAGAAGAAAAGAGAGAATCCCTTTTTACATTAAAAGAAGCATTCTCTCTCTCTCTCTCAGGGATTGGCCTTCTGGCTGTTTCACACAAATGCACCTTCTTATGAGTTTGCAATTTTTTTCTTCTTGTTATATTTTTTGACTGAACAAATCACTTCACAGTTAAAGCTCTTCTCTGGCCTCTCTCAGCCTTCACACTTTTATATGCCAGGGACCGCTCTCCACTGATCAAGGGAAAAAACCTCCCAGGCTTCAGAACCAGGGTTCCATAAAGCACTCATCTCCAGGTCAGATCCAAAGCTTCATTTTTAGACCGATAAAATGCTTGGTGTTTATTCTTATTCGAACATCATCCAATGAATGAGTTTAGCTTTGAATCCTGGGGTCTCTTAGGTAGGTGAAAGTCCAAAAGCAGGACAGGCAAGGTGCTTCTCTTAGCAACAACAAGAACAGCAAGGGAAGAATCCCGGGGATGGAGGAGTTGTTATTCTGCCATTCAAGTGAGCACTGCTAAAACACTGTTGTGGAAAAGTTCTCATGGCCAGACTGCTATTCAACGCAGGCAGCATTCACCAGGATGGTGCAGAAGTTAATCCCTCCAGCGCCTTAATCGTTTCCATTACCTTGTTCTGAATTCTTTCCACTCTGTCAGTTCTGAGGGGACCAGAACCAAACCCTGCTCTCTAGAACTGACTGGGGGCAGAGTGTTCAGCTACCTCTGTGGATCACTTGGTTGCTTCTTCATGAGATATGAAAAAACACAGGATGCCGTACAAGTGAGGAGGAGGAGGAAGTTTATTCTGGAAGTGGTGAATTATTGGGTCCCTTGGACTTCCGCATTTTGTTCACAGATGTTCATAGCGTGGTGGCAGTTAAAAAGAAACCACAACACAGAAAATTCTCTTGTTAAGTACGTTAATATACAAACGGGGGAGGGTGGAGGGTAGTTAGTGTTTGATGCTAAACAGATGAAATAAAAGCAAGGTCTTAAACAATATTCATAAAAAAGAAAAGGGTTACATAAGAAAGATAATATTGTAAAGCTGGAACCTGCAAGCTGTGCACCTATTATCATCATCAACGTTTTGTGTGTATGTTGTAGCTCAATCTCTTCCTTTATATGTTTCTTTAGCACACAAGGGACAGGAAATGCCTTCCTACCATGTGTTTGTAGAGCACCTAATACAATAAATCATAATTAAGGCTGCGAGTTTGTCATGGAGGTCACAGAGGTCACGCATTCCATGACTTTCCAGGGCCTCCGTGACTTCTGCAGCGGCCAGTGTGACTGGCCCAGGGGTCACCTGAGCACCTCAGACAGCTCCTAGATCCACCACACTGGCTGCTGCTGGGGCAATCTCAAGTCACTGTGCCCTCCACCCCCAGCAGCAGGAGTCTGGGTTGGGGAGGGGGCTCAGAACTGGATGTTGGGGTGTGGGAGAGGGTGAAAGCTCTGGGCGGCGCATACTTTGGGGGATAGTGGGAGGTGCCACGGACGTGTCTGGTATGTCCAGCTCCTAGGTGGAGGCACAGACAGGGTGCTCGGCATGCTGCCTCCACTGGCAGGCACCACCTCTGCAGCTCCCATTGGCCGCCAGTGCAGCTCATGGCCAATGGGAGCGGCGGAGCTGGCGCTTGGGGTAGAGCCAGTGTGCAGAGCTGGGTGACCATGCCTACACTTAGGAGCTGCGGGAGGGGAATGTTGCTGCTTCCAGGGAAGCGTGGAGACAGGTAGGGAGCCTTCCAGCCTCACCAACCCCCACTTTCCTAGCACCAGCGGGGATCCCAGGCCACGTGCCACTGCCTGCCCCCCCCCCAGCACCTGCGACACCCCCGGTCTGCCCCCTTAGCACCTTGCAGCCTCTGGTCTGCCCACCACAGCACCCATGGTGCCGCTGGTCTGCCCCCCTCCCCCGCACCCACGGCACCCCAGTCTGCCCTCCCCAGCCCCTGTGGTGCTCCCCGGTCTGCCCTCCCTAGCACCTATGGTGCCCCCCAGTCATTTCCCTGCCTTGAGTAACCATGGCACTCCTGGTCTGCCCGCAACCCCCAAGATTTAGTAAGTGGTATATAGTACAAGTCATGGACAGGTCACGGGCTCTGAATTTTTGTTTATTGTCCATGATCCGTCCATGACTTTTACTAAAAATACCCGTGACAAAAATGTAGCCTTAATCATAATAACAATGACAGGAGAGAGCTTTTTTCATAAGCCCTCTCTTTGGATAAATGCAGCTTTGCAGTATCAGAGCAACGTCCAACAACAACAACAACAAAACACAATAAAAGCAGAAGGATTTAGTGCTATTTTTTTCTCCTAAAGGAAACTCAGAGTGTGAAATTTGATAAGGAAATCACTTCTTTTGCTTAAAGAACCAGAAAACATGGTTTTGTTCTTGGCTCTGCCACTAGTTTTTCATATCGCCTTGGGTAGGTCATTGAAGGCCAAATTTTCAAATGTGGCCTCTGATTTGCCGGTGCTGAACGTCAGACAGCCACAGTCTAGTTTCAGAAGTGCTGTGCATCCCCACTCTCACTGATTCTGGCTGCAGTTCTGGGTCTTCTACACTACTGAAAATCAGGCCTCTTTTATTTAGATTCATAAATATGGATTTAGATACCTAACTCTGGGCATCACATTTGAAAAGTTTGTCCAGACAGGTGTCTAACTTTGGATACCCTAAAGGAGGGGAACCTAATATCAGAGCCTGCTTTTGAAAATTTGAATCTTAGGCCTGGGCTACACTGTGGGGGTGGGTGGGTGGGGATTCAAACTAAGATATGCAATTTCAGCTACACTATTCGCATAGCTGAAGACGAAGTATCTTAGTTCGACTTACTTGGCTGTCCGCACAGCGGCGAGTTGACTGCGGAGGCTCCCCTGTCAACTCTGCTTACTCCTCTTGCGGAGCTGGAGTTCTGGAGTCGTTCGGGGATTGACTTATCATGTCTAGACGAGACATGATAAATCGATCCCTGATACATTGAACACTACCCACCGATCTGGCAGGTAGTATAGACGTACCCTTAGTCTCTTTATGTTGCAGTGTCCCCATCTGAAAATGAGGCTAGTAATAAATACCAACATCACAAGACACATAATTAGTAACTGCAAGGCACTTTGAAATCCCAGGATGGGTAGATATTAGGGAAGTATTAATTATTATTACTATAGTATTATTACTTCACATTCTGAAATCCTCAAAGTATCTCTAGCAGGCTGAGAGCATTGCTGGATATGGAGGGTTGAAAATAGTTATGTTTCTGCTTTACGTAGTTTGAGTGGACACTGAAATAACCACTGCAATCAGAACTCCCTCTCTCTGTCTATAAGAGAGTCAACCAACTTGCTAAATGCCCCAACATCAGCAAAATGTAGATCTAAAATGATGGACCCATAAAAAATAGAATAGAAAGTTTTAAACACAATATAGTTTGCCATTAGCATAAATGTCCTCTATCCTCTTCTCTTACTGAGTCAGGCTTCTTGTTAAAATAACTTACAGAGAGAAAGAGACCATTACTAGATTTGCAGGGAATCAGCGAGGTAAAGCTGGGTGCTTGTCATAAGGCATGCCCCCATCGCAATCAGGAGAAGGCTAACGAGCTTTTCTGGGCTCAAACTGTACCAAATTGGCACACCTACAAAGTGTGCTCCAGGTGAAGGAAGCAAGCTTAGAAAAGAAAGCTTGTCACAGGAAGAAGTAGCAAGCAGGAGGAAAGCTGCTGTGTCTCAGAAGTAGCTGACTCTTGCAACAGGGCAGCTGAGAGGGAAACAGATGACAAAGCCTCTGCTACCTACAAGGACTTACTAGACCCCGGACAACCTGATCCTTGCAGAGCAGGGCTTGAAGGTAAACAGTGACCTGGATCAATCTGTGCCAGACTGCCATATAGAAATCAGACCTTATAAGGGAACTCAGAGGCAGAATGTCCTCTGAAGCAGGAGATCCCCATAGTGCCAGAGAGTTTGGAGTAAAGTTCCCAAATGGGGAAAGGACTCTAGAAGTGGAAGAGCCTCAAACTGCCTGAGTGTGACCCAAAGGAGAGGCCCAGCCTATCGCAGTCTTCACTGAGGATAGCTGAGAGGCACGCTCATACATCACTGGATTTCACTTCCAGTTCACAAGAGAGTTACACAATATTTAGTTTTCCTCTCGGTCCACAAGAGAACCAACTATCATTTTCAGAGAAGAGAGGCAGACCAAACCAAACACCTAAACTGTGGTTCAGAATGCTCTGGAAGCAAACCCAACTCACTGCTTACAAGGAAGAGAGAAAGAATTCCTCTTTACTCTTCATACTTATTATCACTTCCTCAAGAGATTCAGACCTAGAAGCAGAAAAAGGAGAAACCTACGAAGTTGCACCTATATTCATATTTATGTCCTTGTGAAATATTAAAGTCGTGGAAGAAATTCCAGGAGATTAGTTGCGAGTTAGGAGTTGTAAACAGGAGAGAACAACTGGAATGAACCTCAGAAGAGTTCTACTTTCCCAGCTAATAACAGAACCACATAAAACTCCATTCCACCAAAAGTGAAAGGATCATGCATGGATGAAACAAGGATTAATTATTATCATTATTGCATAGCGCTCAGGAGTAGCTTTGCACCTCACGGTCTAGAAAAGATGACGTGCATCAAAGACAGAATGTTGGCAATTGTTCCACATGTCAGGATAATCTTGCTTAATATCTGAACAATACACACTCTTGCTTATTCCATTTAGTTTTACTTGGGGTTGCATGGGGATTCCCACCCCAGGCTTTAATCTGTTTTGTGGAAGAGCAAATTGCTCCTTTACTGAGAATGCTGGTTTGTCCTATGAGATGTTGCTGTGAAGATCATGTGTTCTCCTAATCAGTGCAATAACATTTAATATGTCCCTGAAGTGACTTCAGTCTAGTACAAGATTAAGATCCATGTTTTCTGCAGTGCTCTCCGTCTGGTAAGATATCCGAGATCCAGGGCAAACCTATTGTGCGTTCCTCAAGTCTGTTAGCGTTAGCCCTTCAGAGTTCTTATCAAGTTCTCGTACAGGAAGGAAAATGACTAATTTTGTCTGAACAGCAAAACCCACAACAGATTGTGATAGCCCAGACAGGCAGCATCCAATCAGATTTGCCTGCACAACATCCATTACCAATAATAAAAACAGAAAATGGAAAAAACCCTCCTTCGCAAACAGCGGGGTAGCTACGCTTAGCCTTTTTTGCCACCCTTTCTGGGTATATTCTCTTCTATGCAGGTATTTCTGTCCCACCCCCCACCATAGCATCCGAGCACTAATGGTGAGGAGAATCATTCTGAAAAGCATTTGTGAGTGACTTAGGAGTCTACATCCCATTTTGAATGCTGTGAAGCTATGTCTGCACTTAAAATGCTACACTGGCATAGTTGTAGCTCTGCCACTGTGGTGCTTTGGGGTACACATTTACTAGAGTGCCAGCAGGGGTTCTCCCATTGCTGTAGTTAATCCACCTCCCAGAGAAGTGGCTAGGCCATAGCTCACGGTAGCTAGGCTGACAGAAGAGTTCTTCCATTGACCAAGTACGGTCTACACCAGGATTAGGCCTGTGGATTTTTCATACCCCAGGACACAGCTATGCCAATGTAAATTTTCATCGGAAACCAGCCCTAAGACAATGAGACTTGGTCTCCTAAGTGTCTAAGCCTTGGTCTACATTGATGGAGGAGGAGGAGATCGACCTAAGATATGCAACTTCAGCTACACAAATAGCATAGATGAAGTTGACATATTTAGGTCAACTTAGCACGACATCTTCATGGTGCTGAGTCAACTACTGCCACTCCTCCATCGACTGCTGATGCTCCCCCGTCCCTCTCTCATGGCGGTGGAGTATTGGCATCCACAGGAGAGTGCTCGGGGATCAATTTATCATGTCTAGACTAGACGCAATAAATCGATCCCCAATAGATCAATCACTACCCGCCAATCCAGCAGGTAGTGTAGACCTGCCCTGAATCATTTTTGAATACAGGATATAACTTAGGCTCTTCTGAACGTGTTAGCCAGGGCATTTCCCAATATATACTAAGAGAAAATGGAATGATTAAGCCTGTGATCAGGACAGACAATTTGACAAGTGTTACTCCTGGGGGAATTCTGCGCAGTAGTCTCTGTGCAAGTCTGGGACCCAGCATCAGAGTGTTTCTCTCTCTGAATCTCTGGCCTCTGGGGGTGGGGGTAGAAGATGAGAGTGTCTGGGTTGGGAGGGGCTGCAGCTGGCCTCTGGGAAACATGGTATGAGTGTCTGGGATGGGCCCATGGTTGGGCTGGGGTGTCTGGGGTGGGAACATAGCTGGGCTGGGAGGCGGGAGGAGCTGTGAGTGTCTAGGCTGAGAGGGCCATTGCTGGGCTGTAGGGGAGAGGAGGCGTGAGTGTCTGAGCTGGTGGGGAGGAGGTGTGAGTATCTGGGCTGAGAGGGACATGGCTGGACTCTAGAGGGGAGGGAGTGTGCATGTCTGGTCCCCCCGGCTCAGGGTGCAGAGGGGGCAGAGAAAAAGCAACTAGGTTGTCGTAGGAGTTTCTTTAACCCTCTACTCCTGGGGGAATTTTTGTGGGTGTCTGTATTGTTACAGACATACTTGCTGACTGGTATTTTGAAATAAAATTTCCAAAATAACTGAAAATAGTGTGATTATATAGTGAAATTTTGACAAATAAATTTTGCAGAATTTTAAAATCTTGTGCGCAGCATTTTTAAGGTGCAGTATTCCCCCAGGAGTGTCTGAAGAATACATCTGAATTTTTAGATCTTAACAGGGCATCTTAGGTGCCTATGTAGCTGCTTTATACACGCACATTAGGTGCCAATCTAACATCCAAATGTGGGATTTCAGTGCTCCATTTATGCCACCATCGTTTAAATTTGTGCTGCTAGTGAGAGCTCTCCTGTAACAGAAGTAAGGGAAAAAGGAGGAAAGAGAAATGGAGAAAGACAAAAAAGAGAAACAAGGATAAGGAAAGATAGAAGGGAGGAAAAAGAAGAAGGAAATGTGGGAGACAGGGGAATGCAGAGAGAGGCAAAAAAGAGACCCAAGAGAGATGGGAATGAAAGTAAGAGGGGTTGTAGTAAAAATGGTGAGAGGTGAGAAACAACTGGGGAGATACAGGGAGTGTAAGCTTGGGAGGTCCCAAGACAGATCTTGGCATGCTAAAGATTAGTGTTAGTTCAGAGCACGCAAATCAAGCTAATGGCACAATAATTTTAATAATTTACCACAGGAATTTACTTCATACATTTAAAAGGATTTGAGAAGCAGCAAGCAGAGAGATGAAAGCTTGACACTTAGTAAGTACTTTAATTTACACATCCGCCACGCTACTGTGCATGATGATGAGGCCAACGACAATGAAGGCGATATTGTAATACAAACATGTTTAAAGACTGGATTTTTTTGTTTGAATGCAGCATTTAGCTGCTGACACAGACACTCTGTTTTTACTAGTGTGTGGGAAAAGCAGAGGTATAAAAAGAAGCTGTTGTCCTTGGGTAGTACATCGCTCATGAGATACTTGATCTAGGAAATGGCATTAAGATTACGGAAAGTCCATTGCCAGGCTTCACGCTTGTTTTCAGTGGTGATGAACAGTCTGTTTTTACAACTGGGATCTGGATTCCAACTAGTCTAAGAGGAGGACGAGTTACGAGTTAAGAGGAAGAGGAGCTAAGTACAGGAAGGTCAGTTCGCCAGCCTTTCAGCTCAGGAGATCTGGGTTCAAAATTCACTTTGGCCATCAGTGCAAATGAATCTGGTTATCTTAGCTTAGGTCTTATTGTTCAGGCTAAAATCTTGTCACACATATTTTTAGTAAAATTCACGGACAGGTCATGGGTAATAAAGAAAAATTCACAGAAGCCTGTGACCTACCTGTGACTTTTACTAAAAATATGCATGACAAAATGGAGAGCTGTGGGGTCTCCACACCATCCCAGAGGGCCTCAGCTTGGAGTTGCGGGTCCCCCCACTGCCCATAGCTCCCAGCTTGAGACACCCCAGCAGCTTGTGGTGACTTGGAGCTCTGGGGTGGGAGGGAGGAGGGAACCCTGCAGCTCCCAGGCACCACGGGCTCAAGTCACAGAGATCTGTGGAAGTCACGGATTCCGTGACTTCTGTGACAAAATCGTAACCCTACTTATTGTATATATCTATGCATGTGTTCGTCTCCATCATAGTCTCCATCAAGGTGTCCGTAGCCTCTGTTTGTCAGAGGGTGGAGACGGAGGGCAGGAGAGAGATCATTTGATCATTATCTGTTAGGTTCACTCTCTCTGGGGCACCTGGCCATTGTCAGCAGACAGGATACTGGGCTGGATGGACCTTTGATCTCACCCAGCACGGCCTTCTTATTTTCTTACGTTCTTATAAGCTAGCACATAACTCTGGTATGGTGAGCCTTGGCTCATGATTAAGTTGAATTGACAGAGCTGTGTGGGAACCGAGGTTGGGATAGAGGTTCATTAACAAAAGCTCCCACTGCCTTGGTGTGCATTATAGCTGGTTCTCTTCAGTGCTATTAGCACCCTCCTTTTATGAGTACAAATAGATAAATATTAGAAGAGAAAGAAATATAATTGTACCTGTAGTGGGGCAGCTGCCCCACTCTTGCAGAAAAAGGGTTAAAACAGCCCTGGGAAGGGCTGTGGCTGGGGGCAAGCTGCTCCCAGGCTGAGTAGAGTGGAACTGGGCTGATTGGGAGGCAGGCTCAGCTGAGGGCCAAGTCCCAAACAGACCCAGCTGGATATATAAAGGCAGAGAAGCCAGGAGTAGAGGGAGGGTCTCCTCTGTCTGTAGAGGCAGATAGGTCTGGTTGCTGGGAGCTTGAGTAGGTACCTAGAGTGGTGCAGGGCTGGGCCAAGGCAAGGGGAGCTGGGGGAGCCCTGGCCTGGAAACCCCCAGGCTGCAGGGCCTAGGGGACAGCCCAACAAAGGGTACAGGAGTTGCAGGGGGCAGCCCATGACTCTAGAGGCAGAAGCAGCAGGCCAAACCCTCCCTGCTAATGATGAATGGCAATGATACTGCAGTCTGCCTCAGTGAACAGGGGCAAGTGGTGACTGGCCGTTGCCTAGACTGAGGCAAGGTGGGACTGAGCGGGTTGGGGGTTCCCCAGGGAGGGGGGACCCAGAGTTAGACTGTGGGGTTACTACAGGGGTGCAGCACCCCAGGGAAGAGGCACCGGGGTCCAGGGAGGGACACAGGGCCAGTAGCAAGTGGGACATCAGCCCTGCAGAGGGTGCTCCGGATGCTGGGAAGAGCTGATTCCCAGGATGACCAGCAGGAGGCACTGCAGGGTGAGTCGCCGCTCTGTTACATTACCATATACAATTATCGTAGGTGTTATTTAGATAAGTTTTGGCTTATTGTAAACCCATATGTGACACGGGTTAGAACCGTTAGAACATGCATCAACAAAATTCAAACTTGCAATGTTTCTGTCCTCCAGCGAATTCAGTGGGATTCTTGTTGAAAGTAGAGTATTCTGTCATTTCCAAACAACCAATTCATAACACAGAATGTCTTGGAGTCAGGACCAGACTGTCTCATTTACCAGGAAGTGTCCAAATTCATCAAGAAATGAGCACAAACTCATGCCACATTCCAATGAGCAGACAAGCCCAAATTTTCATCTCAGTTACATTCATGTAATTCCACAGTCTTCATCTTGGCCCAGATAAATTCATGAATAATACTTTACTCAAAAGACTGTATGAGATCCAATATCACGGTACTGTTAGGAATGTACTGTCACACTCCTGATCACAAATGAGAGTACTACACTGTGGCTAGGCAAAATACAAGAAATATCAGACGTGAACAAGTAACAAGCTGACTGACAATTTCAGCAGAGAGATGGATCTTAGCAGACCTACTACTCGCAACACCTAAGACAATACAAGACACAAAACCTCACCTCTAAAATAAAAGATCACAATACAACAATTCTGGCCTTTCATGGGAATATGACGGCTATTTCAAACATCTCAAGTGCACTATACACAGATATAATGATTTCACACCTAGCTCTCTATATAGAATCAATCACTGGTATACTACCAGCTAACTGTTTACCATGGAATTTGTCGTCCCAAAAACTACTCAGCATCCTATGGCCAATGATCGTTAACATCTGTGTCCTACTCAGATATATAGTATTCACCTAACTACTTATCCAATTTTGTACCTCCCTGTAATTATGTCTTTGAAATGGCAACAGTTGTAATGTAAAGATTACTCTTTGGTGCACCATCCACTAATTTACTAGTCCGGTTGCTCACACTTTACTTTCTCAGATCTGCCTGAAGAATGAAGTAAATGCTGTACATAGCACAGGCATCAGCTATCCTTCCAAGCTAGAATCAGTGGGTCAAATGATGGGATATGCTGCTGTGCTACAACTTAGCAGAGAGTGTGCCAACCTCTGGGGGGCGCATACTTACTCAGCCGGTGATAGGCTCCATTCTCAGTCATAAAGCTCCTTGGAAATGCCTCTTGATGGGCAGTTCCAGCCTTCCTAAGACTTCCTTTATGGTACCCCTGGCTTAAAGCTGGAAGTATAGTGCTGCGAGCTCTTCCCCGTCAGCAGAGCAGAAAGAACATGTAGAAATCTGGATGTCACTTGGCAAGGAAAATTACCCTTTTGTAAAATGCAACACTGCTGAGGAAGGACAAAGTCCTACTAGGAGTGAGAAGCAGCTCCAGGCAGGCTACCTACTGTTCTGCTGGTTAGAAAGCTGTAACCAGCTTTCATATAGCAGTGGCTGAACCTTTTAAAGAAGTTTCATCTAGTTAAAGTGGCTTCCCCTCGTTACCCCTCTGATTCCCCTCTCCTTCCTCTCACACTGTGTCCTGCCTCTTCACTTGCTGCCGCAGCGGGGCTGTGTGACATAGCTCCGGAAGCGCACACCCACCATCCTCTCTCAGAAATGTTGTGTCTATATATAGCAGGTGGAGAGGTGTTGGGGGCTGCCTCACTTCCCCATTTCTTCTGGGGAAGTGAGGTTATGGTGACTTTAAAATATGACACCTCCATAGAGGGAAATCAAAGAGGAAGTGTCTGATGGTGATAGAGAGCTCTGCTCTAAATGTGATGGGGGAGAGGGGTGTTACCTGAAAACAGCCCTCTCTTCCACACACATTACAACAGAGGTCCTTGTGCAGTGACGTGCATCAGCGAAAGGGTGGGGAAAACAGAGATGGAATGCATAAGACCATTCCCAGCCTGGGAAAACATTCCCTTGAGACAGCCTATTAGGGCAGCAGTATGATGAGCCCCACCGTAATGAATTCCCAACCCCTTAAGAGATGGGGCTGTACTTTGGTCCTGTAAGCAACGTTCTCCATTAATCATTATCCTACTGCCAGGGAAGAGGAATAATAGCAATACTCGGGACTTCTATAGCAGGTTCTACAATCAAACATTACTGTTTGTGCTGCGCAAACATTATTTGGTTAAACAAATACCTTTATGCGGCTTTACCTTGAAGCTGTACCCATTGCTTTAGCCAAGGAGAATAAGATGAGGTGCAAACTCCAGTATGAAAAAGTTGTTCCCAGCAGGAGTAGAGAAACATGGCATGAGATGGCATTCCACTTTCACCACAGAAGAGGCAAGCTGGTTCAATTCAGAGTCACATTGCATCATCGGTGAAGAGTGGAGAAGCCAAGAACTGAATGAGTCAGAAATCTAACTACTCTCTTCTCCTGAGAGAACGCAGTCTTTTAGAATGGGTCATTATAGGAGCAGTATGGGGAAACCCAAGATGAAGGAGTACTATTGACTGAATTTCCCTCTCTCATCATGGAAAAGGAGCAGTTAGGAAGTGCCAGTTTCTGAGAGTGGCTGGTACTAGTAAAACACCCTTTCTGGACAATACTGTAAAAACATGACAGGGGATTGGGGTGGAAAGATCCCAATCCCAGGCATTTAGGGAGACATTTTTTTAAAGGCACAAAGTGCAGACATCTAAGTGTCACTGCAAGTCAATGGAAATTAGGTACCAGAGTATCATTTGGGCATTTGAAAATTCCCCCTTTTGTATTTGGTTTCTCTCCTGAAACATGAAGAACAACAATCCTTACCCATGTTTCTTGTAGCTAGTGGAACTCAGAGATTGCAGGTACAAGTTATACACCTCACTATCTCATTTCTTCCATTATCAAGGATTAATTATGTTTTATGCAAAAAAGCTATTCGCTTTCATTAAATGTGTTATCTTTGAGATCCAGTGGTGGTCACCTTTTTCTTGTAATATGAGAATGGGTAAATAATTCCCACATTTGAGGACTGATTTCTTTCAGCTCTGAGCTCTACTCAAGAGCCTTAGCGCTAGATTTTTTATTTTCTTTCAACAAGCTCAGAACCCACAATCAAGGTCATATTTTTCAAAGAGCTCAGCTCCCATGAAAGCAGCAAAATAATGGCTGATGTGACTCAGGGACCCCTTGGTGTCAACCTGCAGAGGACATAAGGGATGCATAGGAATTTAGGTCTGATGTCTACATAATAGTGCACCAAAGGGTGGGATGTGAGGTCTCTGCCAACAGTTAGTAACATGCTGGTCATCCTAATCACTGCAAGATGTATTTCTGAATATTTAAGCAGCTGTGTGTCTACACTGAAAACAATATTTTTAAGGTATGCGAGTTATGAGAGCTCCCCAGAAGATGGCAAATAGGTTTGCATCAGTCAAGGGATAGTAGACACTTCTTTCTCTGGCTGACCTTTGTGTGACTTACAGTTTAATCTTGGCTGGAAAACAATGCAAAGACTTTAGATGGGCTAAACTTCAGTAGACAGGAGAGTATATGGGTAATTAAGTCTTCTGTATCATGATATTATTTTATATGTAACCTTTTGCTTCCAATACTTTGACTTGCTACTTCTCAAATCTCAAAGGTTTTGTTAAATAAACTTTTACTTGTTTTCACTTCAACCATATTTAAGTGCTTTGTGTTAAACAGAGCAGTGAGCTGAAGGAAAACTGATAAACTGGTGTACAATGCTTCTTTGGCAGTAGCTAATCTGTGAATACTGTGAGTGTCCAGTGGAATAGGAACTAGACACTCCAGGGTGGATGCTCAGAAGGTGGAGTTGGGGAGCTGACTCCTGGTAGACACAGACAAGATTTCCTCACGCAAATGGCAGCTGGTGGCAAGGATGCCTCACAACCCCAGATGCCCTCGGGAAATATCACAGCTGAACTTTTGAAAGACCTAGTCCAGATGGTGAGGAAATCTGGTCCTATGTGTCACAATGGGAGAAAGCTGCTGGGTACCCAGCCCTTCAGAAAATCTGGCCTTTATCTAGGTGCCTAAATTGGCTGAGCTCTTTGAACATCTTGGCTTAGTTATCGATGCTCAGCACTTGAAAATCTGCCCCTTAAAGCCTTCTTCAGAAGTTAGCTTTGCATGAACAGGATGCGGCTATAGAGCACTTCTTGCATACAGCGCTTGTTGGGAGTAGTAGTTTATAGTTCTGGTTTGCTGACACTGTATAAACTCGCCACTACTACAGCAAAACTGCGAATCCCAAGAGGAAGAGACTTGGTACTATAAATCAATGCTTATGCATGATAATATCTAATTCTTGGGAACCCAAGAAATAGGCATTCTGTTGGTGAGAAGATGGTGGTAATCATTAACAATGGACCAGTCTAAAGTCTTTTTCAACATATTATCTCCCATCACAAACATTCTTTTGAGAGTTTGATTAGTATTTACCCCAGGGGTGGGCAAACTATGGCCCACGGGACTGTTGCCTGGCCCCTGAGCTCCCAGCTGGAGAGGCTGCCTCCTTCCCTTCCCCAGCTGTTTCCCCGCAGCAGGGCGGACAGCGCTGGGTGGGGGGTTGCATGGCATGGTAAGGGGGGTGGGAAGTGGGCAGGTTGGATAAAGGGCAGGAGGTTCCGGGAGGCAGTCAGGGGACAGAGAGCGGGGGCGACTGGATGGGTTGGAGGTTCTAGGGGGTGTTCAGGGGATGGGAAATGGTGGGGTTGGATAGGTTTGGGAGTCCCGGGGGCCTGTCAGGGGACAGGGCTATGGATAGGGGTTGGGGCAGTCAGGGGACAGGGGTCTTGGGTATAGGGTGGGGTTCTGAGGGTGAGGTTAGGGGCAGGGGGTACCTGGAGAGGGCATCAGGGGACAAGGAGCAGGGGGGCTTAGATAGGAGGTGAGGTCCTGGGTGGGTGGTTAGGGGCAGGTGGTCTCTGGAGGGGGCGATCTGGGGACAAGGGAGTTGGGGGGGTTGGATGAGTTGGGGATTCTGAGGGGGGCAGTCAGGGGGTGGGAAGTGGGAGGGAATTGAGATAGGGAGTGGGGCCAGGCTGTTTGGGGAAGCACAGCCTTCCCTACCCGGCCCTCCATACAATTTTGCAACCCCGATGTGGCCCTCAGGCCAAAAAATTTGCCCACCCCTGATTTACACCTTGAACCCTTCAAAAATTAAAAAGGTTCTTTCCCATCTCTTCAGCAACACTGCATTCTGCGAAGAGCAACAAAACTGTTTTTCTTGTATTCAAAAATGAATACAGTGTAATAACTACAGGGGGTTTCAGATTAGACTCTCCTTCCATCATTATTTGCTCTATTTATCTTCCTTGTGAAAGCTGGTACGTTTCATTTTTGCAGACTCTCTACTGCTGACTCAGCTGCCTGAGCCAAAATGCAAAAAATAAAGGACTATTTAAAAAAGGTCCAATGGTTTTATTTTCTCATCATAAATATGAAATTTAATTAGCCGCTCACTGCTAACGAAGTCACCATGGAAAATGAGACTGAGGTGACAGGCAAGCATAAAACACAACTGTTTTGCAGTAGCCAATTTAACTCCTGCTTTTCCCTGCCAGAACTTTTACTTTTCTAAGGCTGTTGTGCCCCATTTCTCTGTAGTGGGAAGGATTCTCTGTCCTTGTGGTAGCCGTCACTCCAGTGTGAAACAGCAACATACAAAGTGCAGAAGAACAGAAGAGGAGCTGTAGGGGACTTGCCAGAGTGCTACAAAATACATAGAAACCTAGTGTCTCTCACAAGAGTTTTCAGCGCACATCCAGGCCCATAGGTGTGTGCAGCACATTTCATTAGGGTGTGCACTCAGAGAGCCCTGCTCTAGCCCTGCCCCCATCCACTCCCTCCCACTTCCCGCCCCCTGACTGCCCCCCTCATAGCCCGCAACCCCCCCCCACTCCTTGTCCCCTGACTGCCCCCTCCTGGGACCCTTGCCCCTAACTGCCCCTCAGAACCCCATTCCCTATCTAAGCCTCCCTGCTCCTTGTCCCATGACTGCCACTTCCTGGGACCCCTGCCCCCTAACTGCCCCTCAGAACCCCATTCCCTATCTAAGCCTCCCTGCTCCTTGTCCCCGACTGCCCCCTCCTGAGACCCCCCACCCCAACTGCCCCCCTTCCCTCGCCCCCCCCGCAGAACTTCTGTCCCATCCAACCCCCCCACCTTGCTGTCCTTGTCCCCTGACTTCTCCCTGGAACTCCCTGCCCCTTATCCAATCCCCTGGCACCCTTACCATGCCGCTTATCCCCACTTCTCCCCTCTCCCGGAGCCTCAGCGCGCCGCGTCCGGGAGCGGCCCTGGGCAGCGCTGCAGCGGTATGACTCCGGCAGGGCCTGAGCTCCTGCCGCTCGGCCTGCCGGCCCTCGCAGTCCTGCCCCCTTACCACGCTGCTCCAAGCTTAGGTCCCGCTGGAGCCACGCTGCTGCAGCGCTGTCCAGGGCCGCTCCTGGACGCTGCACGCTGAGGTGCCGGGGGATGGGGGCAGGCAGGGGCAGGGGTGGGGAAGCCTCCCTGGCCGAGAGCTCAGACAGGCCGCACAGGACGAGCTTGCCCACCCTTGCATTAGGGTGTGCCTGGGCACACCCGGCACACCCCATGCGCACGCCTATGTCCAGGTTTCTGTTGGCCGTGCATCCTTGCCTCAGGGCTTACCCTGTCTCTAGCTCCCGTGGGAAAGGAGATTGTGTGAAGGGCTCAGGGTCCAGAACTCGGGCTCCAGCCTCAATGTCTACACTGCAATTGCCTGAGCCAGCTGACACGGGTCAACTGCAGTGAGATGTACCCTAAGAGCAAGGGGCTTGTTCCTGGGAGTGTGTGTACATGTGTTATTCTGCCAGCTCCTCTGACGCGGCTCCCGCGCAGCAGGAGACTCAAATCAAATCAAGCTCACTGTGTGTTTGCACAGCACTTTTCAATGGAGGATCACAAAGTGCTTTACAAACGTCACTTAACTCTCACAACACCTCCACCTCCATTATACGCACTGTACATGTGAGTCAACAGGAACACCATGAATTGATGGCAGAGCCAGGAAAGCATCCTGAAATTCTGATGCCCAGTTGCCCTGCAGGCAGTAGCTGAAGCTGGACCTGAGCAGGTGAAAAATAAAGAAACCTCCTGCCCTGTTTTGGCATCTGGGCTACTTCTATTTCCTGCAATTAACCCTGTCTGTTTCTGAGGTCTGCCTGTTCAGAATTATTTCCTACCAGCTGAGGACATTGCGGGAGAGAGGGCTGGAAGAGTGATAACACACCAGGAATAATGAAAATGGAGTTAACAAAAATAGAGGTGACTTTTCAGGTTTCCACTCACCAGCAGTGATTAATATGAAGCTTTTTACATGCTAATGTTTTCCTGCCTTCTGCTAGTAATAAATAACCAATATGCTTTAATACCTAGTTATTATTCATCCCTTTCAGATATTTGGATTTTGATTCTTTGCTGCAGCTCAATCACATTGAATTTCTTTAACCAGGACAGCTCCATTAAGGTGCCTCTCCAAGGACATCCTGCAGGGCTGGTGACAGTAATGGATAACATGGCACATGAAAGAAAGGAAAACTACAACTCAAAGTATTACTAGCCATGGGGAAACATAAGAAAAAACTCCAACATAAAACACAAAACTACATTTAAAGTCATGTTAGGGATGTGACACAAGCCAATAAAACGAGAAAATGCACAATTATGCCTGACACTCCATTCTTAACTTGCGCTGTAATGTCTGGGCACCACAGCAAATACGTTATGCTGCTTAATCATTATTTGACATCCTTACAATACCCTGATAAAAATGCGGTGAGTTAAGAATGCAATGGCACCATTAACTGTGAATTTCCTTGGATTTTTCTTTTAACTCAACTCTTTTGTCACAACTTTAACTTTCGTTTGTTAATTTTTTTGTCTTTTTTAGAAGAAACAAAAGGTAAAATTTTCAGAAGCACTTGAGTGACTTCGAAATGTAAATCCCATTTTCAAAATTTTAAGTGCTTAACTCCCATTGGGATTTTCATTAAAATAACCAGGACTTTAGGGTTGCCACATTTCAGGTTTCCAAAAAGAGGACACTGCGGGGGAGAGGATCTGGAGGAGGGTATATCTGGGGGAGCTGGAGATAGTACCTGCAGCAGGGGTACTCACTGAAGGTGGGGGCAACAGCATTGCTCCCTGTCATGGTGACAGGGCTGCTGGAGCAAGTCCAGGATGCAGCAACAGCTGTCAATCAGCGCCCCTCTACAGGCCTCCTCCCTAGGCCTAGGAGTCAGGGCCTGGCTGGGCAGAATCCAACAGCTGTGGCTGCGGAGGAATGGCCCAATCAGCTGTCAATGCAGGGAAGGGACCCATCAGGAAGCGGACCAATTGGGGCTCTCCCTGAGCTGCAACATCTGGCTCTGAAAAAGTTATGGACAATGCCCATTATTTGAAAAACCCTCCCAGACAGAGGATGGAGGCTCAAAAAAGAGGCCAGGAAAACCCAGGTGTCTGGTAACCCTACTTATCACCCTAAGCCACTTCTGAAATTTTTATCCCAAATAACATTCATAATCATAAAAAAGCTGATTAGTGGACACCCATTTCTAGGATACATGTTCTGCAGTAATCTGCCAATATACTCCAATCCTAACCTGCAAAACTACTATACCAGTGCTGACGAGACCTTGGGAAAATTCAAATTAAATTTGACAGCTTCCACTATAGGTAAGAGTATGCTTATAAAATTTGCAGATAACACTAAACGGGGGGAAGGGAAGAGGGGAGGGGTTGCAAATACTTTGGAGGACAGGATTAGACTTCAGAATGACCTTGACAAATTTGAGAATTGGTCCAAATTCAACAAGATGAAATTCAGGAAAGACAAGCGAAAAGCATCTTCCAGAGGAAGAATGGAAGAAATCAAAAACAATACTGTTGATGAACAAAGGCGACCCAAAAGAACTGAGCAACTACTCTCCAATTACACTCCTCTCACAAGTGTATAAAGTCTTCACCTGCATCATACTCAATCAGATTAAGCAGGATCTTGAAATGCACGAAAGCAGAGAACAAGCTGGTCCCTGCCCAGGGTGTTCAACAACTGATCACATCCACTCAGTCAGCAGCTCATTGAAAAATGCAAGAAATACAAGGTACCATTGTGCATTTGTCGACTACAAAAAGGTATTTGACTTGGTAGAGATCAACGCTGTACTCAGCCCACTCAATGAAATCGGAATCTACCCAAGGTACAGCAATCTGCTGGAAGAAATTAACCACAATTGCTCAACAGAGATATCCTTATTTAATGTCCTCCGCATTATTATACACAGAGAAGTCAGACAAGGTGACATAATCTCACTGAAGCTGTTTGCAGCAGTACTGAAGTCATTGTGCAAGAAATTGAACTGGGAAGAAGGAATCAATTGATGGAGAACAGTTAACCCTTCTTCTCTTTGCTGATGACTGTGTAATATTGGCAAAGGACACAGAAGAACTAGAGAACAAACTGCAGCAATGTGACTGGTTGCCTGCCGTGCACTGGCCCTCAGAGGATTAAAACCCACCTAGGGAGGCTGAGTGGCAAGCAGCCAAAGGAATGGCTGCAGGGGAACCAGACATTTAGGGCGGCGGCTGCAGACAGTTAGGGCAGCAGCTGGACCAGCCAATCAGGGCCCAGCTGGCCCATATAAAAGGAAGCTGCAGACCAGAGTGAGGGCATCTGCTGCAGAGATCCCAAGGGAGAAGACTAGCTTCCTAAAGGGCTCTTCAAATGCCATTTTAATGATGTTGTCTCTGGTGAAATAGCTTCAGGTTGACACACTATCAGGTTGTGACTTAGCATCAACGTCATAATGATGCAACGTTGAGTCATTGTGGCTTCCACATTATAGAAAAAGCATTGGAACCTGTTGCCAGGGCTTTCTGACAACTTGTCAGCCCTCAAAGTGATGGTTAAAATTACCAGCATTTCTGCCCAGACCTTCAGCCACTGTTCTATCATTTTCTGATTGCTTTCTTCTAGTGGAGAGCTCAACAGTAATGCATACAAAAGGCCAACATATTCTCACACCTGTGTAACACCTCTGAATTCACTGACATTGCATGTCCAGAACTGCCAGCAGCATTTAACCAGGAGGCTCCTACTGTCATTAGCCCCAGTGAGCACAGGGGAGTCATACAAACACAAACATGTACAACGACACTCCACATGGAGATGTCTCAGAAGTTCAGTTCTCCCTTCTGACCATAGAGTTTCAGGTAAAAAAGAAACTGATTCAGTGTTTCCAGCCCTATAGGAAACATAAGGCTCCTTTATTTCCTCTAACAATCAAAGAAGAAGAAGGAAAAAAGCACACTCATTCTAGATGACAGTTTAAATACGTCGTGTATCATATTGTACTAATATTGTTCAGAGCAAAGGCTGCAAAAAGAAGCACAACCCTCCCAGGT
The DNA here is from genome assembly GCA_007922305.1 of Dermatemys mawii. NCBI lineage: Eukaryota > Metazoa > Chordata > Testudines > Dermatemydidae > Dermatemys > Dermatemys mawii. The sequence continues at coordinate 9,448,827 of ML677381.1, read as the reverse complement.
CACCAGTGAAATGAGTTTGATAATCTCAACAAAGCGGATCTTTGGGTATACTACAAAGCCTTTAGAGATTGACGGAACTGCAATTCTTTGTTCAGGAGAAGCCACTAAATAGAAGCTGCAATGTGGGACCGAGGTTGGGAATGGAAGAGTTTGTTCTTGTTCAGGACTAAGGTTCAGTGGTAGAGTTTTGGAAGAACCCATAGAGTGCTGCAAGTAGAAAGTAAATAATTCTATTTAAAACATACACAGAGTAAAGCGACTTCAGGTGTTTTCCCAGTTTACTTATGCTCAGGATTCAGAATTCATAAACGGAAATATTTTAAGAGTTTCTTCACTGTTATTTCTAATCTTTATGGAAATGGCTCTTCTGCTTAGGTGCAGAAACAATATCCAGAGACCCATTAAACAAACCCATAGCCACTAACCAGTCTAGCACTGCACATACTGATATTTGTTACAATGATCATTATGTAGAAGTATTTTATGTATCGCATATAATTTTTTCAGAATTGGTTTATAAACATATGTTCACATACACACATACTCACAAAACAAAAGGGAAACAATCTGTTAACTGCTAATGGCATCCATGTACATACTTCCACTACATAGCCTATTCCAGCATTCACATAGCAAACATCCTATTTTATCCACATTAATGAGGAAAGCTTAACCACCAACAAAGGACCTGATACAGTGCCCACCGGCTTCAATGAGGTTTTGATCAGGTCCAAAGACTGTTTTTCTAACACGGATAAGGAACCTTCATGCTTCTGAATTTTCTCACAACTTTACCCAATTTACTTTAAAATGTCACTATTTAAGATGGCTCACAGAATAGCATGATATTTGTGCAAAGAGAAAGTACATTTGACTACGCCAAAACAGACGTTAGACACCAGAATCCAAGCATCTGTCTTTGTTATACCTATTTATTTTACACAGAGATTCAGTCACTGAAGACACAAGTACTAAGCCTATAGTAATTTATACAGAACTATATATATTTACCCTCTTTAAACTAAATCATCGAGTTTGACATTTCTGATAGACTTCTGGGGATGTTTGACACATTCCTCTTTCCTGTTGAGTCGCTACTCATCACAGCTGATAACAGTGGAAAGCAATGCCACTTACAGCAGTGAAAGCAGATGAGCTTTAGTGGAGCTTTTATAAAGCTATCCCTCTGCTACACTTCTACAGGAACTACATACATTATACCCAGCTGTTATGAGTGCTATTCATTCTTTACTTTCAGGAGCTTGGTAAAATGTATTTGGGGGTTTTTTTGTATAAAAATGGAAGAGCCCTATCTTGCCAATGATTTTAAATGCAAAACTCCCCACTGAATTCAGTAGATAGTTTTGTATGTGGACTGATGGCAGGATATGGCCCTCACTAAATTTTGTCTCTTCCGGAATCCAAATATTTGGCAGGAGAACGTGGAGGGGAAGAGACGTCTAGATTTAAAGTAAAATCTGAAAACCACGTTTAACTTTAACTGAAGCCATTGTACAATCCTCCAGAAAGAAGCAATTCACCAACTACATTTAGGACACGTCATATGTGAAATGGGTATAACCCAGTTCTGCCAAAGCTGCAATTTAAATAGACTGACATTGTTTTCCCTTTTTGTCTGCAAGGGGCAAAAGTGAGGGGGGGCCAAGAGGAGAGAAAAAAGTGACTGAGGAAGCTAGAACAGACACACTTTTTATTACCTTGTTGGATCTGTGCCACAGATAGCAATCATATAAATCTTACAGTGACCAGTATAACTCCTGAGCCCTTGAACAAATCACACGCAGAAAGGTTACTCTCCCGAAAATATTCACTTCCATTAAAACTACTGACCCAGACAGGAGGGTGAAGGCAGCATTTTTGAGGAAATGCTGGGGTGGGGGAGATGGAGGCTGTTTTACGTGCACAATTGTAAAAATCCATCATCTGCACAGAAAATAAACGTATTCTCTTTTCCTTTTTTAAAAATGTACAGGCACTGTCCAATACAGGAACTGTAGCCTCTGCAATGAGGGCAGCATTTTATGAGCCCAATCCAGCTTCTGCAGAAGTCACTGGGCAAAGCGCCTATGGGTGAAATCTTGGCTCTTCTGACATCAATGGGCAAAACTTCCACTGACTTCAGCGAGGCCAGGATTTCAATCCTAGTGATTAGATTGCAGGAGCTGTCTTTTTGTTCTGTGTACGTACAACCCTAGCACAATGGAGTCCTGGTCTGTGGCAGAGGCTCCTAACTGGGTGGATTGCTGGTTTAAATAACCAAGCTGAAAGCCTTGATTTAAATCATTGATTTCCATTTGCACTTCCATTATTTTTCTAAAGAAAGGTGCATTCTCATGGGCTGATATAAGCATTAAAATATGTTGATTTACAACTAAATAGAGCATTTACACTAGATTTGGTACATCTGTTTGCTATTTAGGATAGTACTCTATATTTATCTTTATTTAAGCAACTATATAGTTAAATATTTTCAGATTCTTATTAATTTTACATTTTTAATATGTTAGAAAACGGTGACCTGTATATTGCTTATTTACTACTGTTGTGCCGCATTTATAAAGCTTGACCTCAAAAGTTGGATTCAGAGGGAAAAGATCTTTCTTAATATAGAAAAGCAAAACGCAAAGTTTTTGAGAAAGGCTCCTGGATTCAGCATATTTATTTTTTATTTAAACTTTTTAAGAGGTTATAATAAGTTTAGCCCTTAACATATTTTGTATTAAATTCAGATTTCATTTTAAACAGGTTTATTTTTTCAAAGAAAAAATATGTGAATAACAATTAAAAATCTGATTTTTATTTTTTTTAAAAAATCAGACTATAATCCACCATACCCTCAATGCTATAATAATACAAATACTAAATAATAATTTCAGTGGTGAAATATCAGGTCCCATGGTGTTGACTGCTGTGCTCCCAACTTTTAAATCAACATGGATGCTATTTACTAAGAGAGATGTAATGGGCCAACTACCAGTCTTATTTATGACCATGAAACCCTAGTGACTTCAGTGAAGGTTGTGGCTCCACCAGGAGTGCCCAAAACCAGAGGAATGGGCCACATTTCACACACCAGTCTGAACCAGAGCAAATACAGTAGACCCCCGCAATATCTCGCCCCATGATAGTGCAAATCCACTTATAACGCGGAGCTCGTCTGGATCCCGACAGCTGCAGCGGGAGCTGCTTTGATGCAGCGGAACCCCATAATACTGCAACCCCGCGTTTACTGCGGTAGATTTTTTGTATAGACTTGAGGCAGCCTTTATAAAAAGGATCAGTTTGTTCTTGCTCACTTAGGTATTTACAAGTTTGTTCGGGCTTTTGATAATCAGTGTTTTCCAGCTGGAAAGTGGTCATCTGTGAAGGCTCCTACATGTATCAAAACAAATGTTTACAATGAGTGCAGGGAGGGGAAAACAAGGGAAAAGCCAACTGGAGAACTTTATTAAAAGCTGACTCTAGTATTCTTGTAGTAACTGTTTGATTTATGGACTTTTTGTCAGTTTCTGATGTGTTTTCATAAATTCACTAAAACTCTTGACATTGGAGCATGGAGCATTAAATTCTGGGGACGAAATTCTCTGCTCTGTTACACTGTGGCAATGCTACTGATACCAATAGAGTTTCACTGGCAAAACCATGGGGAATTTGGCCAAGGTTTATTTTAAAACCAATAAAGGGCTTGATGTTACATTCCTTGCACGCCCATGGAGTTTGGAGTGCACAAGGAGTCAGGATTGGGCCCAAAATGTGCTAAAAGTCTGTTAAAGCAAAAATTCAATATAGATTTTTTATTATAAACAGCACACTGGAAATACCACAAGTTTGCTGTTTTTGCAGCATTGGAGATTGTCTATAGATGGGACTGGCAGACTCTTGAAGATCTCACAAAATGCCTTGGAAACTCGTCCCAGGAAACACAAGGCTCCAAAGGGGATGAATTTAGATGAAATTCAGAGAAAATAAGATTTGATCTACACTACAGATCTAAATCAGTATAACTACGTCACTCAGGGGTGTGAAAAATCCACACCCCGGAGTGACTAGTATATCGACCTAATCCCCAGTGTAGACAGCACTATGTCGGTGGAAGAGCTTCTTCTGTCAATATAGCTACTGCCTCTCAAGTGGGCGGACTAACTACACCTATAGGCAAGCTCTCTCTCGCCGGTATAGCACTTCTTCATTCAGGTGCTATCACAGTGCAGCTGCACTGATGCAGCCTGTTAAATGTAGATCTGCCCTGAGTGTTTAAAAAACTGCTTTTTAATAGGAGTCCTAATTTGCCCAAATAGCAAAATGAAGACTCGGACAAAAACTATCTAAAACCCTGATTTTCATAAGTGGTTTGAATTGCCATACTGCTTTCCCTTGGCTATGAACTGGCAACATCTCTTGGTCACTAAAGTTAAATTAGTTGGGAGAATTTGTTCAATGAGGGATCCAGATTTAGTTGCTGCAAATCAGAATGGTGATAAATTGACAGAGGGGCGTGGATGAAGACTGTACTGTTTCCACGCACATTACAGGGTTTGTTATTCGCTTAGTTCAGGGCCATCTCTTACTGGAGACCGTGACATGAAAAGGTCTTGGAGTCAAAGACTGATGTCCTGATTGTCCATTCTGGAGTAACTGTTCTCAGTCCGGTGGAAGAGAAGACAAAGTGGCTTTAACCGGTAGACCTATACTGGAGCAGACTGGAGTAAAGCTATGAGTTAAGAGAAGCTGTCCATGCCAATTCTGAACTTCTACTAGCTACAAAGACAAAGACCATGCCTCAGACCCCTCCTGGTCATTAATGAAGCCACTGTAAGTAAACTCATGAACTGAATAAAAGCCAAGACGTTGCCCTGGAAGGAGATTTTCAAAGGCCAGATACTTATTAGGTGTTCCAGCCTGCAATCTGGGGCAATCAGAAGGAAACTCTCTGAAACGGGAGGTCTCATTACCTATGGCACTTGTATTATAGTCCACAATCCTTACAGGATGACAAATGGAAAGGGTATATGAGACCTGCCAGGGCCTCACTCAATGTCAGGTGGCCCAGCACACAAAAGAACCTAAAACACAAGGTGGAATCATGCAGAATGACTAAAATAGTGCAACTGAATGCAAGGGGAGGAGGAACTCCCTATGAATGGGACAATGGAGGGACAGAAGGGGGAGCAAGGGAAGCTACTAAGACTGGGGAAGGGCAGGAAGCTGGCTCCAGCCTGGGAAGAGGCTTCCTGGTAGTTCCTATGGCCATTCCTCTCAAGTTGGTACCCAGTGCCCCCTGAGCTCCCCACACACATCTTAGCCACTGGCCCCCTGCTGCCCTGCTCAGGTATTGGTGCCCTGTTCTGGCCCCCACCCCAGCACCTAATGCATGTGTTCCTGCCCCTCCCCCATGCTGGGCGCCTCCGCCAGGACCCATCATGGTTAGTGTCTGAAAGATAGGCCCAGGCTGGGCTGGGGAGTCCTACCTGCTTCCCAGCTTGATCCTGTGCACTTTAATGGCCTCTCCGACTCCTCGCTTCTTGTCCCTCTCTTGTCTGCATGAGATATTGGGGGGATGGAAAACACTGCGGGGGGCAGAAAGATGGATCCGCACCCCCAATACTTTCACTGTGAGGGCACTAATCCCCTCCCCCTGCAGTGTCCCTGACTCAAAGTACTTTTCATGCCCACAAAACTAGCCAACAGACCAAGAGAAATAACAGCACTAGAGCTGGGGGAAGAAAAGCAATCGACTGTCTGGGAGCTTGTGATAATAGTCTCGACTGGTAGCAATTCTACTTCTCAATAGGCCCACCCATCAACAGGTGATAGGAAAATCAGAATGCAGTTGTTTCAGCATTCGGGAAGGAATGGTCCCTGACAAAAAGGCGTAGATTGCCAACCTGGTATCCCTGAAACTCTTGGGATGCTGTCACATTTCAAGCATGCTATTTGCAGGTCCGTCCCCCCTATCCACAAGGGGGAAAGATCATTGAGAGAGCAGGACAGATTAGTAGAAGAATTCCAGAACACTAAGACCCCTTGTTAATGCTGCTGGGATACGTGGCAATTCCCTTGCTTTATGCTGAGAAATCTGAAATCAGAACAACACTGCCAGCCCTGGAAGCAAATCTTCATCTTAAATGGCCCTGGTTCAATGATGTGAGGTGGAGAGATGTCCAGTCTAAGAAGTCTCAGGCATTGCTTTTAAGTGTCACAATCCAGTCCATAACATATCCAAACTTAAACCAGGACACAATATCAGCTGTTGTCACTGGGTGTACTTTTACCCCAATATCCTACATGTCTGAGATGGATTGAAATTCTCAGGACAGAAGAAAACAGGTGGCCTCTTCAGCTGTTTCTAACCCTGCTGAATTGTTGTGAGGTTCTGGCAGCAACCACACAATAGTCTTAATGGAGTGTGACAAAGTTCTGAGTCTGTATTGGTGGGTCCTGCTCTTCCTGGCAGATTTAGGGGCCTCAGAAACTCATCCAGGCCCCAGAGTGACCTTCCTTTCTCAGTAACTAATTAAGGGAGGCAGAAAAAAGGGGGAGCCCGGGCCCTCCCTCTACTCCGGACTCCAGCCCAGGGATCCTAATAGTATCAGCTAAGATGGCTGACCTTTTATCCACAAAACACAATACAATTCCCTGGGCTACTTCCCCACAGCAGTCCCCGCTTCTTCAAACTCCACTTCACCCCTACCTCAGGGCCTCCTTCCTTCTGTATGATAAGTTGTCCACCACTCAGTCTCACCAACAGCATAACTTCCTTCCACAGCTCCTGACACCCACAACCCACCTGACTAACTGGGAGGTTTTTATCTGGTTTCAGCCACTCTCTGATTGGCTTCAGATGTCCCAATCAGGCTAGCTGTTTCTACTCCTTTCTAGAAGGTTCTTAATTGGCCCCAGGTGTCTTGATTGGCCTAGAGTTGCCTTTGTTTGGCTATCCAGGGAACAGATACCTGCACATCCTGAGACTAATATACCTGCCTTCCAGCACTCTCCTATATCCTTCTGGACTGACTCCGTCACAGGAGAGATACACTCTTATCGGAGTCTACACCTTTGGGGTTTGATAATCCAAGAGAATCAACAGGACAACCCCTTCCTCAGGGCTCAGAAGGCCCTGAGCCAAAGCTCTGCAGTCAGGCAGAGGGAACAGTGTAATTGTTTTCTCTATTTCAGTTAAGCTCCTTGTCCAGCGTTTGAAGCACGTCTCGTTCTGTGATTCTTTACCACTCTCCAAGGACATTTTGGACCAAACCATTCCCTTTCTCTGCCCACCCTCACTCCCACTGCTCAGCTCCTACAGACTGCAATGGAAAGGGAAAACACAGATATTGCAGCACTTCCTCCACATTTCCTGCAGGCAAAGGCAGGGAAGCAACAGAGAGCTGGATCCCCCAGTGGGGCCCCCGGTCCAATATGGCAGCACCAGGAGCTAAACGGAAGAAACTTCTGGGGGAGAAGAGAAAATAGGAACATGGGAGAAGCAGAAAGAAACCTGGGGGAGACAGGGATACATGAGGGAAGGGCTGGGCCAGAACTTGGGGGGGGGGGGCAATGGGAGGACAGAAAAACTGGGAGGGGTGGGGGAAGAGAGAGAAACTGTGGGAAGAGGAGAACACTTGCAGTGGGAGAGAATGGCTCCTTTTCAGAGGTGCCCATATATATGTGCGAATGTGACTTTGCAGGGCAGGCAGCCCTATGTGAGAGAGAGATTTTTGGGGGAGGACGGGGAGAGAGACTAGGGCAGGGCTGGGCAAAGTACGGCCCATGGGCCACATCTGGCCCACGAGCTAATTCTGCCTGCCCCCCTGAGTTCCCGGCTGGGAAGGCTACCCCTGGCCCCTCCCCAGCTCTCCCGGAGCTTCAGAGCCGCGACCAGGAACAGCCCTGGACAGCGCTGCAGCAGTGTGGCTGGGAGGTGGGGTGTAGGGGGGTGCCGTGCCACACGGCCCACCAGAGCTTGCAGTCCCGCCCCCTTACCACATCGTTCCCCCATCCCCCAGAGCCTCTG
>ML677381.1:9426438-9440785 GCA_007922305.1 Dermatemys mawii | reverse complement strand
GGAGGGGTTGGATAAGGGGCAGGGAGTTCTGAGGGCAGTCAGGGGACAGGGAGCAGGGGGGTTGGATGTGGCAGAGGCTCTGGGGGACGGTCAGGGGACGTGGAATGGGAGGGGATTGGATAGGGTGGGAGAGTCCTGGGGGTCTGTCAGTAGGCGAGAGGGGTGGATAGGGGTCGGGGCAGTCAGGGAAAAGGGAGCAGGATAGGGTGGATAGGGGGTGGGGTCCCTGGGTGATGGTTGGGGGAGTTTCAGGAGTGGGTGTTCAGAGAACAAGGAGCAGGATGGGTTGGGTATTCTGATGGGGGCACTCAGGGGCAGGAAGTGGGTGCGGATCAGATAGGAGGCGGGGCCTTCCCTACCCAGCCCTCCATACAATTTTGGAACCCCAATGTGGCCCTCAGGCCAAAAAGTTTGCCCACCCCGGACTAGAAGAAGGGAGAAGAGAGAGATGGGAAAGGGGGACAAGACAGAAAAGAACAAAATAATGGAGGGAGAAGGGACAGCAATTAATAACTTGGGGGAAGAGGTACAGCCCACTGCACAGTCTAAAAAAAAGAGGAAGGAGATGGAGGAGGATGAAAGGAAAAAATAGGAACAGATGTCATACAATAAAGAAAATGTTAGATGGAAAATAGATGTAAAAAGATGGCAGAAAAGATAATAGATGATATATCAGGGTCAAAGAAAACAGAGTGGAAGAAATGAGAAGTACAACTGTAAAGCAAAAAAACATTCAAAGTGGTTTTATTACTTAGCGGAAGCATAAATCCTCAAACTAGAGTTTTACAGAAAGGGGTGGGATGGACTTACTGTGGGTGGTAACAGAAACTTCCCTAGTGCCAGCCCTGGTCAATCAATCGCCCCCCCTCTTCCCTGCACCCTAATTCTTCCCCCTCATCCCCCCAGACATTCTGGTATATGCTTGCACCAGGGAATGCAAACCGAGCTCCATATATCTGTGCATGCAAAGTGGAGCGAGACCTGCTGAGGATGAGAAAGGAGCTAGCAGAAAGACTATCTAAGAAATCTTCTCAGAGAGGGAGAAGAGTGAAACTGGAAGCTGCAGTGATCAGACCCAAGTGCCGTCCCAGTCGACAAGGGTGTGGAGCTGGGCTGGCAGGTGGCTGCTTTCCTTACCTTGGGTGCTCATGAGTGACCAGGCTCACTTGCCGTGCTGCTGCTGGGTGAGATTCACTAGGTCATCTCCATGCACTACAGCCTTGCAGATAGCCCAGAGTCTAGGGAGAAGAGAGCTCTGGAATACAGGATGCAAGTGCACCAGTGTCAGAATGAGCAAGAGGCAAGACAGAAAGTAAGAAAAAGTGTGTCACAGGGTGGGAGGGGCGGAGAAGGAAAATGCAAAAACCTGACAGGAAACCAGACTCTATTAATCTGCAAAAGGTAAAGAAAAAATAAGAGCACCCTCTGCTCTGCAGTACAGGGACTGCCTGCAAAGGCTTCTGGACGCAGGTGGAAGCAGAACCCAGAGGTGCAAACTCCAGCCTCTAAACCAGAAAGGGTTTGGGCAGCCCAGCAACAGCACAATCATAAACTACAGCTCCGGGTGGAAGTATCAGGTTCCCTCTTATGAGTCTGCCTGCATCGCCAGGGCTCAGAATCCGCACAACCTGTTCCCCTCTGATGCAAAGACGGACATGCAAACACACACGTTACAGGTATTGCTCCTTTCCTAGCACAAAGTGATAGTCCCTCCCTACCCACAGCCCAGCCAGCCAGAGAGGGGAAGGGAAAGGACGGATGGACACTGTAGCCTACAGGGAAAAAAAGAAGTTTCAAGAGTAGCAGTTTCAGGCAGTTTGGGGGCTTCTCCTGGAGACATCCATGTTATTAACCGCGTGTTCACTTTGGTGTATTTAAACAAGGTAGGGGGCAAATACTATTATTTTATTTTTGAAATAACATTTTACGTTTCATTAAGCTGGAGAAAAATCTCTGTTGATTTCACTATGCAGCAGGGCTTTGACTTGCAGAACCTCTGCAGGCTTGAGGCTGGGCTACTGGCTCAGGGCCATATGTGGGCAACCCCCCCTATACCGAGGTCTCACTGAGCACCTTCATCTTCCAAAACTATGGTAAGAGGCCTCTTTCCTCAGGCACGGCCACGAAGAGTAAGGGGACGTGTCCCCTCCATTTCCCTTCCCTTGCTACACTGCTGGCCCAGTATTCCCAGCATCACCCTTCCTGCCACTGCTGACATCATTCCCCAGGAACGCCCCCATACAAGGGCTCATATCACCCTCCAGCCCTACATCCTTGGGTCAGTGCTATGCTGGGGCCAGCAGAGCCTCCAGGGGGAAGAGAACGCAACAGGTACTGTACTATACTGCCACCAACTCCCCAGCAGGGGGCACTAGGGCAACTGTAGAACTGGACCTACCTTGAAGCTTCATCAGCACCAGGAGTTAAGTGAGAATAAAGAGACAGATTAAGAGAAGACTGTGAGTGTGTGGATAAGGCAGCCACCATGTGTGTGTGCCCCAGAGTAATTCTGTGGGGGGTGGGGGGAAGAGGCACTGGTGTGTGTGTGTGTGTGTGCACCTGGAGGGGAACAGGAGAGTGTGAGAGAGATGCTAGACTAGGGGAGAAATCAGAGAGATGGGAAATGGGGAACATAGAGAGAGAAGGGAGAGAGGGGATGGAGAGAGACTGTTACACTGGAAAAGAATGAGGAAGAGAGAGAAGGGAAGAGGAACAGTTGGTATGCTATAAAGAAAACTACAGCGGACAGAAAAACAAATGTAAAAAGCCAGTGGAAAAATACTGAGAGATACAACAGGGTCATAGACAACAGCAAAGGAAGTGAGAGGGCAAAGTGAAAAGAATGAATGCAAGGCAGAAAATGTAAGTTTCAAAAAGTTGTGTTACTGAACAGACATTTAAATCCCTAATGAACATGTTCTTTAAAAAGGGACAGAATGTGCTGTGTTGGCTGAACTACATTTTCCTAGGGCAGCAAAATGGCTAGGGCCCGCCTACCTTTAATTCTTCCTCTTGGTTCCCCCACTTTATGTCCACACCTGTGCCTCTTTCCTTGAAGGTCTACTAGGGAGCAGCTGTAAAAGCTCCCCCAAGGGGAAGGAACCAATGAGGGCTCAAACTAAAGTGGAATCCAGTTTCCTGATAAAATTCTGTAATTACTTTAATGAATAGAGTAAGAACCCAAAGACCACAGGATTCTGGAGTTCGTCATTTCCAGCAGACAGCTGCAGTATCATACAATAACATAGCTCAGTCCACCTCTCATTACCTCCTTCTGTTCCGGTTTTTAAACGAGGGCCATTTTTTATCAGACCTCACAAAAATTTCCTTTTCAGCCTGTGGTGAAACCTCTGTATTGCGTGTGCGCATTTACAGAACGGACTGGTGGGAGACCGAGGAATACTGCTCAGCGGCATGCTTCCTTCTTTGAGCAGGAAGAAGCCAGGGAGAGGACTTGGGGGGCGGGAGCGTGAATCACCCCTGCGATGTTTTGGCACTTGCTCAAAGTTCCATAGACCTCAGAGCTGGAGAGGGCCAGGACCCAGTTATTTTTAAGCAGTAGTCCTGTTCTGCACAGCTGCTATTGGAGTGGTCCAGAGTGTCGCTCCCGCTTCGTGTCACAACCCCATTGAAGTTGACCCAACTTCCCTTTCATGTGGATGGAGGGGCGGCTGAGCCTAGTGGTGCTGCGACCTGGCACATGGGGAATCTGCCAAGAACTTGACTCCTGGTAGTGCTGGCTCACACGCTGGTGACTGAATTACAGTCAATTAGTACCTACATACTTAATAATGGACTCTTCAGTCTAGCAGAGAGAGGTACAACATAATACAATGGCTGCAAGGTGAAGCTAGGCTAATTCAGACTGGAAACACCATGTAAATTGTTAACAGTGAGAGTAACTAACCATTGGAACAACTTACCAAGGGTCATGATGGATGCTCTGTCATTGACAATTTTTAAAATTAATATGGGATATTTTTCTAGGAGAGACACTAGGAATTATTTTGGGGATATTCTATGGTCTGTGTTATATAGGCCATCAGACTATATGATCACAATGGTTCATTCTGGCTGTAGAATATGAAGGAAAGAGGGAGAGGTTTCCTGGCCTAGTGAGAGTTGGACTCTTGCAGGGGGACAGGGGGCAACTGGAATTTGTCTCGCACCCTCCCCCAAATATCTGAATTGGTCCTACTGGCAGAAGCGCCATTTAAACACTACATTCTAAGAGGTTCTGCAGCTTTTGGGGAAGTGTGGCCAACAGGCTGGGGCAAAGGAAGGAAACAGAAGGATATTTTTGAGAAAACAAACATAGTACTAAGTTCTGTTTTATGCTTTCTACTCTTTTCACAGAGGAAGCTGATATGCAGATACACCGGGGAACCATTTAAAGAACAACCACTGGGACTAGCTATGCCTATAGCTTTCACTTCTACACAAATACCAAGCAGTTCAGAGCTGAGACTTCCCAAAGATCTTCCACATAGGTACCAAGCTATGGTTCCTTTACACCACTGATAATCCCTCCCCGACTCCCAGGCGGAAAATGGGTTGGATATAGAGCACAAGGGAATTAGCATCTGTTCCTGGTTTGTTTTGCAAGGTGCTGTTACGTACATAAACAGCTTTCAAAAGACTCAGTAACTTGTTTTAAAGAAGAGCCTATCATTCACTAGGCTCTGAGTGGGGTCTTACAGACTGATTAATTATCTGCTGGGGCTTTAGGAACCCTAAGGCTTCTGCCACTGAAACCTACAATGATTTAAAATTATCTTAATCACAAAATGGAATCCCCATATACAGAGATTAGCACAGTGTGATCCAGTCCTCAGACACAAGGTCATACTCAGTCCCAATTTCCTCAGACACAAGGTCACACTTAGTCCCAATTTCTTTCATAAGAGCTTTTTTTATCGTGTCATGGAAAAGGCTCTCGAGCAAGTGGTATTTTCCTCCTGCAGCTTCCTGGCCCAGATTCACTCAGCCTGGTACAGAAAAGTGTAAATTGCATCTCTCTGACAAGAAGGGATTTTGCATTGGAAGAGGAAATTCAGCAAGAGGGAACATAGGAGGTATGTCCACTACCACTCTCCATCAGGATATCGATAAGTGAAGAGGAGTTTTAGTTTCCTCTGGTAGCTCCATAGAAACCCTGCCAATGGAGGCTGGTGAATGAGTGCACCCTTCGGCTTCCCCATCTGCAACGCCCTCCCGCCCTGACCAACCCCACCCACTTTTGGGGATTTGCTCATGCCCTGCAGTATCTCACTGTACCTTCCCTCCCTGTAGGACTTTATCCATTGGGAGCCTTGTATCTGAGTTTATACCTTCAGAAACCAGCATAACCTTCCCATTAATGCTTCCAAGACATAAACTAGCACTCCTGTGGTTTGTAGGTAGGCATCCTCTCTCTGCATAAACTACTGGAGCTGTTCAAAGCTTCTCTCTCCACTGGAAGATCCTCTTTAAGTGACTTCCCCTGTTCCTCTCTTTCCATAACAATTGGCACCCAGGAAGGCAATCTGTAGTCCAGCAATAAAGCTTCAGGATGTCTTTGGATATTCCCATGCTGGAGAGGCTGACCAGAATCAGCCATGGGATGAAGAGGAACACTAAACTGTTCAGCTCTTAAACAGTCGTCCCTGTGCTCCTCCTCCTTTTCCTTAGTCAGTAATCCCAGCCCATGCAAAGACTGCCCTTAACACCTAGAAAAGCTTTCCTTATCAACATAATAGTTCTGAAAGTCTCTGGATACAAGAAATGTATTTCACAAACTATTGATCTGAGAATGCATTTATCCTGGAGGTCATAGCTCTGTGGGACTGTATATATGGTTCACACAACTCAGAACATCTTTCATGACAGATTCGTCAATTTCCTGCAATATCCTTAAAGAGCCTTATTGTATTATATTTATGTAATGTTGTGGGCCAAAATTGTGTGTATCCTCTTTAGTGGGGAGTTATGACAGAGGTGAGACCTGGGTGTTCAAAAGACTACAAGGGAGTCACATCATATGCACATTTAATATGCACTAATTCAGCTATGCGTGCTTGGCAAAAAAAACAACAACAAAAAACCCATTTAAATAGTGCGGGCAATTCCGTCCACCATTCCACTCAATGAGCATATGCCCCGGAGTGAGCGTGAGATGGAAGATGTGAATCTGCTGTTCCCACTACAGTACTCAGTTGCCGTGTGTCTCTCATACTGTGTGCTTCTCACTGCGCTGAGTGTGATTCTACTGTACTGTACAGTAGTGTTTAAAGATACAGTACATATTTTTCATATAACATGGCCCCTAAATGCAAGCCACCTACTTCATCTGGTGCTCAACCAAAGAAATAGTGATCTGTTCCAATGCTGGAGTTAAAATGGGTAGTGTTGGACTTATTGAGAGATGGTATCTCCAACGTGGCATGTAAATGTAGCTGCAACGAATCTAGCATCCGTGCCAACAAATCTAGCATACGAGAGAGAAATTTGTCAAGCTGTAGCAGCAAGTGCTCCAATAACTGCTCAGGTGATGAGCCAAGTGCGTGATAAGACTTTAGTGAAGACTGAAAGGGCATTAAACTTATGGCTGGAAGACATGAACCGTAAACGTGTGCCTACAAATGGCAACCTGTTGCGAGAAAAGGCTCTTAGCGTCTATGTGCTGTTCAAGCCTCCTGCCGAAGGACAACCTTCTGATAAGAAGGAATTCAAAGCCAGCCAAGATTGGCTTAACGGTTTTAGGAACCGCTTCAACCTCAAAAACGTGCAGACTACTGGTGAAGCTCCATCTGTCAATGAAGAGGCAGCAAAAGCCTACCCCAAACAATTAAAGAAAATCATGGAAGAAAAGGGCTATCTTCCAGAACAAGTTTTTAATGTTGATGAGACTGGGGTCTTCTGGAAAAAAATGCCCAACCGCACTTACATTTCGAAATCAGAAAGACAAGCCCCTGGCTTCAAAGCAGCTAAAGACCATGTTGCTTTGTGGCAATGCACTTGGGCATTTAATAAAGTCGGGCTGCTCTACAGGACTGCAAATCCCTGTGCCCTAAAAGGAAAGAACAGAAATCTCCTGCCTGTGTTCTGACAATCAAATAAAAAGGCTTGGGTGACAAGAGCATTATTTCTGGATTGGTTCCACAAGTGTTTCATTCGGGAGGTCAAGTGGTACTTTGAAGAGAAAGGACCTTGACTTTATAGTGTTGCTGATTGTAGACAATGCTTCTGGACACCCAGAGGAACTCCGGTTTGCACATAACAATGTTGAAGTCGTCTTTCTCCCCCACAATTCCACCTCCATCTTCCAACCTCTTGACCTAGGAATCATTCTCTGTTCCAAGGCCACATACATGAGGCTTACATTCTCAGGGATCCTTAGCGCTATGGATGCTGATCCCAATCTTAATGTGATGGAGAGTTGGAAGTCCTTCAACATTGCTGATTGCATCACTTTTATTAAACAGGCAATGGATGCAATCAAGCCTGAAACTGTCAATGCATGTTGGCGAAACCTATGGAAAGAATGTGTGAATAATTTTAAGGGTTTCCCGACCATTGACAAAGAAGTGAAATGCATTGTTCAGGGGGCCAGGCAAATGGGTGGCGATGGCTTTGTCAACATCCTCGAGGAAGAAATTGAGGAATTAATTGAGAGCCATAGAGAAACATTGACTAACAAAGAGTTAGAGAAACTGATAAAATAGTATACAGAAGACAAAGATGATGACAACAGGAAGAGCCAGCAAGTTGCAATCTTCATAAATTTGCTGAAGTGTTCCAAGCAGCGAAACACCTCAATGATTTAATTTCTGAATATGATACCTCTATGGAATGAAGATTCAAAAATCACACATAGTATTATGGATGATTTGAGACCATACCAAGAAATGTTTGAGCAGCTCAAGAGACAACAGCGACAGTTGCCAATCACCATGTTTTTCAAGAAAAAACAACCAGCAGCAGATAAGCCTACACAATCAACTTCCTGAGCTGAACCCAGAGGCAACCACTTCGTCTACGACTCACTCTCCGTCACCCAAACCCGGCCCATCATCTCCTGGATCAACGTCAAGCCCTGATGAACCCCCAATAGCGTTGTCAGGGGAAGAGGAAGACTAATCATTGGAGTGTGTATAGTACAAGACTAGCAAGAATATCCAGGATGAATGGTGACTGTTCAGGTTTACAGTACTGTATTGTTTTCATTTTTTTATTCTTTCATTCTTCCGTCTCTCTCTCTCTTTTATGTAATTAAAAATACTGGAAAATTATATTTTGCATATGTATTCTTTATTATATACTGTACATTACTATATAGATTACACATACATAGTACTGTACAGAGTTGTATATACAACACTGTACTTTATGGGCGATTTAAGGGATTTTCAAGGGTAATTTTGACTATACGCAATTTTCGCCTCATGCGCTAACTTTAGAACCTAACCACAGCGTAAGTAGCTGTTAAGCCTTCAGCTCTAACGTCAGACATCAGAAATGCCCCTTGATCTTAAAAAGCGACATGCAGGTGGATTTCTGTAACACCTATGGGGATAATGGTTTAAATCCAGCAGGAAAATGTTCCCATCTGTAGGTTTATGATACACATTCAAATAGTGTTTCAATTGCCTGAACTATGAAATATTGTGCTAGTGAGGCATATATCACAGGGGCAACAGATAGTATAAAATGTTCTCTCATATTACTGTGCAGGGTTTTATGTATTTTTGCACAAAATTTGTAGCCATTAGTGACTGGCACAGTATTATTGGGTCTAGCAGTGTGTGCCTGTTGTTAGCACATTCACCCTTCTTCTGAAAGGTGTTGGGTTCAAATCCCATTCCAGGACTTTGGTTCGTATCCAACAAGACTTCACAGTAAAGTAATGATGGGTGCGACTAGGGATATAAAAGGTTAAAATAGTTAACTGGTAAGCATTCGGCTTACTATTAACTGACCTTAATCGTTAACCCCAGTGGCCCTGCACTGGTCGGAGGAACCCCAGCCCCGGATGCGTCACGCCAGCAGGATCCCAGCCGCGCTAGCTGCCTAGAGTAACCCCAGGCCAGCTGGAGATACCTCAGTTAACCGCTATAATTTTAATCGTCTAACTGGTTAACTTTTTAAACTGATATTTACATCCCTAGTGGCAACCTATCAAAAGAGCAACCCTCAGTGAAATGCTGAAGTCAGATCCATTTTGCTGTCCTCTGGGCCTGCATGGGTGAAGATTTAAAATACTATGGCACTCTTTCCAAAAGAATACAGGTTTATTTAATGTCTGACTCTAGCTAACAGCCCCTCGCTGCTATGCAGACATTAGTTACTAGTGCTGTGCATGAGCTATTTCTCAGCACAATGGCTGCACTACTGGCTTTAATTGTACTTTCTATAGGGCTTCACATCCAAGAATCTTAGTTTTACAGATAAAAAATTTAGCCTCACAGCAACCCTGCAAGATAAGTATTCCTAGCCCTATTTTATAGATGATGAAGCTAACTCATCGGGAGGTTAGGAGTCTTGCCCACTGACCCAGGATGTCTATAGCAAAGACAGTAGAAGAACTTAGGACTCACAGTTAGAATTAGTCAAAAATGTCAATTTTTGGTCTTCAAAATTTCCTATGAAGATACTTGGTGAAAAATGAAAAAAAAAATTAAAACAAAAAAAGTTTGGTTTCCAAAACAATATTTTCAGTTACCCCCGCCCACACAGAGAGTGTTTGGGTCTTGTAAACCAAAAAAACTGTCCAAAACCTGAAAACATCCAGTTTCAGTTTTTCACTGAAAAACCTGAAAATGTCATTGTTGTTGAGACATTTGTTGTTAAAAAAATGTTTCCACTAAAGCTCTGATCTACCCTCAGTCCGATGCCTTAAGAACAATGCCATCCTTCTACCTATACAGTGACTGCACTGCCAATATGTACTCTAACGGATTAAGCTGGGAAGAATGTTAGAACACCCGGAGTGAGAAGACCACTCTATCAAAATTAAAATCAAGCCCCACTCGGGCTTGGCAGGCTGCTACTTCTTGTTCCTTTATGTTAAAGTGAAACTCTTGCAGCCTTCTTCACAGGACATTTATTTTAATTAGTAATTTGCCTGTATTTTTAATGGAAACAAATTGAAAACACCTGCACAGTCTTAATGATTGTGAGGTATTTTTAATTTTCTCTCTTCTGAATTCCATAAAGCTTGCATAAAAGGTCAGGAGGAAGCAAATCTTTGCTAAGTGCTGTACACAGAGGGATCTACTACATCACAGACATAGTAATAATAATAAAGATAATAATAATAATTAACAAATGGTGCAGTGCCTGAAGCAAGGTGAAAATAATAATTACAATTTGAACAGGGTTGGGGGATAAATGTAGCAAAAATAGCAGCTTCTCCTACTTTACAGAGAGGCATGATCTAATGGGCAGAGCACAGTACTTGTTGGAATTCTGCAGCCCTAGTCATGGCTCTGACACTGACTCCCTCTGTGAGTTTGGGCAAGCCACTTAATCGATCTGTGGTTTCAGTTTCCTTATCTGTAAAATGGTCATAATATTCACCATAAGTGCTTTGAAGATACATAAAGTTAGAGATGCGCCAAAACCTGAACCTCAAATCCAAACCCCTTCAAGTTCTGTGGGGAGGCAGGATTCAGTTTAAAACCCTGGTTCTGAGCTCTCCCTCACCCCACCCCCCAGTCCCATGGTGTTAGTTCCAGTTTGGGTCTGAAATCAGAAGATACTTGTTTTCTGGGCCCATTCAGCTGCAACTACAACAGTTTT
This sequence comes from Dermatemys mawii, assembly GCA_007922305.1. Taxonomy (NCBI): domain Eukaryota; kingdom Metazoa; phylum Chordata; order Testudines; family Dermatemydidae; genus Dermatemys; species Dermatemys mawii. Next base: position 9,430,006 of record ML677381.1, on the reverse strand, counting down.
TTTTATGAGAAATCTTTTGAGATCAGCCAATCCCACAAAATTTCATGTGTCAAATGGCAAAATCCCAAAAGAGCTTGAAAGTTTTCAGTTGTTCCTGAACTGGACCTAGCTTTTTATCTCAATTTAGCCTCCAAGCTGAACCATAGTTTAAATCTATTTTATACATTTAATATCACTTTGTTTTTATAAAGCAATAACATTTTTAGATGATCTAGCCAAATGTAAGATAGGTAGCAGGGAAGTGACTCAGAGATAACTATTAATAGCATACCCAAGTAAAACCTTCTACAAATGCATCTCCAATGCAACTATATCAGTAAGTTTGGGGAGCAAACATTACATAATTCTATGGCAAATTGGAAAAAAAATCCTGTTATTCCAAAAGTGAATGCCATAGGAGTCTACCAACAGAGCTGAAAATAAGTGCTATCTGAGGAAGATAGGAGCTGATGCAATTGTAAAGTTAAAAAACAAGTAGATCCAGCTGGCTATCAATTACTGTTTGAAAAAATAATTGTGTTTTGGATTTATTTACATCCTGTCAGATTTAGATTTCCCTTGAATATCAAAATTGTAAACATGCTTCTCTTTGTCTATAAATACAAAAGCTGAACTTCAGAGTTATAATGAGAAAATATCCCGTGTAGAAAGGAAAACCAATGAAGAGAGGGATATGCAGTAGAAGTTGCATTAAGGTTGTTTGAGTTTCCCTCATCAAACTGATACATTCATTTTGGTCACTGACTGAGATATTCTTGGGGTGTTCCTGCGAGAGAGAGAGAGAGAGAGAGAGAGTGTTGTTTCAAAGCATTAAACTCTTCTTTTCCACCCAAGGACATTTGGATTAAGCAACATATCACCCAGTGTCAGTACACTATGCATCAAGTAGACTGCTAGGCTATTTTCTGAGCCAAACCACCCGTACTCAATACAGTAGCCCCAAATGTCACATGTTCCTATGTCATGTCCCAGGGCAATGGAAAGCCTTCAGACTGACACTTACTGTTACAGCATTGTTATGGGAAATCAGCAGAAAAACAACAGGACTTCATAAAAAGTTTGTCACTTCAAGTGATCCCTGCTTGTCTAGGACTAAAAGCTGCAAAGAGGACATGAAGAGTGAAATTCAATGCCATTGGAAAGACACTGAATCCTTACAGTGGTCTGTAGTGGTCCCTCCCTGTCAGACTTGGAGGGAAGCCACTATGCTTCCTCCATCAGGCAGAAAAACCACTATTAATGAGCAGCATATAGGCCCTGGCCCTTTGGCTGGGGCTGAGGAACATGTGGCCTTTAGCCCAGCCTTCCAGCTAGGGCAGACAGCAAATATAATCCGGGGCTCTAACGCTCAGCATGGGGCAGAATAATAAGCAGTCTTTAGCTTCAGCCTTCTGACTGGGACATGCCACCAAGAAGGTACAGGCCTTCTGACCTAGGGTGAGTAGGCACCATCCCAGGGGTGGGGTTGGTGGCAGGCAGACTCAGGCCCATCTTACTCCACTAAGTCCCAGCCCAGGGCTGTAATAGTGGCAGGTGGCCCCAACACTGGGTCAGCAGAGATCCCACGTTGACTCATTTCTCAGCAGCACAATTAGACAAACATCTGGTTCCCCTGGGCTACTTCCTCCTGCCCTCTGTTGGTGTGGCTCTGTAGTCTGCAAGTCCACAGGCTCTTCTGGGTAAATGGTGGACAGCAGTCCCAGCAGCTCCTTTCCGCATTCAGTCCTTTGGGGATAGGGTGCTTCAGGACTCAGCAGCAGGGCCACAGTCCTGCACTGGGCTAGAGATACAGACCTACTTCTCTGGTTCCCACCCAACTGAATTGAAGGGCCTGCCTCTTATACTGCCTGTCCCACCAATCTGCTTCTGGCACGGCTTACAGGGAAACCACTCTGCCTCACCACAATCCTACAGCTAAGGAAATAAATTAGTTGTTTGGAGAAAGTAAAAAACCAAAGGAAGGAGAAGCTGGCCCATGTTTTGTTTTAATAAATGGATCCTACAGCTGACAAAACATCAAGGCACTGAAGTAAAAATGATCCAATATACACAGATGATGCATGGACAGTTGGGAGGCAAGAGCAAAGACGCTATTAAAAAACGAAATGGAAAAGCCTGGCTTTGAAAATTCTGGACACAGAATATGAATATAGGAATTAACTTTATGGACCAATCTAGCTTCAGCAGAGAGTGCAAGAAACCCTGTAATGGAGTTACCTGCCCATAAATAGAATTTAAATGGCAAAACAAAGGAAAGATGTTACATGTTCTGAAAGCAAGCAGAATCTATTATCTTCCACTATTCACCCTATTTCTCACTTGTAAAGAAACCATTGCAGGAAGAGGGATTGGAAGCAGATAGACCGCAGGGCAGATGTGAAAGGAAGATACACTTAGTTTAGGAACTGGAGTCTGCAGAAAAAAATTGGGATGGGTTAGTAACTTGATGGCAGTTGATGAGAGATTATCAGGGTCCAGAGACCTGTCTTCAGACCTTTGGACTATGACATGAACATTTTGTTATAACTGTTCTTTCTTTTTATGGGCTCATTAAAATAGGACAAGATTTAGGTAACAAGTTACAGGGTATTCAGAAATCAGTTTAGATGCAGTATGTTTGTTCTATGACCTGTTGCTTGTGAAAGATTTTATCATATTTGGTTCTATTTGTTCTTTTCAGGCTCCGATGTTCCATTTTTAACTGTGTCCCCTCTAAGGGACTGAAGCTAACTGTACGTCTGGAGGAACTCTCAAATTGCTTATAAATAGCACTCATATTTCACTCACTATTATACTAACATGTGATTAAACATGGCTGTAAAATTATATGGCTGCTATTTATTAACCCGTAACATCTAGCTTTACTTATGTTCTTCTGTTATGTTCTTATGTTTTACATTTTTCATAGCCCTCTTTGAAACAATGGTACTGATAGGTGGAAGCTAGGCTCCCTCTATGCATGAGATGTCTATGAAATTAAATAGTTTTGTGTATTATGTATTTATAGCAGGGGTGGCCAACCTGTGGCTTCGGGGCCACATGCTTCTCTTCAGAAGTTAATATGCGGCTCCTTGTATAGGAACCGACTTCGGGGTTGGAGCTGCAGGCGCCAACTTTCCAATGTGCCGGGGGCTGCTCACTGCTCAACCCCTGGCTTTGCCACAGGCCCTGCCCCCACTCCACCCCTTTCCGCATCCTCCCCTGAACCTGCAGTACCCTCGCCTCCCCCCGCCTTCCCCAGAGCTTCTTGCATGCCACAAAACAGCTGACCAGGAGGTGTGGGGAGGGAGGGAGTGGTGCTGATGCCGGGGGCTGCTGATGTATTACTGTGGCTCTATGGCAATGCACATCAGTAAATTCTGGCTCCTTATTGGGCTCAGGTTAGCCACCCCTGATATACAACATTTCCATCCAGCCTGGTCCCAATGCTTTCTACACAGACTACACATTGTGGGCCAGATTCTGATCTCCATTATATACTGTAAATCCATTGTTACTAGGTATGGCCAAGTAGTGGATGAGGACTCAGGAGTCCTGCCACTGGTTTCCTGGGTGACCGTCAGCAACT